>CM058240.1:19803108-21003108 GCA_030180135.1 Orychophragmus violaceus
GCATAAAATGCTAGAAATGCATTTTTCTCAAGAAAATTCGATAAACATGATTTCACGAGAAACATGATTATGACAAAATAACACAATTTTGCAGAAAATGTGATTTTTCCATTTTGAGGAAACTATAATTGCGGAAAACACGAGTGTGAAGGAAAATGCGGTTTTTGCATAAAACGTGATTTTGACAGAAAATCGTGGATTTTGACGAAATCTCAGTTTTACGTAAAACACGATTTGGAAGAGAACATGATTTGGGTGAAAATGCGATTTTACGGAGAGCATTTTTTGACGGAAAATATGATTTTGCAAAAAAAAACATCATCTTCGGTTTTGACGGAAGATACGATTTCGCAGGAAAATGCGATAAATATGATTTCGGAGGAAAACACTATTTTGACAGAAAAAGCGATTTTGCGGTTTTGACGAAAAACCTGATTTTGATGGAAAATATGATTTTGCGTGAAAAAACATTTTGCGAAACGTGATTTTTGTGGAAAACATGATTTTGAGAGAAACATAATTTTGACGAAAAATGTGTAGGAAAGGCAATTTTGCGTAAAAAGGTTATTTTAAAGGAAAATGAAATTTTGAAGGAAAATCACAATTTTGAGGTTTTGACGAAAACATGATTTGCAGAAAACTCGATTTTAACGGAAAACATGATTTGCGGAAAACACAATTTTGCGGAAAAACATGATTTTACGAGAAACACGATTTTGAAGCAAAAAATGTAGAAAGAGCGATGTTTTCGTATAATGCGATTTTGACGGAAATGATATTTTACGGAAGACAAGATTTTTGCAGAAAACATGCGGAAATGTTATTTTGAGAAAATGAAATTTTAACGATATATGTGATTTTGACAAAAACATAGTTTTCGTGGAAAAATGAGATTTTGACGGAAGATGTGGTTTTGTGAAAATGTGATTTTGTAGATATATTTCATGATCTAATTATAAAATAATTTAATTATATAATTATAAAATATAAAATATATTTTTAATTAGTTGCATACCTTGTTTAGAAATGTGCTAGGCGTTATACATATGGTCGACTTGGACCTAGCGAGCTAAAGAAAAAATCCAGGTAAATGGGGAATACGCGGGTATAATGTTTTAGATTTAAAATATCACAATTGGTATATATATTATATATGTTATGAAATAACGCAACTATCGCATTGGCACAATGGTTAGCGTTTTTAAGTGCTCATATTGCCTCAGATCAAGTCCAGCTCATGATTTTTTGGTTATTTAATCTAAAACATTAATGAAGGGTAAAATAGCAATTCTGATTCATCTTCTTTCTCATTGATCCAAACCTAACAATGGCGGTCATTTCAAATTTTCCCCATTTTCTTCACTTTTTCCTTCCTTTTACTCTGTATTTATACCCACAATTGATAGATCTGATTAATAAAACTTTATTTCTTAGGTTAAGATGAACAAAAACTTGATTTTTCAAAGTCACCGAGTTTTTCACCGATGAAACCCAAATCATAGCGGCCAAGTGCCGACAAGTGATTTTCCTGCAGATAGTCGGTGTTGGGCGCACGGTTTAGAGCATATGTTGCATCTAGATAGTGATCCAAGATAGAAAAACGAACAAACAAATGTAGCATCTAGATAAAAAAAATGAAAACAAAAATGAACAACATATAGATGAAGCATTCATATGCAATATCTTGTTATAACATTTAACTATAGAAACGAATACGGCATATATCAACAAAATTAAAACCATTATTTATGTAAACTAAACCTATACAATATATACATAATAATATTTTATTTTATAATAATTTAAATACTTAACATATATTAATGTATGCACACAATGCAAGCCAATCACCTAATAATATAAAATAAACTCATGTTGCAACTATAACGTCCGTTTTCTGAATGAAATCTTGTGGGATTTTAGTTATTCATGTGCATTCCACACAAAAAATACGTTGGAATTAAAATTATTTTTGATTCCACAAATACTTGTGAAATAAGTGAAATAAATTATGAATCAAGTTAAAAGTTATTCAGAACTAAAACACGAAAAAATGGAAAGGAATCAATGGGATAAAATAAAATAATATACATTATCAAATGAAACAATAATTTTACGCTGGAGTTGCAACAATATCAAAGTGTACTTTATAATATATCAAAGGGTAAAATAGAAATATTGGACATAATTAGACCGACCGTAAAAATGTGAAAGAGAAAGACAAAGAGAGAGAGAAACTAATGCTCTCGACACCGAAAGAGAGAGAAAGTACCCTTGGCTTCCGCCAAGGTGCAGTACGTGCAAAATTTGGGGTCATTTGGCAAAGGAATGCAATCATATGGGTATGGGTTCAATGGTTAAGAAGGAGGCATACAAGGTAAAAGCTTTTTTCTTAGAGATACGAAGCTCTTGGAAGAAGTTCCAGTGACTTTATTTTCAAACTCTGGACGGAGTAGTGGTGAGATTCATGAAAATTCAGTGACTCAGGAAGATGAACAGACGATACAAGAAAAAGAGAAACCTTGGATAGATGTCGTTAAATGTAGGAACAACTCCCCAAATAAACATGATGATAACATTGGATCATCCAAACCCAGCCCGGACGAGCAGTACGTACCAACCTCGACCATGAGGCTGATCGAGCTGTTCCTGACCCCGCGGAACGTACCTGAGGAGGTTCAGAAGGCCAATGCATGTTCTACCAGATCCAATGACGTGGTATCAAGGATTCATAAGCCAACAACATGTTTCAGGAGTGATGATCGTTCCAGAACCCAATTGGATTGATCCCATTTGGAGATGGTCGATGACCGACCTCCCGGAGCCCTAACCATGTCCTGGAAGATGTACATAGGAGAGTTGGTTCGAGCCTATCATTCCAGGCTTGATATTCAGCATAAAATATTCTATTTGGAAAAGTTTGGCCAGAAGGAATCAGCTTGGGTTTGAGATCATCTTGGAGGTTGTCTAGAAGCCGTTCAGTGGGCCTTGTCCGCGGATATAGGTGAATTCAAGAGAGGATTTCGAATGGAAAAAGAGGAATCAAGCTGCAACTCAACCTGTTCTGGAAACCTGACTCACAAAGGAATCTTCACAAAGTGGAATCACATCAAGATCAATTTCCATGAAGAAGTTATGCCTGATTCAAAACAGGTGATGTTCATGGAACCTGATAAAGACCGACTTGTACTTTTCGGGATGCTCAGAACGAACCAGGATTAATTAAGTAGTAAAACAACTTGACCTAGTTCTTAATTCATCAGGTATTATATGAGAGTTGGAACCATGCCAATACCAGCTCGGATAAAGAAGATATGCAAGATCAATTCTGAAGGCTGATAGACCTGCCTTATTTGGAAGCTCACGGGCTTGGTAGACTTCTGACTTATGTGTGGCGACCAAGAGTACGTGTAACATCTCCTTGGGCATTTTTTTATACTCTTTTTACCTTAAGTGTGGTTTTGTCCCAATTAGGTTTTCCCAATAAGGTTTTTAATGAGGTAAACCAAGGCCCGCTTCAAGAGAAGGAGAATATGGCCCGTCCAACCTTCTTCCTTGCATTCTATTTTAATAATTTTGACCAGGCCTCTTTATGACCCATTATTAAGACTTTTAACCCTATTAATTTGGATATTTAAATCCACTCTTTGTTTTTCAATAAACTCAAGTAAGTTGATGATAAGAAAACCCTAGTATTGTCTAGTGGCCGATCTCTTGGTTCTTGCGTGGATTCCCCTTGAACAATTGATCCTATTGTCTTCTTACTTGTCTTTAATTAGCGCATAAGTCTCTGTCGCCATCAGTGTCGACCTACACTAAAGTGGATGCCGGTCGACATCAGACCGTGATCACGACACCAACTTCAACTCCTTGCAGAAATCACCAGAAACGTCCCAAAACTCCGCTCTTTGCTCCAAATGCATGCTTACCTGTAAAAGACTCGATAGACTCGAAAACCAGGTTAAAGACTCAATATATACACTTATATCATGGTTGAAAACCTAGAAAAACCATGATATGTCATCTTGCTTGAT
This sequence comes from Orychophragmus violaceus, assembly GCA_030180135.1. Classification (NCBI taxonomy): domain Eukaryota; kingdom Viridiplantae; phylum Streptophyta; class Magnoliopsida; order Brassicales; family Brassicaceae; genus Orychophragmus; species Orychophragmus violaceus. The sequence goes on from CM058240.1 coordinate 19,807,143, forward strand.
TTATTGCTTTAAAAACCGAAAACCAAAAAGAAAAAGAGTTAGCTGAAGTTGCTAGGTTGATAGTAATTGAAACCGACCGGTAGTTTTCCCTAGGTTAATTTCGGTTTGATTTCTCTTATAACTTGCAATTTGAGTTGTTCCTAATTGCTTATGTTCTTCTGTGTTTTGTTGCATCCATAAACTTAAAATCAAAAAAGTTGGCTAGAAATCGTTGCTAGGTTGTTAGGGTTCTAAGCGGCTTCTATGATTAATTCCTCTCTCTAGCGGATTGCTTAGGGCTGTTCACCTTGTCTTGATTCCTTGATTTCTGTTTCATTTAGTTTCTGTTGCTGTTTGCTTACGTTGACTCTGTTGCTTGTTGAAAACCGATTGTTAGGTTGGTCCCTAGAACCGGTTGATTATTGTGAACAACTAGGTCGCTTGCTTTGGTTTGTGCTTCTGTTGAACTCGGCTATTGTGTGTTCTGTTTCTGGATATTACTCACCATTTCTTGATCATCACTCGGCCGAATTGTTAGACTATAGGGATTTTAGCAAATCGGTTCATCCTTTAAGTGCTAGTTGCTTTATTTTGTCATTCGATTATATTATTTCCTGTTTTGATTAATTTGATTCTTGCTTTGTTGATTTGTTTAAATTAATTCAAAAAAGAAAGTTAAGTAAAACCGGTTAACATTAGATTTTGCATATTTCCCATTTAGTTGCATTTTCCATTTTGCGATTTTGCTATTCTTTGTGTTTTGCCTTTTCTTTAGCTTTGTTGCTTGTTTTCTTTCGTTTCTCGATTTGCACTTGATCTTTTCCTTAAGTTGTGTAAATAGGAACTGAGTAAATGAATAACCAAGGAGAACCGTTGACTATGGCCCAAGTAATTGGAGCCCTACATGCCCTAAGAGATCGCTTGGAGCGTCCGGTCAACCAGCAAGCTCGGCCCAGTCGAGCAAGACACAGACAAGACGACGGCGTCCTCAACTGGACAATGCTGAAGAAGACAATGCTACAGACGAAATGGATCCCGAGCCACCTGACCAATACCGGCCCCATCAATCCTCTAGACTAAGATATTCACAACCCAATAAATTTCAAAATAATTTTTGTGTCTCAGACTCACAACTAATATCTTTCTCAGCAACTAAAAACTACTTTCAGTGGGAAGAAGACCTAGAAGATTACTTTTGGGATTACAACATCCTAAGGAACGAACATGCCTCGTATGCGATCCAAACCCTGACGGGAGAAGCCTATGCTTGGTGGTAGCTCGAGGAGAAAATACGGATACAACTCAAGGAACCAGCAAGAACGTGGAAGGAGCTGAAAGGGCTAGTATATGAGCAACATTTCATACTAAGACCGAAGACCCAGGTCCGTCCACGACCATCGACCACGGGCCGCCCATGTCTATCGATCTCCTTGGAGTTTCGTTCGACACCTCTCGACCAGGTCCGACCACGACCCTCGACCGCTTTGACCAAGGTTCAAGTATCCCAACCCATTTCTTTTTTATCTGATTATAAAGAAACAAAAACTGTTTTAATGCACATGGAATTGGTCAAGGGTGTTGAACATGATGCAGGAATGAACGAGAGTCCGATGGACCGCACAAACCAACGGACCGGAGGCGACGCCGAGAAGCTGATGGAACCGGCAGACCCAGAAAGTGATCCGACTGAGGCCAATGGAGATTACGACCCAGAGAGTTTCCCATGGAACCCAGGCCAAGACAAAGGCGTGATACTGAGTTCCCAACCCAACGTAACACGCATAGAAAGTCCTTGCACCAGCCGGCCACCAATTCCTAAAGGTAAGGCCATAGACTCACGAAACCGCAAGAAGGCTAACTTGCTTTCTATTGGTGCAGGTTATGCAGATTCCAGGTCGAATCCTTTTCAAGAGAGAGTGTATGGTGAGAACATCGGATGATCCAAACTCGGCCCGGATGAGCGGTACGTACCAACCTCGACCATGAGGTTGATCGAGCTGTTCCCGACCCCGCGGAACGTACCTGAGGAGGTTCAGAAGGCCAATGCATGTTCTACCAGACCCAATGACATGGTATCAAGGATTCGTAAGCCAACAACATGTTTCAGAACCCGATTGGAACGATTCCGTTTGGAGATGGTCGATGACCGACCTCCCGGAGCCCTAACCGTGTCCTGGAAGATGTCCATAGAAGAGTTGGTTCGAGCCAATCTTGCCAGGCTTGATATTCACCATAAAGTATGCTATTTGGAAAAGTTTGGTCAGAAGGAATCAACTTGGGTTCGAGATCATCTTGGAGGATGTCTATCCAGTTGGCCCTGTCCGCGGATATAAGTGCATTCAAAAGAGGATTTTGAATGGAACAAGAGAATCAAGTTGCAAATCAACATGTTCTGGAAACCAGACTCACAAAGGAATCTTCACGAATTGGAATAACATCAAGTTCAGTTTCTATGAAGAAGTTATGCCCGATTCAAGACATATGATGTTTAGGGAAGCCGATAAAGACCGACTTGCATTTTTCGGGATGCTCAGAACGAACCAGGATGAATTAAGTAGTTAATCAACTTGGCCTAGATTCTTGATTCATCAGGGATTACATGAGAGTTGGAAACACGCCAATACCAGTTCGGATAAATAAGATATGCGAGATCAAACCCGAAAGTTTCTGGACCTGCCTTATTTGGAAGCTCACGGACTTGGTGGACTTCAGACTTATGTGTGGCGACCAGGAGTACGTGCAACATATCCTTGGGCATTGGTTTATACTCTTTTTCCCTTGAGTGTGGTTTTGTCCCAATTGGGTTTTCCCACTAAGGTTTTTAATGAGGTAAACCAAGGCCCGCTTCAAGAGAAGGAGAATCTGGTCCGTCCAACCTTCTTCCTTGCATTCTATTTTAATAATTTCGACAAGGCCTCTTTATTTACCATTCTTAAGACTTGTAACTCTAGTAATTTGGCTATTTAAAGCCACTCTTTGTTTTTCAATAAACTCAATGAAGTTGATGATAAGAAAACCCTAGTATTGTCTAAAGGCCGATCTCTTGGTTCTTGCGTGGATTCCCCTTGAACAATTGATCCTATTGTCTTCTTACTTGTGTGCGTGAGTTACTCAAAGTTTTCCTGTCTATTTACTGTTCGAATCATCCACCATCACCCATTGACCAAGGAGAGAGCGTCTTCGACCAACTCCTTTGTCCCATCGTCCATCCTGTGTTGATCGAATCCCCATCGCGTCGATCGATCCTTCTCGACCACCCGACCACCCACCTCCGATCTTACATCAAAACATGACCGATATCAATCTACATCAGCAAATAATGCAGAGAGTCCTTCTTGGTACCATGCTTTTTCAAATGTCAATGAGGAAGATGAGGAAGATGACGTCGAGGAGGGTGAAATAAAACGGGATGAGGATAGGGAGGAACCGTCGGAGGAAGAAGAACCTACAGTAAAATCTACGCCAAAAATCGTGATTCCCAGAACCGGGAACAAAGTTAACAAAAAACAAGGACAATACAAAGAAGTGTGTCGATGAAGGAACATAAATTTGTCAATCAACAAAAACAACAAAAGCTTGCGGTTCACAGAAGCACTAATGATATGGCATCTTTATTTGCGTGGAACACCCGAGGATTCAACAAAATGCTAAAACTTAATAATGTATGTTCTTGGATAAACTCCGCTAAACCGTTGTTCGGCTAGCTGTCTTCTTGAAACGGGAGTACACGAAGAGATAACTATTCGAAGTTTCTACAAAGTTTTCTTCCGGATTGGAAAGCAATAGATAATTATGACAATCATAAGCTGGGTCGCATCTGGTTTCTTTGGTCGAACGGGTCAGTATCATACCTCTTTTACAAGAGTCCACATAACATCAGTCTAAAGGTGACAGTGAATTTGAGTAGAGAGTTAATTTATTCATGTATCTATGCTACAAACTTCAGGCGGGATTGTCTGATTTTATGGGAAGAATTGAAGATCATTGGAAATGATTTCACAAGTGTAAACACACCTTGGATCGTCATCGGTGATTTCAACGTAACGTTATCATCAGATGAACACTCACATGCACAAGAGTCTATCGGGGATCAATCGGGTATGAGAGCTTTTCAAGGATTTTTATTGGACTGCAAGCTGTTCGATTTGAGTTATGTCGGGCTAAAGTATACGTCCTGGAACAGTAGAGAGTTAGATCCTGTTGGAAAGAAGTTAGATCGTTCTCTGGTCAACAGTGTCCGGTGCACCGTATACCCTCAATCATATGCAGTTTTTGAGGCTAATGGTATTTCAGATCATTCTCTGTGTATTGTTCTTCTGGATAATCAAATTGAGGGAAAACATCGACATTTCATTTTTTTAACTATCTGGTGGACCTTCCAACGTTTATGGAAATAGTCTATCAAGTATGGGCTGAAACTGAACCACTGCACCATTCTTGATCAGCACTTTTCAGATTCCATAAAAAGCTGAAGCTATTGAAGCCTTTATTGAGAGCATTGAACAAGGAGGGATATGGGGATATTACTAAAACAACTCAAGAGGCTTTCGAAGACCTATGCGGCATGCATAATCGGGTATTGCTTCGACTCCTGGAAATGTTTCTGCTGCGGCAAAGCTTCAGAAAATTGGAATCATTATATGGGTATTGAAGAGCGTTTCTTTCATCAAAATTCGAGAATAATTTGTATGTCCTATAGTGATTAGAATACAATGTTTTATCAAAGAACTGTTCAAACGAGAAAGATAAAAATATTATCCGACGATTGGTGACAAAGAGGTCGTGGAGCTCATGGAAATTACGAATATTAAGAAGGAGGCTATGGAGTACTATACTAAGTTTCTTAACCCAGATAATTAGTCAGATACGGGAGTCCTCTAAGCTTCTTAGACGACTTGATTACATTTTGGTGCTCTTCGATTCAGGCATTAAGGATGGTGAGGCTAGTACTTCAAGCATAAATAAAGGAGGTTCTTCAATCTATGCCATCCAACAAACATCATGCCTAAATGGTTTTACAAAGGAGTTTTACTTAGCGGCATGGCCTATTTTGGGAAAGGAATTTTTGATGGTGGTTCAAGTCTTCTCTCTTTTTTGCAGGCAGGAAAAATCAGCCTCTACTGAATACAGTTACCTCGCTGGGTTTTCCTTTGAATCAGCTATCGATCCGATAATTGGGCCTACCACTCACGAAAAAGGTCATACTCGTGTTCAGGACGAGCCTCTTATCGACAAAATCAGATCAAGGATGCTTTCATGTTCAAATAAAGCTATTTTATTTGAGGGAAGACTCATTCTTATAAAATCAGTCATATCTAGCATCTCAAACTTCGGGTGTGCAGCATTTAAACTACCGCATCGATGCTTTGATACGATCAAGAGTTTATGCTCCTAATTCATATGGTCATGCCCCCAAATGTCTCTTCTAAAGGTAAGTTAGAGGTATGCAAACAAAAGAGTGAGGGAGGTTTGGGTATAGATGGGTGAAAGACACCTAGAGAATGTTCACTTTGAAGCTAATTTGGTGCATAGTAAGTAACTCGGGATCTCAACGGATGACCTGGACTCGTCATTATCTCTTTCGGTTATAATCTTTCTGGAATGCTCCCTCTGGAACTAGAGGATCATGGATTTGGGAAAAACTGCTCAAGCATTGGACTCTCGTTGAGAGGTTTATAAAGTATGTCGTAGGAAATGGAGAAAGCACCTTCTTCTTGCTCGATAAATGGCTATATTTGGGGAGGCTTATGGATGTGATAGGCGAGGTGGGTATGAGAAATCTGGGAATTAGCCTTACGGATACAATTGCAACTGCGATATTGGAAGAAAACTGGGGGATTCGCCGATGTCGTTCGCCTCGGCTCATAACAGTGATACATAACATATTGACTGCCCCTGTTCTGCCGCTTGTTTCTTGTGTAGATAAGATTTTTGGCGTCATGCTCTTAACGTATACAAAGCTTCCTTCTCAGCCAAGTCCACGTGGAATCAGATTAGGGAGGTTAATATTGTGATTTGGTGGCACAAATTGGCATGGTTTCCCCACTCTATCCCAAGGCAATCTTTCATCACATGGTTGGCAATCAAAGATAAGCTATCCACAAGTTCTCAAATGTGAAGTTGGGGTATACACCAGTCATGTACGTTCTGTGGCGAATTAGACGAAACGCAAGAACACCTCTTCTTTGCTTGTCCTTACTCGTTCATGATATGGGTCTGGCTTAGTTCGGGCATGATTAATCCAACTCTAGATTGGGAAATTACGATCAAAACTCTCTCTTCACGCAGAAAGAATCCAGACCTGCTGATCCTCAAATTGGCGTCCCAAGCTTCAATACACATTATTTGGAAGGAGCAAAACGAACGTCGGCATAACAAACCTCCACGCACAACTATCAACCTTGTGCAAAACATATATATTACTATCGATCTTCGGATTCTCTCACTTAAAACTATCACGCCTGAGAGAGGTTATCACATTGGCAAAGATGGTCTTTGGTAGTATCTAGTCCTTCTGTCGGTTCTTCAGCTTATGGGTAGGTATGCTAATATTATGATTTCTTCATATTGCTATGTTTTCATTATATTTGCAGAGACATTTCTTGTGTGTTTTCCTTTTGATTTTTCAAGTAGGAATTGGTAAAACAATAATGTAAATCCTCCTTTTGTTGAATAATAAATTTAACATCTTCAATAAATACATATATTATATATATCAAAGGGTACTTTGTTACGCTGGATTGGCAACAATTTATGTTTTTTCCGTAGCCCATCTTCTTATAAAACAATTCACAAGAAAATATATTAAAAAAAAGAAATAAAAAGAAAATGTCTTTTTCCTTTGATTTTATAATACCATTTTATTTATAAGATTTTTTAAATAGCATAAAAAGCTCATGTGATCTTGTTAAGCTTGGAAAATTGTTAATACAATATATCTTAATATCATACATATTTTATTAGTATATTGATATTTATCTCTTATCATTTAATTTAACCATATTTATTTATATTCCATTCTATTACATTATAATTTACCATTTGCATAACAAAAATATTTTTCTGTAACTATTTATCTCATTTATTTTATCCCATAATTTTCATTATTCCATTCATTTGTATCTTTTTTTATTTATTCATATCATTCAGAACATTCCAAAAAATGTCTACCATTTACACCCTTGTAAAGTATACAAATTAGAATTATTTTACTAACACTTTAAACTTTCAAACTAATTAAAATCTCTTTGTAAGGCGAAAATTTGTACAATTTTCGGCCATCCCTAATTTTCTCATTCTGAGAATCCATTTCCGACAAAATCCATCGATTTCGTTGTTGTTTCTTCTGTGGGCCAATGTACATACAATCTCTTAAATGTTTGATTTTCGATTTTCCAGGAAAAAAGTTCCCATTATGAAACTCCTTCATATCGTGGCAGTTATTCTACCAAGATTGGAGAATAAAACCACCATGGAATCTGAAAATCTACCAAGTTTCATCGATTGAATTTCCTTCTCTTTCTCTCTTCAAAGAAGCTACCATGTATGAAAATCTACAGACGAAAATGCAAAACATTTCCTTGGGCATTACCGATGATCCGATTGTTATGCCATCGGCGGTTTACCAACAAGCAGTGGCTGCAAATCGTTTTGCTCTGGTCGTGTGGCCTTTAACCACAAAAGAAAAACAACATGATCACTCAACTCCCAAGAATATTAGGTGTGGAAAACTTAGTCACGAGTCGAATCATTAGGCAAAACAGGGTCCAATTTGTGTTTCATTCAAAGGAGACACTAAACATGGTGCTTTGAAGATCCCCTTGGTCTTTTCACGATTGGATGACGACGGTTACACGTTGGTTTCCTAACCTCTCGGCCGAATCAGTGAAGACCATACCTTTTTGGGTACAGATTAGAGGCATTCCCATTGAGTTTCTTTCACGTGGTATAGTTGATTACATCGCATAGATGCTTGCGACTGGGTTCGACATAGATTTCGATAAATCCTCCACTCATGTTGATTATGACCATGTTCAGATCCTATGGAATGTGGATAATGCCTTGCGCTTTAAACGTAACTTCCAATTTGTCTCGGGTGTCAACACGATCCTTAGCTTCAAGTGCTAAAGGTTGAGAGGTTTCTGCCACCTTTGTGGAATGTTAACCCATGAAAATAAAAACTGCCCCATGCGTTTCAATGATGATGCAGACGTTTTTGATAAAAGTATTCTGGTAATGAAGAGGATCAACACAATCCAGATCCCGAATGTGCAAATATGGTCATCCCAAATCAATTGTCATTTGAAGAGTTAAATGTCGATGTTCCACAGGTTAATGATCTTTTAGTTGAGGAGGATTTGGCGCCGGTATTGAATGAGTTTGGAGAACCTTATATGGTTAGAATGGCGGATCAGTCAGTAGAGGATATGCGTTGGGAATCTTTGCATGCGGTTAAAAGAAAGGGCATAGCGACTATGGTCCAGGATATTCCGATGATTGCAATTAATCAGGACTCGATGGTTGACAACCTCAAACGTAAAAGGGATGATGAAGCTCAGATAGAAGATCGTCAGAATTCAGGAGAGCGTTTGGTTCTTGGTCCAATACGCAAACGATCTCTCTCGAAGAATTTCACAATTCAAGTTCTGTAAACCAAGTCATAGACAGAGGCGCGGGGGTACCGGTACCCCCAATGTTCCAATGAATATCCTCTTCTCGAACTGTCAGGGCCTGCTGGGGTCGCTGACAAAACCGAGATTGAAGGAGCTACATAAAAAGTATTCTCTGGATATCCTCTTCTTAGATGAGACCAAAAAATGTAGCACAAGTAGTTAGCGATGTTGGGGTCTCTTTAGTATTTTCCAGTTTTTATTTGTGTGCCTCTGATGGGTCGCAATGGAGGTTTAACCTTGTTTTCTAGGAATTCAGTTTCAGTTTCTTTGATTTCTGCCGATGTACGTATGATCGATGTATCCGTTCAGTTTAATGGAAAGTAATCTTATTTCTCGTGTTTGTATGGCCAACATGTTCAGAAAATAGAAGAGAATTATGGAAAAGAATTTTGCGTGTTGGTTCTGATCAATCTGGTCCTTGGGCTTTTCTAAGAAATTTCAATGGGATCTTATCGAACTCATAAAAATAGGGTGGACCAGCGAGAGAAGACTGGACTTTTTCGTGATCTCAGAAATGTCTACCATGAATGTGACATTAATGACATGAGATCGATAGGCAATCGTCTTTCATGGATTGGTGTTCGTAACAGCTACACTATGGAGGAGTGTCTTGATCACGCAGAATGGTTAGCATGTTTCCCGGTCTCTGAATCTGAATATCTACCATATACGGGATCGAATCATCGCCCTGTTATCATTAACATTGCTTTGACATGTTCCTCAATCAATAAACAATTTCGATTTGACAACAAGCTAATCATTCAGCCGGGTTTTCGTGATTATGTTGTTGATGGCTGGTTTTCTAGTAAACTCTTTGCACTTCCTGCTATTACAGATCATATTCATGAGTGTCGCTCTGATTTGGCGAGATGTAGAAGAGTTTCAAATATGTATGAAGCCCAGAAGATAAAAGAGCTAAAGAATACTTAGATCGTGCTCTCACGTCTCGCTCTACCCATCTTCGGTTTCCGATCCCTGCATTAGATAACAATTTCAGAATGCATACTAGGAGGAAGAGACGTACTGGTTTCAAAAAGGTCGAAGGAAGCGACTAGTAGAGGGACATGAATACGAGATATTTTCATTCTTGTACAAAAGAAAAATATGCCAAAAATTTCATACTTTCTATTCAAGATAAGCAAGTAAATATAATCAGAGGGGATGATGATATTGGAAAACTAGTGCATCGTACTTCTCCTCAGTACACACGAGTTCGAGAACAATTTCTACGGCTGATATTTTCTCTGGTTTTCAAAAAAACAGTCACTCAAGACATCAATGTTTCACTTACACGAGAATTACCATATTATGAGATTCATGCAGCTATAATCTCGACTGGGACAAACCGTTTTACGGGACCAAATGGATTCACGACACGATTCTATCATGAATACTGGGAGATAGTTGGACAAGATGTAATCCAGGAGGTTCAACGTTCCTTTGTTTCTGCACAAATGCGAACGAACATGAATCATACAAATCTCTTCCTAATCTCAAAGATTACCACTCCACAGACTCTAGCTGATTACAAACCAATAGGAATCTGCAATGTCATTTATAAAATCATCTCTAAACTACTACTAGTTGGACTAAAGGGCTCACTCGATAAGATTGTTTCTGAAGCGCAGGCATCTTTCATCCCTGGCAGAATGGCATCTGACAATATAATCATTGCAAATGAATTGATGTATTCACTGAAATCAGGGAAGCGAGTTGCTAAGACATACATGTCAGTGAAGACGAATAAATCAAAAGCTTATGATCGGGTTGAATGGGATTTTTGGAATCTACTATGGACGCATTTGGCTTCTCTAATCAATGGATTGCTTGGATTATGGCTACAGTGAGGTGTGTCTCCTTTTCAGTTCTTATAAATGGATCGTCACATGGACACATCATTCCGAAAAGAGGCTTACATCAGGGTCACCCGCTATCACCTTATCTCTTTATTCTCTGTGCAGATGTTCTTAGCCACCTACTTAGATTCAACATTGCTTCTCACAAGATTAGGGGTATCAAAATCGGAAATGGAGTTCCCGCGATTAGTCATCTGCTCTTCGCTGACAACTCCATGTTCTTCATCCAAGAAAATAACGCCAACTGCAGAGATATTAAAAGTATATTTGATATGTATGATCAGTGTTCTGGCCAGAAGATTAATCAAGATAAGTCTACAATTACTTTTGGTTGACGGATTCCAGGTGACCTACAGGAACGGCTGAAAACGATTATGGGAATTTCTCGACATGGTGGAGGTGGTGAATATTTAGGATTACATGGAGTCCTTGGCAAAAATAAATCAGAAATGTACCACACGATTGTTGACAAAGTGAAGCAGTGCACTTCAACCTGGACCAGCCATGTGACCAGATGAAACTAATTCGGACCTGCGTTTTAGTTCCCTGATCTCATATCTCATATGTGGGTAATAACATATTTTGGAATGAAGAAGCAATAGAAAAATTAATTTCCCCCAAAAACATGCTCTAGTTAAATTTATCTATTTGGCACAGAGAAGTGAACAAGATACTCTGATTTGGCCTTACACCACACATGGTGACTACTCAGTTCGTTCGGGATATTTTCTTGCTCGGTCTCTGAATCCACTCAGCACTTCTGTTACTCCTCCCCATGGTAATCTGGAATTGAAAATAAGAATATGGAATCTTCACATTCTACCCAAACTTAAGGAATGTCTTTGGCGGGTCGTGTCCAAAGCCATTCCAGTTACAACTAGATTGCAGACACGTGATTTACATATTGATCTTTAATGTCGTAGATGTGGTATACATGATGAATCCATCAGCCATTTTCTCTTTGAATGCTTTACTTCTTAGTTATTTTGGTCAATGGCAAATATTCCAGTTCTACAATGACTCTCTTCTCCATATGCGTAACTTGAAGATAAAATTATACAGCTACTTAACCGTCTCAATCTCACTAGTTTATCGATGGTTGAACGCTTACTTCCCTTTTGGTTGTTGTGGCGTATCTGGGTATCTCGTAATAATTTGGTCTTCGAAGATAAAGCAATCCCATGTGTTATTGAGGTGGGTCTAGCTATTGTAGAAACCATCGAATGGGATAACTCTTACAAGAATTTCATCTCGCTCCTCCTGTTACATTATCCCAAACCGTGTTTTGTATCTACTTATTGGGAACCACCACCTCCAAGATAAATCAAATGCAATGTTGATGCATCTTTTAGTTCGTTATCAAGAAAGTCTGCTGCATTTTGGATTGTTCGTGATCATTTAGGAAACTATACATATTGGAATGTGTCTCCTCTGCCTCATGTTTCCACTCCAATAGAAGCAGAATCACAAGCTTTTCTTAAAGCAATCAAAGATACATTCCACTCCAATAGAAGCAGAATCACAAGCTTTGCTTAAAGCAATCAAAGATACAATGATGAGAGGTTTTAAGAAGATCATTTACGAAGGAGATAACCAAATTCTAATTCATCATCTTGACAAGCTTGTGACCACTCTAAGAAGATCATTTACGAAGGAGATAACCAAATTCTAATTCATCATCTTAACAAGCTTGTGACCACTCAAAATCTTCATAATATTGCGTTGGACATTCACCGAGAAGTAGAAGGCCTCTCTTCATGCTCTTTCCGTTTTGTCAGACGAGATCTCAATACATATGCCCATACTATTGCTCAACGAAGACCCTCCTCCATTTGCTTATCTCTTTATGTATTTACATAATTCCAGAATGGCTAAGCCATACTTTGTATCCAAACTCTTTTTATCATAATTAATAAGAGTTATTTACATGTATAGTCACTTTTTCACTTTGATACTACACAATAGGTCACATACATGTGTTAGGGTACTTTCAGCTTTGGAATGCTAATATACCCCTAACTAATTCCAACTCTTATAACTAAACGTTTCTACATCTATTTACTTCACATCTTTTTTATTACCTTTTACTCATTTCACACTAAAACAAAATAAAAGTATGAAACCTTTAAAAAAAGTCCTCTCTCTTTTTTCTTTACCTCACACTGCCGTCAACCAAATCTGAGGAGAGAGAGCTTCATGAACCTTCGTCATCACTTCCTAGTCCGTTCATGCGCCGTCGTGAGCCCTTCATGACAGGTATGTTTGATTTCTCTTGATTTTGAACTTAGATTAATCAGTTTAATCATCGATTTTGTCACTTTGTTTATGTGTTAGTTCAACTTTCTCATCTTCTGTGTACTGCGGTTCATGTGGGCATCTTAAAATGGACTTTTTGTTTTCTTATATGCATAAATCTAGTTTCTCGATCCATTTGTCTGTGTTCTTACTCTCATCTATGGTGTTACTGTGTTCTTCTGCAACTTCGTTTTAGATCCGTCTGTTTGTGTTCCGTGTCCCATGTGCACAACTTAAAATCGACTCTACTATTGGATTTTCATAGATCTAGGGTTTATGTTCATGGATCTAGTTTCTATGTTCATGGTCGCTTGTTCGAAATTTGTAGATCTCGTGGACATGCATGAATGGACATATTGTTTTCTGTGTACATCTTGTTTTCTTACATCTGTAGATCTAGATTTTCATGGATCTATTTTTAGTAAACCATCCCAGCTTTATCGTGGACACGCACTAATGGACATATGAGAAACTTAGATCTAGATCAGTTCATCGTTTATTGTTCGTTTCATCGTTTTCTCTAAACGACTGTCCATGTGGATATATTCAAATGGACATTCCTAGTTTCTATGTACACAAATAACCAAATATAGTAGCTTACTTTCATATTTATCGTGGACATTAATTAATGGACATATGTGAAAACTTAGCTCTAGATTTGTCCACCGTTTGTTGTTTTGTTCATCATTTGTGGTTCTTGCTATCATTTTCTCTAAATAGACGTCCATGTGGATATCTTCAAATGGAAATTCATAATTTCTGTCTACACATATAACCAAAATATAGTAGTTTACTTTCTACCCAATCTATTGTCATTCGTTTACATGCATTATTAGACATATGATCAAACTTTAAACATCGATCTTCTTTCTTCTTGCTCGTTTCGTCATCATTTACCGTGTAATTGCAATCCATATTAACAACCAATGGTGGACATGGGGTAATGGCCATATATTATATTATATTGTTAGCCGGTTTTCAACATATATTTCTCGTGGACATGTAATTCATGTATATATCATATATAGTTGCCGGTTTGGAATTTAATACAAGTGGACAAGGATCAAATGGATTCCTTATTTAAACTAAGTATCTGGCCACGTTTTTGTGTACACTTAATATGTTGGACTCATTACATAATAGTTTAAATTCATAGTTGTGTCCTCCTGGATAGTTTCTCGTGGATGTTATATTCCTATTACTAAACTTCTAATGTAATCTATTCATTTTTACAGACATCCGACTTTCTCCAAGATTGTTTGTTACTAATAGGTATCCAAGCAAGCTACTAAATGTGAAGGAATTTCTAGCAGATCCTAATCCAATTAGGCAATCCTGGTCTGAATTCCAAGCCTAGGATCTAGGGTTCATATAATTGAATCTATGGGATCTCAGATTTACCTGGTGATTTGCAGCGGAAGATTTGCAGATAATCGAGATCTAGAGCGCCTCAAATGCTGCGCCTCTACTGGTATCCACACGCACACAAACTGAACAGCAGGGATGCTAGTGCCTATAGAGATCCAATCTCTTCATAGGTTTCTACTCAAGTTCTGGTGGCTGTGAATTGGGTTAGCCATCAGTTTAGGTCGACCATATATCTTATATATGTCGACTTAAACCATAACGGAATTAACCAACGATTAAACCGAATTAATCTGATTAATCCGCGAGTTGCATCGATCGATGCACTATCTGCATCGATCGACACTGCCCCAGAATATTGATATCGAATGCATATCAAATATGCATTCACTGGATCATTACATTAATGATCAACCTCGTCTTTAACGCCCAGTTTGCTTAGGTGTGTGACCCTGTAGGATCATATAACACTAGCAATGAGTTCTAAACTCATTGATCATAAGTGGCTTCTAGCAAAGCATTATGACTACCCATTATTATATGATTGTCTCATCTCGACAATACAACTATCACTTAGAGCAAGTACAATAGATTTCAGGACATTCCCAACAATCTCCCACTTGTACTGGAATCATCTATTCCCATAATCCCTTCGTCACTATATCTCGATCTGGCATAAGGCAAGATCTGTGTCACCCTTATTTAGCCAAGATCATGTTCATCGAACTCCGATTTATACTGACAAGACAAACGACTGACAATCACCTCGTTTGAGTGTGGCCACACATTTCTCAGTATCAAATCTTCGATGGGCCCTGAGATATTTATCTCCTGTTATATAGGAGGGACAAATCCCATCTTGTTCCATCCCTGTCTCTTCACACGCTTCATGATACGCCCAATCAATGCCTTTATAGTCACCAGTTACGGCTGACGTTTGACAAGGTTAAAGCGGACCAATTCACATGTAAGAAAACATGATGAACTCATGTCTAAGGACTATACTCTATAGTCGTAATGAAAACTCTCATGAAACTTATATAACTATCCCGTAGAGTTCTCATCAGTGGGTCATGTCCGATCCTGTGTTCTCCAACACATATCTATGTGATTGACTTTAATACTCTTATTAATGACTCCATGAAACTTAGTCATCAGTCAACTCACATACTAGTCTCACGCGGTTGTTAATGTCCCACTTTAACAACCTCGACCAGGGACCAACATAATTTATGTCATTTATTATCTATAGGGTTTCATGATCAAGCCACATACTTGATGACCTATAAAATGTCATAAATTACTTTGGGACTATTATTTAATAACCATTATTAAATAATACAGATGTCAGATTTCAATAACATAATCAAATTATGTTTATACGAACATCATATCATCACTAAAATTAATAACAACGACTCCCACTAAAATTAAGATCACATCTTAAGACATCTAATGCCCTTAGCAGTAGCCTGACCCTCATTCGCCCTTTGCTCAGCGTGTGTCGAAAGACACTGCGTCTTGCTAAGAGTAATGCCAAGAGTCATTTGCACGAAGCCCTTCTTGGAATCCTGCATACTGGACCTGTGCAAGGCCTTATCGCCATAAGTATCTTGACACAATCCAATTAGCTTATCCAATCTATCTCTATAGATTCTTATTCCAAGAATGTATACGGTTTCTCCCATAATTTTTATCGAAAAACAACTTTCGAGTCAAGTCTTAGCAGACTGAAACAAAAGGGACTTCTTTTCCGAGAAGTAGTATGTTATCAACATACAATACTAGAAATGCAACTGCGCTCCCACTAGTCTCTTGTAAACATACGGTTCCTCTTCGTTCCTGACGAAGTCAAACCTTTTGACTGCTTCATCAAAACGAAGATTCCAACTCCGAGATGCTTGCTTCAGTCCATAAATGGACCGATGAAGCTTGCATATCTTCCTAGCTTCATTAGGATCAATGAAAACTTCAGGTTGTGTCAGGTACACATCCCTTTTCAGAATTCCATTAAGGAAAACTGTTTTCACATCCATCTGCCAGATCTCATAACTATTATGAGTGGCGGTTGCTAGGAGAATCCGGATGGACATAAGCATGGTGACTGGGATTAGGTTTCTTCACAGTTGATACCATGAATTTACTTGAAACCTTTTGCCACCAACCTTGCTTTGTACATCTGAATATAACCATCCATGTCAACTTTTCTTCTTGAAAATTCATTTACTCACAATGGTTTCTACGCCATCGGGTAAATCAGCCCAAGTCATACTTGGTTCTGTGACATGGATCCCATTTCGGATTCAGCGGCTTTCAGCCACTTGCGGAGTCAATGCCCATCATTGCTTCTTCAAAATTCGCAGGCCCGTCACTTTCAATGATCAGTAGATCACGGCAATTGGTTACGAAAAATCCATATTTCTCGGGTTCGTGACGGATCCTTTCGGATCTGCGAGCTTCAGTTTTCTGTAAAAGTCGCGCACACATATCTCATATGTATACTTTTACCACGACCTAATTAACCAAGATTTAAACCGTAGTTAATTAAGTCATAAACCAAAATCAATGTTTGGTTCGCGATCTGTGTCGATCGATGCAACTTTTGTGTCGATCGACACTTTTTCAGAAACTCGCCATTTAAATGTATACCGAATATACATTCACCAGATCCTTTATAAACTCTAGGCACCACAGGTGCAGGTTCTACAACTCTTTGTAGATCCAACTACTGCTCTTCCTCATCAGGTTGAGCAGTCTCCTGTGATTTTCGAATTTCTTCGAGTTGTACTTTTACTCCCACTGTTCTTCTTGGAAGGAAAGTCTTTCTCAAGAAAACATAGTTCCGAGCAACAAACAATTTGTTCTCGAACTGGTTGTAAAAGTAGCATGCCTTGGTTTTGTTAGGACAACCAATGAAGTAGCACTTATCAGATTTGGGTGTGAGCTTATCAGAGATTAAACGTTTTATATAAGTCTCGCAACTCCAAATCTCCATGATGGATAAATCAGAAACATTTACATTCCACATCTCATGTGGTGTCTCTGTAACTGATTTTGATGGAACTCTATTTAAAGTAAACTCAGACATTTCTAGAGCGTATTCTTAGAAGGATAATGGAAGATCTAAGTGACTCATCATTGATCGAACCATATCTAATAAAGTCCGATACAGGAGGAGTGAATTGTGAAACACTTTCACAATCTCTCAGATGATCACTAAATTCTTGACCTAAGTATTCATCTCCATGATCTCATCGTAGAGGTTTAATACCTTTGCCAAATTGATTCTGTACTTCATTTTGGAACTATTTGAACTTTTCAACGATTCTGACTTATGCCTTATAAATAAGGCATAACCGTACCTTCTGAAAATATCAGTAAAGGTAATGAAGTACTGAAAATTTTCCTCTAGCACTAGTGCTCATCGGTCCATATACATCCGTATGTATAAAGCCCAATAAGCTTCTGGCCCTTTCATTTTGATCGTTCGCAACCTGTATCGACCGACGCACCGTTTGTGTCGATCGACACTACCTCTGTTGAAAGGAGCCTTTGTCGTTTTACTTAATAAACAAGATCCACTTTACTCATTATGATTCTCAATCAGATGAGCCCAAAAGCCCATCACTATGGAGCTTCTGAATCTTTTCTCATTTATGTAGCCCAAAACGACAATGCCAGAGAGAAGTTTGACTCGTATCATTTGACTTGAATCTCTTGGTATTAATGTTATAGTTTGGCACATTCTGGTTTAGAACATAAAGTCCATTCTCTAATGGATTGCTACTATAAAATATATCACTGTAATCAAATGAATAACACTTATTCTTTACTTGAAAATTGATATCCTTCCATATCCAAACAAGGAATAGAAATAATCTTTCTGCTCATAGCAGGTACATAGTAGCAGTTTTAAGTTCAAAACATGCCATAAAAGGAAAAACAAATGAAATACTCCTACGGTTAATGCAGCAACTCTTGCTCCATTCACACTCATAGGTCCACTTGTCCTTTCTGCATAGTCCTACTTTTGCTCAGGCCCTGCACATTTTCACAAAATATGAGTACCACAGCTGGTATCCAATACCCAATAAGTAGGACTATAAGAAGTAACATTTACTTCTATAACATAATACCTGAAAAAGAAGTCTCGTACGTCTTCTTCAGCTTCTCATAATCTTCCAAGAATTTATTGCAGTTTCTTTTCAAATGCCCATAACCATTACAATAACGGCACTTAACATCTTCAGAAGGACTGGTTTTAACCTTAGGAACATGGCCAGACTCGCTTGGATTCACAATCCAGCTCGTCTTGCCATCACCTTTGTTCTTACCAAGTTTCTTAAACTTTTTACCCTTTTGTACCATAAGGACATTTGGGGTGTCCTTCTTGATGTTAGGTTCAGCAGTCTTAAGCATCCCATGCAATTCAGTCTTCGTCATGTTGTTCATGTTATAGTTCATAACCAATTGATCATAGCTTGACGGCAGTGACTGTAGAATGATGTCAGTAGCCAACTCTTGGCTAATGGGACAATCCAGTTTCCCCAGGTTATCAATATAACCCATCATCTTAATGACATGAGGACTAACTGGTTCGCCCTTTGGTAGCTTGCACTCAATCAGAGATCTAACCGTCTGGTATCTCTAAGTCCGTGCCTGCTCCTGAAACATACTTTTCAGGCCAGTGATGTAGGAACTGTTTAGTTGATCCTGATGTAATTCACAGATTCAGATCATCCTAAACATACAGATCTAGGTTCTCTTGAATAGAAACATTATCAGATCTCACCTTATACCTGTTTATGCAGCGGAAAGAGAAGGTATGTTTGAGATCAGCAGAGCCACCAAGGGATGGATCCTCCAAAGGCTCACACACGCACACCGGGAATTTGGCTGCTAGACCAGCAAGGAGAGGAGGCGCAGAAGAGAGGCTGGGAGGCGCAAAAGCTGTCAAGAATTAGAGAGCTAGGTCTGATTTTATTCATTAAAATCCCTCCTAGTTCTCATGGGCTTTTGGGCCCAATTCTCAGTTCTGATTAAATCCCTTGGATTTAATCAGGCCCTTTAGTCTCTTCAAGTACAGTAAATGCCTAGCACTTTTACCGTACTTCTGCTAAACCGTTCCTTCGTAATTTCCCGTTAGCTTAGGCGTGTGACCCATATGGGATCATATAATAAAGGCAATAAGTCCAAGACTTATAGATCATGAGCGGACTCTAGCAAGCCATCATGACCCCCAGCATTATATGACTTATGTCTGATCATTGACATACTCTTACTTTCTAGAGACAGTACAGAGATTACTGGACACAATTCCAACAATCTCCCACTTGTACTGGAATCTCTGTATTCATAATCCCTTTCGTCTCAATATCTCGATTAGTCATAAGGCAAGATTAGTGTCATCCTTATAAAGCCTAATCTTGTTCATCGGACTCTGATTTGATACTGACAATCCAAACGACTCGGGACAGTCCGTTTGAGCATGGCCATGCATTTTCCAGTATTCAAATCTCCGATTGGCCTAGAGATATTCACTCCATTTATATTGGAGGGACAAATCCCATCTTGTTCCATCACTGTAAACTACTCATTTCATGATGTACCCAAACAAGGTCCTTATAGCTATCGCATAACGACAGCGTTAGACAATGATCAAAGCGCATCAGTTCATGTGCAGTCACATGCATGCGAACTCAGGTCTAAGGACTATACTCTATAGTCGTAGTAAGAATCTCTTATGACACAGATATAAATATCCTGAAGAGTTCTTATAAGCGGGTCTTGTCCGGTCGTATGTTCCCAAACATACACCTATGTACTGACTTTGATGCCGCGCATCTATGACACACTGAGACTTTGTCATAAGTCACGTACCAATCCAGTCTCACACGGTTGTTGGTGTTCCAATTTCAACAACCTTCGACTAGGGACAGGATGATATAAGCCATCTATCAAATATAGGGTCTCATGATCAAGCTAAATGACTTCGATGACTCAAGATCAAGTCATTTACTTCGATGACCTATAAAATGGTTCATATCATTTTGGAACGATTATTTCATCACAGTTAAAATAATCTTGAAATAATAATTTCATTATTAAACATCTCAAATGTTTTACAAGAACATATCAATAACTAAATAAAGCCCTTTAATAACTCCCACTGAAATTAAGACTACATCTTAATTTCACTTATCCTACAGCAACAGTCCGCGACTCGTGCTTAGGCCTAAGGAGTGGCTTCGTTAATAGATTAGCAACGTTCTCATTCGTTGAAACTTGCTGATCTACTTAACATCTCTGTCATTTATCTCACGGAATAGGTTATACCTATCCTCAAGGTGTTTGGACCTCTGATGTGCAGCTAGTTTCATCTATGCTGGAATCACATCAAGTTCAGTGATGAACTCTTCTTTCCAAACAACCTCTTTCGCTGCTTCCCAAGCTGCGAAAGATTCAGCTTAAGTCATGGAGTCAGCAACAGTGCCGTGCACCGCCAGACAAACACAAGATATAACCGGACTGTGACCGGAAATCATCTTTGTCTGTTGGAAACTTGCCTTTCAGACTCTATCGACTTATAGCACCTTACTTTCTCCGTAAATCAAGAACTTATCCTTAGTATTCCTCAAATACTCTAGGACATACTTTAGGAAACTTGATTCTTTGCTGGATTTGACTGGTCTTTTATTTGTCTTGCTTAACATTAAAGCAACATCAAACAAGTATGTTTCATGGCATACATGATAGATCCAATTGCCGACGCATATGGAATCTCATCCATGCATTTAAGCTCAGCAGTTATCGTAGGATACTGTATCTTGCTTAACTTAATGCCATGTGACATTGGCATAAAACCCTTCTTGGATTGCTCAAAACGTGTAGGACTTTGTCAATTTAAGAATCCTGACTTTGTCCTACCAGCTCTTTTGGATCTCTATCTTTAGATCCAAAATCCAAGAACTACGTGGCTTTACCCATGTCAATCATAAAACCAACTCCCAAGCTAGTCCTTTACCGACTACAGCGTTGGGACGTTATATCCGAGAATCAGTATGTACACTTTGAGAAATGCAATATCGCTCCCACTAATCTATTAGTAAACACACAGTTCCGCTTCGTTCCTGTTCAAGTCAAAACCTTGACTACTTCAACAGAACGAAGATTCCAACTCCGATATGTTTGCTTCCATCCATGAATGGATCGATGAAGCTAACTTACATAAAATGTAATTTTTTTTCGGAGTCCGGGCTCACTTTCGCTTCTTTGAATTTCGCAGATTCGTCGCTTTCAATGATCATCAGATCATGCGAACATTCAATGATCATCAGGCTGAACTAATGACGAGAATTCACTCTCGGATTAGTGACTGATTCTTTCATATCTGCGAACTTCAGGCTCCTGTATTTCTCGAATTTCTTCGAGTTGTACTTTTACTCCCACTGTTCTTCTTGGAAAGTAACTTCCCTTCTTAGAAAACAGAATGGTCGAAAAAATACTTTTTACTCCCACTGTTCTTCTTGGAAAGTAATTTCCTTTCTTAGAAAACAGAATGGTCGTAAAAGTACCGAGCCTTGGTTTCCCTTAGAAAAACTTCGAGTTATGCTTTTACTCCCACTGTTCTTCTTGAAAATAACTTCCCTTCTTAGAAAACAGATTGGACGTAAAAGTAACAAGCTTTAGTTTCTCTAGGACAACCAGCGAAGTAGCACAACTACAAATACTCAGTAAAGACAAATTTGGATCGATTCCAATCCACATTAACGTGGTGTCTTTCAACTGATATTTGTGGAACCATTTCAGCGTAAACTTAGATATTTTAGAGCGTTATTCTTTAATAATATCATGGAAGATTCGTGTGACTCATCTTTAATCATTTCTTAATAAGATCTGATTCTTTCTCACAGAAAACACCTCAAGGTTTTCAGGAGAATTGAGCTGTGAATCGATTTCACACTCATTAAGATGATCACACAATCAATGACTTAAGTATTCTCACTCGTGATTTAATCCAGAGTCTTAATACTTTTGTCATTCAGATCCTATACTTCATTCTGGAACTCTTTTGACCATGTCAAAGAATTCCGACTTGTGTCTCATCAAATGAACACAGTCACACTCACTGAAGTAATCAGTAGAGACAATGAAGTACAGAAGTTTTTCTCTGGCATTACTGCTCATTGGGCCACATACATGAGTATGTTCCAGGTCCAATAAGCATTTGGGCTTTTCTCTAGCTCGGCTAAGATAGGCCCTTTACCTTTTGGTCTAGTAAACAGAATTCAAGTCTCATAAGATATTTTATCAAATGAGCCCAAACGTCCATGACTATGGGATTTCTGAATCCGACTTACTCTATGTGACCAAGACTTTATGCCAAGAAAAATCAGGTTTAATTCATCAGATTTAAACCAATTCGGTATTTATGTTACATTTAGGCACTCTTTGGTTTAAGATATAAAACCCATTCTATGAATAGGGTGCTACAATTAATATTTCATTAAGATCAAAAGAACAAAACTTGTCTTTTATCAAAATGAAAAACATTCAAATTCTTACAAGAAAATGAAAGACAACTCTGCTTAAAGCAGGTACATTGTAGCAATTACTTAATACAAAACCAAGCCTCAAAGGGATCTATAAGTGAAAAACCCTACGACTGAGGCAGCATCCCAAGCTCCTTCCAGACATGTAGTTTCACTTGCCCTTCCTTCAACGTTCTACTGTTGCTTAAGCTCTGCATATTATCACAAATATCAGTGCCACAACCAGTATCCAATACCTATAAGGTAGAACTTGAAGTAATAACATGAATACCTGAGGAAGTAGTCTCATACATCAACTTCAACTCCTCATCATCTTCCATGAATTTAATGCAATTTCTCTTCCAATGCCCAATCTCTTTACAGTAGCAGCACTTACCAACGTAAGAGGTATCTGACTCGGGCTCAGAAGACACACGCTTGCCATGATTCAAAATCTGGACAACTTTGTCTTCACCCTTGTCAGCATTAGGTTTAGTAAACCTACCCTTCTTATTCATGAGATTGTACAGGGTACTCTTCACGTTTGGCTCAACTGTCTTGAGCATATCATGCAGTTCAGTCAGCATCTTCGTTAAGCCTTTCTTGATATAGTTCTTTCTGAACTTATCATAGCTTGACGGCAGTGACTGCAGAATGATTTCAGTTGCCAACTCTTGGCTAACTGGATAATCCAGTTTCCTCAGGTTATCAATGTAACCCATCATTTTACTGACATGAGGACTCACTGGATTATCATTTGGTAGCTTGCAGCCAGTGAGAGACTTAACCAACTGGTATCTCTCCACCCTTACCTGCTCCTGAAATTTCAATTTCAGGCTGCTGATCATCTCTATTGGCGACTCCATGTTCTCATATTGCTCCCGCAAGTCTGAGTCCATGGTAGCCAATATCAGACCACGCACATCTACCGTATCATTATAATGCTTATTCCAAGCATTATATACTGCATGAGAAGCATTGGACCCGATCCTCACGGGGAGAGCTCTCTCAAGGACATAGTCCTTTCTCTCCTGTCTGAGGACTAGCCTCAGGTTCCGCGACCAAGTCAAGAAATTTGATCCGTTCAGCTTGTCCATCTTAAGGACAGACCGGATCGAGAAAGTGTTTTGATTGTTTGTGCTAGTCATAACTGAAAATTAAGATAAAAGGATTTTAGTTAATATGTTCAATATGATTAATCTCGTATTAAATTTAATATGATTAATCACGCATTATATTCAATAACATAAGTTACCCTCAATAGAATATAATGATTCCAAGATCCACATATAACTACGATTAAAGTGGGCCACTGGCCGTCACCCAACCTCAGCTTATATCGGTAAGCCCTATCTCGGCTAATTATATCCGTGATATAACTCTTGGTTGTGAATCTGGGCCCGAGGCCCAATCCACTCTGATGTCTCAAGGCCCGGGACTCCCGATGGCCTAGTCAAGAAAACCAGACTATACAGTCATGTAATCATTAATGTCTGGGACTCCCAATGACATTTATGAATCACAAACTGTCTTACCCACGCAAAAGCATACATCCTCACACTGTAAGGCCATGAATACAATTGAATGGGCTTCGACAGCTGACATAGAATGGACAAGACATCCAACGCTTGATATTATATGAGGTTCGTAGGTTTATTAAAATTCATTCCCAAAATAGAAGATTACTATTTCGGGAAACTTTCCATTTTTGGAAACCTACTATTTTTGGAAACTTTCTAAAATTGGAAACTTTCTAAAAACGGAAACTTTCTAACTTTAGAAATTTCTTAAAATCCAAAACCCGCAAATTCAGAAATTTCTATTTTAAGAAACTTTCTAATTTCAAAATCTCGGAAACTTTAATTTAAAATCGACTTTATAATTTTATAAAATAAATTTTAAATTGATCTGAAGAAAGACTCAAATAATTGGCCCAATTGTTTTAACTTCTTGGCCCGAGGCCCAAGAATTGGTCCATGTCCAAGACATGACCCAATTGTCCAATTATTTGACATAACCGGTCTGGTTCATTAAAACTGGTCTAACCAAGTTTCAATTACTACGATGACCACAATTGTCAACCGGTTATTTACTAAACCGGAATTTCTCAATTTATTTGGTCCAACCAAATCAAATTAGAAATTCCTGGTTTAGGCACAAAATCCAATAATTCTTTCGACATTGGATTTCTTATCCCGGTTTAACCAGACTTAATAAAATTATTAAATCTGTTTATTAAACCAGGACGAATTGATTTTAATCAAGTTTTAAACCGAACCTTAAAACCGAACCGAACCGATTGACCAAGTGAACCGATTACGACCTAATCGTAAGTTTCACGCGATCACGTCAGCCGTCAAGCCGCAAGTAATCGATCCGAGATCGACACGGCAGTCGGACGGGACGCTCGGGTCAGGCGGGACGATGTTCGGCTCGCGGTTCAGCCTCGATCACGCGGGACGGAGACGACCGAGAGCTGCCGAGACGCGATGCGATCGCATCAGCCGATCGGACCAACTCCCGCGATCGGGACGACGAGGCAACCGGGACGATGCCGAGACGATCATGGGACGAGGCTTGGCCGAGACGCATGACTCGATCCATGCGATCCGACCAGCGGATCCATGCGATCCTCTCGCGCACTTTTGATCGACCGGAACGAGACGCGAGCGTGCGTTGATCCAAGCGATCGATCGATCCTTGCGATCGGTTCACCGCTCGTCTGACGATCCGACGCATACCGAGTCATATAGCTCGGTTTGCGATTTTCATATGTTTGTTCAGGATTTAATTCAGTTTCTTAAGTGTTTTTCTTATCAGTAGTTGATTCAGAACACTTCTAAACAGATTAAACAACCTAAACATGAATCTAAAACAAGAAATCCTAAGAACCAATGGCTCTGATACCACTGTAGGAACTGTTTAGTTGATCCTGATGTAATTCACAGATTCAGATCATCCTAAACATACAGATCTAGGTTCTCTTGAATAGAAACATTATCAGATCTCACCTTATACCTGTTTATGCAGCGGAAAGAGAAGGTATGTTTGAGATCAGCAGAGCCACCAAGGGATGGATCCTCCAAAGGCTCACACACGCACACCGGGAATTTGGCTGCTAGACCAGCAAGGAGAGGAGGCGCAGAAGAGAGGCTGGGAGGCGCAAAAGCTGTCAAGAATTAGAGAGCTAGGTCTGATTTTATTCATTAAAATCCCTCCTAGTTCTCATGGGCTTTTGGGCCCAATTCTCAGTTCTGATTAAATCCCTTGGATTTAATCAGGCCCTTTAGTCTCTTCAAGTACAGTAAATGCCTAGCACTTTTACCGTACTTCTGCTAAACCGTTCCTTCGTAATTTCCCGTTAGCTTAGGCGTGTGACCCATATGGGATCATATAATAAAGGCAATAAGTCCAAGACTTATAGATCATGAGCGGACTCTAGCAAGCCATCATGACCCCCAGCATTATATGACTTATGTCTGATCATTGACATACTCTTACTTTCTAGAGACAGTACAGAGATTACTGGACACAATTCCAACAAGTGATCATCTGTATTGGCGACTCCACGTACTCATATTGCTTCTGCAATTCCGAGTTCATGGTAGCCAACATGAGACAACTCACATCCACCGCATCATTAGAATGCTTATCCCAAGCATCCTTATTTGACTGCCAGACATTGGCTCAGTACTTCTTGGGGAGAACTTTCTCAAGGACATAGTCCTTTTTCTCCTGTTTGAGAACAATTCTCAAGTTCCGATACCATTCAAGAAAGTTGGATTCATTTAACTTGTCCTTCTCAAGGACGGATCGCAGGGAGAAATTGTTACGATGGTTTGTGCTAGACATAGCTGAAAAACAAGGGAGGTTTTAGTTATGATGTTCAAGAAATGAGAAGTCTTAACTATTAAGAAAACTCGCATTATATTCAAACAATGTTTCCTCAGATGAATATAATGATCCAAGACCCATACTAAACTTGAGTGAGCCACTGGCTATCACCCAAATTTTAGCTATCTAGGTAAGCAACAACTTTGCTAGTTATATCCAATATAACTCTTGGTTGTGGATTGACATCTCATGTCCAATCCACCTGATGTCTCTGAGCCCAAAATGATTTTGATGGCCCAGTCAAGTAAACCAATCTCTTCAGTCATGTAATTGTCGATGTCTTGCACTGCAAATCCATCAACACGATTACCTCTGTCTTACTCATGTAATTGTGAACATCTTGCACTGCAAGTCTATCACACAATTAAATGGGTCTTGACAGTTGACAAGATTGGAAAGACATCAAGTATCACTTGATATTTGATTGAGGAACAGAACCATTTAAAACGTTTAGTTTTATTATGTTTTAATTCTTCTAATTAAATGATTTGTCTTGGTTTGGTTCTGTGGTTTCAGGTTCCATAACCTAAACCATCGAATCTTGTGTCGATCGACACTACTTTAGTGTCGATCGATGTTGATTAACCAATCTGCGATAACCGATCAATCCAATTGATCCGGGTTTGTGTACCGGTCAGTGTCGATCGATGCTACATTAGCATCGGTCGATACCAACCCAATCGCAATAAACCATTCTTAGCGTTTAACCATCATTAACCAAGCTCGATAACCGGTCCAATCCAATTGAACCGATTCATCAATCTCGCGAGGTCTGTGTCGACCGACACAACTCTTGCGTCGATCGACACTAGGCGAAACATAAGTTTTATTCGGGTTTTCGCCCTGTGTCGATCGATGCCGGATTGGCATCGATCGACACCATGCGAAAAACCTTAAAACGTTTTTCGAACAAAACCCTAAACTAGGTTAATTTGATCAAAAATGAGTTTTAGCATGCTTGTATCAATTATACAGAGATCCAGATTCAACCAATCTAATCAACATGCTACAGATTCAATGGAACCCTAAAGCTCTGATACCACTGAAGGAATTTCTAGCAGATCCTAATCCAATTAGGCAATCCTGGTCTGAATTCCAAGCCTAGGATCTAGGGTTCATATAATTGAATCTATGGGATCTCAGATTTACCTGGTGATTTGCAGCGGAAGATTTGCAGATAATCGAGATCTAGAGCGCCTCAAATGCTGCGCCTCTACTGGTATCCACACGCACACAAACTGAACAGCAGGGATGCTAGTGCCTATAGAGATCCAATCTCTTCAGAGGTTTCTACTCAAGTTCTGGTGGCTGTGAATTGGGTTAGCCATCAGTTTAGGTCGACCATATATCTTATATATGTCGACTTAAACCATAACGGAATTAACCAACGATTAAACCGAATTAATCTGATTAATCCGCGAGTTGCATCGATCGATGCACTATCTGCATCGATCGACACTGCCCCAGAATATTGATATCGAATGCATATCAAATATGCATTCACTGGATCATTACATTAATGATCAACCTCGTCTTTAACGCCCAGTTTGCTTAGGTGTGTGACCCTGTAGGATCATATAACACTAGCAATGAGTTCTAAACTCATTGATCATAAGTGGCTTCTAGCAAAGCATTATGACTACCCATTATTATATGATTGTCTCATCTCGACAATACAACTATCACTTAGAGCAAGTACAATAGATTTCAAGACATTCCCAACAAAATGTTTACTACAAGATTGATCTGCTGCCCTTTATCAAAAACGCCCTTGGAGAGGACTCCTTCGAGTTCAATTGATTCGGAAGTCACTTAAACTGTTTGACCCGATGGTCACCGACAACAAGTACACTATATGACACACTTTTGGTGGACATCCCCTACGCTTCTCGCTCAAGGAATTTGGAACTATTACCAAAGATCCACTCACCGCTTGTCACTAAGCAATGCTCATCCTAACAACATGTTTAACATTTGTACAGTTTATAGGTTAACAGTGTTTTGTTATCCACACAGACGTATCCACACAAACGTTTACAATATACGATTGTATTACAAGAAACATAGACACACAAACGTCGTTGTGGATCTTACAGATTCAAAAACAGACAGAAAAGTACCTCTGATAATGTTCTGCTTAGACAAGCCACCGTCTCGTTTCCCCTCTTTTTCTGACATAGCTGTGTCCTTTTCTCACAGACATGTTCCCCGTAAACTATAAAAAAAAATTATGTATGTACACGTGGCACAATCTCCTGTCAAACAGCTTCAAACCGATAGTATGGATGAGCAATTAAGGGCCTGGGCGGGAAAAGAAAATGGGCGGATAAGATGAAAACAATATCACAGATTCAATGGTTAAGATTTAATATCTAAAAATTATTCCCTCCACTCACATTAAACTTATTTTTTAATGGAAGGACAAGATCTACTATAAAAATTAATGGTTAGGATTTAATAAATCTTAACTAATTCCCTTCACTTATGTTTAGCCCATTAACCAAGCTAAGAAATAAAAACAAGGATAAGTTGGCAATTTAGAAAATTGAACAGTGGAAAAGCAGCCTCCAAATGTCAATGCGTCTAATTGTGTGACTTTTTAAAGACACTGTGACCTAGAGTGTTAATAACTCCTTAATAAATTAGTTTGTAGCGTTATGATGGGCCGGGCAAGCCCCTAAAATTGTCAGCCCTATTTATCGCATGATCTTTATACTGGCCGCCTCTTGCTAGGGTTTTCCACGCTTCACTTCGCATCCAAAACAAGTGCTGTCCGAATAATCTCTTCGACTTTTGTTTCAGATTTCTTCATGGAATCGTGTAGCCAATAAGGTTTTTCCCTTTCGAAAAAATCCTTCCAAGCAAAAAATTTATCGGGTGACTCGTGGTTAATTCAATTTTACCGGACCGGAAATGGCGACTTTGAACCCGTTCGATCTCTTAGGAGATGACGCTGAGGATCCAAGCCAGATTGTTGTGTCTTTGCCGAAGAAGGTCGAGAAAGCAGCTACTGTGCAGCCTGCTAAGGCCGCTAAGCTGCAAACCAAGCAGCCTCCTCCCTCTCAAGCCGGTAAATGTTCTTTGATTTGTGTAGATATTGAACAGATTTAGTGTTCAGCCATGTTTGGTAGTCTTTTTATTGATTCATGTAAGTGAATCTTGTTGGTTTTAGTGTTTTACTTTCTCTGCTGATTTGTTTGATTATGATATGCTTAATCTATTTAATTAGCTCTAAGCTTTACGAGTGAGCTTTAAAGTAGCTTGTACTCGTTTTGAAGGTTTTCATTTGCATCGATGTCTTGAAAAGTTATTGAATGAAATATGACTTATCTTTAATAAATGTAGTGAGAGAGTCCAGGAATGCTCCTTCAGGAGGTCGTGGTGGTGCTGGTGGACGTGGGCCTCCTCGTGGTTCATTTAACCCCGGAGGAAACAGACCTTATGATCCAAAGGATGGACCAAAGGATGGAGAAAGGGCTGGTGTATTCCGTGGATACCGTGAAAGTGGTGGTCGCGGAGGTCACATTGGTGGATATGCCAATGGTAAAACAGGTGATGTGGAACGTCCAAAGAGGATCTATGAGCGCCGTAGTGGGACAGGTCGTGGGTAAGCTTTCTTTTAGGTCTTCTACTTTGGTTACTGCTATGTTTGACTTCTATTGTTTTTGATTTTCTTCTTGTAACTTGATGTTTGTTAGTAATGACCTGAAACGTGATGGTGGTGGTCGTGGAAACTGGGGTACCCCTGAAGATGATATTCCACCGTAAGCATCCTGCTCTTCAGTATGATCTACTTGCCATTATATTGTAGTTTCTTTGTACGATGTCTTGTAATATAGACTGGATAAGAAACTCTTATGTCTGTGTGATATTAGACCAACCGAGGAACCCACAACAGAGGTTGAGAAGAGCCCTGTTGCTGAGAAGGAAGGCGGTGAGGATGACACCACCGAGGCAAAGAAAGAGGCTCCTGCGGCTGAGCAAGAGGAGAAAGAACCTGAAGACAAGGTATAAAACATCTTCGACAACTAATGTGCTTTAACATGTTATATGAGATGAGAAAAGTTCGTACTTTTATTCTCAAGGAAGTATGTATGGTAACATTATAATGGATATTGGGGTTAATAGGAAATGACTTTGGAAGAGTATGAGAAAATTCTGGAGGAGAAGAAGAAAGCTCTGCAAGCCACAAAGGTTGAAGAAAGGAAAGTTGACACCAAAGTGTTTGAGTCTATGCAACAGCTCTCAAACAAGAAGAGCAACAATGAGGAAATCTTCATCAAGCTGGTAAGAATCTGAATTTTTCCACTTTCATCTCTATTGATTGTGTTAATTATGTCAGTTATTTGTTTCAGGGATCCGACAAGGACAAACGCAAAGATGCTGCTGAGAAAGAAGAGAAGGCTAAGAAGGTCTTGTTTCTTTCTCTTCGCACGATCCAAAATGCATCTCTTTCGGGTTTATATGTTTCTCGTACTGAATCTATACTTGTGTTTTGGATGTGATTTTGTAGTCGTTGAGCATTAACGAGTTTTTGAAGCCGGCTGATGGAGAGAGATACAACCCAAGAGGTGGATACCGTGGAAGAGGAGGTCGTGGACAGAGAGATGGAAGAGGAGGTCGCGATGGTCGTGGCCAGAGAGATGGAAAAGTCAACGGAGGAGGAAACCAAAGGAATGGAGGAGCTCCTGCTCCAGCCATCGAAGACAGTGCTCAGTTCCCATCCTTGGGCAAGTAAAGGCCACTTTTGGTCCTTCAGCATCTATCTCTACTCTCTTCTCTTTAGTTTAATTCTCTTCTTAATTCTATCATTTTTGTTACACTTTTTCTACAAAACAAGTTTGAGACTTTTACATTATGAAGGAAAAAAACAAAATGATAATCTTTTCTCCCACAAATTTTAGATTCTTTTGATCTTAACTCCATCGTTGATTAGTGTCATACTAGTATTCTTCTAAAACATAATTAATATATTTCGAATTATTTATAACAGTGTAAAAATAAGAAAAGGCGTCTTGGCTTTATTTGCATAAAAGACCTTTTACTATAGAATTTATGGGTTTCAAACTTCGAAATATATCAGAAAAGAATAGCAAAGTTAAAAAAATAAAAGAAAAAAGAAGGTTTCAACGAGTTGTCAATTGGAGAAGTTTTACATGCAATGCAAACAAATGATTATAATGATGTAATGATCCAAAGAGACCTTTTTAGACTACTGGAATCAAGATGAGCAACAGCCTGACTGCTGGTTCACTGGCTGTCCGCGAATCTGGACTGTCGGTGGCTTGGCACCTCCAGCTGGTTGGCTAGCCATTCTACAGACAAAAACAACAAAATGTTAAGTATGAAAGTAAAGGGCTTTAAGGAACACAAGTAAAATCGAATCCAAACCTGGTCTTAATTGCAGCAGTCATGGCCATGAAAGCTTCTTCCACATTGGTTGCATTTTTAGCACTTGTTTCCAAGAAAGGGATCCCAAGTTCATCTGCAAAAGCCTGTAGGAGGAAAAGAAAACAATGTTGTTATCTTTTTCAACAAGGCTAACGCAAATGAGGCGACTTGGTTGGTTTGTTTATTACCTTAGCTGTCTCAGTGGATACAACTTTCTGTGATGTGAGATCGTTCTTGTTCCCAACCAGTAGCTTGTTCACATTCTCACTAGCGTAACGGTCGATTTCATTCAGCCATTGTTTGACGTTGTTGAAGCTCTCTTGGTCAGTGACATCATAGGTGACCTGCCAAGAAAAATCAATTGTGAGGGAGAACCAAAGGATGGATGTATTAACAAAAAGATGATTGCTTTGTGAGAGTGAGTGCATACAATGATTCCATGAGCTCCTCTGTAGTAGCTGCTGGTGATTGTCCTGAAACGTTCTTGGCCTGCTGTATCCCACTGTATACACGAAGATAACCAAAACAAGGGTGATTATGTGCTCTTTTCACGATTTTAACTGAGTATGTTGCTTATACAGCTCAAGAACACTTAACGATCTGGAGTTTGATTGTCTTTCCGTCCTGTTCAACTGTTCGGATTTTCTGCATCACATCATTCATTAGTAAATATTAATACTTTCATAGTATTTCCCCGGTAATCTGCATATTAACAAGCGATGCGAAGATTATGGGCTTACAAAGTCAACACCAATAGTACTGATGTAACTATCCAGGTACGAATCATCCTGTACACACAAATTCGAGATATCAAATAGTAAGCACACAAAAAAGTAACAACGATACCAATCGTGTAAACTGAGAACTATGCGGCAATTGAACTGACTAATGATTTCTGAGAAACAAGTATTGAACTTCAAGGACACATAGATTGCCTTTTGTGTTCCATGTTACTATAGATGATACATGTAAACAATTCTTCAACTGAGAATGAAACATGGGTTGTGCAATTACTTACAGCAAATCTTAGAAGCAAGCACGATTTTCCCACACCAGAATCACCAATAAGCAAAAGCTTGAACAGATAGTCACTGCAAAGGAGAATAGAACAGTAAACATCATCAAGAAAATCAACGCATAAAGGATGCCTTTTGCCATGTTTCAGTCTGTGTCCAGAATTGAAAATTCATCTGAAAGATATGTAGATGCATAAATCAAAACTATGAATCGTCTATGAGATAAAATGTATTATTATGTCACACCCTCGAATTTCAACTACGAGATTTTCTAAGTAATCAAAATAAACTGCAGATCTCAAATCAAATTCCCCTAGATCTAACTTATCTACGATCCAAATCGAGAATCGATCAGACAAATTTAACCAAAAAGAGACATCAAACAAGGAAATTTGGGTAGATTCCTATGAGCAACCAACAAATATCCCAAGCCAAACCATCAAAAACAGAATTCAAGCAGAAAAAGCTGGCAAATCGACGAAAACCGATCCGACATAGAGATAATATCAAATCATGAGAAGAGAAGACTCTTACTATTCAGGATTCATGGCTAAGTGTCGTATCTAGATCGACGATGAACGGAAAAAAGCCGACGATAATAATTTCAGCGGTTGTCGTCGGAACAAAAACGAGAGAGAGACCTCAACGGTGAAATGTTATTTATTTTCTTTTATTTTTCCCCTTTGGCTTAAGTGCTCTCTTTTTTTTGTCAACAAAAAGGGGACCCACACTTGCGGAAAATTTAAATACGTATGCTTTGTTGTTTGAATGCTGACGTGGCAAAGCCAACCCAGAGATGATGACAAAGAATCAACCAATCAATCTTTCTTCTCTTTTGTCACTTTTTTCTTTCTTCTTCTTTTTGATTCTATACACTCGGGAGGAAAGCTAAATTTAGGAGATTAAAGTTCGAATCTGATTAATCTTACTTTTATGATATTGATTATTAGGCTTTTTAAAACTTTTAAGAAAAGTATATTGGTTATACGAAAATTACAGAAAGAAAGATGGGAACATGTGCTTCTTTTTTTGTTGGTATTATGATAGAATTAAATATTTAGATTTTCATCGCTTGCGGTGTAAGTCAATGATAACGTGAACATGTATACGATTTGGAATAAACAACATCATATTGTCGACTCAAAATAAAGATTTATTTTTCGTTTACAGTGAAAGTAAATTAAACAAAAAAAAAACCTTGGAGATTCAAAATTATTTTGTAAACCAGCTAAAACTACCTCAAGAAACTCAAAAATAGAGGCACCAACCCATAGTAACATTCATTGAGGATATCTCACATATGGTCATCCCGATCCTTCATTACAAGTTCATGCAACTTGCAACGAAGTTCGAATACTGAGGTGGATTGTCTGGCAGAAACTGCAATAGCTATTATTATTGGTGTTGGTTGAATTGAATTATGAAATTGATCTTGGTAAAGTCGATTTTTTTGTCGGTTTACTAACTCAATTATATAGCTAAATTAGTTCGAACACTCTTGTATATAAGCTCGTATCTTCTTCATTTGAATCAAGAAGCAAGTATTTTGTAACAAAATTTCTCTTCGATTTCAAGATTCATAATATGGTATCACAACTATAATCTCGATCTTTTGGTTGATTTCTTCGTTGTTGATCCAAATTTCTTTCGATTCTACCGATTGATTCTCCTCAACAACGGTGCCGATGAAGAAAATTCCACGAAAATATATTCGTACCAAAGCTTCAACGATCTCAATTCGAAAAAATGACTCAATCTTCTGATATTGTTCAATCTCCTATGAATTCTCCTCCGATCAAGGTTAATCGCAACATCGGAGCTGCAACAATACCAGAATCTCTCGATTCGACTTAGTCGCCTTTGTTCATGCGTAGCGCATATCCTAGGTTTGCAGGTAATATTTATTCGATTAGATGGCTCAAAGTACGATGATTGGAATGCAACTATGGGAATTTCCTTAGATGCAAAGAACAAGATATAATTCATAGATGGATCGTTAGTTCGACATGAGGAATCATATTCTAGATTTCGTATATGGTTTAGGTGTAAAAACATGGTCAAATTGTGGATACTAAACTCAGTTTCATCTCAAATCTACCGAAGCATCTTATGATTGAATGATGCTTCAGATATATGATGTGATTTGTATGGAAGATTCCACATGACTAATTTTCCAAGAATCTTCAATCTGACTCAAGAGATTCAAGATCTTCGTCATGGTTCTGTGACATTATCATACTATTACACAATTTTGAAAACGCTATGGGATAATCTGGATAGTACTGATGAACCAGAAAAGCCATGTGGATGTGAAAATACTGCTAAACTTCAGTTGAAAGCAGAACAAGCTAAGATTGTTAAGTTTATTGCTGGATTAAATGATTCTTATGCAATCATCAGGAGATAAATCATCATGAAGAAATTTCTTCCATATTTGGTTGAAGTTTATAACATTTTTGATGAAGATGATAGTCAACGAGGATTCTCAAACGTTGTTCCTACTCTTGCTACTTTCCAAGTCTCAGAGTTGCAAAACTCATTCCAACAATGATCAAACTATTTGCTATGTTCAAAACAGTCGAAACAGAGGACACATATATGTTCATTTTGCAAACGAGTATGTCACATTGCTGAAAGATGCTACAAGAAACATGGCTTCCCACCTATTTTTACTCCAAAGACAAAATTTGGTGATAAGAAATAGTCATCTCGTCTTGTAGATGCTCAAGTTTCAATGACTTCTCCTGGTACATCTAATACTTCTTCCCCTGGTCTGAACACCCTCATTGGGAAACTCTCTAAAGATCAAACTCAACAGCTCATTGCATTATTCAGCTCTCAATCACAACCTCATAACTTGAATGAAGCGAGTTCTTCAAAAGCTGCAAATGATCTCTGGTATTGTCCTCTCCCCATCTACCTTTTGTTTTGTTGGTATTCTCAATGTCGGTGCACTATACTATCAACTAGCAGATGGGTAATGATTCTGGAGATACATGTCATGTTCATGATAAATAACTTTTTGTAACCATGGATCACTCTGTTGTGAGTTTTGTGAACCTTTCAAACGGCTCTACAATCATAATCAGTGGAGTTGGCTCTGTTCAGATCAACAAAGATGTATCACTCAAGAATGTCATATTCGTTCTAGAGTTCTGACTGAATCTACTTAGCATCAGTTCATTTACAATTAATTTTGGATATAGAGTGATATTTGATCCTTTTACTTGTTTGATTCAGGACTATACCATGGAGTTGACGATTGGTCAGGGTAGAATATTGGGAAATCTCTATGTGTTAGACAAGTTCATCTTAAATTTCAGTTAATGCTTGTGTGGATGTTGATGTTTGACACAAGAGAATTGGTCACCCATTTTTCAGCCGCTTGGATCCAATTTCAGAACCCTTGGGAACTACAATGCACAAGAATAAAGGAACTTCTTATTGTCATGTTTGTCATCTTTCAAAACAGAAGAAGATTTCATATCCTTCTCCGACTAACATGTGTACTATAAACTTTGACTTGTTACATATTGCTATATGGGAACTGTTTTCGGTTGAAACAATTGATGGCTTTAGATTCTTCTTGACCATTGTTGTTGATCATTCAAGAACAACATGGATCTTCTTACTCTGAAACAAACATGGAGTATTAATTGTTTAACACTTTAGTCAAAGACGTGAGATCAGATAATGCTTAGGAATTGAAGTTCACAAAATTGTTCCAAGAGAAAGGCATTGTCTCCTTTCATTCTTGTCATGAGACACCAGAACATAATTCAGTCGTTGAGAGGAAGCACCAAAATATATTGAATGGTGCTTGTGCCCTCCTATTTCAGTTTGGGATTCCTTTACAGTATTAGGGAGATTGTGTTATGATTGTTGTGTTGCTCATCAACATGACTCCTTCTCAGATTATGTCTAATAAAACTCCCTATGAAGTTCTTACTGGAAAGACTCCAGAGTATTATCAATTGAAGACATTTGGTTGTCTTTGTTATGACTCTACTTCACCAAAACAAAGTCACAAGTTATTCCCTCGTTCCAAAGCTTGCATATTTTTGGGATACTCTTCTGGTTATAAAGGTTACAAACTGATGGATTTGAAGAGCAATATTGTATCATCTCAAGGAATGTGATATTCCATGAAGATATATTTCATATGATGCAGGATAAAACAACATAAGCATCATTGGATATCTTTCCAGCAAAGGATTATGAGCTATCGGGTAACTCTTACAAATAAAATACCATCACATCTCAAAGACTATCACTGCTACTTGACTAAAACAGAATGGTGTAAAAACAGAAATCCCACTTCATCTTCTCTTTCATATTCCCAAATATCATCATCTCATATATCCTTTATCAACAATATTACCAAAATACCTATTCCAAAATCCTTTTTCGAGGCTTAGAAATCCCACGAATGGTGTGGAGATGTTGATGAAGAAATAAAAGCCATGAAATCAACTAATACTTGGGAAGTTACTAGTCTACATGTATAGAAGAAGGCAGTAGAATGTAAATGGGTTTTTACACTGAAATTTCTTATTTGTGGTACTCTTGAGAGGTATAAGGTTCGTTTAGTATCCAAATGATACACCCAAAAGGAAGGTTTATACTATAATGAAACCTTTTCACTAATTGCTAAAATATAGTCAAGTTATTGTTAAAGGTATCTACTTCTAAGAACTGAATTCTAACACAGTTGGATATTTCTAATACCTTCCTTAATGGTGAGTTTTAAGAGGAAATCTACATGAGACTTTTTGACGGGGATGCTGATAGAAAGTGGACAAACTTCCATCTAAGCATGTTTTGAGATTGAAGAAATCTATCTATGGTTTAAAACAGGCTTCACGACAATGGGTTAAGAAGTTTCAGAATCTCTTAAATATTTGGGGTTTTTCAAGGCTCATGATGATCATTCTCTGTTTGTCCAGAGATGTGAAGATAATTTTATGGTGGTGTTAGTGTATGTTGACGACATCATCGTTGCTAGTACCTGTAAAGAAGCATATGAGAAGTTGACAGAGAACCTGAAATCATTTTTCAACTTAGAGACCTTGGTTCTCTAAAGTTCTTTTTGGGTTTAGAGATAGCTCGGACTTCTAAAGGCATATCCATCCATCAAAGAAAGTATACCTTGGAGATACTTCCATCAACTGGTATGCTAGACTGTAAACCTTCTTTTGTCCCTATGACTCCTAATCTGAAGATGTCTAACTAGGATGGTGATCTCATTGAGGATAAAGAAATGTATAGACATACTGTGGGCAGATTGATGTATCTAACTATCACGAGACCATATATCACTTTTGCAGTGAACAAACTGTGTAAATACTCATTTGCTCCACGTACGTCTCATCTTAAAGCTATTGCCAAGGTATTACAATATATTAAAGGAGTTGTAGGTTAAGGCTTGTTTTACTCAGCTTCTCATGATCTTACTCTCAAAGGTTTTGCGGATGTTGATTAGGCTGCATGTCCAGATTGTCGGTGATTAACTAATGGTTTCACCATGTTTGTTGGTGATTCTCTAATCTCATGGAGGTCTAAGAAGCAACCTACGGTTTCTAGATCTTCAGCAGAAGCCAAATACTGAGCATTAACTCTTGCATCATGTGAACTAGTGTGGCTTCTAACACTTCTAAAAGAACTGCAGGCTCCTTCTTCTACATCAGTTCTATTCTCAGATAGTACATCAGCCATATATATTGTAACAAATCTAGCATTTCATGAGGGTACCAAACACATAGAGCTGGATTATGACACGGTTCGTGAGAAGCTTGATCAAGTTTTAATGAAAACGCTTCATGTGTGGATAGAAGATCAAGTTGCAAATATCTTAACTAAGCCATTATTTCTCTACCAATTTGAACATCTTAAATAATGTGCATACATAACATCTTCTGCACATCTTGAGGAGGGCTATTGTAGTTTGTTGAATTATGAAATTGATCTTGGTTAAGTAGGTTTTTTCCGGTTTACTAACTCAACTCTATAGCTAAGTTAGTTCAAACACTTTTGTATATAAGCTTATATCTTCTTCATTTGAATCAATAAAAAAATATTATGTAACAAACTTGCTATTTGATCTCAATATTCATACTAATTACTAATTAAAAAAATCATGTCAGTCTCTTGACTATTGTATGATAAATGCAATATGTACTTGGCACTAGCAGTAGTAGTAATAAATTAGCAGTTCTATAAGACAATTTCCAATATATCACTGTATTTTTACTCTAAAATAAAATTAGTTTACTCCAATATGTTATTTTATTTTTTATTTCAAAATATAATATTGTAAATATATTCATTTTTATTTTATTAGTAATACCATTTAATTTTAACTTTACAAACTAACCACATTTATTTTATTTTTTACAATATTTTATAATTTGAATTAAAATTTATTGAATAATTTTGTTTCCTTTAAATCATCACCAGTAGTGTATCTTTCCCACAAATGATCTACTAATGCATTTTGAAGTGAAAATGAGCTTCTTTATCTTTGATTTTTTTTTTAAATCGACCAAGAAACTCTTGCAAACGGATATTATCATCATATGCTCTTTGGATCGATAGAGGTGGAGCTTCTCTTGCAACTCCAATTGGTGCATCAAAGTCACGCTCATCCTCAATTACCGTGTTATGCAAAATTACACATGTAGTTAATATTAAATTTCTATTATTTATCATGTTGTTTTTCTTATCAATGTTAATTATTTTTAGTTAAGAACTTGTTGCAAAGTATTTAATACTATTGTTTATAAATATGTACATGAATATAGTAATTATTATTATTTTAGCAAAAGAAATGCAAAATAAAAATATAACATTAAATTACTATTTTGTAAATAAAAAAGTATCACTCTAAAATAAAGTGAAAAATGGGTTTACTCTAAATATAAATAAATCTCACTCATTACTCTATTTTAGAGTGGAAAATAGAGTCAAGCTGGAGATAATTTTACTTCAAATTCCATTTTGCAGTGGGAAATGAAGTAGGTTGGAGATACTATAAGGGCATCCCTGATGTAAAACTACATTAACTCTAAAATGCAATTGAGTTTTACTCCAATCCTACATCATTTAGAGAAAAAATGGAGTAAGACCATCTCCAACCTTGCTCTATTTCTTACTTCAAATTGCATTTTGCAGTAAAGTTTGTTCTAATTCTACTTCATTTTAATTGAAAAATGGAGTAAACATGGGATTACTCCATATTTGGAGGAGAATATGGGAATACTCTATTCTTTTTTGTTAATTACTCCACTTTTTACTCCGAAATGGAGCAAAACTCAACTGCATTTAAGTGTTACTCTATTTTGGAGTTAAAAATGGAGTTTTACATTGGAGATGCCCTAACAAGACCATATATAATGTATTATTCGATTTGATTCTAAATCAGAGAAACTCTAAAATAGAGATGCATTCTTCTCCAATGTATTCCTCTATTGTTTCCTCTAGAAAAATATTATCCTTAAGATTGTTATTTTTATACTATAGTGTTAATAGTTTTCTTTATAGAATTCGCAAATTAACCCATTTATTTTATCTTTTGATTTTTTTTATAAAATTATAATATTATCTAATTAAATATTTAATAAATGAAGAAATTACAATTATTTAAAAATATAAAACACAATATGTTTTTTAACAATCAATATTGATGTATTCTTTTCTACAAATGATCAATATTTTTTTTACAATATAAAAGTTTTCGATTTTCTTACATTTTTATTAAATATATAATATATAATGATATTATTTATAATGTATAAGTTCTTTTATATTATCAATTATTAAAAAAAAATTGATTTGTTCATAAACAAAAAGTCAAAAATTGTAGTACTAGTTTATAAATAAAAAGTTCACCTTTATTTTAAAGGAAAAATAAAGTCTCTTTAATATAGGGGAAAATAAGGCAATCTCTATTTTGGATGTGAATATGGAGGTGTATTAGAGAGGAATTTACTCTAAAATATAGTATAGAGTCAAAAATAAAAGTGAGTTAGAGATGCCATTAACAAAAAAAAAGTAATCTCATATTTTACTCCAAATTTAGAGTATTCTCATTTTTACTCCATTTACAGATAAAATGGAATAAGGTTGAAGCAAACTTTACTGTAAAATGCAGTAGAGTTTGAAATGTATGGAAAAATTACCAATTACAAAACGATAAACAATTATAATATTGAAAATTATATTTGTTTTAATAGTTAGCAATCATGAAAATGGTATTAAAGTAATATACCCAAAATAGCATCCTCATATTTTCTACCACTATCTTTTTTAGATATCTATTAGTTCATTTATCTTTTTCCTTAATGTATATATCACTCTTTTTCCAGTAGTCTTTTTATAGCTTTAACTTTTACCCATTAACA
This sequence comes from Orychophragmus violaceus, assembly GCA_030180135.1. NCBI lineage: Eukaryota > Viridiplantae > Streptophyta > Magnoliopsida > Brassicales > Brassicaceae > Orychophragmus > Orychophragmus violaceus. Next base: position 19,848,541 of record CM058240.1, read on the forward strand.
TTTTAGAAGCCAATTATACAAAAGACTCATGGAATATTATGTGTATGCTGATGTATACCTTACATGTAGGAGGGCAAAGACATTTGTAACCTCCGCCCAGGAACATGTGAGAGAGCGTGGATCTAACTTATTTGGTGGCATAAACTCTGAGAATGAGGAAATCCAAAGTTACCAAATGACGTGTAGTTGAGTTCTTCGCCTAAAAGCTTCTCATAGGGAGATTATTTATCTTGAAGTGTTGTAATTGGTAGGAGGTTGTTTATAAAATTGACAGTGGAGAAGGCTTCCACCCAATATTTTGTAGGGACCCTTTTTAGAAAATGTTAATAAGTTGCAAAATCCATTTGTCGTCCGGTAGCAACAACCACCTTTTTGATTGGTACCGTGGTGGCCTTGTGGTTATGTATTGGAGCAACATTCCCAATTAATAAATCTCTAATTTTAGGTCTTTTTGGAAGTTCACAAGTGTGAGATCAAGGATTCACATCAAGATTTGTATGAACGTGGATTTAGACTTTAAGAAGAAGTAATACAAATTTCCTATGAATTAAAGACAAATTTAGGATTAATTGTCGAAGTTAGAACTTATAGAATGAAATAATCGAAAGTATAAAAAGAGATATAATGATTTTAGTCGAAGTGGTTTATGTAGAATAATGTGTCCTTCTCGAGAATAACTTCTCTTCCCTTTATAGCTTCGACCATCGATCTTCTTGTTTCGATTTACGATCTCTCTTTCCTTCTATGATTCGGAGGTCATTTGAAATGATGAAGACTCATTCTTGATAGGGATCATCGTCTTTACATCGATGTAGTTCTCCTTTGGCTGGATCCAAGCCTCTAATGAATATATAAGTCTTTGGGTGAGATCGATCCGTGACATAATGAGCTTGATTAATGATTTGGCTGATTGTTTCATGGGCCTGATGTCTTGGTGAGATATCCAGTACCAACAATAGCCCCACAACCAATTAGTTCAATGGTTCGAGGTTAATGGGCGGCAGAATATTCTGGGACACTGCATGTCGTCCTCGATATTAGTATCTAATAATTATCTCATCTCCACCATAGGATGGCGTTATAAGGAGTCGATATACTATGACGAACTATATCATTCTTCATACTCCACCGGCTCTCACCGGCGAAAAGATAAACCTAGCGATTATGTTGTTTCACCGGCGAACGCTACGAGGGTTGTTCCTCCTTTGACGATCTATGAGTCATCGAACTCCAACTTTTTAAAGGCATCGTAGAAAAGCACGTCGATCGAGCTTCCCATATTGATCATTATCCTTGAGAGTTAACATCTCTGACCACTAAGCAGACGCGCAAGGCATCATCATGTTGTTTGTCTAGATCAAGTGTTTCGCTCTCATAGAAAGTGATTTGTGAACTGGGACTTGTATTGGGTTTTTACCGTCTATCGGTTTCGACTCTTCTTTGAAGAACTTTGATCGAGTTGACCGAGTCTCGGCATAGCTTAAAGTCGCCGAATGTGAAGTCGGATCGTTTAGGGAGTATAGCCCGTACACCCCCCCCCCCTCCACAAAAACGTGGGAGGCTGATGCGTGAGCTAGGATTCTTCCTTGGAGCAGAAGGTGGTGAAAATGCTTATCCCTCCGAGATGCCACATAGGTTGCGTTTGCCGAGTATGAGTTTGCCTCGTTTTCGGGAACCTTGGGTAGGGGCATAAGGCACTCCATCTTCCTTAGACTGCTCCCTTTTATTTTGAGATGGCTTTTTCGTGTTCGACTCTTTAGTCGGTTTGGTTTCCTTATTATCGGGAAGTACTTCTTCCTATACTTCGAATTCCTGGTTATTTTTGGCCTCTCGTTTTTTGGATTCTAATTTAGCTTGTATCACTCTTCCATCAAGTGACCCTTCCTCTTCTGAAATTCACAATATTTTTGTTTTCTTGAACTCGAACTTACTTAAGCCTTTTGGACTCTCGACCGTGTTAACGATTCTAGATTTACGAGTGTTTTAGTCTATTGTTGTTCAGTGAGCTCGATTGGTTTTTCTCCTTTCGATGATTTTTGGCAGGGATAGAAGTTTCTTCCCCGAGGCGAGTAAACGTCGTGGTGCGATGCAGAGCATCATCGAGGGAGAATAGTTCGCGGAATGTGATCTCTTTGCGGAACTCAATAGTTTACCATGATCTGCATCTCAACGCTTGAAGTGTGACTTCGTCGTTCGGGTTCGCAATTTTAGCTTAACTTCTTTAAAGCAGTTGATATACAAATGAAGCGACTTGTCGGATGGCTGAGATATGTTGAATAGGGCTGCTTTAGTAGTTTTGACCTCGATGAAAACATAGTACTATTTTAGGAAGGCCGACATCAACTGGTTGACATTGTCGATAGACTTTTCTTCCAGTCCGGCAAACCACTATAGGGTAAGGCTCGATAAGCTTTCTTCGAAGAGTCTGCAAAAATAAGGATTTATTTCCTCGTCCGTCAGATAGACGCGATACATCGCAAGTCTGAACGCTCTTATGTGAGCTTTTAGATCCGACTTTCCTGAAAATTATGGGAAAGTATTCTTTATTTCCCGCAATCTAGTGAGAGCGATCCGATTACTGCAAGACTGTTTGACACTTCTCTTCGATCACTCGATCGATTTCTGGTGCCACATTAGTCGCCATGTGTACTTGTGAGTTCAGGCTTATGAACTAGGCGTTTGCTTGTTCGATGTACTATTTTAGCAAGCAATGTTCATCGACCGCAATGGGGTGAACTGAGTTTGCGGCTGAGCCGACGATTGATGTCTATTGTAAATCAGATCAATTTGGTCGACAATTTGGATCGATCATTTCTGGTCAGTTCGAAGATTCTGAAACTGGATCGAGCTCGATCTGACATGACTTCCAGAGCTCGAAGCAAATGCTGAGCAACCGAGCCACCTTGGTCTGATACCCGAATTGTTCGAAAAAGAAGGTGGTCCACGTAGCGTTCGATCCGCTGATCTGTTGAGATCCACAATCGGAGAGGTCGAGCTAAAGGGGATCGGTGTCGTTGTACGTGTCAACGTAAGATAAAATCCATTGTTAGATGTACCATCAACATATATTTGGATCCCAGGAGGAGATGCGACATGAAAAAAGTCCATGCGAGTGTGAGGTGGAGGACCCAGAGGAGGTCTCCGATCGTCTGTAGTTCGATCTCCAAGGTTCAGATTGGTGAGCTCCTCGAAACGAACATTATTGTGTCGTTCTTGTTCAGCGAGCCGAGCAAGTGCGATTGGAAATTCCTTGGATCCAGGTGTTAGCCTTGTTGCTACGCGTTCAATCTCAGCGAGGTCCTCTGAATTTTGTAGCGGTATGACATGAGTTTGTGGTGAGCTGGATTTGAGTGTTCAAGGTCCGCCTCTTGATGCGGAAGCGAAATCGGATCTGATCCAAATCTAGTTCTTGTTTTGATCGTTGATCCCTAATGAAGTATTGGTCGGAATCTGAGTTGTCGCGGTTGTCAAAGCAACATAGTCAACTGGTGCCGACGTCGTGGAGATTGAAGCTGAGCTCATCATCAATTTTTCAATATGACCCGTGGTGTTATTCACTCCAGTGGTGTTCTGAGGAATGAAGTCGTTCACCTGTTGGTGGTCGTCTAGCGGTGGAGTGACGAAGGTGCCGAGCAGATTTGGATTCATTTCGATCTATCGAACCGTATATATGATTCTTGAGATATGAAGATCTATGGTAGTCTCCATAGACGTCACCAAAATGTGAGATAAAAGATTCGCACCAAGATTTGTATGAACATTGATTTAGAATTTTTTAAAAAATAATACATATTTCCTATGAATCAAAGACATATTTATGATTGTTCGTCGGAATTAGAACTTATAGAATGAAATAATAAAAAATATACAAGAGATCGAATGATTTTAGCCGAAGTGGTTTCTGTAGTATAATGTGTCATTCTCGAGAATAACTTCTCTCCCCTTTATAGCCTCGACCCTCAATTTTCTTGTTCTGATCTTTCTGTGAACTCTCGTTGGTACCGATCTCTCTTTCCCTCCGTGATTTGCAGAGGTCATTTGAACTGATGAAGGACCCATGACTTGTTAAGGGATCATAAACATAACTAACATTTTTGTTATACAATTATAATTGAACAAGGGCCCAATTTTATAGACCCAACAGTATAGGACCATAAATAAAAGGTATATGGCCATATAAATTAATTGTAGGCGACTCGAGGATAAGATATTATAACATTTGCCATGGAGGGCTAAACGCTGAAGCTGATAAGGCACCTTACTCTGCTTCTCCGAAGTATTGGGTTGTGCAAACATGGCGACAACGAGCTCTCATCTTCTTCCTCAGGTTCTTCCTTTCTCTAACTTACAAACACAGTTCTCACTATGATTCTTTGAAATGCGTGTTTAATTCTCTTACGCGAGTTTTCCTTTTTATGGAGGCAGGCATTGCATATGATACCGAGAATCCCTACTAAGAATTTAGGGGTTTCTTCATTTCTACCACGGGCATCATCGGTGAACTCTCGGATATCAGTTTCTAGGGTTTTTATAAATCACTCCAGCTCGACTTTTGGCTTCGCGATCGATTCCAGGAAGAGAAGGGAATTTATCGCTAAAGCCGAAGAGAGCACTGAAGGTGAAACTGAACAAGTTGTGGAGAATGTTACTGAAACAGTAGAAGCCACTGAGGCGGAGGAAGCCAAACCTCCGTGGAAGCCAAGGGTCAAGCTCGGAGATGTCATGGGGGTAAGTTAAAAATTTCAAATGCGATTCTGTGAGATTATCTAGGATTGATTTCATGATGAAATTGTAAGAATATGTGCGATGTTCGTTTTATCTGATGCTATTGCGGTGAAGAGAGAAATGTTTGTTGCTATCTAATCAACCAGAGAGATGAATCTTGACTTGTTTCTGTAGATACTGAACCAGAAAGCAATTGAGGTTTCAGAGAAAGTAAGACCGGTTCCAGAAATCAGGACAGGAGACATTGTAGAAATCAAACTGGTAAAATTCTTTTTCTTGATATAATCTGAAGCCATTATGCATGAAAATGGATGATTTGATTTGACATGGTGGGGTTTGATTTTACAGGAAGTTCCTGAGAACAGACGTAGGCTATCAATCTACAAAGGAATTGTGATGTCTAGACAAAATGCAGGCATCCACACTACTATTCGCATCCGGAGAATCATTGCAGGCATTGGCGTTGAAATTGTCTTTCCTATGTAAGTATCTTCTCCCTCACCTCTTCAATTACCACACCTGCTCTGGTATATTGGTAAGCATAAATGTTGATTGGACATAGGAGTGGGTGGGATCAGAGTTAAGGGTGTGTAAAAGTTGTCTTTTTTTGCGAGTCTTTTGGCTTTGGGAGCGATTAGAGACTCTAAAACAAACCTTAAGCAGCTTCTTGGCTCTTGATAGTCGAATATGGTTATCCTGCTATTCTTTTCTTGAGAAATAAAGAAAGTGTTGATTCTGAATCTTAACATACATGCATCAGCTTTGTTCATGTAAAAGGGAAAAGATATTGTCTACCCCAACTATGAAACTATGGGAACTTTCACTTTTATGCTAGAAATTTTAGCAGTTTAGGTCACTCTTAAGGAGGCTTAGCTTGATCTATGCTTAGAATCAGATTCAGAAACGTGTGTCAACTTTTAGTCTAAAATCACTCTAGGCCTTAATTTCTTAGTAACACTGGCTGAATCTACAGTGAAGGGTCTTAAGAATATGTGTTTGATTTCAACAGATACTCTCCCAACATTAAGGAGATAAAAGTGGTAAGTCATAGGAAAGTGAGAAGGGCTAGGCTTTACTATCTGAGGGACAAACTTCCTCGTCTCTCCACTTTTAAATGAACACCAAAACCCAACACAGTCGTGTGCTGTCTTCAACCTCCAAAGATAAGCTAAATCTCTTCCTTTTACGTACTCTGTCTCTTCCCTCTTCTTTTTATAATTGTTTGTTTGTTTGTTTGTTTGTTTGTCATTTCTCTTCATGTAATTTACAGTGACATTTTTGAAAAGTAAATCAAAATGCTTTGTGAGGCTCCTTTTGATGTTTTGATCTTTAGTAGAAATGTGGACCAATTGAATTTAGACCATTTTGTTGGGTATTTTGTGAAAGGTAACATTTACACTCTACATTATCCTCATATCTGTGCATTGACATTTATTTGAGCTACTATCATGACTATCCAAATTCATGGTTTCAATAGTAGCAGCCATCACAGTGAAGTAAATTATATCCGAACTAAATCACTATGTTTTGGAACCAATTTTATTTGTTCGTATAATAGTTTGTATTCAATCCACAATGTATAATTTTAGTACTCCCTCCGTTTCAAAATGTAAGGGGTTTTGGCTAAAAGCACAAATATTAAGAAATTTACTTTTCTACATAAAATATTTATTAAATAAATAAATTAGAAACAATTCGGCCAATAACAAATAAAGCTGTAAAATATAATTGGTCACACAGTTTTCAATAAAGTTAAAATTGTCTAAAAAAATATAAACTCCTTATATTTTGAAACAAAGAAAATCCTTAAAACCCCTTACATTTTAAAACGGAGGGAGTATCTGTTTTGTTGTAAGACTAAATACATGATAACAAAAAACGGTTTTTACTGCTCGTGAACTGTGATCCCAACGTCTAAAGAATCTAAATTTTCAAACTATACTACTATTAGATTCTACATCGAATCAATTACTTTCCAATTGCAAACAGATGTATATTCTGGGAAATCATTTGAGTATTTTCTTGTCTTTTAGATTCTAATTAGTTCTTGATTTCTCAATCACCTTTCTAGCTGAAGCAGACAAACGAATATTCTGGGAAATCATTCGAGTATTTTCTTGTCTCTTTCCCCTCTAATGACTAATGTCTCTGTTTTCATGATTCTATTATCTCGATTTAATAATTGTTTATTTAATTACTACCAACATCAATGATTAATGGCCATGGAAAATAAATTAAAAAAATTGATCGTGAGGAATGAAAATGGCCTACCACCTGAAATCCCATTACAACATTTATATAAAATAATATGACAAATCATAATCTGCCACGTCTTTACCTTTATGTACAGCCTGTCGCTTTACCTTTTTTCTTCTCCTCCAATGCACAACTGTTTACACACGTGTCACATTTTTCCTTCCCTCTCTCTCTCTCTCTCTCTCTCTCTCTCTCTCTCCCCCGTACTTCCCGGAGACGACGCCGGAGGAACTTTGCTTCGACTTCACGTGGCCGTTCCACGAAGCGCTTTGATTTTCTTCCCGTTTATCTCTCTCTAGAATTTTTCCTTTGCCTTCGTTACCACCAATCGAAACGAGAGGAGATGATATTTGGTATTGGTGGAGAGCGATTTCCGGGGGAAAGAGAAAATAATTAAGCAGCTTCTTCGCTGATAGATCGTTGGACCTTCAATTTTGTTATTATTTTTTTTTTACTTTCAGGTTTGATCCGTCTTTTTTGCTCTTAATTTCTCACTGATTCTATTTTTCTTCTCCCTCTTTTTCCCTTTGTAGCTTTTTGAGACCTTTTTCTGGAAAATAAATCGGAATTGTGTGAATCAGGGGTTTCGATTTCGATGTGTTGTGTATAGGTTTCGAGTTCCGGAGATTGATTTGTTGATCTTTTGTGGTAGCTATAATAAGCAATGACTGGCGTTGGCGAGAACCAGCTTATCTCCATTCAACCTGATGAACTCAAATTTCTTTGTAAGAATTCCACTCTCTCCTTACACTTTTGGAAGATCGTGGATGCATGATCATCTCTATTTGGTTAATTTGGATCTGAAGTGAAAAAAATCTATACTTATCGTCTGTGTTGTTCTTAAAAATGTGAATGGGTATACTGAAGTTGCGAATCATTGATTTCCTCGATGTTTTCTCAGGCTCTTATGGTCTTACCTTAGAAAATGTTAATTCTGCAATGATGAATAGCATTTTTGGGGTTGTTACTCTTAAGTGATTAAGGAAAATTCTTGTCTGCTCTATGAAATTGATTCTATTGGATGCTCATGAGAATGATGGTATTGTATCAGTTGAACTCGAGAAGCAAAGCTACTGTGATCTTAAAGTTGCCAATAAAACGGAGAACTATGTTGCTTTCAAGGTAATTCTGCCATCAAAACCACCAACTTCATGAGCTTTCTTTGTGATGAAGTTATAAATGACTGTTTCTTCCCCAAAATTAACTTGTGTTTTTTTCTTCACCAAATCAGGTGAAAACAACATCTCCGAAAAAGTATTTTGTAAGACCCAACACTGGTGTCATACAGCCATGGGACTCATGCATCATTAGAGGTGCACTGATTCTTCCTTCAGTAACTCTTTCAGTCATTGGCCGTTTAATAACTAAACATGGGAATAATTAAGATCTTCTAAATTCTAGTTACTCTACAAGCGCAAAGGGAGTATCCTCCAGATATGCAGTGCAAAGACAAATTTCTCCTTCAAAGCACCGTTGTACCTCCACACACTGATGTTGATGAACTTCCACAAGACACTGTAAGTCTCAGTCTTCATTCAGAATCATGATTTTTCATTTTTCCGGGAAATGAAACTGACTTAAAAGTTTCCCATGCTTGTGTTTAGTTCACCAAGGACAGTGGGAAAACATTAACAGAGTGTAAGCTTAAGGTCTCGTATATCTCCTCGTCTACACCCCAAAGATCCTCTGAATCTGGAGCAACCAATGGCGATGGAAATGGATCTGAAACCATCTCTGTGAGTAACAACCACTTCCACCTGATATAATTCAATCTGCATGTGGTATTGACTTACTGCAAATTCTCTTAAGAGCATTATCTGGATTTTGGATTATTAACTTGTGTGCTAACCAATTATGATCGTAGCAAAAGCCATATAGTAGGATGTATGTGATAGTAATATACCATGGAACTCGTGCACAGACATACACTTTATTAATAGTCCCCTTTTAGTTGTATTAATAATACAAACTTTCATTTCAATCCATGCCTTCTAGTATTCAGACTTGTTGTTTTGAGGCTACAGAAATTGTAATATATTGCTTGCGACACTTAAACACAGGGCAATTTTAGGCTTTATATATTGTTTTTTTTTTGTCACTGTTATTATACCTTTCTTCATACTGTGAACAAATGGACCACACGGAATCTCATAACTCACCACATCATAGTCTTAAGAGAGATTAAGTTCTTTATTTCCTACTCTAACTTCTTTACCATCAATATGCATGATCAGACTATACAGCGGCTGAAGGAAGAGAGAGATGCAGCTGTTAAGCAAACACAACAGCTGCAACAAGAACTGGTACGCCTCCATAAACTTTTTCCTTGATATTCTATCATTGATTAATCATGTGAACTTGACTGTGCTCAGTAACAAAGGATATCTCCAAAAACGTTTTAAATGACATTGCAGGAGATGGTGAAGAGAAGAAGAAACCAGAGGAGCCAAAATGGGTTATCTTTAAAGTTGGCAGCTCTGGTTGGACTCATCGGGCTCATCATCGGTTTCATCCTAAAACTCACCCTAGCTTCTCCCACATAACAACTGTCAGCAGCTTCTACGCATCATCTACCATCCCAAGATATGTTAACTTTCTATATCAGCTGTATCTCTCTATCACTCTCTCTGTGATCTCTTCTACTTTGTTTTATCCATCAAATTTGCTTCTTTGTCAGTTATATTGGATGTACATTTTTGACCCAACAGACCTTTTCGTGATTCGATTTTACTTCTATAATAAAATCCAACTTAAAAAACCCAGTAGAGTCAGTAGTAGTATGGAGAACCGTTCGGGCACAAGATAGTTCGCAAAACTTGGGACATTGGGATGATCTTCCTCCCGTAAAAATCATCATTGTTTCTGTTCCAGCTTTACCAGAATCTAACGATGCGAGATCAAATATGCTCAAGTAGATAGAGAAGGAGACTGAAATCAGGGCTTCAGACAATGAAAAAGGTTCAATATCAACTGTCGCCGGAGAAGGGAAATAAGAGGCAACGAGGAGAGTATTGCCACAGCTTTCTAACCTTTAAAAGATAAGATTTATTCCCTCAAATATAATTATACAATCATAGATTTATGTAATTTATTTGATTATACTGTTTTCAAGTCAACGAGGCTGAACAGGAATTCTACAAAGTTTAAACTTCTACATGTTTTTACGACTAACTCCTTTCTCTAACCAATATCTATCAACTAAATACAATCCATCGTATACATATCTCTTCCCTTTTCCATCCAATCGCTTGCTGCCACGTATCACTCTCACTTCTTTCTCTTATGTCTCATGTTGTTAGCTAGAGGTAGATTTCCATTAATCATTCTCTGATCTTCAATTTCCTTTTTCTTGCTTATCATGTTTCCTCCACCTGTATATGTCATAACATTGGCATCAAACTTCTTGGACTTTTAGTGAATGACCATGAGAGTTCTCTATGATCTTTCCATCATCGTGGTATCTGGGTGTCCTAGACAATCAAGCCATAATGTGACATTCTCTGGATCTCTTTTGATCATGAGATTTGATTCGATTGCATCTATATAAGTATGATGAAATCAAAAATGATTTTTTGGAAACTTTTCCAATATAAGTTTTTTCCCATTTTTATTAGAAGTTATATACATATACTTCTTCCCATCCTCAGTTGCTGACTGAGTGTCATATCCTTAAAGATATATGTCATTGAAACTCAACAATTTTTTTTTCAAATTCGGAGAATATAAGGCATTATTTATGAAATTTTTTGTTCCATTTGGCAACATAAAGTTGGCTTTACCAGTTCCTTCGATCAGGTCTGTAGGGTCTGATATTGTGTTGACAATAACATTTGTCGGTTGAAAATTAAAGAAATATTTCTTGTATTTCATAATAGTGTGTGTTGTACTATTATCTAGTATACAAGTTTCTATACTCATTTTCTTGGATATTGTCCTATTTGTGTTGTGGTCCATTTATGTAATCAACATAAACATCAGGAAAAGAAAGTAAATTCCATTCATGTAAAAGAAAAAGAACACACAATAATTATACATTATGTTGTTGTATAAACAACATTATTCTTGATAAACAACTAAAACGCATTATAATTATATATGGCTTATTTGAAACTTAATTTAGCGATCTCATTACAAGCATCTTAATTTTCCGTTAGAGTGGTCTCGTCAAATTTATTAAGTCGGAAGAGTCAAGGGGCGTTGTACCTTCGAAGTGTTCTGTAAGGTTCACATCTTTCTCCATGCATTTGATAGACTCTTGGTATAACTTGCAAAAATGTGGGGGGGGGGGGAGGGAGTACGATATATGTTTGCCAATGCGCTTTGGATCCGCACTTGTAACAAGCATTTTCTTATTTCTGGGTGGAACTCCCTTGGATTTCTTTTCTTTAGGATTGTTTTAGGCAAGACCCACTTGTACGACTTTCTCCCTTGTGGATTATAGTTTCTTCCACGTCCTCGATTTAATCGATGACCACGACCACGACTTCGATAGGTTTGCCTTATTCTTTCCGGACTATTCACATCTGCTGCATTTACTTCAGGAAACGCTTTTGTTCCTGTGATTCGAGATTGTGGTTCTTTATGAGAAGCTCATTATTCCTCTCTGCTTAAATGAGTGCCACAATCAATTTAGAGAACTTTGTGTATTCGCTTTTCATGTATAGTTCTTGCAGGATACAGTGCTCTTTATGAATCGTCATGTAAGTCTTCTCGTGCATCTCAGGTTCAGAAACAAGCTTACCACAATACTTCAATTGTGATACAATCCTCAAAATAGCAGACTTGTAATCTTCCGCTCTCTCGAAATCCTAAAACCTCAGATTTTTTTCACTTTTCGAATGCATGAGGATAATTTATGACTCTTTTTCTGTCAAACCAATATTTTAGAGCTTTCCATAACAGCACTGGGTCTTTTAGGTGCGAATAGTCATGCGACACATTTTCATCTAAATGTTTCATGAGAAAAATTATCATTGTTGCCTTTTTTATATATGGACAGTAGATTCAATTTCCTCTTTATGGTGTTGGATATTTTTCCATTTTGAAATGATGTAATTTGCTTCGGTAATCTTGAGAGCCATGAACTTTAGCTTTTCAATATTTGTCATTAATTTTTTTTAAAGCAAAAATTGTAAATTTTATTAGATGCTAATATTTTATATTAAAATGAACCGTTTACATTAATGATGAAAGCATTTATAAGAAAAAATATTGCATAGAAAAGCAATGCAACATTTATGGTGAACTCTTTTAGAACCAATTTTCTAACAAAGATACCATAAGCACAAGCAAAAATTACAACCAAACATCAAATCAAACATCTTTCTTGCACAATAAATATAAAATGATAATTCTTTTGAAAGTTTCTGAGAAAAGATGAAGTATTTGAATGAAATGAATGAATGCATAATGAGTGTATTTATAGACTAAAACACTATTCATATCCGTTTGAAAAGGGTAAAAAAATATTTTTTTGTGACCGTTGGTGAAAGAGTTTAAAAATCAATATGAAATTTTTTTAATATGCAGTCAACTAAATCTAGTTAATTTCTGACATAAAGTTTTTATACAAGTGGTCGAGTCTCTTTATATAATAACTACTAGTATAAACAAATATGTAACAACTATATTGTGGTGATAGAATCATCCACGTTATATCAATATATAAATTATACAACGATTCAGCCTCCAATATATTATTAACAATATAAAAATAATTATGCGGCATTCAGCAACCATGATATAAAACAGTAAAGTAATAACGAAGTGACAAAATGTTCACTTTAATATTAATAAATAGTGGTACATTTAAACAAACACTACAAATAATAAATTATAATAGAATCGATATACATCCCATTATAGCGGGATACATGATATATCATGGTTTTTACCCATTTTATACCATGATATAGATGTGTTTTTAGTGTCTTTTGTGTTCGTTTAGAGTCTTTTACAGGTTTAATCAGGTTTGGAGCTAATTGGAGATATTTGGAGCATTTTGGGACTTTTGGGACGTTTTGGCCGAGAGCTTAACTCACTGTCCGATTTATTGATCAAGCATCGACCGACACACCTTGTGCATCGGTCGACACACTAGCGAGATGGGCCGTACGCGTCGGTTTAACAAGTTATGAAGATTTGCAAAGAGGCCCAGAATAGTTCCAGTATTTACACAGAAGCCCCAACCAAGATTAGGCCTATATATAGAGGATTTTGGTGTTTAATTTACTTACGCTTTCATACTTAGAGCTAAGAGATTTTTAGAGCTTTTGGGGCTGATCTATTTCCTGTATTCACTTATTTTGGAGAAGATTTCGAACCCCTTTGATATTTTATTCTCTTATATGCAATCTATTATTTTTATGATTATGTATTCATCAATCATGTCTGAGTAGATCCATAGTTAAGTTTAGGGTTTCTCATTAGGGTTTGATGACTTGCTAGACTTGTTTAATTCAGTTAAGGATTCATATGATTAGAATGTTCTTCAAACTAAATTGTGCTTAATGCTAGTTCTAACCTGATCAATTATAATCTAGATCTTAGGTTGCTAAATTCGACACGAGAGTGTGTTTTAGAATCTGAACTATTTAGGTTGAGCAATTAAATTATTCGCAAAGAGATTTGGTTTAGTTTAATTGTGAACATATCGAACTTGAACTTAATGCTAGATTAATCTGTTAGTAATTGCAAAGAGATTTGGGTTACTGCACTTAGACTTAGAGAGTTTCCGCAAAGAGATTTGGTTAATTCTATTTCCGTGATTTGAGTTCTAGAACTGAGTTTAATTAGATCATGACTGATTAACTTGTCTGCTTGTCTGATTTCCTGAGAATACCCTAGGCTTGACGCTTTTAGTTTATTGCTTTCACAACCAACTTGCTACTGTTTACTTTCTTGCTTCGCAATTTATTTACTTCACCATCTGCTTATTTCTAGTATTAATCTCTACGTTTCTGATTCTATTGAGACCAAGTGTCCCTGTGGATTCGATAACCCTATATACTACTTTGACGATACTGTGCACTTGCAGTTTAGAATAGGGTAAAACTTAGAACCTATCAAGTTTTTGGCACCGTTGCCGGGGACTCTTAGAGTCTTCGATAGGACCGAACTTAGGGTTTTTACTAGAAATTTTTCTTTTTGTTTTTGCTTTTTTCGTTTTATTTTCATAATTTGCTAACTTTTTCTCTGTTTCTTTCTGTCGCAGGTACGACTTTCGCCTTGCGTCGATCGTTGCATCCCTTGCGTCGATCGTCACTAGGCGATTTTAGATTGAATCGATCGTTTCACTGACAGCATCGATCGTTGCTGGACGATTACAGACAGTTTATGCCAACGCAGAAAACTTGAAGTAATCCGAACTCGAGCTTAGTTAATCTCGGACTAGAGGAACTTGGACGTCTAGAAAGAACTATCAGAAGAGAAAAGAGAGAGAGAATGGTACGAGAAAGTCTGATCTTGATACCAGATGCTGAAGGTACCCTGAGGGACCAAGATAACAACCCGTACAATGCTGCTGGGCATCGGGTTGATGCTGAAGGGAACGTAATCCCTGACCCACCTGAGCCACAACCGCATGCGCAAGCGCAAGGTCAAGCTCAAGGTAGACAGATGGTTGTCCATGAAAGGACTTTGGCTGATTACAACAGACCAGATGAGTTTCATAGAAACCGAACAGCCTTAGTACTTCCTGGTTTCGAGAGGGAGGATTTTGAGATCAAGACCATCTACTACTCGCTGATGAGACAGAATGCTTTCCATGGACATCCAACAGAGCAGCCTATGGACCACATTGATTCGTTTGAGGACATAATCAATGGCATGAAGTATGATGGAGTTTGCCAGGATTATCTGTTCCTTAAGCTCTTTCCTTACAGTCTCGCTGGAGACGCTAGTGCATGGCTGAAGCAACTGGCACCTGGTCAGTTTACCACTTGGGCAGCACTGAAAAGTGAGTTCCTGAGACATTTCTACGATGATGCGCGTTCAGACCAGTCCAGACAGGACATTCTCACATTTTCCCAAGGAGCTGTGGAGCCTTTAAAAGCTGCTTGGATGAAATTTAGGAAGTATCAGCGTGACTGCCCACACCATGGATTCAGTGAAGTCACATTGCTAGGTATTTTCTTCAGAGGCATAGATCTGCCATATCAGTCTGCGCTGGATAACTCCAGTAATGCAAACTTCAACACCAGGACTCCTGCACAAGCTAAGCAGTTGATTGAGAACTTAGTAAGCAGCAACAGTTGCAAGACTATGGATGAGAGGAGGAAGAAATCTGGTAGAAGTGTTGATAACTCAGAGATGGCTGAATTGAGATCCAGGATGGACAAAATCTGCAATCTTCTAGGTGAGAAGAAAGCTGTCCACTTTGCTCAAGAAGTAGAAGTAATTCAGACTGAGGAGGACACTAAGGAAGAAGATGTGAATTACATCGGAGGATCTGGTTTCCAAGGAAATAGATTTGGATATCAATCTGGGAGCAGATTTTCCGGTGGAGGACAGAAGGGTGCCTTCACAGGCAATCAGAACTCTTCAAGCTTTGGACAGACTAGTAACTTTCAGAAACCTTATGGACAAGGAAATCAGAGAACCTACGGATTTTCATCTTATCAGTCACCTCCTGCAGCCACTGCTTTTGAGACTAGGATGGAAACAATGTTGGAACAGGTACTGGAGAGCCAAAACAAGATTTCTGTGGACAGTAACAAGAAGCTGGATGTAGTTTATGAGAATCTCAATGGGAAGTTTGAGACTCTAAGCACTCATGTGAAGCAGCTGGACACTCAGGTGAATCAGATTTCCAGCTCTATGAAGGGAAAAGGAGTTGCAGACACTCACATTAAGGCCTGGTCTGTGTACATTAATGATGGGTCTCACCAAGGTGAAAAATTCGAGCTAAGTACAGCTGAATTGGTAGAGGAGGAAGAATTTTCGGATTTTGGAGAAAAACTCTCGGGTGAAAGTTGTGAACACAGTGTTGCAACGATCGACACACCCTTAGTGTCGGTCGTTGCAGGGCGTGAACAGACAGAACTGTCAGCTGATAATGGCATAGATGCTGACTTGGAGCTTGATCGCCTATTCCCTGGAGTTTCTGAGATCTCTCAACAGGAGATTTATGCGCAGATTGTTAGACAACACACCTCAGTGTCTGAAGTGATTAAACAAGAAATTGAAGAGCTTAAGAAGTTAGAGGAGATTGGTGGAGAATTGGAAGAAATTCCAACTTCTGATGATCCACCTTATCATTCTTGTGTGCAGAGGTACTTAAACAGGATGCTGCCTTTAGATGAAGAGCTGAGAGACTGGGTGATTATAGTTCCCCAACACATTAGTGAGGTGCTACTGAACAAGATCCCGAAGAAGCTGCCTGACCCTGGAGTCTTTGTGCTTGATTGCTCTATCTTTGAGGACAGTTTCAGACGCTCTCTTTGTGATTTAGGAGCTGCTGGAAGTATGATGCCTTATTCTGTGGCAGAGAAGCTGGGGATGCTGGATTTTTCTCCTACTAGGACCTCTCTTGTCCTAGCTGATCAGTCTATACGAGTTCCGGAAGGACTCTTAAAGGACATTCCAGTGAGAGTTGGAAACTACTTAGTTCCGACAGACTTCCTTGTGCTAAAGTATGACTGCGATCCTGATGAAGCATTGCTACTTGGAAGACCATTCTTGGCTACAGCAGGAGCTGTGATTGATGTTAGACAGAGTCTAATAGACCTCCACCTGGGAGACGAGCCGCTGCGATATGAGATGGAGAAGCTGCGAAAGCCACTGATAGATGGGCAGACATTCACAATCATGGATGCAGATGATGAGCAGCCGAACGACACTGTGATTCTAGATCCTGGAGCACATTTTACTCCATCTTTTCTTGGACATGAGCATTCTGCAACAGCCTATTCTCCACCTTGGATGAGGAGACTTGAACAGAGACAGAAAAAGTCTCTGTCAGGTTCTCTTGGTGCCTGAAAGATCTTGTGCGTCCGGTCAAGCTAATGACCTTAAACAAGCGCTGAGTGGGAGGCAACCCACTGTTTTCGTTTTTGCATTTTGATTTTAGTATTTTCATAGGATTTTACGCTTGTTTCTGGTTTTGGTGAGATTTGTTTGCAGGTCTCGGATTAAAACGCAATGCGTCGATCGACACACCATTGTGTCGATCGTCACAGTACGAAAGAATCGCATTGCAGCGATCGTTGCGGTCCTGAGCAATGATCAATCCCCATCGGAAATCGCATAGCAACGGTCGGTGCACCTAGTGCAACGATCGATGCCTGACTGCGACAGAGGTAAAAACCCGAGAGAACTAACCATTCCATTAACAAATTTTTATTTTCTTTCTTTTAACCAATCCCTTGCTTGACACTACTGGGGACAGTGTGTCTTAAGTGTGGGGGAGGTTCTACTAATTACTTTCTTTTGTTTTCTTAGAGTCAGTTAAATTTTAAAAATTTGTTTTTTTTTAGTCAAAATTTGTTTAAGTAGGAAACAATGATTTTTTGAGAAGATTAGCAGCATTTGCAGGAACTTAAGTAACCATTGGGATGAAGCTGCAGATTATCTATGACTATTAGAAAACCCCAACACAGATCAGCCTACTGAGAACACCCACATCGCTTCAAGTATCAGAGGATCTTTTACTGACTTCAATTTAATCCTGACTTTAGATTTCTCACCTAAGGGCTTGGTATACTTTATGTCGGACTCCCTTGTTGGTTCTGACACAACATGTAAACCTGTCCTATTTGGTTCCCTTCTCCCCTTCCATAAAGTAAAAAAAAAAAGATAATAAACTGCGGATGAGTTAGTAACTCCGAAGTGGTCATGGGAATGGTAGCAAACACTATTTTCTCTCATGTGATCCATGGAATGTGTCCAAAGTACACCCCAAAACGGGAAGAACATGAAGGAATTTCTAGCAGTTCTAATCAGGATTAGCAACCCTAGTCTGAATTCCGAGCCTAGGATCTAAGGTTCATGTAATTGAATCTAACATATCTCGAGATTACCTGATGAATATGCAGCGGAAGTATTTGCAGATAATCGAGATCACGAAGCGCCTCAAATGCTGCGCCTCTACTGGTATCCACACGCACACAAACTGGACCGCAAGGATGCTAGTGCCTTACAGAGATCTAATCTCCAGAGAGTTTTCTTTCTGTGTTCTGGTGGCTGTGTATTAGGTTAGAAACGAGTTTAGGTCGACCATATATCTTATATATGTCGGCTTAAACCACAACGGAATTAACCAACGATTAAACCGAATTAATCTGATTAATCCGTGAGTGCATCGATCGATGCACTCTCTGCAACGATCGATGCTTCCCCAGAACATTGATATCGAATGCATATCACATATGCATTTACTGGATCATTACATTAATGATCAACCTCGTCTTTAACGCCCAGTTTGCTTAGGTGTGTGACCCTGTAGGATCATATAACACTAGCAATGAGTTCTCAACTCATTGATCATAAGTGGCTTCTAGCAAAGCGTTATGACTACCTAGTGTTATGTGATTGTCTCATCTCGACTATACGACTTTCACTTAGAGCAAGTACAATAGATTTCAGGACATTCCCAACAATCTCCCACTTGTACTGGAATCATCTATTCCTTTAATCCCTTTGTAGCAATATCTCAATCTAGCATAAGGCAAGCACTGTGTCATCCTTATTCAACCAGATTACGTTTATCGAATCCCGATTTGTACTGATGAAAAACAAACGACTGACAATCACCTCGTTTGAGCGCGGCCACGCATTTCCAGTATCAAATCTTCGATAGGCCCAGAGATATTTAAATCCTGTTATATAGGAGGTACAAATCCCATCTTGTTCCATCCATGTCTCTTTTATATTTCATGATACGCCTAATCAGTGTCTTTATGATCACCAGTTACGGCTGACGTTTGACAAAGTCAAGACGAACCAATCCATATAAGAGAGGACATGATGAACTCAGGTCTAAGGACTACTCTCTTTAGTCGTAATGAGAAACTCTTATGACACTCATATAACATCTTGTAGAGTTCTCATTAACGGGTCAAGTCCGATCATGTGTTCTCTAACACATATATATGTGAATGACTTTAATACACTTATTAATGACTCCATGAAACATGGTCATCAGTCACCTCACATACTAGTCTCACGTGGTTGTTAATGTCCCACGTTAACAACCTCGACCAGGGACTATTATAATTTATGTCATTTATTGCTTATAGGGTTTCATGATCAAGTCACATACTTGATGGCCTATAATATGTCATAAATTACTTTGGGACTTTATATATATTTAATTAACACAATTAAATAATGCTGAAACAATTTCATTAAAATAACATAACTATTATGTCTTTGCGAACATCATGTCATAACTAAAACAAATACAACTCCCACTGAAATCAAGATCATATCTTAAGAAATCTAATGCCTACAGCAGTTGTATGAAACTCATGCTTAGGCCTTGGGAGGGGCTTGGTCAGTGGATCAGCAACATTCTCATCCGTGGGGACTCTGCTGATCTTCACATCTCCTCTATTCACAATATCACGGATAAGGTGATATCGCCTTTCTATGTGTTTGGACTTCTGGTGTGATCTAGGTTCCTTTGCTTGCGCAATGGCTCCATTGTTGTCACAATACAAAGCCACTGGCTCAGAAATGCTAGGAATCACACCAAGTTCAGTGATGAACTTCTTGATCCAAACAGCCTCCTTTGCCGCTTCAGAAGCAGCGAGGTACTCAGCTTCAGTTGTGGAATCTGCTACAGTGTCCTGCTTGGAACTCTTCCAGCTTACTGCACCGCCATTCAGGCAGAAGATGTAACCAGATTGCGATCGGAAATCATCTTGGTCTGTCTGAAAACTTGCGTCTGTGTAACCACTTACTACCAGCTCATCACTTCCTCCATACACCAAGAATTTATCCTTAGTATTTCTCAAATACTTCAGAATATTCTTGACTGCTGTCCAGTGACTTTCACCTGGATCCGATTGGTATCTACTCGTCATGCTTAATGCACAAGCAACATCTGGACGAGTACAGAGCATGGCATACATGATGGATCCCAACGCCGAGGCATAGGGAATCCGACTCATGCGATCTCGCTCAGCAGGTGTCTCAGGACACTGCTTCTTGCTGAGACTTATGCCATAAGACATTGGTATGAAGCCCTTCTTGGAATCTTGCATTTTGAACCTGTGTAAGACCTTATCGATATAAGTGTCTTGACACAGTCCAATTAACTTGTTTAATCTATCTCTATAGATTCTTATTCCAAGAATATACGCGGCTTCTCCCATGTCTTTCATTGAAAAACAACTTCTGAGCCAAGTCTTAACAGACTGTAACAACGGAACATCATTTCCGAGAAGAAGTATGTCATCTACATACAACACGAGAAATGCAATTGCGCTCCCACTAGTCTTCTTGTAAACACATGGTTCTTCTTTGCTTCTGATGAAATCAAACTTTTTGACTGCTTCATCAAAACGAAGATTCCAACTCCGAGATGCTTGCTTCAATCCATAAATGGATCAATGAAGTTTGCATACTTTCCTAGCTGCATTTGGATCGATGAAACCTTCAGGTTGTGTCATGTACACATCCTCTTCCAGAATTCCATTAAGGAAAGCTGTTTTCACGTCCATCTGCCAGATCTCATAATCATAATGAGCAGCTGTTGCTAGGAGAATCCGAATGGATTTAAGCATGGCGACAGGTGAATAGGTTTCTTCATAGTCAATACCATGAATTTGTTTGAAACCTTTTGCCACTAGCCTTGCTTTATATATCTGAATATTTCCATCCACATCAATTTTCTTCCTGAAAATCCATTTACACTCAATGGGTCTTGCACCATCGGGTAAATCAACCAAAGTCCATACTTGGTTCTGTGTCATGGATCCCATTTCGGATTCAGCGGCTTTCAGCCACTTTGCGGAGTCAGGGCTCATCATTGCTTCTTCGAAATTTGCTGGCTCATCACTGTCAATGATTAACAAATCATGACAATTGGTTACGAGAAATCCATATCTCTCGGGTTCGTGACGGATCCTTTCGGATCGGCGAATTTCAGGCTCCACAGGCGCGGGTTCTACAACTCTTTGTAGATCCAACTGTTGCTCTTCCTCTACAGGTTGAGCATTTTCCTGCGGTTCTCGAACTTCTTCGAGTTGTACTTTACTCCCACTGTTTCTCTTGGAAAGAAACTCTCTCTTAAGAAAAACGCAGTTCCGAGCAACAAACACTTTGTTCTCGGATTGGTTGTAAAAGTAGTATGCCTTGGTTTCCTTAGGATAACCAACGAAGTAGCACTTGTCTGATTTGGGTTCGAGCTTATCTGTAATTAATCGCTTAACATAAGCTTCACAACCCCAAATCTTCAGGAAAGACACACTCGGAACATTTCCAGTCCACATCTCATGTGGTGTCTTTGCAACTGATTTTGACGGAACCCTATTAAGTGTAAACGCAGACGTTTCTAGAGCGTATCCCCAAAAGGATAATGGAAGAGTTGAGAGACTCATCATTGACCGAACCATATCTAATAAAGTCCGATTTCTCCTCTCAGACACGCCATTCCATTGTGGTGTTCCAGGAGGAGTGAGTTGTGAAACAATTCCACAATCTCTCAAATGATCACTGAATTCTTGGCTTAAGTATTCTCCTCCACGATCTGATCGAAGAGCCTTAATACTTTTGCCAAGTTGATTCTGTACTTCATTTTGGAACTCTTTGAACTTTTCAAAGGATTCCGACTTGTGTCTCATTAAATAGACATAGCCATACCTGCTGAAATCATCAGTGAAGGTAATGAAGTATCGAAAATTTCCTCTAGCACTTGTGCTCATTGGGCCGCATACATCTGTATGTATAAGGCCCAATAGGTCACTGGCCCTTTCATTTTGTTTGTTGAAAGGCGCCTTTGCCATTTTGCCTAGTAAACAAGACTCACATTTCTCACATGATTCATAATCAAATGAGCCCAAAAGCCCATCACTATGGAGCTTTTGAATCCGTTTCTCGTTTATGTGGCCCAAACGACAATGCCAAAGAAAAGTCTGATTCGTGTCATTTGATTTGAATCTCTTAGTGTTAATGTTATAGATTGGTGCAGTTTGGTTTAAAACATAAAGCCCATTCTCTAATGGGCTGCTACCATAAAATATATCATTGTAATCAAAAGAACAACATTTATTCTTAATTGAAAACTGATATCCTTCCACATCCAAAATAGGAATGGAAATAATATTTCTGCTTATAGCAGGTACATAGTAGCAATTATTAAGCTTTAAAACCAAACCAGAAGGTAAAGACAAGTTATATGTTCCTACGGCTAATGCAGCAACTCTTGCTCCATTCCCCACGCGCAGGTCCACTTGTCCCCTTTCCAACTTCCTACTGTTGCTTAGGCCCTGCATATTTGTACAAATATGAGCACCACAGCCGGTATCCAATACCCAAGAAGTAGAACCAGAAGTAGTAACATTTACTTCTATAACATAAATACCTGAAGATGAAGTCTCGAAAGTCTTCTTCTTCTTCTTCTTCTTCTTCTTCTCTTCCAAGAATTTATTGCAATTTCTCTTCCAATGCCCAGGCTCTTTACAGTAATGGCACTTATCAGTCTCAGATGGGCCCGGCTTGGGATTTGGGGCTGGCGCCGGCGTGTCCTGGTTCTCAACCGGCACTGCCTTGCCCTTTCCCTTACCTTTGCCAAGTTTCTTAAACTTCTTACCCCCTTGTACCATAAGTACATTAGGAGTGCTCTTCCTGATATTAGGCTCAGCTGTCTTGAGCATGCCATGCAGTTCAGTCAACGTCTTCGTCAAGTTGTTCATGTTATAGTTCATAACAAACTGATCATAACTTGACGGCAGTGACTGCAGAATGATGTCAGTAGCCAACTCTTAGCTAATGGGACAATCCAGTCTCCCCAGGTTATCAATATAACCCATCATCTTAATGACATGAGGACTGACCGGACTGTCCTTTGGTAGCTTGCATTCAATGAGAGATTTAACCGTCTGGTATCTCTCAGTTCGTGCTTGCTCCTGAAACATGCTTTTCAGGATAGTAATCATCTCCACTGGCGACTCCACGTTCTCGTATTGCTTCTGCAAGTCCGAGTTCATGGTAGCCAACATGAGACAATTCACATCGACCACATCATTGGAATGCTTGTCCCAAGCACTCCTTTCTGCATGTGCAGCATTGGATCTCGGTTTTTCAGGGAGAACATTTTCAAGGACATAGTCCCGCTTCTCCTGCTTGAGAACAATTCTCAAGTTCCGATACCATTCGAGAAAATTCGATCCATTTAACTTGTCCTTCTCAAGGACGGATCGCAGGGAGAAAGAATTATTATGTGTAGTAGTCATAGCTGAGAACATAGAAAAGAAAAAGGTTTAGTTATGATGTTCAAGAAATGAGAAATCTTAACTTTTAAGAAAACTCGCATTATATTCAATCAATGCTTCCTCAGATGAATATAATGATCCAAGACCCATATTTTACTAAATTCAAGTGAGCCACTGGCTATCACTCAACTTTAGCTATTTAGGTAAGCAACAACCTTGCTAGTTATATCCAATATAACTCTTGGTTGTGGATCGACATCTTATGTCCAATCCACCTGATGTCTCTGAGCCCAAAACGATTTTGATGGCCCAGTCAAGTAAATCAATCTCTTGAGTCACGTAATTGTCGATGTCTTGCACTACAAGTCCATCAACACGATTACCTCTGCCTTACTCATGAAATTGTGGACATCTTGCACTGCAAGTCTATCACACAACTAAATGGGTCTTGACAGTTGACAAGATTGGAAAGACATCAATTGCACTTGATATTTGGTTGAGGAACGGAACCATTTAAAACGTTCAGTTTTACTATATTTTAATTCTTATAATTAATCCGCGATATTCGATCAATCCAATTGATCCGGTTTTGAATACCGGTCAGCGTCGATCGATGCTACATTAGCATCGGTCGATGCCAACCTAATCAAACCAATCGCATTTAAACCATTCACAGTGTTCGACCATTATTAACCAAGCTCGATAACCGGTCCAATCCAATTGAACCGATCCAACAATCTCGCGAGGCTGTGTCGATCGGTGCAACAATTGCATCGATCGTCACTAGGCGAAAACTAGGCTTATTTGGGTTTTCGCCCTGCATCGATCGATGCCGGATTGGCATCGATCGACACCATGCGAAAAACCCTAAAATTTATTCGGGTTTTCGCCCTGCATCGATCGATGCCGGATTGGCACCGATCGACACCATGCGAGAAAACCCATAAACGTTTTCGATCAGAACCCTAAACTAGGTTTTCAGGAAAACGAATTTTAGCATGCTTGTATCATTTATACAAAGATCTAGATTCAACTAATCTAATCATCATGCTACAGATTCAATGGAACCCTAAAGCTCTGATACCACTGAAGGAATTTCTAGCAGTTCTAATCAGGATTAGCAACCCTAGTCTGAATTCCGAGCCTAGGATCTAAGGTTCATGTAATTGAATCTAACAGATCACGAGATTACCTGATGAATATGCAGCGGAAGTGTTTGCAGATAATCGAGATCACGAAGCGCCTCAAATGCTGCGCCTCTACTGGTATCCACACGCACACAAACTGGACCGCAGGGATGCTAGTGCCTTACAGAGATCTAATCTCCAGAGAGGTTTCTTTCTGTGTTCTGGTGGCTGTGTATTAGGTTAGAAACGAGTTTAGGTCGACCATATATCTTATATATGTCGGCTTAAACCACAACGGAATTAACCAACGATTAAACCGAATTAATCTGATTAATCCGTGAGTGCATCGATCGATGCACTCTCTGCAACGATCGATGCTTCCCTAGAACATTGATATCGAATGCATATCACATATGCATTTACTGGATCATTACATTAATGATCAACCTCGTCTTTTATGCCTAGTTTGCTTAGGTGTGTGACCCTGTAGGATCATATAACACTAGCAATGAGTTCTCAACTCATTGATCATAAGTGGCTTCTAGCAAAGCGTTATGACTACCTAGTGTTATGTGATTGTCTCATCTCGACTATACGACTTTCACTTAGAGCAAGTACAATAAATTTCAGGACATTCCCAACAGAACACTGATAAAAAAAATAAAATGATACCCAGTGGGGAAAAATCAGTTGTTAAGGAAGGGAAAGAGAAGAAATGGACTAAAGAAAGACAGTTTGGTGGTCTAGAGCTGGCAAGGTAAGAATCCATGTGCCTTTAGATCGATACCCCTTAGGTGAGACCGCACTTAAATATATGCAGAAGTCAGTAGGGAGAATTTGAATGCGTGAATGTGATTGTGGCGTTTACTTAGGACAGTTGCTAAGTGTGGGGGAAGTATATGTTGGTCTTGATGTCTGTGGATTGATTCTTTCATGTGGATTACTAAGGGGAATCTGAATGCTGCTGCTTCTACGACGAAATGAGTTTCTGAAGAGTTTTCAAACCTCTTCACTACATTTTAGTTCTCTGTTTTGCTTGAGGGCAAGCAAAGGCTAAGCGTGGGGGAGTTGATATATCATGGTTTTTACCCATTTTATACCATGATATAGATGTGTTTTTAGTGTCTTTTGTGTTCGTTTAGAGTCTTTTACAGGTTTAATCAGGTTTGGAGCTAATTGGAGATATTTGGAGCATTTTGGGACTTTTGGGACGTTTTGGCCGAGAGCTTAACTCACTGTCCGATTTATTGATCAAGCATCGACCGACACACCTTGTGCATCGGTCGACACACTAGCGAGATGGGCCGTACGCGTCAGTTTAACAAGTTATGAAGATTTGCAAAGAGGCCCAGAATAGTTCCAGTATTTACACAGAAGCCCCAGCCAAGATTATGCCTATATATAGAGGATTTTGGTGTTTAATTTACTTACGCTTTCATACTTAGAGCTAAGAGATTTTTAGAGCTTTTGGGGCTGATCTATTTCCTGTATTCACTTATTTTGGAGAAGATTTCGAACCCCTTTGATATTTTATTCTCTTATATGCAATCTATTATTTCTATGATTATGTTTTCATCAATCATGTTTGAGTAGATCCATAGTTAAGTTTAGAGTTTCTCATTAGGGTTTGATGACTTGCTATACTTGTTTAATTCAGTTAAGGATTCATATGATTAGAATGTTCTTCAAACTAAATTGTGCTTAATGCTAGTTCTAACCTGATCAATTAGAATCTAGATCTTAGGTTGCTAAATTCGACACGAGAGTGTGTTTTAGAATCTGAACTATTTAGGTTGAGCAATTAAATTATTCGCAAAGAGATTTGGTTTAGTTTAATTGTGAACATATCGAACTTGAACTTAATGCTAGTTTAATCTGTTAGTAATTGCAAAGAGATTTGGGTTACTGCACTTAGACTTAGAGAGTTTTCGCAAAGAGATTTGGTTAATTCTATTTCCGTGATTTGAGTTCTAGAACTGAGTTTAATTAGATCATGACTGATTAACTTGTCTGCTTGTCTGATTTCCTGAGAATACCCTAGGCTTGACGCTTTTAGTTTATTGCTTTCACAACCAACTTGCTACTGTTTACTTTCTTGCTTCGCAATTTATTTACTTCACCATCTGCTTATTTCTAGTATTAATCTCTACGTTTCTGATTCTATTGAGACCAAGTGTCCCTGTGGATTCGATAACCCTATATACTACTTTGACGATACTGTGCACTTGCAGTTTAGAATAGGGTAAAACTTAGAACCTATCAATACATATTATAGATATCTATAGCCGTATCATAAAAGGATCATGCTGATAACATGTTATAATAATAATTATTATTATAATATATCATATTGATATATATATATATATATATATATATATATATATAAATAAAAAAAATTTACTTGAAGGAATGAATACTGAATATAAAGAAAACTGGAGAAAAATATTCTTTCTTTTATTGTTCGATGTGTTTGTGATGTTTTAAGTTTACAATCCATCAACGATCTTTTATATAAAGGGAAAAAGAAATATTATTATGCATGCATAATAATGATAGTAGACACAACACCAATTTTTTCATCTCATCTATATTATAAAATCAGGAAATTGACAGTGGTACATAAATGCTATATTCCGAAATTTGTCTTTGATATTGTTAGGGATTGTATTTTTCATTAAGGGTAAAAATGGAATATTCGTAATTTTGTCACGCATGGGATGCGGATCCAGGCCGGGTTTTGCTTTCTCGCGGATCCTTTTTTTTAATTGTGGTCGTCTATTTGCACGTGTTCTAATCTAACCGTCCATTGAATATTTCTAATTTATATTTTTTTGTCGCATTTGAGGGCAATAACCATCGAATCCTAATCGGATATATCGCGATCCTATTTTTAAATTTTCGTCATTCATTCTTAATATTTTAATATAGCCGTCCAATTAATCGTGGATCTTAAATGGATATAGCGCGGATCCCGTTTTATAATCTTCGCCGTTCCTTTTTAATATTTGAATCTAACCGTCCAATTAATTTACACATATTCAGATTAAAAAGAATATTTTGCATTAAATCATTCGATATCTACCAAAACAGATTAGAGATCTCAATATATTTTGCTTATTACTCAAGTCTCGATAATGAATTCAAATTCAAAAGGTTTCTAAAATCAGTTACTATAATATTCGATATCAATCAAAGATATTTAGAATTTAATCTTCTATTCAAATATGCCAATAATATTCTACCAAAAAATCTTGACCTATTACGCAAGTCTCGATAATAAATTCAAATTCAAAAGGTTTCTAAAATCAGTTACCATAATATTCGATATCAATCAAAGATATTTATAATTTAATCTCTAATTCGATTATGCCAATAATATTATACCGAAAAATCTCGACCTAGAAAATAATCTATAAATACGAACATCTATCACCAAAGGCTTCATAGTATTTCTATCGATTTTTTTTACTATTTTCTTCTCTACCAGCCGGCAATATGAGTTCTACCAAAAATGTCATATATCTCAAAGATGTCAAACAATTCAAAACTTCATGGCGAGTTCAAGTGAAAGTCCTTCACTCTTGGAAGCAGTACACAACTGTTAGGGAGAGTCATTCGAACTCGTGTTGGGTGACAAAACAGTAAGAGAATTGATTATGTTATTGTTTTTTACTCATTTAACTTTAATGGTTTGGTAATGAGTTCTTAATTATTTCATTGAGGGTGTCAAAATTCATGCTTCAAGCAGAAAAAACATTTTTTGGTATGTGTACAAAGACATCTACCCATTGGATAATGGAGGGTTATTGAGAATTTTTCAGTAACACATGCATCTGGCCAATATAGACCAACCGACCATGTCTACAAAATGTCTTTCTTGAGTAATACGATTATTACTCGATCTGAACTCAAGTTGGATGATAGTTTTTTGTCATTGGAAAGTTTTGAATCCATTTCCATTGGGAGTTTAAAAACACATCATTTGGTTGGTAAGTTAAAGAACTAAACCCTAATGGATCTATCATTGTCAAAACCTCTTTACTGTATTCATTATTTTTTCCTTATTTTATTGTTGCCATTAGATGTTATTGGCCAAATTATGGACGTTTGAGGCATGTATGCTGTTCAAGTAGCTGGTAAAGAAAGGAAGAAAGTTGAATTTACTTTGAGAAATACTGAGTAAGTTCCGATGACTACCATATATTAGTTTTATGGATACAATTTAAATATGCTAATGCGTTGTTTTGATAGTGATCAAAGATTGGCATGCTGTCTTTGGGGGAATTTTGGTGAACAAGTTTTTAGTGCATGTGAAGAAGTCAATGGTAAAACATTGATTTGTTTGATCCGATTTGCAAAAATCAACACATATAAAGGTTTGTAACCATTTACAACGCTTCTGATTAAACGATTCAAAGAATCATACTATTCTATCAATATAGAAATGACCGATATGACCAATGATTGTCTGACATTTGAGAACTTCAAATTATAAATGCATTTGACGCTTCTAAAGTCATTATACACTCAACTTGCCCGGAAGCTGAAGAATTTATGACAATGTAAGTTTATAAAAGTCATTTTTACTACACAATTACAATGTTTTGCCGTATATATCGAGTACAAAATATTTTGATTTTTTAAGCTACCCAATGATGGCCCTGTTCTTGCTATATATGAACAAGGAGAGGCTGTGGTCAATAGAAAAAAACACAAACCAGAACAGTGGGCAGAGTTTCTTGAGCTCTGTATATCAGAAGTACTTATGGCTAACAAGGTACCCATATAATAATTTTGATTAGTTGCATTCTGTTTTTCATATACTTTTACATGTTTATATTATGGGTATCGTAATGGTTAAAGGAAGGAAAATTCAGGGTTAAAGGCATCATCATTTCCAATGATACGGATTATGCTTGGTATTACTTTAACCATGGAAAATGCAATAAACAGGTCATAAAGATAAAATCAGTCAAAGAAAAAGATTTGTTTCGTTGTGACGAATGCAAGGAAAATGTCACAGAAGTTTTGAATGATACATGCATTATTTATCCTACGCAGGTTCAAGTTGCATCTTATTGTGAAAGATGAAACAGCAGACATAAAGTTCATGCTACTTCATTCCGTTGCTGAGAAACTTATTGGGATATCGGCCGAAATACTGCTAGATGGATCGTTGGATGAGGTTATTCTAATATAAACATGCTTCATATCTTATTACACAAACTCATTTAAACGTTAAGATTAATTTTTTACTTCTTGATATTACAGATGAAGATCCAACGATACTGCCTGATGCTATAAAGGGTTTGGTTGGAAAAACATTTCAGTTTGGAGTGTTGGTAAACAAGGACAATGTTTTTTACGGATCGGAAATCTATAAGGTTGGAAAATTTTGGTCTATTGATGAAGTACTCAAGATCGAGGAAGGATCAGAGCCTCTAAATCCATTTGATTTGGCTATTTACAGTGAACAAGTAAGTTTATTTTTCCAAAATAGTTATTATACAAATGCATGATTATAGTTCACTTTCCATTGAAATGATTATTCTTATGAGATTTGGTTATGTTTATTTTTCAGGTTTCACTGATTGATATTAACAGTCAAGAAAATTCAGATGTCAGTTTAACTCCATTGTCCAAGCCCAAAACGGAAGTAGATTTGGCTGATATCAACTCGGCTATTAAAAAGAAGTACATGAAGACTATCAAGATTGAGAAGATCGATGATCAATGATTTTTAGTTAACACTCTTTTTCGGATTCGTCTATTCAAAATCGTATCGTTTTGGTGTTTTTTTTAAACAATGCTTTGGTTTTAGTTTTGTGTTTTTTATATACATTTCGTTTCTATTTTACTCATTTGAAATTAACTTCTATCAATAATTATTAGAACGGTGCCTAAATAGAGAAGTCTTAGTTTTAGAGAAGTATTGGTTATTTACAATCTAAGTTTCCATTTGAGCTAATTTATTAATAACATAGAAATTAATTAAATCCCAAATTAATTAAGGCCCATTTTAATAAGAATGAAGTTGAAACGATATCAGTTTATTTGTCATTCTGAAATTGGGAAAAAAAAACGTTAAAGTGCAGTGGCGATTGAAATAAACTTTTTTCAATCTTGGCGCTGCAATATAGCGAGTAATAGTAAGAGAATCGTGGTTACTCAAGAACTCATCTAACAAGGTAACCCATAGTTTTGCATTAGAACAATATTTAGAATTAGGGTTTGTATTCTTGGAATTTCAGATTTATATTGAGATAAACCGATGGTGCCGTCTTTCAACAATTCATCTATTCTGCAACTAAAAATCAAGTTTGAATATGATGCCTTTAAAAATAATTCTCTATTTTTAGATGCGGTTTAATTCATATTGTTTTGGTACATGCATATAATGATTTTTGATTTAGACCGTCATATTAAAACTTGCAGACAACAAATCGGAAGATGAAACATCCACTATTTTCGTGCCTATGCTTCCAAGCAGATGTAGAATGAGTTTGGTATGTAATCTTAGTATGACCATCTCATTAAGGCTTATTTTTAAGGTGATTTTATTTCAGGCAATAATTGTTTAAACTTGTGTGGCAGATTATACCGGAAAAGTTCTTTAATAGCTTTATACTTGGAAAAACAGATGTTACAATCGGTGTACTCACATCTGATTTAAGGCGAGGAGAGTTCACTATCAAACGAGTTAGTGATAAGGTGTGTGATTTATTAAAATATTTTACTATAAATATACATACATGAATAGTCATTTTGAAAACTCATTTTGACTATTGATATATTTTAAATATTTTTTTCTCTTATGAAATTATTTGTATCTATAAGAAACGTCATATTTGCTTTTGAAAAGTAGTTATTATTGTTTAGATTTGGTATGATGATTTACATATTTTGAATATTATGCATCATCAATAGTTGCTTTGGTTTAAATTTCGCAAGATATAATATTAGATAATTTGGTTAGAGATATTTGAGGTTATTATTTGATTTAGCTGAATTATGGGGATATGTACTATATGAAATCTAAATTATTTAATATTATAGAATTTAATTGCATTTGAACGTATTTAATGTAAATACAAATATTAGATAGGCCTTTCTGAGTTTTGCAAAAACAACTTAAATTTTGTCAAACTATGACAAATTTAATCCACTTACAAAAGCTCATTATACATTAATATTTTTGAACATTATTTAAGGTCCGTTTTTTTAAAACAAATAAAACAAAATATTGTCTAAAACTCATTCACAAACAAACACAAAAATATATGGTGCCAATCTAAAATTTAAACATACCAAAAATTAGTTAGCTAACATATATGAAATATAAAAAACGGATATTAACATAAATCAAATGTTGTATAAAACTCATTCAAAAACAAACGAAAAAATAATTGTTTAATCCAACGGAATTAAAACATGTCAATCATTAGTTATCTACCATACATCAATAGTAAAACTTTAATATTAATTAAACAATTATAAAATGTAGGGGAAAAAACATATGTACGTTCAGTATTGGTCATACTCTAGTTATTGTTAAAATAGGTTTGCCACTACTTTTTACTTTTTTTTTTTTTTTTTTTTTTTAATCATAAGGGCTTTCTATTAATGCAAGAAAAGGAAAATATTACAGGCTTTTGCCATAGCCAGTTGAGCAAATGCTCAATTTGGGCTGGGCCCAATAGTTTGCTTGAAATCAAAAACAATAGGATCACTAAATGAAACCCAATGCATTCTTTCCCAGTAACGACGATCGACGGTGAGAGAGCAATTTTTGAGTCAGAGTAGTTGGTGAGCTGATCAATTCACTCAATCAATGCATGCATTATTGAAGCGTTGATTAGGACGCTATGGAGGGATCAGAACTGTACCACAGTTGCAGCATGGCAGAAGACAGTCGAGGATTGTCATCCCGATATCCTGCTATTTTGTTCCGGATCGTGAGATCAATTGAAGCAAGTAGTGAATCCGAAGAGGTGAAGATCGAGCGGTGCAGTCTGGAGTTTCTTTCCTTCCAAATCCCATGGACGACAGACTGCCAGGTAAGAAGCACCAGTCTTTTCTTGTGTTTCGGTGCTGTTAGCCGTAGGAGAGAGGAGATTTCAATAGACCAGTGTTGCTGAGGGACATAATTGCATCTTGTTGCCATTGTTGACCAGATTAACCACGATAAGGGGCAAAGGAAGAACAAATGGTTGCGAGATTCCTGCCCAGTACCACATAGTAAGCAAGACGATGGAGTATTGAGACCCCATCTCAAGAGCCGATCTCTGGTTGGACATCTATCTAGCTCCACTAACCAGACCAAGAAGCTCTGCTTTGGGATACTGCCTTTGAACCAGACTATAGAGGTCCAAGGTAAAATTGTTTCTTCACCTCTAAGAATGTCATAAACCTGTCCTGTCGAGAATTTGTTGTTGGGAATCCCATTTGGCTGCCACTCATAGTAGTCTTCTTGATCTGTTAGCTGAATTGTCGTGAGGTATACTTGTAACTGTAGTTGGTTTTCTGACCTAGCAGCAGGAAGACACCAGTGACCATCCCGGAAGAGAGAAGCCAGCGTTGCGTTTCTGTTTATGCCCAATAGTGATCCATTTTGCGTGGCTAGGAAGATGTTGAGAGGCCCATATACTGACCAATTATCTGACCAGAACCTGCAGTTCAGACCATTACCAACTCGAATTCTGATCCAGGTAAATACTTCATCCCTTAGTTTCAGAAGTTTATTGTCCAGCCATGAGAACCTAGTACTTGTTTTCTGTGACCAGAAGTTATTTAAGGAACCTTGTAACACCTCATTTATGAACCAAGCTACCCAAATAGATCCACTTCTGAAGAATAACAGCCATATCAACCTGATTGTGCAAGCTTTATTCCAATAGATTAGGTCTTTGATGCCCAGCCCTCCTGCATTCTTCTTTTTAGTGATTGAATCCCAAGCAACTCTAGCAGAGTTTTTACCCTCAGACTTTCCTTTCCAAAGGAAAGTACTGCAGAGAGTGTTAAGTCTTTTTATGACAGATTTTGGGATGGTAAACGTAGCACACCAGAAGTTTGCAATACCCGCTATTACCGTTTTTAAGAGTTGGA
Organism: Orychophragmus violaceus; assembly: GCA_030180135.1. NCBI lineage: Eukaryota > Viridiplantae > Streptophyta > Magnoliopsida > Brassicales > Brassicaceae > Orychophragmus > Orychophragmus violaceus. The sequence goes on from CM058240.1 coordinate 19,882,133, forward strand.
GGCGGCCTGCAAAGGACAATGCTCTAGAACTCCAAGAAGAAATACGGTCTTTTACTTGCTGGATAAGTGGCCCACAATCTGAGATGGAGAGCTTCTTTGTACACAAAGGAACTCCAAGATATCTGACTGGGAGACTGCCCTCTTGCATACCGGTTGAAAACCGTATTTGATCAAGTTCTGAGGGAGAAAGACCTGAAGCAAAGAAGGAGGTCTTCTGGAAACTGACGGCCAGTCCAGATCTTTGCTCAAATTCTCTCAACACCATCAAGACATTCTGAACTGATTTAAGGGAACCATCAACAAAAATCAAGAGATCATCCGCAAAGCTTAGATGGGTTAGTTTTGACTTCCTGCACTTGAAATGGTACTTGAACTTCCTCTCTTCAGCTGCTTTGTTCAACATTGCAGAAAGACAGTTAATGGCAATAACAAACAGATAGGGGGATAGGGGATCCCCTTGTCTAAGGCCACGCTTTCCTTTGAAGTAGCCATTAACAGTACCATTGTAGCCAACCGTGAAGTTTGTAGTGCATACACATGCACGCAACCATCTCAAGTAGATAAGAGGGAACTGCAGACCTTGAAGGCAATTGAATAGGAAATCCCAAGATAAAGTGTCAAAAGCTTTGGCTATATCCACCTTAATTGTTATCCTTTTGGGCCCTTTATTCCTGTGATATCCATTTACCAACTCAGTAGCTAGGATAGTATTCTCCACTAGTAGTCTTCCTTTTACAAATGCTGTCTGATTTGGAAGTATTAAATCTGTCAGTAGAGGCTTCAATTTCCGTACCAGCAGTCTTGAAATGACCTTGTAGATAGTATTAAGACATGATATTGGCCTGTAGTCTGTGATGAAAGAGGCTCCTGGCTTCTTCGGCACCAAAGCAAGAATCGCCGCGTTGATGGATGAAGGAAGAAATGCTGAACTAAGGAACTGGATGATACCATTTGTCACCTCCTCTCCCACAATACTCCAAGCATGCTTGTAAAAACCAGCAGATAGACCGTCCGGGCCTGGAGCTTTGTTAGGGTTTAACTTCATGAGGCAGTTGGATATATCTGTTGCTGAAGGAGATGAAGTTAGCGAGTGGTGCTGGGACTGGTTTAGTCTGAAAGGTAAGAGACTTTGGAACCATTCCGGAGATGAATAGATCTCCTGAGCAACCAAGTTTTCTGGTCCAAGTATAGATTGGAAATGGCTTATAGCTACACTGCTCATAAGATGAGGATCCATAATCACTTGACCAGACGGCATGGTGAATGATCGAATAGCATTGAAATTCTGCCTAGTCATCGCCACTCTGTAAAAGAAGGCAGTACATAAATCTCCCTCTTTTAGCCACTGAATTCTAGATTTCTGCTTGAAGTAGCATTCCTCTATCAGCCTTAGAAGATCCATTTCTCACTTTTTACTTTCACAATAAGTAGTTGGTTTTTATCTATCTATAAATGTAATTCAATGCACTTACAAAGAAAATTCAATGCACTTAACCTATTTGTCAACAAACAATAAAAGAAAAAAAGAAAAGAAAGGAAAAAGAAAAAGAAAAAGAAAAAACCAACGCGTTAACTGAATAAATGGTCATATTACAATCTTGTGTAATTGTGTTGAAAATAAAGTTTGATAAATGAAAGTAAAATATAGTAAATGTTTCTTAAATTAGTAAATCAGTCATGCAAATTAAAGCGTGATGATGCCTTGTTGGTTTCGTAGGAAATGAGAAAAGTATTATGTGGAATCAACAAACCATAAATAGGTACATAAACTTTCAAGCTATAAAAGAGTGTTTTGCTATTAAAAGCTCAAGAAGATTACAAAATATGAAAACTTTACCTTAGCATGCATTAAGAAAAGTTGTTTTCACACTATCATCTTTTAGTGAACAAAATAAATTTTGGTTATTTTGGACTCTATCATACTATTACATATATAATTTTTAGATTTATGTCACAAACATATGATCTACTTCCTCTATCCTAAAATATAAGATGTTAAGTTTTTTTAAAAAAAAATTGTTCCATTTTATAAGATGTTTTACAATTTTTTATGCAAAAATTAAATTCATTTACTTTTTGTGAGCAATTGTATTCTAAAGTATTTTTCTAATTGGTTTAGATTATCTTTATTGTATATAAACTGATGTTTCCAATGTCAAAAACTTAAAATAGTGTAATCAATATATTTTTTTAAACTTCGCATTTTTAGTTAAAACATCTTATAAAATAAGACAGAGTTATATATTATTATGTTATGCATTAAATAGAAAAAAAAATTATGGTTTTATCTATATCATATTATTTTCTAATAGCAATTTAACGGTGGTTATTTGGCTAAATAAATCTTCATTATTTATCATTTATCTAACTAGTAAACAACTCTCTGTGGTTTGTTTAAAATGTTTTTTATATATTTTTAGTCTATATTACTTGTTTGTTTTTAGTAATACAATACTCTTTTATTTACTTTTTGCATCTATGTCTTCCATTGCATAACTCTTAATTGTTTTATCTATTTCTATTTTAAGCAAAAAAATACATATTTTAGATTTTGTGGTTCATTCCGAATTGATATATTAATTTTTATTATAAGATTATTTTATTTTTTGATAAACTTTTCTGTTTATACTATATCTATAATATTTTTTTTATTGGCCGAATTAGTATGTTTGTTTTCGTTTTTTGTGACGTGAAATATTTTAATTTTTTATTATACATCTTTATTTTCTATTACTCTTTTAATGGTTTTATATATTGACTTGTAGAATTTTTTTCTAAGATGTTGCTTTATCGTAATTTTATTGTTATTCATGTGAAATAATTATTTTTATTTCAATTTTTTAAAAAAATTTCTTTAATTTTTTACCTTAAACATTTTTCAGTTTAGTCAAAAATCATATAGTTTTTTTGCATAATTAATTTCATATTTTCAATTTGAATTGAAATATATAATTCGTATTATAATTTTTAATAATAAATTTGATTTTAGCTTATTTGTATATGCATTTAAATTTATGGTTTTGGTATTTAGTATTTTCTATTTTAAAAAAGTGATGTTAAAAATAAATAAAAATTAAATATGATAGGAAACAATGTTTCCGAAACATTGTAAGGTCTGCTTTAATTGTTGTTGTGGTTAGCTTAGATATATAGTAAAAGTGGCCAATTATATATAAAATTATTTTATATTATTGTATTTAATATTTTGTAAATTATTTAAATTATAATATTTTAGTAAAGTATATTTCTTAATTTTTCTTTTAAATCTTTTAGTTACTATTGTTCTCTTTTTGCTTTAGATAAGTTTTCATTTTATTTCAATTATATATCATAGTAACTAAATATAACAATATACATGTATTAAATTATATATTTTAAATCTACTTTAATGTTAAATATTTGTTAGTTTGTTTAAATGACATTTTAGGAGGAAAGTAAAAACTCTTTCATTATGTATAAGATTCACTTCACACTGCAATGAAAAAAGTAATATATATTTATCATTTTGTTTTGATATTTATGTCATAAGTGTATGATCTATTAATCCTAATTCTATATTATTATTTTATTATTAAATAGAAAAAATATAAGTGGTTATTTAGCTATATCATACTATTTTCTAATAGCGATCTGCGGTTATTTAGCTAAAAAAAATCTTCATTATTTATCACCAAGACATTAACCTAGTCCACTCCAAATAACTGCAATGAAAGTGTAATATACGCAGAAATCTGGTAGTGTTGAAGAGTATTAGTGGAGAGCTTAAATAATTGATTTTCTCCATTTTCTGTACGTCAATTGATTTTTCTAATTATATAAGATAATCATCCCATTCTACGTTTATAAAAATAATATTTTTTCCCTCAAATCTTATTGCAAAATCACAAATTTATTCCATACATTTGTTAATGTTGTTTTCAAGTCAAATGAGGTTGACCAGGGATTCTACAAAGCTTAAATTTGTAAACAGTCGTGCCTCTAGCCTCTTTCTCTAACCAGTATTTGTCAACCAAATACAATCCATCATACACATACCGTTTCCCTTTTTTATCCAATCTCTCTTCGCCACGTATCACTCTCACTTCACTCTTCTTTCTCATACTATTAGCCAAAGCTAAATTCCCATTGGTCAATTTCTGATCTTCAGTTTTCTTTTCCTTGCTCACCACGTTTCCTCCTTCACCTGTATAAACCACAACATCAGCATCAAACTTATCAGTGTAACCATATCCTTCTGAGGCAACGATGCTTGTTGCAAGTTTAACATCTCCCATCTTCATATAATCGATCCCGCACATGGTCTTGAAATGAAGCCCTACAACACGAAGTTCAGTTTTGTACTGAAACACGTCGCCAACGTTGATTCCGGGAACCATTCCGACTCTCTTCTCTGTGTTCACTTGTTTCCCCATATTCTCTAACACAGCTAGCGTTTTGATGTCTATTCTAGATGTAGCCTCAGATAAATCTCCACCGCGTCTTGCTTGTTTTTCTCTATCCAACTGTCTGAAAACTTCTTTGAAAAGACGCAAGACCTCAAGCACTTTCTCACGAGGAGTAGGATCATGTTGAACAGAGATTTTAAACCCAGGGTCTTGTTTGAGACAAGTTCCTTGTGGTTTAGGAGCTGCAACAAGACGAGGATCAGACGTTTTAAACCCTGGCTCTTGTTTGAGATGAGTTCCTTGGGGTTTAGGAGCTGCAACAAGATGAGGGTGAGAGGTTTTAAACTCTGACTCTTGTTTAAGACATGTTCCATAAGGTCTCGGAGCTGCCACAAGATCATGATCAATACTCGGAATCTTGACAAGAACATCACTAGTTCTTGGAATCTTGATGGATCTCTGAGTGAGATTAAAGGGAGCAGCTTTAGAGTGAGTTCCACAGCCAAGTGGGTAATCTCGGATGGCGTAGACAATCGGTCGCTTACGAGAATGATTCATGTTCCTGTGGAAACATTATAAAATCAAATCCTTTACTAATCGATCAATAATCAGTTCGTTGGTTTCAATTTCTACACAAATCTAAGAGGAAAAAAAAAAAAAAAAAACTTCTTTGAGAGTGAGACGATGAACCAGAAAAATCTTTCCCTATGAGCTTCAGAAAGGGAAAAGAATCTCAGATTTTGATTTTTCCACAGACGATTCAACCAAAATCTACACATGTTTGGCGGAAATCAATAGGAATTTCAATGATTAATCAGAAAAAAAATAGCAGTCGGAAAAAATTAACATGATGAACCCAGAGCTACGGCGAAACCAGTGAATGGATTAGAGAGGAAAATCAGTAAACACGCTCTACGAAATACAGAAAAAATGTATGACCTGAGAATCGCCAAGAGTAAACGACTGATCGATCTTCTTCTTCTTCTATCTCGCCTGCGTTTTCTCTCCGGCTCCCAAGAAACTAACCATCGCCGGAAAATAAAAATATCAGATTTTTTTTTCACAGACGTTTCAACCCAAAATCTACACATTCGAGTTCCATTTCTCCGGAAAAAGAGAAAAAGCAGTCGGAATAAAATGAAAGCATGAACCCAGAGCTAGGACGAAACCAGTGAACGAGCTAATGGAGTAGAGACGAAATTCCGAGAAAATGTATCATTACCTGAGAATCGCCAAGAGTACACGACTGATTGATCTTCTTCTTCTTTTACCTCGCCTGTGTTTTCTCTCCGGCACCCAAGAAACTAACCATCGCCGGAAAAAATATCAAGTAGAGTGTTGAAGAGAATCAGTGTATATTTTTACTATATTAATATATCTCTAATTTATAAAAATATATAGTAATTAATACCGTTTCTTTTTGTGGGTCCCACTACTTCTTTAACTTTTTGTCGTCTACGTAGTACGTATGTTACCAACTAAGGTCCGTATGAATAGTTTTTGAGTAAATTTGTTTAAATAACAATAAAAATTAGTAATAATATTTTAAATTGGGAAAAATGTCAAAAAATACCCAATTTTTTTCATTTTGGCCAAAAATACCCGAATTCTATACCTAGCCAAATAATACATGAACTTCCATTGACTTTTTCAAAAACTCACCAACTTGTAGTTGACCTGGCCAATTTGACACTCCGTTATCTTCCCTAACAGAATATTTACACGACGTTAACTGTGTTGTTTACTCTATCGTCAGTGTCAAAACTGTTCTTCTTTGATTTTCGATTTGGGAAGTTTTGATTTTAGGGTTTTTAAATCTGGATTTTCGATTTGGAAAGTTTAGATTTTTGATTAAGATTTTAAATTAAACCAGACATAAATACCTATAAATGTTATTATTGTTGACCATATATCGGAAATATGCCACTGTCTCAGTGGCGAGCAATCCTAATCTCCTTGCAGCGAGACCCGAGTTCGAGCCTTATGTTCCTTGGATTTTAATTTTTACATAAAAACCGAAACGACGTAGTTTTGACACTGACGATAGAGTAAACGACACAGTTAAAGTCGTGTAAATATTCTGTTAGGAAAGATAACGGAGTGTCAAATTGGCCAGGTCAACTACAAGTTAGCGAGTTTTTGAAAAAATCAATGGAAGTTCATGTATTATTTGGCTAGGTATAGAATCCAGGTATTTTTTGGCCAAAATAAAAAAGTTTGGGTATTTTTTTAACATTTTTCCCATTAAATTAGTAAATCAATAATGAAGTTAGATAATTAAATCGATAGTGAAATTATTTAATTAATTAATCAATAATGAAGTTAATGAAATTAGTAAATCAGTAAATGCTTTGCTGTTTTTCTTAGGAAAAAATTGGAATCTGTAAATTACCATTAATACGTTCCTAACTACATTGTCACATAAAGAATATTTTACTATTAAAAGTTAGTATAAAAATAAAAGAGATAAAGATATATAAAAATAAGGAAATTTTGATCTTTTTCACACAAAAAAAGAACGTTAACTGAACGCGTATACGCATTAAGGAAAGTTTCATTTTTTTTGCCAATATTTTTTTTTTTACTTGAAAAGGATATCAAATGTGATGAACAGATGTAGGTTGTCATCAGAGTATGCAGATGACCAAGCAAACGATGAGCACCTTAAAGGAGAAATCAAAACCCAAAGATGGAAACCATTAAAAAACCTTTTCTTATCTTTCTTTCCTTTGTATCAAGGAAAGTTGTTTCCACACTACAAAGTTTAAAGAAACTAGATTACAAAAAATTATTGATTTCATATGCAAATTTTTAATACTATTCACGATGGTTTCAGCACTCAACACATTTACATCATTTTTCTCTTTCCATATTCTCTCATTTCTTTTTCACCTAATAATTCAATTTTCATTAAAAAAAATTTCTACAGAGTTTGTTTAATAAGATTCAACATTCTACCCTATTTTTATTTTTATTACTTTTATTTATTTTATGTTTTTATAACTACATTTTAATAAGATGAACCGAATGAAATTAAATTAAAATGACTAAGAGTTAATTAATTTTTAAATATTTTTTTAAATATTTTTAATTTTATATTTTAATTAAAATTTGCAAAAATAAAATTTAAAAATAAAAGAAATCATATTAAAACAAATAAAATTATGAAAAACTTAAAATACAATACAATTCATTAATAAAAACACGACAAAACTAAAACACACATAACATAATTAGTCTAATAGATTCAACTCACAAATTCATAACTCTCTTTGTTCACCTAACATTCCAATCTTGCATATATATGTTTAACTAGATCTACTTGCAATTCGTGATGTACACTTGAATCACACAACTCGGATCTAACATACATAATTATATGAATAATTTTTTTTTTTTTTATAATTTTAAAAATTACAGTAAATAAAGATGAAAAAGATATATTAATTATTAATAAATATATATTACGATAATAAAGAATTTTTAGATGTTTAAAGAGTTATTGTTGGGATTCATCTTAAAAATAGACAATTTTTCTATGTCTAAATCAAATAAACTAAATTTATAGTTGTAGAATATGAAAAATGAAGAATTTTAATATAAAAATTATAAAAAATAAATTATTATTATAATAATAATTAATTTATCTAAACTAAATGATATTTTATAAACAAAACAGAAAAAATTAATCCACATTCATTTTTCATGAGAGAGAATCATGTGGTTTCCATTTTTTTGTTAATCATAATTGTTTTTCAACACTTGTAAATCCACCTAGTCATAATTGTTTTTCAACATGTTTATTGCGAACATTCAACTGTTTTTTTTTTGTCAACGAACATTCAACTGTTTAATTCAACATGCTCATTATAAATGGTCTAAGTTGCATAATTCTTCAGAATAGTTACTTACTACTAAATATTCATGCATTATCTTAATGCTTTTAAATACGTTCTCATGAATCTCATTTTCTACAAAATAAAATATCCAAGAAGAAGATTTTTGATAATGAAACGAAACGTTCTTGTTCCTCGACGGCATCTTTCGTACGCTAAAGCAATTTCGAAACGTTCTTGTTCCTCGACGACATTGGGCTTTTGGTTAGGCTTGTGATGATTTTGAATTCTTTTTGGGCCTTTGTTGCTGCACAACGTCGCTTTGAGAATTGACTTTAACGTCTGCGACAGCTTCTTTTTATTTATGTTTATAAACAGAGTTGTTCACACCATGGAGGCATGGAACACTTCCCTTGGTCTTTATTATAAAAAGAGTGCCTTTTAAACTACATATTTTTACTTCACTAAATCTCTAAATTACCCGTGAACCAATTCCATTTGTAGGGGTGGACATTTTATCCGAAACCCGAATCCGAATCCGAACCCGAACCTGATCTGAAAAACCCGATCCTGATCCGAACCGATTTAAAAAAAATATCCGAATAGGGTTTAAGTCAAAGTATTTCGGGTATCGGGTAATACCTAAACCGAACCTGAACGGATATCCGAAGTAACCTAAAGTTTAATCTAATTTCGGTTAGTTCTGATACTTTCGAGTATTTTGGGTAGTTTGTATAGTTTTTGTTTTTATATTTTGGGTAATACATATATTTTTGAGCAATTTCGAATATTTTTAGGTAATTTGAGTATATGTTTTTACAGGAATTTTGGATAATTCAAATATTTTGAATATTTTGAGTAACTTTTCCAAATTTTCAAAAATTTTATGGTGATTTCGGGTACCCGAACCCGACCCGAACCCGATACGTTCTGAACTGAACCCGACCCGACATTTAAAAATATCCGAATAGGTTCTTTAGCCCTAAACCCGAAAACCCGAAAATTCGAAAAACTCGACCCGAACCCAAATGAATATCCGAACACCCAAGTTTATCCATTTGATTGGGGAATAAGGAATTAAAAGGTTAATGAGTTGGGAAACAAAATAAATGTGAACCGCTGGATTAGTACTTAATTTTGTGGTTGTGGATGGAACTAAAAAAGAGGGGAAACTTCATCTGTCGATTTAGTCTCGGCCATGTGTTAGGAAGATAGTATTGTGGATCGTGTGGTTGATATGTGTCTCGCCCAAAAAACAGATTTATTTAACAGGAGTCGTTGGATGTTAATTATTTTTAAGTAAAGTAGGCCAGGTTCACGAAATGTGTACATTGTTCTTAAATCTTAAATTAAATTTTGTACTATAAATTATACATTCTCTACATTATGACACATAATTTAATATATTTTAATCAATTTTATATTACAATTTGTGGCCCTAAAATTGTACTATAGATGATACATTAAAAGACTGTCAACGGACAAATGTACATATAAACGTGTCGATATAGATGAATGAAAAATAAATATATATAGAGTAAATGTAGATTATGTGAAGATTGACTATGCATCGTAAACATATATTACAATCAACGTGGATATCATTTTAAAAAAATATATATTATTCATATATGTGAGAGTGTTCACATTAGTCCTGAGCGTTCGGATACCCATTCAGATCCAGGTCAGATATTTCAAGTTTCGGGTTTTTTGGTACTCAACTTTAGAACCCATTTAGGTATTTATATGTATCGGGTCGGTTCCGGTTCAGATATTTTCGGGTTCGGGTCGGGTGAATATAACATATGTGGAACCGATTTATACCCGAATATATTCGGGTTTTTGAGTACTTCGGGTAATTTATACCCGAAGTAACCAAACTTAACAAAAAGGTAACCGAACTACTTCAAAATAACCAAACCTATGAATAGAAAATCCGAACCGGCAATGGCAATATGAGTTTAAAACAGAGTTTAAAACCTTAAACACCATAAAACAACAACACAATGTAACACACGTTCAAAATGCAAACATAAAAGCTCATAATACCAACTGATTTAACATCCATAAGACCATAAAAGTATCAAAACACTATCATAAAAAGATAAACTAAGTCTTGAAATATTAAACTAGAGAAACCTCCACATGAAAACAAGTTCTTACACCACCACACGACCATGAGAGGCTGAGACATCACCTATATGTTTCATTATAAGTAATGTTGTTAGTATGTAGAATTGAAGCAATAACAAGATTACAAGAGACAGACAAATATACATAACTGAGTTATGGACTGAATTCTACTCTTCTTCTGCTTCTTCTTGTGTTTTATCAAAATCTAATAAGGAAATCAAAATGTCAAATGGTGAATGTCAAAACAAGAGATTAAAAGTTAGACTTTATGAAATATAAGAGATATATTATTAGATATCTACCTTTCTTAAGCTTATCCTCATACTTAAATTCTGAAATGATTTGCTCATTTGTCATCATACAAATTGATTCACCACCCAAACGAAGGTCAGCCTTTATCCATTGTTTTGTACACATCATAGTGTCAATCATATAATGAGTAAGGCAACTATTAGATGGCGTAATAATGTGGCCACTAGTGCTGAAGCACTCTCAGAAGCAACATTGAACACTTGCATAGCTAGTACATTTTTGGCCATTTCTGCTACGATAGGGAACTTAGAGCTATTGTGTTTCCAATAAGATAGCACATCATACTTCATTCCTTTCATAGTTTTAGGTTTCTCAACAGCTTCCTTCAAGTATCTTTCCAACTCATCCCTTGCATCTTGCTCACTGTATTCGTCTACAATCTCTTTGTATATGTTGTCCATTCTTTCATATCCCAAAACACATGGTTCTTTTCATTAGACTGTTGGGATGTTGTAGGATTAGACTGAGAAGACTGCCCATTTGCGATCTTTTCATACCTTGCTTGATACTCATCAAATATCGCGCGCAGTGTATTCAGAACAGACTAATTCAACTCCTTAGCATCTAAACTATTTTCTCCATACAGTCTTGCAAAACACATATTAGAAAACCCCATCTTCTTTATAGGATCAAAGATTGAAGCTATTATCAACATCTTGTTTAATACTTTCATCCCATCCCAATGTTTGTCAAACTTCATAAACATCCTTTGTGCCTTCCTCGATCAACATCAGTACTCTCACTCATCTTCATAAGGTTCCTATCTATTGTCACAATATCTCCATAAATTTAAACGAATTCAAGGTCTGAGAAACTGAGACAACCAATGTAGAATCATAGAAAATCATGAGGAACTGGTTCAGCCTTTCAACCGCAATCCAATCAGCAGTAGTAGGCGGTCCAATCCTTTTTCCCCATTCTTCATCTCATTAAACTTGTCAAGGTACAACTTATATTTCTCTCCTATTTTCTCGAATGCAAGCCTATACTTGAGAGCCTTGAACAACATAGTGTAAGTGGAGTTCCATCTCATCTTGATATCCAATGGCAAAAAACCACTAGTCATCCTTCCCGAAGCTACTTTTATCTGAAACGATTCAAGCCTAGGAGTAGAAGACCTAACATACGTGATAGAATTGCATATTGCAGTCACACTAGCATCTATCTGTAGGATCCTCCTAGGATCTAGGGTTTGATATATTGAATCACCAACCTCGTTCTTACCTTGTTACTGGCAGCGGAATGAATGGTGAACGAGATCAGTAGCGACACAGGTGCCTCGCCTCTACCACGTACACACGCACACAAGCTGGAAAACGGGATGCTAGTGCCGAATCTGTGGAATCTGTGAGTTTCTCGTGTTTCTGCTTTTCTGTCAAAGAGAAGAGAAGACAGCTAGGGTTCAGGTCGACCATATAAGCCTATATATATTGACCTGGAAAAGACATCATCAACCGTCGGACAAACCCGACTCGGTTACGTCATTAATCCGAAACTTCAGTTTTGAAACCCGATATGCAACGATCGACACACTTAAAGTGTCGATCGTTACACCTCCACGACAAGCTTGCATCGATCGACACACTCATGCATCGATCGAAACATATCATAAAACTCTATGTCAATGTGTATCCAATACACATCAACATGATCATTACCATAATGATCATTCCCACATTCATGCTTCCAGTTTGCTTAGGTGTGTGACCCTATAGGATCATATAATACTGGCAGTAAGTCTACAACTTACAGACTGCAAGAGGCTTCTAGCAAAACATTGCAACCACCCAGTATTATACGAATGTCTGATCTCGACACACAACTATCATCAGGAGTGAGTACAAGTGTGATTTCAGGACACTATCCCAACAATCTCCCACTTGTACTTGAATCATCAATTCCTATAATCCTTTTGTCTCTATATCTCGATTTGGCATAAGGCAAGATTGGTGTCATCCTTATTAAGCCAACATCGTGTTTATCGAACTCCTGATCTCATACTGAACGTTACAAACAACTGAATTACAGTTCGTTTGAGTGCGGCCACACATTTTCTCAGTATTAAATCTTCGATAGGCCCTGAGATATTTATCTCACGTTATTCAGGAGGGACAAATTACATCTTGTTCCATCCCTGTTTCAACGCACACTTCATGATATACCTGAACAGTGCCGTTATAGCCGCCAGTTACGGGTCGACGTTTGACAAGGTCAAAGTGTACCAATTCATATGCAAGAAAACATGATGAACTCAGGTCTAAGGACTATACTCTATAGTCGTAATGATAACCTCTTATGACACATATATAACTATCTTGTAGACATCTCATTAGTGGGTCATGTCCGATCATATGTTCACCAACATATACCTATGTGACTGACTGCGATAATCATATCATTGGCTCCATGAAACTTAGCCAACAGTCACCTCACAATCTAGTCTCTCGCGGTTGTCAGTGTCCCACTTTGACAACCTCGACTAGGGACTCATTATAATTTATGTCATCTATACTTATAGGGTTTCATGATCAAGTCCTCAACTTGATGACCTATAATATAACATAAACTTATTTTGGAACCATTATTTAGATCACAATAAATAATGCTGAAATCAAATTTCATTTAAACATATCCAAAAGAATGTTTACAAGAACATCTTATTATAACTAAAATAAAACTAAAAACTCCCACTAGAATCAAGATTACATCTTTAGATCTCTAATGCCTACAGTAGTCGTATGACTTTCATGCTTAGGCCTTGGGAGTGACTTAGTCAGAGGATCAGCGATATTCTCATCTGTCGGAACTCTGCTGATCTTTACATCACCTCTATTGACGATATCACGAATCAGGTGATATCACCTCTCAACGTGTTTGGACTTCTGGTGTGACCTGGGTTCTTTCGCCTGAGCAATGGCTTCATTGTTATCGCAAAACAAAGCCACTGGCTCCAAGATACTAGGAACCACACCAAGTTCAGTCATGAACTTCTTGATCCAAACAGCTTCCTTTGCCGCTTCTGCAGCAGCAACATATTCAGCTTCCGTCGTGGAATCAGCTACGGTATTCTGCTTAGAGCTCTTCCAGCTCACTGCACCGCCATTTAGACAGAAGACATATCCAGATTGTGATCGGAAATCGTCTCTGTCGGTCTGAAAACTCGCATCAGTGAATCCATTCACTACCAGTTCTTCACTTCCTCCATACACCAGGAATTTATCCTTATTATGTCTCAAATACTTGAGAATATTCTTGGCGGCTGTCCAGTGATCTTCACCTGGATCAGATTGGTATCTACTCGTCATGCTTAACGCGTAAGCTACATCTGGACGAGTGCAGAGCATGGCATACATAATAGATCCTATTGCAGAAGCATAAGGAATCCTATTCATGCGCTCTCGCTCAGCATGTGTCTTCGGACACTGTTCTTGCTGAGACTAATGCCATGAGACATTGGTATGAAGCCCTTCTTGGAATCATGCATCTTGAATCTGTGTAACACCTTATCAATATAAGTGTCCTGGCACAGCACAATCAGCATGTTCATTCTATCTCTGTAGATTCTGAGTCCAAGAATATACGCGGCTTCTCCCATGTCTTTCATGGAAAAACAACTTCCGAGCCAAGTCTTAACAGACTGAAGCAACGGAACGTCATTACCGAGGAGGAGTATGTCATCGACATACAGTACGAGAAACGCAATTTTGCTCCCACTAGTCTTCTTGTAAACACATGGTTCTTCTTCGTTCTTGATGAAACCAAATTGTTTTACTGTTTCATCAAAACGAAGATTCCAACTCCGTGATGCTTGCTTCAACCCATAAATGGATTTATGAAGCTTGCATACCTTCCCAGCGTCTTTAGGATCAACAAAACCTTCAGGCTGTGTCATATACACATCCTCTTCCAGAATACCATTCAGGAATGCGGTTTTGACATCCATTTGCCAAATCTCATAATCATAATGAGCAGCAATTGCTAGAAGAATCCGAATGGATTTAAGCATAGCGACTGGGGAATAGGTTTCATCATAGTCAATACCATGAATTTGCTTGAAACCTTTAGCCACCAACCTCGCTTTGTAAATCTGTACATTGCCATCCACGTCAATCTTCTTCTTGAAGATCCATTTACACTCAATGGCCTTTGCACCATTAGGTAAATTGACCAAGGACCATACTTGGTTTTCTGACATGGATTCCATTTCGGACTTAGAGGCTCCAAGCCACTTTTCGGAGTCCGGGCCCATCATTGCTTCCGCGAAGGTCGCTGGTTCGTCACTTTCAATGATCATCAGATCATTGCAATTGGTCACGAGAAATCCATAGTATCTCTCGGGTTCGTGAAGGATCCTTCCGGATCTGCGAACTTCAGGCTCCACAGGCGCCGGTTCCACAGAACTTTGTGGATCCAACTGATGCTCTTCCTCAACAGGTTGAACATTTTCCTGTGCATCTTGAATTTCTTCGAGATGTACTTTACTCCCACTGTTTTTCTTAGAAAGAAATTCTCTCTCAAGAAAAGAACAGTCCCGAGCAACAAAAACTTTGTTCTCAGATTGGTTGTAAAAGTAGTATGCCTTGGTATCTCTAGGATAACCAACGAAGTAGCATTTGACTGATTTGGGTGCGAGCTTGTCAGAGATTAAACGTTTGACATAAGCCTCACAATCCCAAATCTTCAGGAAAGACAGACTAGGGATTTTCCCAGTCCACAATTCATTTGGTGTCTTATCCACTGATTTAGATGGCACCCTATTTAGTGTAAACGCAGACGTTTCTAGAGCGTATCCCCAAAAGGATAATGGAAGATTAGAATGACTCATCATAGACCGAACCATATCCAATAAGGTTCGATTCCTCCTCTCTGACACTTCATTCCATTGAGGTGTTCCAGGAGGAGTGAGTTGTGAAACAATTCCACACTCGCTCAGATAGTCGTTGAACTCCTGGCTTAAGTATTCTCCTCCGCGATCCGATCGCAGAACTTTGATACTTTTGCCAAGTTGGTTCTGTACTTCATTCTTGAATTCCTTGAATCTCTCAAAGGATTCTGACTTGTGTCTCATCAAATAGACATAGCCATACCTACTGAAATCATCAGTGAAGGTAATGAAGTACTTGTAATTTCCTCTGGCAACAGTGCTCATTGGCCCACATACATCAGTATGAATAAGGGCCAATAACTTACTGGCCCTTTCATTTGGTTTGTTGAAAGGGGCCCTAGCCATTTTGCTCATCAAGCAAGATTCACATTTCTCACATGATTCAAAATCAAATGAGCCCAGAAGCCCATTTCTATGGAGCCTTTGGATGCGTTTCTCATTGATATGGCCCAAACGACAATGCCATAAGAAAATTGGGTTTTCGTCATTGGACTTAAACCGCTTTGTATTTATGTTAAAGACAGGCATTTCTTGGTTTAAAACATATAACCCATTATCTAATGGGGCGCTACCATAAAATGTACCATCACGATTAAAAGAACAAACTTTATTCTTAACTGCAAAATCAAAACCTTCCAAATCCAAAACGGAAACTGAAATTATGTTTCTGCTAATCGCAGGTACAAAATAGCAATTATTCAAAGCTAAAACCATGCCCGAAGGTAAAGACAACTCATAGGTGCCTACGGCTAGTGCAACAACCTTAGCTCCATTCCCGACCCGCAGCTCCACTTGTCCTTTCTTCAGCGTTCTACTATTTCTTAGTGCCTGCATATTAGTACAAATATGAGCACCGCAGCCGGTATCCAATACCCACGAAGTAGAACTAGAAGACATAACATTGAGTTCGATAACATAAATACCTGAGTCAGACGCATCATACGTCTTCTTCAGCTTCTTGTAATCTTCCTTGAACTTCTTGCAGTCTCTCTTCCAATGCCCCAACTGCTTGCAGTAGTTGCACTTATCCTCAGGAGAAGGCCCGGATTTGGGCTTGGGCTTGGGCTTGTCTTGACTCTCAGTCTCGACAACCTGGGCCTTTCCCTTATCCTTCTTAGGTTTCTTAAACCTTTTACCCCCTTGTACCATCAGGACACTGGGAGTAGCCTTCTTGAGATTCGGCTCTGCTGTCTTCAGCATACCGTGCAACTCAGTCAATGTCTTAGTCATGTTTTGCATGTTGTAGTTCATGATGAACTGATCAAAACACGACAGCAAAGACTGCAGAATCATGTCAGTGGCTAGCTCCTGGCTAATGGCACAGTCCAGTTTCCCCAGGTTATCAATGTAACCCATCATTTTAAGGACATGAGGACTTACTGGACTGTCCTTAGCCAGCTTGAAATCCATGAGAGATTTAACCGTCTGGTATCTCTCTGTGCGAGCTTGCTCCTGAAACAAAGCTTTCAGGCTGTTAATCATCTCAATGGGTGACATCACGTTCTCATATTGCTTCTGCAGCTCAGAGTTCATAGTCACCAGCATTAGACAATTAACATCTTTGACATCAGCTGAATGCTTATCCCAAGCATTCTTTTCTGTCTGCGGGGCATTGGAACGTGGCCTCTCGGTGAGAACTCTTTCAAGGACATATTCCTTGTTCTCTTGCCTGAGAACTATTCTCAGGTTCCGATACCATTCCAAGAAATTAGATCCATTTAATTTGTCCTTCTCAAGGACGGATCTCAGTGAGAAAGTGTTGATGTGATTTGAGACAGACATAGCTGTAATTAAAAGAGATAGAGGTTTTAGTTATAATGCTCAAGAAAATGAGAAATCTTATCTAATAAGAAAACTCGCATTGTATTCAAAACTATGTTTCCTCAGATGAATACAATGAACCAAGATCCTCGGATCACCAAAATTCGAGTGGGCGACTCGCCATCACCCAAACTTTAGTCATCCAGGTAAGCAAATCATTGCTGATTGTACCCAGTACAACTCTTGGTCGCAGATAAGACAATCCATGTCTTATCCACTCTGATGTCTCTGAGCCCAGAACTTCTGATGGCCCAGTCAAGTAAACCAATCTTTTCCTGTCTTGCGATCATTGACAGTCGCACTGCAAGTCTATCAATGACCACCTGCCTTACTCATGTTGCTATGGATACCAAGGACTCCAAGACTATCCAACGAACGACACGAGTCTTGACAGTAGACAAGATCGGGCAAGACATCAAGATCACTTGATATTTAGTTGAGGAAAGGAACTATTTAATCTTGATGCATATCCAATATACATCCAAGAAGTTATTAATTAAATTAAAACATTCAGTTTTATCAAGTTTAGGTTTTTATTTGATTTGGTAATCGCAACTAGAGGTCCAACCCTTGAGTCTGCGAGTTGTGTGACGATCGACGCATCCTTGCATCGATCGACACATCCTAACCACAATCAAAATTGGTTTCCGGTTCAATCCAATTCAACCGAAACCAACCAACTGAATCGATCGTTGCACCCAGTGCGTCGATCGATACAGTGCGAGTTTTCGCGGTGCATCGATCGACACAATCTTATTATCGATCGACACTATGCGACAAACCCTAAAATTATTTGCGAGTTTTCGCTCTGTGTCGATCGATGCACGCTTTGCACCGATCGACACGCAGCGACAAACCCTAAAAGGTTTACGTGTTTTCGCTCTGCATCGAACGACACACGCTTTGTGTCGATCGACACACTGCGAAAAACACAGGTATCGATTTTCCAACAGAAGCTTTTAATCCGAGATTAACACTTGAAAATACGATTTCAGCAGGCAATAATCAATTCAACAAACCCAGTTTTCGAATTAATTGCATCAGATTCAATAGTCTAAACCCTAACATGCTCTGATACCACTGTAGGATCCTCCTAGGATCTAGGGTTTGATATATTGAATCACCAACCTCGTTCTTACCTTGTTACTGGCAGCGGAATGAATGGTGAACGAGATCAGTAGCGACACAGGTGCCTCGCCTCTACCACGTACACACGCACACAAGCTGGAAAACGGGATGCTAGTGCCGAATCTGTGGAATCTGTGAGTTTCTCGTGTTTCTGCTTTTCTGTCAAAGAGAAGAGAAGACGGCTAGGGTTCAGGTCGACAATATAAGCCTATATATATTGACCTGGAAATGACATCATCAACCATCGGACAAACCCGACTCGGTTACGTCATTAATCCGAAACTTCAGTTTCGAAACCCGATATGCAACGATCGACACACTTAAAGTGTCGATCGTTATGTTGGGATAATGTCCTGAAATCACACTTGTACTCACTCCTGTGATAGTTGTGTGTCGAGATCAGACATTCGTATAATACTGGGTGTTTGCAATGCTTTGCTAGAAGCCTCTTGCAATCTGTAGGTCGTGGACTTACTGCCAGTATTATATGATCCTATAGGGTCACACACCTAAGCGAACTGGAAGCTACGACATGGGAATGATCATTGTGGCAATGATCATATTATGTGTATTGAAATACACATAAGAATCGATATAATGGTGTTGTGTCGATCGACACAGCTTGTGTGTCGGTCGACACCGTTTGGATTTTCTGAACAGGCTTTTCGGGTTATGGCTTAATTGAGTCTGGCCCGTTAAGCACGTTTAGGTCGAATAAGACTCAAAAGTTTCGACCTAAAAACAGAGAGCCGTCCAGTTTTCTTGAGAGAAACACTAGACACACCAGAGAGAATCGATCCCATTGATCCGGCACTAGCATCCCGTTTCCAGCGAGCGTGCGTGTGTATCTGGTAGAGGCAAGGCGTCTGCGTTGCTCCACTGATCTCGTTCACCATCTTCTTCCGCTGCCAAAGGTAAGAACGAGGTTGGTTTTATCATTGAATATACCAAACCCTTAGATCCATCGGGCTCCAACAGTGGTATCAGAGCTGCTTAGGGTTTAGCTATTGAATTTGATGCAAAATAATTCGGATCCTGATGTTGTTGAATTGATTTTTGCATGTTCAAATCGTGTTTTCATGTTATATTCTCGGTTTTGTTCCTGTTGAAAAGACGAAGAATTGATGAAAACGCACTGTGTCGATCGACACAAAGCGTGTGTCGGTCGACACGCCGCGGCAGAACGCGTTAAAATTTTAGGGTTGTCGCAGGGTGTCGATCGACACAAAGCGTGTGTCGATCGACACAGAGCGAAAACTCGTAATAAAATTTAGGGTTTGTCGCAAAGTGTCGATCGACACAAAGCGTGTGTCGGTCGACACAAAGCGAAAATCCGTAAATAATTTTAGGGTTTCGATCTGAGATCGAGTACCCGTAATCCTGCTGCGTCGATCGATACACTGGGTGTGTCGGTCGACACAGGCAAAGAAAGTTGATAGACCGGTTCAATTGGATTGAACAGGTTGTATCGCTCGGTTAATTTTGATTAACCAAATTGGTTCTGGTTTGGTCATATCGATCGACACACAGTGTGTGACGATCGACATGGACTATTAAACCGAACTGGTTCAATTGGATTGAATTGGTTATGTAAATTCGATTCGGTTAGACCGGTTATCGAAGAGCGGTTTAAATTTGATTGCATCGATCGATACCAATGGTTGGCGTCGATCGATACAATGCTCGCAGACATGCTAGTTGGACTACATATTTGCATATACCAGAACAGTTTAATCCTAAAAGTTGTAGATGAATCTAAACTAAATAAATTGAATGTTTTAAATAAATAAATAAATCCTTGAATGTATATTGGATATACATCGAGTTAAATCGGTTCTTTTCCTCAACTAAATATCAAGTGATCTTGATGTCTTGCCCGATCTTGTCTACTGTCAAGACTCGTTTCGCTGATTGGATAGTCTTGGAGTCCTTGGTATCCACAGCTATATGAGTAAGGCATGTGATCATTGATAGACTTGCAGTGCGACTGTCAATGATCACAAGACCGAAGAGATTGGTTTACTTGACTGGGCCATCAGAAGTTCTGGGCCCAGAGACATCGGAGTGGATATGACATGGATTGTCTTATCTGCGACCAAGAGTTGTACTGGGTACAATTAGCAATGATTTGCTTACCTGGATGACTAAAGTTTGGGTGATGGCGAGTCGTCCATTCGAATTTTGGTGATCTGAGGATCTTGGTTCATTGTATTCATATGAGGAAACATAGTTATGAATACAATGCGAGTTTTCTTATTAGATAAGATTTCTCATTTCCTTGAGCATTATAACTAAAACCTTTACCTCTTTTGATTGAAGCTATGTCTGTCTCAAATCACATCAACACTTTCTCACTAAGATCCGTCCTTGAGAAGGACAAGTTAAATGGATCTAATTTCTTGGAATGGTATCGGAACCTGAGAACAGTTCTCAGGCAGGAGAACAAGGAATATGTCCTTGAAAGAGTTCTCACCGAGAGGCCACGTTCCAATGCTCCGCAGACAGAAAAGAATGCTTGGGATAAGCATTCAGCGGATGTCAAAGATGTTACTTGTCTAATGCTGGTGACCATGAACTCTGAGCTGCAGAAGCAATATGAGAACGTGTTGTCACCCATTGAGATGATTAACAGCCTGAAATCTTTGTTTCAGGAGCAAGCTCGCACAGAGAGATACCAGACGGTTAAATCTCTCATGGATTGCAAGCTGGCTAAGGACAGTCCAGTAAGTTCTCATGTCCTTAAAATGATGGGTTACATTGATAACCTGGGGAAACTGGACTGTGCCATTAGCCAGGAGCTGGCCACTGACATGATTCTGCAGTCATTGCCGTCGTGTTTTGATCAGTTCATTATGAACTACAACATGCAAAACATGACTAAGACATTGACTGAGTTGCACGGTATGCTGAAGACAGCAGAACCGAATCTCAAGAAGGCTACTCCCAGTGTCCTGATGGTACAAGGGGGTAAAAGGTTTAAGAAACCTAAGAAGGATAAGGGAAAGGCCCAGGTTGTCGAGACTGAAAGTCAAGACAAGCCCAAGCCCAAGCCCAAATCCGGGCTTTCTGCTGAGGATAAGTGCAACTACTGCAAGCAGTTGGGGCATTGGAAAAGAGACTGCAAGAAGCTCAAGGAAGATTACAAGAAACTGAAGAAGACGTATGATGCGTCTGACTCAGGTATTTATGTTATCGAACTTAATGTTATATCTTCTAGTTCTACTTCGTGGTTATTGGATACCGGCTGCGGTGCTCACATTTGTACTGATGTGCAGGCACTAAGAAACAGTAGAACGCTGAAGAAAGGACAAGTGGAGCTACGAGTCGGGAATGGAGCTAAGGTTGCTGCACTGGCCGTAGGCACCTATGAATTGTCTTTACCTTCGGGCATGATTTTAGCTTTGAATAATTGCTACTTTGTACCTGCGATAAGCAGAAACATAATTTCAGTTTCCGTTTTGGATTTGGAAGGTTTTGATTTTGCTGTTAAGAATAAAGTATGTTCTTTTAATCGTGATGGTACATTTTATGGTAGCGCCCCATTAGAAAATGGGTTATATGTTTTAAATCAAGAAATGCCTGTCTTTAACATAAATACAAAGCGGTTTAAGTCAAATGACGAAAACCCGACTTTCCTATGGCATTGTCGTTTGGGCCATATCAATGAGAAACGCATCCAAAGGCTCCATCGAAAAGGGCTTCTGGGCTCGTTTGATTTTGAATCATGTGAGAAATGCGAATCTTGCTTGGTGGGCAAAATGGCTAGAGCCCCTTTCAACAAACCAAATGAAAGGGCCAGTGACTTGTTGGGCCTTGTTCATACTGATGTATGTGGGCCGATGAGTACTGTCGCCAGAGGAAATTTCAAGTACTTCATTACCTTCACTGATGATTTCAGTAGGTATGGATATGTCTACTTGATGAGACACAAGTCAGAATCCTTTGATAGATTCAAGGAATTCAAGAATGAAGTACAGAACCAACTTGGCAAAAGTATCAAAATTCTGCGATCGGATCGCGGAGGAGAATACTTAAGCCAAGAGTTCAGCGACTATCTGAGCGAGTGTGGAATTGTTTCACAACTCACTCCTCCTGGAACACCTCAATGGAATGGAGTGTCAGAGAGGAGAAATCGAACCTTATTAGATATGGTTCGGTCTATGATGAGTCATACTAATCTTCCATTATCCTTTTGGGGATACGCTCTAGAAACGTCTGCGTTTACACTAAATAGGGTGCCATCTAAATCAGTGGATAAGACACCACATGAATTGTGGACTGGGAAAATTCCTAATCTGTCTTTCCTGAAGATTTGGGGTTGTGAGGCTTATGTCAAACGTTTAATCTCTGACAAGCTTGCACCCAAATCAGATAAATGCTACTTCGTTGGTTATCCTAGGGAAACCAAGGCATACTACTTTTACAACCAATCTGAGAACAAAGTATTTGTTGCTCGGGACTGTTCTTTTCTTGAGAGGGAGTTTCTCTCTAAGAAAAACAGTGGGAGTAAAGTACATCTTGAAGAAATTCAAGATGCACAGGAAACTGCTCAACCTGTTGAGGAAGAGCAGCAGTTGGACCCACAAAGTTCTGTGGAACCGGAACCTGTGGAGCCTGAAGTTCGCAGATCCGGAAGGATCCGTCACGAACCCGAGAGATACTACGGATTCCTCGTAACCGACTCAAATGATCTGATGATCATTGATAGTGACGAACCAGCGACCTTCACGGAAGCTATAATGGGCCCGGACTCCGAAAAGTGGCTTGGAGCCTCTAAATCCGAAATGGCATCCATGTCAGAAAACCAAGTATGGTCCTTGGTCAATTTACCTAATGGTGTAAAAGCCATTGAGTGTAAATGGATCTTCAAGAAGAAGATTGACGTGGATGGCAATGTACAGATTTACAAAGCGAGATTGGTGGCTAAAGGTTTCAAACAAATTCATGGTATTGACTATGATGGAAACCTATTCCCCTGTGGCTATGCTTAAATCTATTCGGATTCTTCTAGCGATTGCCGCTCATTATGATTATGAGATTTGGCAAATGGATGTCAAAACCGCATTCCTGAATGGTATTCTGGAAGAGGATGTGTACATGACACAGCCTGAAGGTTTTGTTGATCCAAAGAACGCTAAGAAGGTATGCAAACTTCATAAATCCATTTATGGATTGAAGCAAGCATCACGGAGTTGGAATCTTCGTTTTGATGAAGCAGTAAAGAAATTTGGCTTTATCAAGAACGAAGAGGAAGCATGTGTATACAAGAAGACTAGTGGAGCAAAATTGCATTTCTTGTGCTGTATGTCGATGACATACTCCTCCTCGGTAATGACGTTCCGTTGCTTCAGTCTATCAAGACTTGGCTTGGAAGTTGTTTTTCCATGAAAGACATGGGAGAAGCCGCGTACATTCTTGGAATCAGAATCTACAGAGATAGAACAAACAAGCTTATTGGATTGTGCCAGGACACTTATATCGATAAGGTGTTGCACAGATTCAATATGCATGATTCCAAGAAGGGCTTCATACCAATGTCTCATGGCATAAGTCTCAGCAAGAAGCAGTGTCCGGCGACACATGCTGAGCGAGAACGCATGAATAGGATTCCTTATGCTTCTGCAATAGGATCTGTTATGTATGCCATGCTCTGCACTCGTCCAGATGTAGCTTACGCGTTAAGCATGACGAGCAGATACCAATCTGATCCAGGTGAGGAACACTGGACAGCTGTCAAGAATATTCTCAAGTATTTGAGACATACTAAGGATAAATTCCTTGTGTATGGAGGAAGTGATGAACTTGTGGTGAATGGATTCACTGATGCGAGTTTTCAGACAGACAGAGACGATTTCCGATCACAATTTGGATTTGTCTTCTGTCTAAATGGCGGTGCGGTGAGCTGGAAGAGCTCTAAGCAGAATACCGTAGCTGATTCCACAACGGAAGCTGAATATGTTGCTGCTTCAGAAGCGGCAAAGGAAGCTGTTTGGGTCAAGAAGTTCATGACTGAACTTGGTGTGGTTCCTAGTATCTTGGAGCCAGTGGCTTTATTCTGCGATAACAATGGAGCCATTGCTCAGGCGAAAGAACCCAGGTCACACCAGAAGTCCAAACATGTTGAGAGGAAATATCATTTGATTCGTGATATTGTCAATAGAGGTGATGTGAAGATCAGTCGAGTTCCGACAGATGAGAACGTCGCTGATCCTCTGACCAAGTCACTCCCAAGGCCTAAGCATGAGAGTCATACGACTGCTGTAGGCATTAGAGATCTTATGATGTAATCTTAATTCTAGTGGGAGTTTTTGGTTATATTTTAAGTTATAATAAGACGCTCTTGTAAACATTCTTTGGAAGTGTTTCAATGAAATTTGATTTCAGCATTATTTATATTGTGATCTAAATAATGGTCCCAAATAAGTTTATGACATATTATAGGTCATCAAGTTGAGGACTTGATCATGAAACCCTATAAGTTAATAAATTATTTTGTCCCTAGTCGAGGTTGTAGAATTGGGACACTAACAACCGGTAGAGACTAGATTGTGAGGTGACTGTTGGCTAAGTTTCATGGAGCCAATGATATGATTATCGCAGTCAATCACATAGATATATGTTAGTGAACATATGATCGGACATGACCCGCTAATGAGAAGTCTACAAGATAGTTATATCTGTGTCATAAGAGATTCTCATTACGACTATAGAGTATAGTCCTTAGACCTGAGTTCATCATGCTTTCTTGCATATGAATTGGTACACTTTGACCTTGTCAAACGTCGACCCGTAACTGGCGACTATAACGGCACTGTTCGGGTGTATCATGAAGTACGCGTTGAAACAGGGATGGAACAAGAAGGGATTTGTCCCTCCTGTATAACGGGAGGTAAATATCTCAGGGCCTATCGAAGATTGATTACTGAGAAAAATGTGTGGCCGCACTCAAACGAACTGTAGTTCAGTTGTTTGTAATGTTCAGTATGAGATCAGGAGTTCGATAAACACGATGTTGGCTTAATAAGGATGACACAAATCTTGCCTTATGCCAAATCGAGATATAGAGACAAAAGGATTATAGGAATTGATGATTCCAGTACAAGTGGGAGATTGTTGGGATAGTGTCCTGAAATCACACTTGTACTCACTCCTGTGATAGTTGTGTGTCGAGATCAGACATTCGTATAATACTGGGTGTTTGCAATGCTTTGCTAGAAGCCTCTTGCAATCTGTAGGTCGTGGACTTACTGCCAGTATTATATGATCCTATAGGGTCACACACCTAAGCGAACTGGAAGCTACGACATGGGAATGATCATTGTGGAAATGATCATATTATGTGTATTGAAATAACCATAAGAATCGATATAATGGTGTTGTGTCGATCGACACAGCTTGTGTGTCGGTCGACACCGTTTGGATTTTCCGAACAGGCTTTTCGGGTTATGGCTTAATTGAGTCTGGCCCGTTAAGCACGTTTAGGTCGAATAAGACTCAAAAGTTTCGACCTAAAAACAGAGAGCCGTCCAGTTTTCTTGAGAGAAACACTAGACACACCAGAGAGAATCGATCCCATTGATCCGGCACTAGCATCCCGTTTCCAGCGAGCGTGCGTGTGTATCTGGTAGAGGCAAGGCGTCTGCGTTGCTCCACTGATCTCGTTCACCATCTTCTTCCGCTGCCAAAGGTAAGAACGAGGTTGGTTTTATCATTCAATATATCAAACCCTTAGATCCATCGGGCTCCAACACGTTACACCTCCACGAAAAGCTTGCATCGATCGACACACTCATGCATCGATCGACACATATCATAAAACTCTATGTCAATGTGTATCCAATACACATCAACATGATCATTACCATAATGATCATTTCCACATTCATGCTTCCAGTTTGCTTAGGTGTGTGACCCTATAGGATCATATAATACTGGCAGTAAGTCTACAACTTACAGACTGCAAGAGGCTTCTAGCAAAACATTGCAACCACCCAGTATTATACGAATGTCTGATCTTGACACACAACTATCATCATGAGTGAGTACAAGTGTGATTTCAGGACACTATCCCAACACTATCTCTACTAAACCCTCTTTCAAAACCAGGTTTATGATTTGTGCACAAAATCTAACATGCATGTAATCACCATTCAACACAAGAGCTTCTGGAGACATTTAGTTGTTGCGTTGTCTACAGTAATGCTAAATAACTTCTATATTCCCCGTTCAGCCAAACGCTCTTGAAGAACAGTTGAAATGGTCTTACCTTTGTGATCGATGACATTTCTGAACCCAATTATGAACTTCTTTAATCTCCAAAATGCATCAACATGATGCAATGTGATAACCATATAACTCGCCCCTAGTCAGATTTAAAACAAGTCAAGTAGTTAGAAGATTATGGACAGAAACATAAAGAAAACATTAAATATATATATACATGTTGGTTGTGCAACTCAAATATATGTAGTAAGCGAGACTCTTTCTTTGTTGTTAATAAACAACTCTCGCAGTTGTTTCTTCCTCCATACATCTTTACAATGTTCCTTGTCGAAGTTCTTTTACTGTGTGGTGTGAGAAGATTATTATTGTTGGATAAGTACTTCCAAGCCACACTTTCTACAAAGGAAAGTGGAAGCTCACCAATTACCATCATCTCATCAGTATCCTCCTTGATAATGTGATCATGAACTTTTGCATTCTTGCAGTCTCCTTCTTCTGAAATAACCCCTTGACTCTTTCCCTTACGCTGACCATCAATCCAAGCCTGGAAATGCTTATATAATTGTAAGTACTTCGTAAAATTTGATGTCCATGATGATGTTGGACACGCAAAAAGCTTATAGCAGTAGTTGCACTTGCATTTGTCACGATTATCCAGAAATGTGTGACATGTTCCCAAGCTGGAGACTTGTGGGTAGATTCTTCTGATTCGTCTTCTGTTTCTGAGCTCTAGAACCAGCATTACTAGCAGTGGAGGATTCCTTGCGCTTTCCTCTACTCTCAGCAGTTGGCAACTCTGCAATGTTATCATCTTCCTCGGCATTGTGGTTTGCTTATTTTGGTGATGATGATGAATCCATCTGAGAACAAAATAGGTAACAAGATTTGTTACTTAAAGCGATTATACAGTTATATATGTTAAAACAAAGAACATACAGTTATATACAGTCATACAAATTTTGACTCAAGCTACAAAGTTCCTCTCAAGCTACCAAGTACCAAAATTGTGTAGTAAGTGACACAAATATGACTAGATACAAACTACGAAGTTCGACCCAAGCAACCAAGTTCGACTCGCACCAAGACATAACTTAAAGATATCGAAAACAATGGTGTCTTTAATGGCCAAATCAATCACAATTTCATAACTGAAGCATCATAAACCTACATACTCAGATGGTTTCGATTTAAAAATTCCTATATACCATAATCGAATTCGAAAACAAGAAAACCCAAAGTTCATAAACCTACCGTAGAAACAAAATCAAAACTAAAAAAGTAAGAAATATTACATGAGATTGAGTTATGGACGTCTCAGAAGGAGGAGAGAAAGAGATATGGTAATTTTCCAGTTTGTAAATTGGGAATTAGGGTTAGCTTTGATTTAGGGATTTTGGGGAAGTCGAACAGATTCTCGGGGATTTCGTTTCTAATGTTTTTTTAATCATATAAACTTTATTTTACTAACATATAGTTATATATGATTACATATATGTATTATATTATATAGTGTAGTTTTCGGTTCGGTTACTTTCGGGTACATTTGGGTATCGGGTATAAACTGAACCGAACCGAAACCCGAGAGTAATGAACACCTAATACGCATACTCGGACCCGGTTCGGGTTTTCGGGTCTAGTTAATGTGCCCATGGCTAGTTCACATACTAATATACACAAAAATGTGTCGATATGGACATAGGAAAATAAACATATATATAGTTAATTTAGATTATGTGAACATGCACTATACAAAAGACTTATATAATGTTTTAAATAAATATTGTTTCAGGAAAACTGTAAAATATATAATGGTGGATAAAATCTAGTGGATATCGTATTGACGACATTAACTGTGAGGGATATTGTGAACAGTACTAATGTGGATAGAGTTAATGGTTTGTGGACGTTACTAGCTTAACAGGCGTTTGTTTTAGTGGGTGGACACAATACAATGGACATCTATAAAATCATAGAGCATTATGTATGAGTATATAAAGTACAAATCATAATTAGAACGAAAATAGGCGAGGTGCATAATGTCATGCCTAATCTAAGAAAAGGATAAAAGTAAACATAGACAAATACATATCCACGACATTGTTTTGGGGAGGTGGGGGATGGTCGATACAAAAAAATGCGACCACATACAAACTTATCCACTACATTGTTTGTGAAAGATATATATATATATATATATATATATATATATATATATATATATATAGGTGAAGATGACAAGGTTTCTGTAGATGTCCATGACATATTACATCCTGAAAACATCAATAATATTATCGTGATGGTAGCTATTCCATTGTGGGTTGGCGTGAGCATGGAACTACATGAACTTCACAGAAACAGGTCCACATTGTCTTGAACACTCGTTTTGGTTAAGTCCAGGAAGACGTTTCCAAGTGAATGAGTTGGTCATATGAGATTGGGCCAGAGAATAGTTGCAGAATTTCCTGATGATACTTTAGCCATTGAGGTGAACAGATGTTCATGCAGTCGGAGATCTGAGTTAAAGACAAGTTGACACATTGGAAGACATATAAACATTATGATGTACACAATCTCTAAAGATCCATACAAATGCGTACACAATTAATCATTGAGTTTATAAAAATAACTATCACAGTGAAAGCGGAAGGGTAACAAGACGAAAACAAGAGTAAGTGTAAATGTGTACACGATTATGATTAAATTATAAACATTTATACAATAGCCTTGACATGGTGAAGTGAACATGATTACAAGTCTAAAACATCGTGTCCACACATGTACACATATCCATGGAAAATAAAGAGAACTACGACAAAAATAAATGAACCTGTATACAAAGATATGGTCAAAATATAGACTTCCAATATAGGACGACATGTACTACAAGAAAATATGCATATTGTGACGAATAACTAATTCGTAACAATATAGACATTGTGACGAATTTGTGACCAATTGTTAATGGTATCAATACAGTCGTCACAAATTCTTCTGTGTAACAAAAACGTCACAATGTTTGTAACAAATATATTTGTAACCATCTCGTCACAAATGGTGACCATACAAAAGAGTAATAATAATGTCACAATTACTGACTTAAAAATCGTCTTAAAACCGTTGTATGTTGTGATGGTTATGACGTCTCAATTATGTCACTTATTGTAACGGAATATTGTCACAAAACGTCACAAATAATGACTAAAACTCGTCGCGTATCAGTCACAATTACTGACTTAGAAAATTGTCTCAAACCGCCGTAATTCGTAACTATTACAAGTCTTAAATTTGTCTTCCATTGCAACAAAAAACGTAACAAACGTCTTAGATACTGACTAAAAACTAATTATATATTAGTCGCAATTGCTGACTAAAACATCATTTCACAAATGTAGTATCTTGTAATTGTCATAACGTCACTAACGCATTCTACATGCTAAGAGCCTAAGACAAGCTAAGATTACTAGCATGCAGAATTAGCCTCATGATTGTGTCTCATCGAACGAGACTCTTTCCACCAGTTCGACTTGCGAAACATATCATATGTATGAGGAATCACTTCCTACAAGACCACACAAAAACCGCATGTTAGAAACCCAAACTGCTTCAAAATATTGCAGATGGTAATCGCTCAACGGTATATGCAAAAAATTACCTGAAAACATATGAGATGGAGAGAATGGAGCTGAATAAGGTGACCGATCACTCTCATCCTATTATTCAACTCGAGATCTTCACGGAACCAAACATTATGGGTCAAGATCTTCAAGCAAGAGAAAGGTGATCCTGATCAGAAGCTACCCCTACAAAATTTTAAGAGTGACAAACAAAGGGAACAACCATTAACGATATAGAACAACCATTAACAAGTTTATAATCATCAAGTTGAAAGAAAGGGAACTTCACAAAATTTTAGTAACAATCAAAAACCCATATTAAGCCAAGTTTTGGTGAAACACACAAAACATAGCAACACATAATCATATATCTCAAGTATGAGTCATAATCCAGATCAATTAATCAAAGAATACAAAAAAAAAAAAATATCACAGACACAAGACCTAACCTTATGGAGTTTTAAAAAACAGACATTGTGTTTCAATTTCTTTGATCTTCTTCACAACACCCAGCAAATCAGAGCGAGCAACATAACCACCATCAACCTCAATGACATCATCATACATGGCCTTGCGCTTGCTATAAGATCAACTTGATTTATTCACGATTTATAAGAAATTAAGCATAGCAGTGGCATCTTATGACAGGAGTATGGAGAAAATTCTCTTGCAATGTAGCTCTAGTCATTAATACTATCAGACAAAGGAGACAGTTTGTTTGCAAGTTACCAACCTCTATTCTGCAATTTGAGATTACCAATCTCATTCTTGATCCGATGGTACCGAGCCATGAAAGCTGTGTTATGATGTATATAACAATTGCTGCAATCGATATGGGACTCCTCCTACAACCATCATGTTAAAAGCTCCGTTTGAATAATCGTAAAAGCTATAAATCTAGAAAACAGAAACGACAAGACAATAATGGTTAATGACATAACCTTATATTAAACTCTGACTTTTGCACAGATTCTTGAGCCGCCTTCACGGTTGGTTAATCATACCAAGATTGGAGCAAAAGTGTCTCTGGAGATTTACCAAATTAAGTTTAATGAAAACCACGGATAAAAACCTAAAGACACTCGATTTAAGAAGAACTCACCATAAAATCTCCGGCGTGGATAGTTCCCATTTCAAGTGATTCTCTGGTTTCGAGCACCATCTATTTGACTATTTATTCTTTTGAACGGCCAAATTCCTTCTTAGTAGCTCCACTGGCAACATAAAATATTTCTACACAATACTGGCGAGTTTAGAAAAGGGAGTGATGGATGATTAACGAACATATATACAAAGTTTCTAAAACTGTTTGGTAGTACACTTGACGGTTCCTGGCTTGTCCTCTTGCCGGAAAGCAAAGCAATGTATAAACAGACAGCCAAAAGTGCATCATGATTTCTTTCTGCTTGATTTCTGATCATCAAGCCTTTTATATATCTCGGTCCTTCAATCGAAGACCAACAAATTATTACAAAAGGCATATACAACTATAACAGTGAATCAAGATTCCACGAAACCATCAAAACTGAAAGTATTTTTCAAAGCAGAAGCCATAAAGATTGGTAAGAGAAAGAGAATAGCTTGATGGTTGCGTGAAAGCCCAAAATGAAGAAACACAAGGTTCAACAAATTTGTTAATTGCCTTTGTCAAGCAATCTAGCTTACAGTGAAAATGCCTCATAAATAACATCCACAAGGCATTGAACGGTTTGAACCCAATCGACGATCAAATTGTTGGCAAATATTGAGAGGCACTGAATGCGCAGATAATTTATGAGCAAAATCAACTTTTTCATTTTCCACAGACAGCGAAAAAGGTCCAACTTTTATTTTAAGTGGCCATACACTTACTTATACCCATTATAAGGTTCATCTACATTAAGCTTCTAGAAACTACAATTCTCAGATTTTCTGAGCACATGCTAAATTCGGATTACGAGAAAAGACACACAATCTATTTGAAACTGAAGTTAACCTAGATTCGCAAAACCTACCTATCAGCCATGGTGGCGATTGTCTTAAACGCACGATCAGAATTAGATCCAAGATTCTTGCATAAACCAAGGGGAAGATGATAGGAAATCACAAGATGATTCATTAGGTTTCGAATTGACGGGGGTGAGACCACCATCGGCAAGAAGTTGATTCGTCAGTTCACCGACATGAACGATATCGTTATTACCTGACTCGTTTGCGAAGGTACGCTACTCAGAGGTTTCATTGATTGAGTGCGATTCGAGCACTAGCCCACATTCTGAACAGACAGTATCTCCGGCAGAATGATCGGAGGATTTCAAGGGAACGAGAGAGAGAGAGAGAGAGAGAGAGAGAGAGAGAGAGAGAGGAGAGAGAGGAGAGGAGAGAGAGAGAGAGAGAGAGAGAGAGAGAGAGAGAGAGAGAGAGAGAGAGAGAGAGAGAGAGAGAGAGAGAGGAGAGAGAGAAGAGAGAGAGAGAGAGAGAGAGAGAGAGAGAGAGAGAGAGAGAAAAGGTTTTCTTCCAAGGCCGAGAAACCGGAATTCTGATTAAAAATTGTAGTATAATTATTCGAACAATTCTAGGGTGAACCCATTTGTTCATTTTTTTTAATCAATCAACTGATTAAACATAGTTTAATATTAAAAATTACTAAAATTTTAAAAAAAAAAATTAAAAATAAGAAAAAACAAAAAACGAAAAAAATATTTTATTTTAGACAAAAAAATTGAAAATTAAAAATTAAAATAACAAATTTAAAAAAATATATCTAAATATTAATATCTAAACCCTAAATTTTAAACCTTTCACCCTAAAATATAATTTGAAATCCTAAAAAAATATTAAAACTAAACCCAATATGTAAATCTTAAAAAATAAAAACCTAAACCCTAATTCCTAAACCCCTAAATCTAATATGTAAACTTTAAAAATATAAAAATAAATCCTAATGGGCCTAAACCTTAATCTCTAATTCCTAAACCTTAAACCCCAAAGGGCTTAAACTCTAATCTCTAAACCCTAAACCCCAAAGGGCTTAAACTCTAAACCATAAACTCTAAACCCTAAACTTTAATCTCTAAACCTTAAACCCAAAAGACCCCTATCTCTAAACCTTAAACCTCAAAGGACTTAAATCCTAATTCCTAAACCCTAAACCTTAAATAACTAAAACCATAAACCATAAACCTTAATTCCTAAAGCATAAATCCAAATTTGTAAATTCTAAAAAATATATAAATATTGATATATATTATTTATTTTAATAAAATATTTGAATATGTTAAATTTTTAATTTTAATTTTGTAATTTTATTTAAAGATAATACTAAATTGCATATTTTTATTGGCTAAAAAGAGGGGTGAACAAATGGATAACCCAAGTATTTTTCTAAGTATTCATGTAATTTTTTTTTAATTTAGGCGGGCAACAACAAATTTTAGTCCCATTACATTGAAAAGGTGAATCTAAGTATTTTGATCATTTCTAAAGAAACTGCAACGTATTTGCTACATTTTTGAATCACGATTTTCAACCATCTTTTTGTCGTCGATTCAATCCAATTAGTCACTATCATTTGGTATATTTATCATCACAAACCGAGATTCATCATTTAGTCACAAAGTGTTACAATTGCAACGATAAAATAGTCACAATTACGTCACATCTATTACAACGTCTATTTTCGTCACACTTGTGTCACTAATTATGACAAAAATTGGTTACGACTTAACACGTCACAATATTGTGACATATCAGTTACTAATTTGTGACATAAAAATTTAGTCACATAATCGTCTCTGATATGTCACTAATTGGTGACGGATAATTATAGTCTCAAAATGTCGTCACAATAACTCTATTTTTTTGTAGTGATGGTGAAGTGAACACGATTACACGTCACCATGGAAAAGTAAACAAGATAATGAAAACAAGAGTAAGTGTACATATGTACATAACTATGATCAAATTATAGACATTTATACAATAGTTTTGACATGGTGAAGTGAACACGATTACAAGTCTTTGACATCGTGTCTACACAAGTTATATCTATGGAAAATAAAGAGAACTAAGACAAAAGTAAGTGAACCTATGTACAAAGACATGATCAAATTATAGACTTCATATACATAAAGATATGGTGAAATGAACACGATTACAAGTCTACGACATTGTGTCCACACATGTCATATCCACACAAAAATAAGAGAACTAAGAAAGGATTAAGATAACTTGTGTACTAGCCTATGATCAAATTATAGATTTCCTATACAGAACAATGTAGACGTGATTTAGTGTACACAAAAAACACAATGTTCACGAGTTGTATTATGCAACAATATATCCACAGTGGCATATCCGCGTGTTATAGTATACAATGAAGGAAATATTAAAAGTGAAAGAGACCATAAGAACATATGTCACGCAAGACATTATTTGACATTGAATTTAATTGAAAAAATAGAATTTTTTTACCTTTTTATGCTGATGTCTGGCTGTATCGTGTTCAGATCGTCGACTCATCATATGAAATTGAAGTACACAAAGACGCTTGGAGAAAATCAGATCCGGTCTGAATTGGGGGAAAACGAAATCGAAAAGAGAAGAGAAACACATCACATGCATTAACTCCATCGAGCACTTCTCCAAATCGCAAGGTTAAAATCCCACATGGTTCTTCTGCTCCGGAAACCCTTCATCGACAAAGACAGAATCCCATGCAAACTTCTCATTCACCTCTCCGCCTCAACATACCTCTCTCTCTCTCTCTCTCTTTTTTTTTCACTGGAAAGATTAAATTCATACCAAGATAAACCAAAGTTATTACAAGCAGAAATACCAAAGCCGGCGAGTTATAACAAACTCCCAGAGTACTAAAGCTAGCGGATAAACCACATCCCTAGATACATAAGCCGGCAGACAAAAGATAATCCCCGGAGCCAAAAACAACATAGAATAAACAAACATCCAAACACCAATTAGCAGATTGCATAAGGACAGATTAAGGTCACAAAACAAGATACCAAGCAATGAACGCGACCATGAGCTAGGAGAGAATAGGAGAGAACCATCCACAACCGAACTTTATTGAGGTAGATCCACCGGGACTCATTATATTCCGCCAACACCTTAGACGCCACGAGACAAACCGTATGCATATCCCCTAAGGAAGACGAAAGAACACACTCTTTAACCATTCAACGACCGACGACCGGATGCAAAGAGAGCCGAAGTTCTAATTTCTAAAGATTGAGCCGAAGAACCCTTGCTCGAAGCCAGAACACCACATGCAGAAAATAAAAAGAATCACTGCATGAACTATACCGTTGCAATCAAAAGATAGGAAAAGCATCTCCACAACCCGCAACAACCACACTACCCGGCCCTAAGCAGACCCAATGAAGCAGACCGCCCAAAAGCAAGACCCACCAACCACCAGGCTAATACCAAAGAACCGAAAATCTAGACCAAGATCTGAGAAATGCAACCACTAAAATAATGCTAGGACAGTCACAAACTAAAAAGAGATATCAATAAAATTTAAGGATAATTATATTAGGGTTAATAGAGACTTTTCATTAGATTTAAGTGTCCAAAGATGTATAAGTGTTTTAAAGTGTAATAAACTCCTCAATAAATGCATGTTAATGCAAACATCTCTTATAAACAAGAGCACAATAAAATTTCCAAGAAGAAGATTTTTAATAAAGAAACGAAACTCTCTTGTTCTTCGAGTTTAGTAAGAACAAGAAGACTGTATATGTATCAATAAGAAGAGCCCTTACATAAAAATCCTTCCTTTATATATATCTGCAGATTGCAATTTCTAGTGCAGAAAAATCTCATCTGGCCACATTTTCTTAGAACCCCGAAACGGGAGAAAGAGTTTTCTCTTCAGTCATTAAAGATAAAGAGAGATCTTTAGAAACTCAGTTAAGTCTTTGTTCTGAGAAACACCAATTGAGTTTGAGAAACTCTCTCTTCTTTCATATCATATGAAGAAGCTCCGCTTGAGGGAATGATCCATTCGAGGGCACATCAAGAAGAAGATCCTGATCAGAAATATCATTATCTTCATAGCTAAACACCATTGATCCACCATGGCTCATATGGTTAAAGGAAGATACACTGTTCGCTATAATCTCTTTGGTTTCCATGTGTTTTGTTCTAATCTTCATCACTTCTTTGGGGCTCTTCATCACAACCCTTGTCTCTGGAGAATGCAAAACTCAATATAATCAGAAACAGACATATTTTATTGGATTGCCATTGTTGAAGAATCTTGAATTGACCTGAGAAGTTTTGGTTTAGTCTTTCAATGGTTACAAGTCTATTCTTATCTGATGGATTCGGGTCAGAGACCCTTGATGTTGTAGTAACAGAGTCTTCAATCCCTTTTCTCTGTTCCTGAAGCAAAGATTTTACGTGAACAAAGCCGCAAGTCTAGAAACTATTTGTTTCAAGAAGAGGGATATGACGTTAACCTTGAGCATGTAATAGCTTTCCAACAAATGGGATTTGTTAGGATCGGATAAAGCAAGCTTTGCAAGTGTCTTAAAGTCTTCAAGTTTTGATCCAGAGGAAGAAGATGCTGATGATAATGTACCAAAGACACCATCTGCAACTAGTTGCTGAAACAAGGAGAAGTTTTCTTTGAACTGGGAGCTCTCAAACATGCTCATGAGGCTGGAAAAAGAGAAAACAGATAATTTAAGAACTCGAAGTGGCCAGTGAAACAAATCTTTAAAGACTGAAGTTGCATTGAGTTGAAACCTATCAGGAAGATTAACAGAGTCAACTTTAGGAAGTAATTTCATCAGTTTTTGCTGCTCTTCCTTTGTGAATTTGTCTGTGAACTCATCAAAGTTGATAACATCCTGCAGAAATTTTTTTTTTTTCCATCGTAAGGCATTCAAATTGATCTTTGAAGAAACAAAATTGTTGGGGAGTTGCAAATGAATTTACCTTCAAATCTATGTTACAAAGTGGTAAACTATGTCTTCCCATGACTTGAGATTTAGTCCTGCAACCAAAACATCATTTACACTCCCATAGCAATCTTAGTATGTCTTGCCTAGAGGCTTTCACAAGTTATTTACCTCTTGAGTTGCTCCTGCTTTATAGTTTTTCCACCAATGTTTAGAGACCTCTGGCCTCTATCAACCACAAAGTCAACTGAATGTAGTGATGAGGACTTGCTGCTCTCAACCAAGAGTGAGCTAGCTTCAGATTCCTCATCTCGAGCACCCGAGTGTGGATCTCTCATAAGAACACTCCCATGTCCTATCACCATTGGTGATTCGTTCTCAAAAAGCAAGTCCTCCTCTGAAGAGCCAGAGAGACAGGAAGACTGCTGTTCTTGTAGAATACTAAAGAGATCCTTTGTGAGTTTCTCAACAGAAGAAGCCGCCTTTGGACGCCCCACACATGTCCTCTTCTTACAAGGAAAAGTTGTTTCCCACGCATTAGATTGATCACAGCTCTCTGAGTTGGATACAACCGACCCTGAACTCGATCTATTGCTAGCTTCCTCGTCTAAAGCCCTCTTCTTGAAACCATTATTGAATTCCAAGTTGGTTCTCTTAACAGTGAAATTTTCTTGATATGATTTCCTCTTGGGAATCTTTTTGTTCACAGACATTCCATTAATCATCATCATCCTTTGACCTCTACGATCCTCAATCTCAATCTCATCACCTTCAGCACGAGCATGAAGCGGTGTGTAGTTTACTAGTGTTCCCTTAGTTCTCCATCTCGAACCACACGCATTGCACAGTACTGGCTTCTCTGGTGGCCCGTTTCGCCATAGAGGTGTGCCTGTTTACAACATTTTTCCAATGATTAAACACTCAACTTGCAAACAAACAGATGTCACAATCTCCTAATGGAAACGATTACAGACAGCATATTTAAGATCAAACATCCATTTAAGTATTCAATATCCAAATCAGAGCTAGAGTATGAGTTCTGATTCAACTTAACTAAGCATTTTAGACAAACTAAAGTATCCAATTTGCCATAATTCATTACACATTTGATAACATAACATTCAAAGCTCAATAAAGAGTGATCAAAACAGCAAAGGACCCACAACGTGTGCTTAGAGGTCACAAACACAGACAGAACCAAATCATTTCATATGATTCAATGTTTGTTCATGTTTCATTATCAGTGCAAGCAGTTCTTCAATAGTTTTTTGGTTATAAACAACTTGTAATCAGCTCAAATTTTGGACTATAATTCCCAGAAATCAAATAGGGATTTGGTGAAAACAAGAACTCACTTGTAACTCCACAGTGATAGCAAGGCCCTTGCTTCCCCATTTTTTTTTTCGAAAGTTATTATATAGAGATAGATAGCTTATAGTTACACAAGAACAGAAGACTATGAATGATTCTTATATATAGAGATATTTCCGTATAGCTTCTCTGGGAATTGAGAAGCTTCACTGCGAAGAAAAACCCAGAAAATGTTTTTTCAGAAAATTTAATAGAAGCCAATAAAAACCCAGAAAAAAAAAATACAGTTCTTCTCAGAAAATTCGAGAAAATAAACGTCGAAAGCAAACAAGAACAGCCCAGAAAAATTATAAACTAAAACAGCGGAAGAGAAAATTGATGGGTTCCTTGAGAGCTAATCAGTCTAATAGACAATCCAATAGAAAAGAAAAGAGAGAGGAATCTAACAAATGGCTGTGAAAAAAGGGAAAGAGAGAGAGAGGGTTTGTGTATGTAGAAATGGCTCTTTTTGTATAATGAAGTTAA
The DNA here is from genome assembly GCA_030180135.1 of Orychophragmus violaceus. Classification (NCBI taxonomy): domain Eukaryota; kingdom Viridiplantae; phylum Streptophyta; class Magnoliopsida; order Brassicales; family Brassicaceae; genus Orychophragmus; species Orychophragmus violaceus. Next base: position 19,921,211 of record CM058240.1, read on the forward strand.
TGTTTCAGCTTCCTCCTCTCCTTACATAGTTTTTTTATATTATTAAGTTTTTTTATATTAAATGTATACTTTTTTTTACTTAGAGATTTTCATTTACTTAGTTAATTAAAAGGACATTTTCATTTGATTTACAGTGTGTGATTGGTTAAGTAGGAGCAATCAGTCCAAATATATCAAACATGGTTACAAACTAAACTGAAATACAACAATTAAATAATTTCAGCTATTATTTGTAATTTATTTAAAAACTTACCAAACGCCATGAAAAGGATATATACATATGTGAGCTTTGAAAAAAAAGGTGAGCACATCTCAATACTTTCTAGAAAATTTTTAATGGTTAAAGTATTAAATAATAAATTTAGAAATGACATACAAATTTAAGTAATTCTAGTTACTGGTTTGAATGCGTTTCTTTGCGTCTCAAACGCACCAAACGCTTTTATTTAAAAAATAAAAATTTGATATAATCTCAATAATTCTGTAGAGAAACCTCTAATGGTTAGAAAGTGACGAGGGGGGCTGCAGCTGGAGGAATATCATTGCTTGTGCCTTGTGGTTCCTTCTTGTTGACTATAGACTTTTCTTCTTATTTGTTTTTCTTTTGATATTCCAACGAAGATAATTAATATTCAATAATGACAACACTAATAATAGTCATGAGAAAACAAATGTAGATAATATATATTGACACGATAGTGGAGTAGTACAATTTTATGTCATTCTCCTGTATAACTTTTTGGTTAAAAATACGGAGTTTAAAAAGTATTTTAATTATATAGTATTCACTGAAACTTAAAAAAATATTTTATAAAAAGAACTTTTAAAACATTTAATAAATTAGGACAGAGTATTAAATAAATACTAATTACTGAAATTTCAGTTTTCTCTAGTTAAAGTACCTTATTATGTGAATGTTAATATTATAATTGGATATTTACAAACGTTATATTTCAAATTAAATTTTTTTTTTTCAATTGCCAATTATTCTACGATTTTTTAAAATAAAATTTAATTTTCTAATTACCAATTATACTACGATTTTTTTTTCTATTGGCCAATCTTGTTTCTCTTATTTACATCAGGTAATTATATTTCACTTAATAAATTGGTAACATCAAGTGCTAAACCAATAAATAAAGATTTAGAAAGAGGTGAAGAAGTAAAAATGGAATCAACAGGGTTAGTTATTTTCACTTTAAATTTTAAAAGTGAAGATATTGATGTAAAATAATTGATTGTGTTTTGTATAAACTATAAAGATAAGACTAGGTTATAAGATTAGGTTTTAACTTATTCTAAAGTACGTGATGGCATGACGTTGGTGAATTAATATTTACATTTTTTTTGTCAACAGCAATTAATATTTACATTTATTAATAGATTTTGAATATAAAAATAGATTTTGAATATTAAACAAAAAAGAATAAAAATGGTTAATGACGACGATCATGGACACAACTCTTTTCTGCACCGTTTGATTTGGTTAAAGTATTGTGATGATGGGTCACACTTTGAATGTGATTAGTGAACTAATTTGGGTACATTACTCCGCGTATACGCGTATTATGCTGTTCCCACTAAGTTAACTATAAATAAAGATTTTTAATTAGATATGCAGTCATCCATGATCAAGATCCACATAATTTTGAGGTTTGGTAAAATTATAACATGTTGCGATGAGATGTATCAAAAAATTGGGCTGTTTTTCTTAACAAAAAATTAGGTTTTTTATTTCGAGGAAAAAGCAAATTGTAGGAAACAGTGATTATTGTTACGAAATTCCAAATATGTTGTAGAGTCTCAATCAAATAATAGTACTTACAATTATATTCCCAAGAGAGATTTAATGAAACATGAGGAACAGGACTACATCTATTTAAGCAATGGATGGATGATCGATCTTTGGATGATGGTCTTCAACTATATTTTGGATCAAGACCACCATAACATTTTTTATTTGTTATTTTCACTATTTGATTGATTAAGCTTAGAATAGTTATTTTTAGAACATTAAACTCAAACACTATGCATTCAATATAAAAAATATTTGATTAATAAATTTTATATTCATTAAAAAGGAGATTTAATGAAACAATATATTTATTTAACATCAAAACCGATAGTTTGGCATTGATTGGTAGTTTATAAAATAAAAGAATCTGTTTATAAATGTGATTTCACAAGAAAATATCAATAAAAAAGTTGCTGAACAGAAAATAAAATGCAAAAAAAACAAAAAAAAATATTTAGGTAAATTATTTGTGAAAGTACTTGCAAAATTGCCTTTATCTTTTTTTTTTTGTGAACAAATTGCCTTTATCTTTAAAAATACAATTCCATCGTTCCACGAATTAGCAATCAACCCAATTTTTTGAACGTGTTGAAATGGCTGTGTTTTTAAACGGTAACGAGACGGTAAAAAGCTCGTGACCAACTGCGTGCTAATTAATTTACGAAAATTCTGATGGAATAATGTAATGATCAATGGAATCGGACGGTGGAGATCAGGCGATGGAACTAATGGATGGTACAAGGTTAAAAATACAAAAGGTAATGCACGAGTAGTGCTTAAATAAAAAAGCAAAGTATAGCCAAATGATGATCTGCTAACAATTCACATTCATGCTAATAAAAACACAACCACTACAGCACAAGATGACAACAACTAAACAAAAAAATACAACTTAAATAATATGTCCTATATCTCTCTTTTTTCAAATGAATGTTAAAAAAGAACTAAGTGGTACTAAACTACTGGTTACCACTCGTTTGAGGATTAAACATGCTGGTCTATGATAAAGAATGATTTTTCACAAACGCAGAATTGTTAACAATTCCACTTGACCAACCATAAATCATATACTTTTCTGTTTCTTAAAGAAAACTTTTTAGATGTTAATTTTGTTTCATAAAAATAGATATTTTACATTTTCTATGCATTTTTATTAATTAATAATAATGAATTGTAATTTTTTTAAAAATAGCTAAATTGATATTAATTTAAAATTATAAAATTAGGTATGGTATTTAAATCTTAGACTAAAAAAACTACTTTTGGCCTATTAGAAAATTCATAATTACTTTGTCACCTATATACTCGATTATTTTCGTGATAACACCGAATTTTATGTGCATCTGACATTATATCTCCACCTTCTGATTTCACATTATGTCTTTTAATTTCCTCACAATCTCTCTTTGTTTCTTTCTTTATCTTCTCATACACACATCTTTTAATTTCTTTCACAATATTTTGTAACAAATATTAATATTTGATTTCTATGGTCTAAATTTTTTGATTAAACATGCTTTTATTGATCGTAGATAGCATGCGTAATCTATTATATTTATAAAAAGATCTGACTATAATTTGAATATAATTAAAATCAAGCGTCAAAATAGTTAACTATATATGAAAGTAGTTGAAAAAGTAGTTCGCTATGTTTGACGTCCTTTCTTAATTATATTCAATATACTTATAGAAACAGTTAACTATTGTTACAATTTGTTTCTTTAACTAAAAATTGTTAATTATATGTAAAATATGTAAATTAAAAAAATAAATGATAAAAAGTAATCGACTATGGTTAACACACAATCTTAATTATACTCGATATATTTGTAAAAGTTAACACATGTCTTTAATATTGCAAAATAATTGTTTGAATGTAGATGACTATTTTAGAATAAAATAAATAACACTGTTTTGGAACAAATATCTCGAGAATGTGACTAAAAATTAAAAATACATCAAAATAGATTAATATTCTCATCTACTCATTTATCTTACGCAAACCACATATAACTATTTTATGAGAAGATTATTGTACATATTTATAAATGTAATTGACTATTAGGTCTAATGATGATTTTAGTAATGGTAGATAACTATTTTCATGAGTATATTAGATTCTTCTATCTAAACATATATAATAACATAATATAAATTAACATTCACTTGTATTCCAAAAAATAATATTGCATAAATAACTATTTTATGAGTTAGTTATCGTATATATTCTTAAATGTCATTGACTATTAGCACTAGTGATTTTTATATTAAAGAGTAGTTAACTATTTTGTATAGACTATTTTACAGAATATTTAACTACTAATTACGTAAAAACACCACGAAATCTAATAGTCAATTACATTTATACTAATGTACACTATTATTAATTTAATGGTTTGTTATAAATATAGTTGACTATTAAGTCTAGTTGTATTTTCCTAATGGTGGATAACTATTTTCATGAGTACATAGATGTTTTTATATAAATATATATATAACAATATAATAGAAACTAACATTCACTTACATTCCAAAATAATATTTGCTTAGATACTATTTTGTGAGGTAATTATTACATATATTTATAAATGTTATTGGCTGTTAAATCTAGTGATGTTTATATTATAAAGTAGTTAACTACTTCGTATAGGTTATCTTATCCTAATTAACTATTCATTACGTAAAAAATACCACTAGATCTTATATATGTAGCAACACTACTCATTAATCCAATCTTAATCATATCCCATCTATTTGCAAAGATAGTTAGCTACTAATTATTGATAATATTTAATTATATATAAAATGTGTAAACTACAATAATATAATTTTCAGTCATAAAATGGGATACCATGCTATTAAACTAGATTAACTTTTAAATAACAGAAGTTAACTATCCATATAAGATCAATTACATCATATTTTTTTTAAAATATAGGACTATGCACACATGTAGAATTATTTGAATACATCATAAAGTAGACAACTATTCTGGTCGAAACACCTAAAAAAATGTCACTTTCTATCAATATTTTAAATTTCAAAAAGCATATGTCACTTTTTTTGTAGGTGTGAAAAAGCTGTTGGCATGGGAAAAGCCGGAGAAATTTAGGTAGTTCATATGGTTGTTTGTTGTGGTGTTAGTTACTTAATTGACAATTTGACTTCCTATGGAATAAACTTTGATCCTATTTTGTAATATTGATGCAAATTACATGAAAATTGTTAGTAACAAAAAACGATGCATTCATAAATATATTTTAATTTATCTTCTTAATATGTGTGAAAATTCAAAAATATCTATAATTTAGAAACAAAGGAAAGGAAGTATATACTAGCACAATTTTCTTCATTTAAGGTATCCACATTATTAATAAATAAATAATTTTATAAAAATTATTAATTTAATTTATTAGTTCTACAAAAATTCATTAATATCACTTATTAAAATAACCAAATCTAGAAATCATAAAATTTAATTATTTACACATATATTAACTTCAATATTAAAAATTTATAATAGTAATTATATCTCAATTTCAAAAAGATAAAATTGTGAGATTCTCATGCAACACGACTATAAATTTTTAAGATTATACCGAGAACAATAATCATAGTTGAAGATGGAAGAAATTCTAAAAATAGAAAATAGCTATATTACATAAAAGTAAACGGAATTATGATAGAATAGCATCTTATAAAAAATAATTATATAAGTAAATATATAAAAATCACAATGAGTACATCTACCAGAAAATAAAAAGACAAAATCTAAATATTGAATTAAAAAATAACTAAATATTTAACGTCACATATTATCAAAAAAACATTTAAAGCCATGAATGATAATAAACCTATTAATTAAGTAAAAAAAAAAATATTATAAATACATCTAAACAAAAAAAACCATTCATTGTAACCAACTCATAGTAGAAAAATGGAACCATAGTCTTTCCCGGACATATGATCAAATCTTTTACCACCAATAGGAAGTCATTCAACAAGTAAATCATAGAGAAACATTTGTTGTCACCACAAAAAAGTGTCTCGACAAGTAAACACTCACTCTATTTAATCAGCTCGTTTTGCTTTCTTTGCCATTTTCAGCCTCAGTTTCACCTTTTCTTCCTCTTCTCTTCTTTATCAGCATTATTCATCAACTGCATGATAAAAGGACCCATTAATTAGGAGAGGTTACTAAGAGATACAACTCACCATTCAGCACAGAAGAGACACCATTATCACCATTATCTGCCTTCTCTATTATCACCTGTGTGTCCACCACTATATATCCCACGAAGATCACGAGTCCAAAGTACAACTACGACAAAAGAGTTCATAAAACGGTGAGGAACCAAAGTATCTACAAGAAGGATAGCTTTAGTTGCAAAAGAAGATGGCTGGTTACCTGAAACTTGACGGACGACGAGGCAAACTCAGAATTCTTGAGCCACATTAGCATGGACGTGCCAGACGAAAGCAATCCTCCAAGGTAGAGGTACTCCCTACGTCTTGCCAGCATTGCCGCTGCCGAGAAACAGAAAAATACCACCGATGTTCCTAAAAATGCTGTGATAAGTATGCTAGACAAACAAGAGAAAGATACGCCTGTCATTTTGTTGCTAGGAATTTAACACTGAAAATAAGACGAATTCGAAACCAATAATAATATGTAAACGATTTTTATCAGTTTATTTATTGCCAATTAATTTTAAGTTAAGTTTTGATTGTCATCTGGATACATGGACCAATTGAATCCCTTAAAGAAAGCCAAATATAAACAGAAGCGAAAACCTCTTTTGCTACATAGAAAAAGACACAACAGTGTCAAGGAAACAAGGTTATATTTGATGCAATAGCCTGAGATAAAGAACAATTATAAAAATTAAACACACTTACTACTTCGTATGGAGGACATGAATGCAAGTGCTCTAATATGCTTCCTACCCATCCAAGTGTAGTGACCATTCCACCGATATTCCAGAGCACATGAAGGTAAGTTCCAAGTGTAGATGCAACAAGAATACAGAATAAGCTGAGATATGTTGGCTTACTATTGAAATGGTGGCTTGCCCAACTATTGAAATGGTGGCTTGGCACAACTATTGAAATGGTGGCTAAGTGGTTAAGATGGTTCACCTAACTCACCCCAAGGTTTCCTATAAATAGAGAGTAATTCTCATTGTTGTATATCATCCAAGAACAAAGAAGAGAGAAAGAGAGAAGAAAAAAAGAGAGAGATATTTTTCTTTGTAAGAAAATTTTGCATAATTTTCTTGAGTGTGTTCGGGTTTTGGGTGTGAGTTGAGAGAGTTGTAATTTTTCGGTCATCAATATAAAGATCTGTAGCAGATCCGGAGACGTAGGCACGATTTGCCGAACTCCATTAACAAATTGTGTGCATTTTCTTCGGTCCCATATTCCTGGTTTTTGAGGAAATTCGAGTTTATTTCCTAACAACTGGTATCAGAGCACGGGGTTGCTGTAATCTCGGTCGATAGAGGTGTTTTAATACACGGTGGGTCGCAAAAGATAATCAGATACAATGGAAGGCGAAGATGGTTCGGCGCACGGTATCGGGAAATTTGACGGTACAGATTATGCATTCTGGAGAATGCAAATTGAAGATTATCTGTACGGAAGAAAGCTTCATCAACCACTGAGCAAGAAGCCTGAGAAGATGGATCAGGATGAGTGGGAGCTCCTTGACAGACAAGCTCTTGGTGTTATCAGGTTAACACTATCAAAGAATGTCGCTCACAACGTTGCGAAGGAGAAGACCACAGAAGGGCTCATGAAAGTTCTTTCAGATATGTATGAGAAACCTTCAGCAAATAACAAGGTATTTCTCATGAAGAAACTTTTTCATTTAAAGATGAAAGAAGGTGGCCATGTTGCAGCACACGTGAATGAATTCAACACGATTGTCAACCAATTATCGTCCGTTGAAATCGAGTTTGAAGATGAAGTGTGTGCATTGATTTTGTTGGCATCTCTGCCAAATAGTTGGGAACCAATGAGGGCAGCGGTTAGTAATTCTGTGGGTAATCATAAACTTAAGTTTAATGATGTTCGAGATCGTATCATTTCTGAAGAAGTTTGTAGGATAGACTCTGGTGAAGCTTCAACGAGCTCTGCTTTCAACTTAGAAAACAGAGGCAGGAGCCAAGACAGAAACAACCGGAATAATGGCAGAGCGAAGTCAAGAAATGGAAGAAGTCAGTCCAAATTCAAGCAGCCTGCTGAATGTTGGAACTGTGGAAAGACGTGCCACATAAGAAAGAATTGCTGGGCAATTTCAAAGAAGGAAGGCAACAAGGGAGCCGGAGCCAATGCAGTCAAAAATGAAATTGGTGATGCATTGGTAGTATCTGCTGATTCTCCAAGAAAGGGTGAAGCTCATGATGCAGCTGTAAACACCATCGAAGCGTCGATCTCCTATGACGATATGTCATGAAGATACAGTTTCGGTTGTGGAGAATGCCAAACAGACTAAGTTGTGGCATTCTAGGTTGGGACACATGAGTGAGAAAGGATTGAAACTTATGGCGGCAAATGGCGTGCTTCCAGATCTGAAGACGGTGGATCATCAGATGTGTGAAAGTTGTATCCTTGGAAAGCAGAAACGGGTTAGTTTCTCAAGAGATGGAAGAGAGCCCAAACCTGAGAAGTTGGAGTTGGTGCACACTGATGTGTGGGGACCCGCTCCTGTCGCATCGCTAGGAGGTTCATATTATTATGTGACCTTTATTGATGACTCTACAAGGAAAGTGTGGGTTTAATTCATGAAGAACAAGCATGAAGTGTTTTCGGTTTTCAAAAGATGGAAAGCCATAGTTGAGATCGAGACGAATCTCAAGTTGTAATGCCTAAGTTCTGATAATGGCGGAGAGTACATCAGCGAGGAGTTTAAAAGATATTGCGCTGATGGTGGGATCAAGATGGTGAAGACTATTCCTGGAACGCCTTAACAAAATGAAGTAGCTGGATGAACAGAACCTTGAATGAGCGTGTAAGGAGTATGAGACTGCACTGCGGATTGCCTAAGACGTTTTGGGCAGATGTAATCAATACCGCGGCCTTCTTAATAAACAGAGGACCGTCTGTTCCGTTGGGATTCAAGATCCCTGAAGAAGTGTGGAGCGGAAAGAAAGTAAACCTTTCTTATCTTAAAATATTTGGTTGCTTAGCTTATGTTCACATTGATGATGCTGCAAGAAGTAAACTTGATGCAAAGTCGAAGAGGTGTTACTTCATTGGTTATGGTGACACATAGTTCGGTTATCGGTTTTGGGATGATGAAAATCGGAAGATCATCCGCAGCATGATTTTTTTTGTTCAACGAAGAAGCGTTGTACAAGGATAAGCTAAAAGAAAGCTCGGGAAAGATGGAGCCTAGAGCTGTTGATTTGGGAGAGATCCTGGCACGAGAGTTGCAGCAGGATACAACAACAGTAGAAGAGAAAAATTCTCAAGAGGAGAATAATGAGGCATATGAAAATGATGATTCAGAAGAGATCCCATGTATGCCAGTCACAGAGTTACGACGGTCAAACAAAATCATCAAGAAACCGGTAAGATTTTCTCCATTACTCAACTACATTAAGCTCATAGATAGAGGCGAGCATGAATGTTATGAAGAGACAATGCAAGCAGATGAATCGATTCAGTGGGAGCTGGCAGTGAATGATGAGATGGACTCGTTGATGTCCAACCACACGTGGGAGTTGGGTTATTTACCTAAGGAGAAAATGGCATTACAAAACATGAAGGTGAAACTCTCGGAAGAGTTTGCGGTGAAAGACCTAGAAGAAGCAAGACAAATTCTTGGGATGAGAATTAGTAGAAGCAAGGAAGGTCTTAAGTTATCACAAGAGGAGCATGTGAAGAAAGTCCTCAAGATGTTTAATATGGATGACGTGAAGCCAGTTAGTACTCCTCTGGCAAGTCATTTTCGGTTATCCAAAGATCAGTCTCCGGTGACTAAAGACGAGATGGCATATATGGATAGAGTTCCATATGCTTATGCTATTGGCAGCCTGATGTACGCGATGGTATGTACAAGGCTAGACATTGCACATGCAGTGGGAGTCATTAGCAGGTTTATGAGCAATCCTGGAAAGGAATATTGGGAAGCTGTTAAGTAGATTTTAAGGTATCTGAAGGGAAATCCAAGTTTATCGCTATGTTTCAAGAAGTCAGAGATTGGATTGCAGGGATATGTTGATTCTGACAATGGAGGTGACATTGATAGTACGAAGAGTACATCCGGGTATGTTTACATTTTTGGTGGTACTGCAATTTGTTGGGTTTCAAAGTTGCAGAAGATTGTAGCTCTATCAAGCTGTGAAGCGGAGTATGTTGCGGTGACAGAGGCAACAAAGGAGATGATGTGGTTACAATCATTTCTAGAAGAGCTAGGCCATGAACAAGAGAAAATTGTATTGTATTGTGATAGTAAGAGTGCCATTGACTTGGCAAAGAATCCAGTTTACCATGCTCGGACGAAGCACATACATCGTCGATATCATTTCATCAGCTCGGCTTTAGAAGATGAAGTGTTGGTGCTTGAGAAGATCCCATGAAGTAAGAATCTGGCAGACATGTTAACAAAGGTCGTGCCGTATGATAAGCTGAGGTTATGTGTAACCTCGTTTGGCTTGTTAGAGTAATAAACACGGAAGACCTGCTACATTAATCGAGTGTGAAGACAGATTGAAATCAGTCTTCAAGTGGGAGATTGTTGGCTTACTATTGAAATGGTGGCTTGCCCAACTATTCAAATGGTGGCTTGCCCAACTATTGAAATGGTGGCTTGGCACAACTATTGAAATGGTGGCTAAGTGGTTAAGATGGTTCACCTAACTCACCCCAAGGTTTCCTATAAATAGAGAGTGATTCTCATTGTTGTATATCATCCCAAAACAAAGAAGAACAAGAAGAGAGAAAGAGAAAAGAAAAAAAGAGAGAGATATTTTTCTTTGTAAGAAAATTTTGTATAATTTTCTTGAGTGTGTTCGGGTTTTGGGTGTGAGTTGAGAGAGTTGTAATTTTTCGGTGATCAATATAAAGATCTGTAGCAGGTCCGGAGACGTAGGCACGATTGGCCGAACTCCGTTAACAAATTGTGTGCATTTTCTTCGGTCCCATATTTCTGGTTTTCGAGGAAATTCAAGTTTATTTCCTAACAAGATAAACCTACAAATTTCAACTAGGATCGAAAGAGGGAAAGATCTCTGAATACATCAGTTCAAATTCATATGTTACGTCAAATACTATTGTCACGTTGTCAATTATTGTTAAGATTCAGAAGCTTAAAAGTGTCTTATTTTCAGCTTAAGTCACCAATAAACCAAGATTAAGAGAAAATTTGGTCCGAATAAAATAGACATGGATGGGACTGTGTAAGTGAAGTAGAACATAAAGAAAAAAACAGAGCATTCCAAGTCTTTAACGAGTTTACGACTTTAAACTTGGGGTCGCTCCCTTTCGACATGATTTCTTCCCAGAATCCACTAGATTAGAGAATTACAAAGAGATTCACAAACCCTGCCATTTACAGTGCTTTCACTCATTTCTCACTCTTTACCCTAAGAACACTTAAAAAGGTTTATATTTTGTGTAATGTTCTTTCTTTTTTTATGCCTTAACTTTAGGTTTATTCCTATCTATCTCTAAGTGACACTCTCACTTATATACCAATGCTCATGACTTAGTCTCATGTATGGTCATCATATACTTTCCTTGTTTTGGTAGATTGTCCATTAATAGACACTTCCTCCTCTTGTGGAATAGTACAAGATAAAAATCTAATGACACAAATTTGAGTTTTAAAACGTTTTTTTTTAAAATGAGAAAACCTCAGGTCTAAAGCCCAACTTCTTTTTTTCTTCCGTAAACTCTAATCTCTTTGTTGCCTCCTCCTTATAAATATATCCCTCCACCCTAAGAGAAAAAAAAACAAAAGAAAATCTTCCGGTGAAGCACTGCTCTTATCCCGTCACAACCATCACCTCTCAAAACCAGATCTGATAATCTTTTATCGTGTAGGACCAAAAGTAATCTCGTAAGCCTTGTTTCCGATCTATTTTCTCTTAATCCAAGCACTAAAATCTCCATAACTTTCAAAACGTGAATAATCTTGCAAATTCGAAGCTACCATCGCGTTCAAATCGACGAGACAAAGTCGTAGCCACCAACCGCACATCTGTAGCACGTCGGATGCGCCCGCACGCCCCGTTGGAAAATTGACGAGTTATATCCACTCGTTGTCACGTGCCACCGCCGCCGCCGTCACCGACGACCGGAGCCGCCGTCCGTCGCCAGAGAACTGTTGTCGCCGGCCACCGAGTCAACTCGGTTGACCGGTTTGGTCTGGTTCAATTTAATTTCTGGTTCAATTCAATTTCAATTTGGTCTAATTCAGTTTAAATCGGTTTAGATGGTTTGAATGGTTATGAAATTGGGCCTGGTTTAATATGGGTTTGGGTCTGGGCCTTGGTTGACTGGGTTAACTTGGTTGACTTTGATTTGCCATGTTGACTTTTAGTCAACCAATTTCAAGTGGCCATAACTAGCTCGTTCTTAGACCGATTTGAGCGAAATGAAAGTCTATCCCACTTGATTTTTCGTCCTCTTTTCAGATATGAAGTCCGATCCGGAGTCAAAAATTCCTAAATTATGCTTTTTCCCTTCTTTGGCCAAGGTGAGGACCGGACGTGACCTTTTCTTATTCTATCTCAATTTTGGGGGAAAGTCCTTTGTTAATATCGTATTTCCTAGATAGCTTGTGGTTAGTAAAGTGCTTGATGTGATTGGATGTTCGAACGTAGAATTGCTAGGATATCTTTTAAAACAAAAACGTTGTTTGTGTGTGGTGGATGTGAGGAGCAGCTGTGTGGTAAGCTTCCCCGAGGTGGAAGTTGTTGCAGGGCGCATATAAGGGGAATCGTGCGTGTCTTTTTTTGTCAGGGGAAGGTGTGACGATCCCTCCAAAAAGGGTGCACGAGTTGCACAATGTGGGCGGTGAGGCATGTAGGGTCCAAGGGTGTGAGTCAGGAGCTCTATATGCACAAATGGACGATAGCTAGAGGATGTAGGTTGTGTGATGCTCCTTCGGGTAGATTGTGTGAAAGGTGATATTAACTTAGTACTTGTTCTCATATTTGTGTGGAGTAAGCCGAGATCGCGGATTACTTGAATCCACCTTCACTGGGTAATTGTGTTTTGAAACAATTACTCAGTTCGCTTTCCTTTCCCGCTCTTTTCTCCTCGCAGACCCAGATGCAGGATTGACCGATCGTCAGATGTTCTTGGTGGATATGAACTGAAAGGAGCATACAGGATCTTGGGACTATGGAAAGACAGTCCGGTTGGACCATCCCGGTTCAACGAATATCCGCACAACGCCGTTTTCGGTTTGCCCGGGAAGGGCGTGTCAAAAATAGCTTTACATTTTTCTTTCACCACTAGCAACACAACAACTCTTTCCTTATTGGCTTACACAAATTTGGTCACCTGGGTTGATTAATAAACCGGCACTCCTTCCTCTTCAAATATTTTTTTGTTTTTGTCTTAATTTTTTTTCATCTAATTAAGTTGTACTTTATTAATTGTGGTGAAATACATTGGTGGAATGTAAAAACTATTAGAAGCAAGAATTTCGAAACACTAAGCTTAAAAGAAGGAAACTAAGCCGACAGAATAACATAATATCGTTGGAAGAAAAGCTCATAAAAGGTTGTTAAACCTACAACTATAACATACATAAATCGATAAAAATACAAAATCTAGCAATAACAAATCAAACTTACAATCTTGATACCCACAAAAACAAGAAACAAGATAAATTTCGTAGACACGACCCAACAAATGATGACATCAACATCTTGAAGACTCTTAAAGAGACACTCTAAAAAACTAGACCCAAGAACCAAGACTTCACAACCCAAAAAAAGAGACGCTACTAGTTCCTCTAAAACTCTTTCGGATACATTAGTGACACTCTAATGCGCCCTAATAACACCTAGGTAGAAGCCCTAAACAAAACTTAAATCTCCAACAAAGCTTGAACAATCCAACAACTCAAAATCAAAACAAAATTGGAAAAAAATCAATTGGAAAGCACTAACAACGAAAACCACGACGAACCAAAAAAATGCAAGCTAAGATGCTAGAGCCAAAATATAGACCATCAATCTACCCGAATAGCATAAGAGACAAGATGGAAAACTGACTCACGAAGCCTTAATATTGAAGCTAACAAGACCTTCTAGCATACTAAACTAACCTAAAACCATATGGATTTCAGGAGCAAATTAACCTAAACCAAGATCTAAACTCCAAACCAAAACCCAAGTCAACAACCACAAAATAAGAACAATTGACTTTACTACCAAAACCGGATAAGGTCCGAAAGCATAACCACATGTGAAGGCGACCACATTTCCTAAGCCAGATGAGCATCATCGGTGGAGAATGATAAACCACATGGACTGAAGCATCCGAAAAATCCACGCCTGAGACGAGCTGCGCCGCACCATAGCCAAACAGAAACAAACAACACCGTTAGAGGTCTTCGTTGTCGACTTGAGGAGAAAAGAGAAGATCGTCTAAAAGCCAAGAAACGGATCTACAAGACCACTCCCTGGTATTCGTGATGAGCACCGGCCATCCGGAAGGCAACGACAACGCAGAAAAGAGGACGATGGCTGACTTGGGAAACCGTGCCCGAAAGAATGTTAGAGTCCGTCGGAATACATCTTTGTCTTGATCTTCATGGTATATATATATGTGTGTGTGTATTTTATAATAATAGGTTTGGATAACCAAGAGATCCAACGTCAAATCTCAGTCTAGTCCTCAGCGTGTGATATATAGAAGACAGAGATATACCTATCATTTGAGGTATTCAGTGAATTGGTACAAACCATATTCAGTGAATTGGTACAAACCATCATCCCTCAATCATACTGGATCGCTATGAATTTTATTCATTATCTTAATTAAAATAAGTTATGATTTTCTCTTATATTTATTTTCATGTCATTTGAAAATATTAGAATTTTTTCATATGTAAACTTTTGAAAGCTACAACTATTTACTTTAAATTTTAGAAAATTTCCTAAAATACTACGCAATAAGTTATAGTTATTAGCAATGTTTTTTTTTTTAAGTTTGGAAATGGGATCAAATTATTTACAAATCTTTCGTATAACCCGTAACTGTGGTACTTTTAAAATTTTAAATTTACTGGTCATATTGAAGAGAAAAACACTAGAATGTATGAAGAAAATGGAATTATACAATTTCACTATTTCATGTACTAACATATATATAACGTCACCATTCACTTACTTTCAAGATTGGTTATGTATTGAACAGACAGATTATAAATACACTTAATTACCGAAATGATTTTGTTTACTGCCATGATTTATTTTACAACAACCGGACCTAAAGTTCAATAATCCCTTAGCTACGTACTGAAAATTGTTGCTAGATAATTTTGTATGGATCCAAAGATCGACTCCATCTCCTATAATAGTAATGAATCTTTAGGTAAAAAACGAGCTTTTTCCTCCATGTGATTTTCCAGTTTTTGGTCAACAAATCCATGTACTTAAGACTGTAATATGACAAGAAAAAAATGTTATTATGAACTAGAGATCTTCAATCTATTTGAAATCATTATTTATTGATAGATAAACACAAGTTCTTGTGTGCAGCTCTGTGATAGACTTTAGGTATCTCTATCTCTTTCTCGCTGTAAATCAAGCTAAGGAATATCTCTTGTATTGAGTGAATTGATCAACAGTACAACTTTGATATTAAGATCCAATCTACACTCTCATGGCGAATGAAGAAGGAACCACCGATCTCATGACGATCGGCCATAGACTTATATCGTCTATCTTTACAACATCAAAGCATAACCGCAAATGAATATAACGAGTCCTATTTATATCACCTAATTTCTCTTTTGTTCTACTTTTCTTCTTATAACAGCAAACCTTCTCTTTTGACTAGAGTCTTTGCCTTCTTCTTTTCCCTTCTCGACATTACTCAAGTTCCAATCCACGTCATCTCCTCCATCTCAGCCATATTGGTATAAGAGGTCTATCAATACTCCTCCCATAAAAACAAGCTTGCCCACAAGCTTGTAAGAGATGAAATTTATGATGCAAAAGAATGAATCATTCATTCACTGTTTCTTGTCTTTGCTTTTCTGCTACAACTCCAATACTTCAATCTTCAAGTAATTGAATTCATCTTAATATCTTTTTATACTTGAATCTCCTAGATTTGTAACTCTTCTTCCATCTCTGTTTGTGTTGTATCAAAAGCTCCAGCAGATGTCCCATGTGATGCATCAATAACATGATTCTTCTTCCTTCAAACAATTGATGTATCAAAACTGTTGAAACTCTTATTTGGAACATCAACTTCCTTTCCTCTGATTCAGAACATGGACACCTTGAATGCTCATGTGTAAACTGTTGAAGTATAACTTGTAACAAACACAATGCAAGCAGTTCTATCTCTTCCCACTGTTTTCTTAGATATTTCACGAGAAGATTAGTCTCCTTTGATGTTGAAAACAACCAAATCTGTATATTCTCTACCAACCAGCAAGTGAGTACTCCCATGTATACTTCCCCCCATGAAAACAAGCTTGCCCACAAGCTTGAGCTGAGTAAAAACAGTGGAGAACTCCTCTGAAAAGATCCATGTGGCTGCAACCCGAAACAGAACCACTTCCATATAACTTCACTCAGATCCAGAACATGGTGAAGTGATTTAATCTTCTGCAACAAGAAAATGTCTCTGTTTATAAGCATTAGACCTTCCCAATAGAAATGAACATCATTACCGAACAGCAACATCACTCTCAATATAACATCTTGAATCTGAACTTGAGAGAAACCCATATGAATGAGTAGTGTCGTGAAAGCTGTTGTACCCTCTATGGTAAGACACACTGATTGTTATGCAATATTCAGAAAATTGACAGGCTTAGATCTCCATTTGTGCCATATTTGTGATGTTGTATCACCCAGAACAAGTCGGTTCATGCCCTTTGAACAATGGCTCCTATTCCCTTGATACCACCACAGGACCACTGTCCAACTCCATAGCGAAATCATGTACAATCTGATGAATCGCAATATCAGGTGGTCCATGATTTTAAGCTGTATAAAATGGGTTTCAAGTTGCTGCAAAATTCTTGATTTGTACTTGAACTTCCAAGCTTTATACAACTTCCTCTGTTTATGCTCGCTTGTTACTCTTTTGCTAGCCCATTCCTCGTACGTTTCCTCCACTATCGCAAGCTTCACAATATCATACCAGTACTGAGGCATTTCTACCAATTCTTCAACTGTCTGCCTCAACCATGAGTTGCCAGCCACTTGTTCAGCCTCAAACAATGAACCGTTCATGTGCATTATGTCTGCAATAAAAACATTGTCTTGCGAAGCTTCTGTCTTCACCAAAGAAGTTGCAACATCGCCAACTCTCTCGGCATGATCTTCTCCAAATGGTGATTTGTTCTCCAGCACCACCTCTGTCCCAAGAACAATATCTTTCTTCAAAACTGCTTCACCACACCACTTCGAGTTTTGGCTCGATGTAAGTTTCTGAATCTCCACTGTTGCTTGAGCTGGTGATAGTGAACATATTCTCTGCACCACTTCATGCTCCAGATTATTCATGCTATTCACCACTTCATGCTCCAGAGAAACAACAGTCAACTCCAAGGTATCCATTGGTTCTGATTCACCTCCCAAACCTACTCCGTGATCATTTGTAAGGAGTGGATCATTTTGGATGATCAATTCCGGTGATGCTGTCTTCTGCACCCGTTCTGCCGCAGCTACATCTGCTGTGATAGAAATTGATTCATTCCCAGTCACAGTTTCTGAGTGATGCACAACTTCCCTCAAACTTGAATCCTTTGTCTGAATCACCACTTTGTTCTGGCTCAATGCATATTGGTGAATCTGAATTGATGATCGTGAACTTGATTTTTGCATCAGATCCTGCTCCAGATTAAATCTCTGTATCGTTTCATGTTCCAGAAACATATCAACCTTATCCACGCAATTAGATGCTGCTACTTCACAATCCAAATCAGACTCAAGATTAATCTCAATGAGTGACTCCTTCTTAAACTGTATTTCTGCCTGTTGAGCAGTCACATGACTCCATTCTTTCTGATTCACTGCCGGTGCTTGAGAAATCTGAACTAAACCAAATCGCTCCAACAAGTTTTGCTTGAAGTCATTCCACTTACGGAAACCTCCTCTTCTCATAACCCACGCAAACCATTTTTTAACCTTTCCTTCAACAGTGAAAGCCACCATTTCCAACTTGTCTTCCTCACGAAAACGACCCACAATAAAGAAGTGTTCAATGTCAACCAACCATTCATGAATGTGACTACCATCGCAACTCGACATCTCAATCCGTTTCAAAGTACTATCTCGCGTCGCGACAGGAATATGACCAGACCGATAACCTAAATGAGAATCTTTCCGGCCTTGTTCCATATTCAAGAGAAGTACCTGAAAGTGAGTTTCTGGAGATTCGAGAGCCTTGCTAGTGCGGAAACCATAGCCTTTGCGTGAATCAAAATTCTCCACCATTGCCGTCAATTTCTCATCTCCAGTGGTCAAGCTCACTTTTGTTCGAACTTTCGATTGGCACAGTTTCTGCAAATCCTGGCCATATATCTCCAATCGTTCTCTTCGCGACGTTGTTGGTTCATCAATGACGTCACCTAATTGCGAAACCTTTTGTGAGCTTGCACGAGTCATCATGAAGTTCGATTTCACCGCTTCGAAATCTTCCGGGAACACTGAACTCGCCGTCGAAGCTTTCTGGCCGATAAACCTCTCTGTCTGCAGCTTCGATCCTCCCAATTTCATCAATCCGTCATTCAATAACGCCGATTCTTCCCAATTCTTCATCGGCAACACGTTGGATTCGCTCGGTACTCACCACACCAATGATAGACTTTAGGTATCTCTATCTCTCTCTCACTGTCAATCAAGATAAGGAATATCTCTTGTATTGAGTGAATCGATCAACAGTACATCTTTGATATTAAGATCCAATCTACACTCTCATGGCGAGTGAAGAAGGAACCACCGATCTCATGACGATCGGCCATGGACTCATATCGTCTATTCTTTACAACATCAAAGCATAACCACAAATGAATATAACGAGTCCTATTTATATCACCTAATTTCTCTCTTGTTCTACTTTTCTTCTTATAACAGCAAACCTTCTCCTTTGACTAGAGTCTTTGCCTTCTTCTTTTCCCTTCTCGACATTACTCAAGTTCCTATCCACGTCATCTCCTCCATCTCAGCCATATTGGTATAAGAGGTCTATCACTCTGACGTGAGTCTTAACTTTCGTCAATATCTCTCTCAGTTTCATTCTCTATAATTATAACAACAAAACAAAAAGAAGCAATGTAAACCCTAGAAACTGAGATGCGATCGAAAATCAACCAGAAAAGAATAATGAAACAGAGCTCAATCAAACCAAGAAACCATAGTCATGCTATGAAGAGATTACCTACCCGCTTAAGATGACTCTGAACCGCCAGAGAGATCCGGCTGAAGTCTTTAAGTTTTAACTCATCCATGATTTGACTTGCTTGTGTTTGAGCAGGCCCGACTCTAAAGATAAATGGACCCTATGCTATATTGATTTTTTTTCTATAATACGTCTGAACTTAGAGAATTTGGTCCTTATTTTGCAAAACTTCCTAAACTTAGACCCTAAAACAGTAAAGAAAAAATAACTAAAAATATGAGATCAAGTGCATTTGCACTCTCCGCACACCCTTAAAGCCGGGCCTAGTTTGAGATGAAATATCGAGAGCCGACAGAGGATTTTAGTAGGACTTTTGGTAACACCCGTCTCCCAGGTAAACTGGAGACGCGGCATTAAGGCACCCGTTGAACCGGGTTCGGTCCAACCGGGACGCCATTCCAACTGGTCCCATGTCCCAGACGCCTCCTTCATATTAAAAGCGACCAATGAAGTCACGTGACTGTATCGATTCCGCATCCGGACCTGTAAGAAAACGGGGACATGGAAAGGAAATGAGGCCTGAGTAATTGTTTCAAACACAATTACCCAGTGAGGGCGGATTTAAGGAACCCGCGATCCCAGCTTATGCCACACAATCACGACTCACAAGTCCTAAGCTAATATCACCTTGCAAACAGGCCCGAAGGATTCACCACACAATACTAACGCCCACTCGTCCTTTCACCCTCATGAACACCTCCCAGCCCGAAGGCCAACACAATCGGCCCACTCGACATAACTCTTCAGCCCACAAGGCCATTACTCATTGGGGGCTCGCCAAAACCCCCTTCCAACGATTCAAATGACACGTACCCCCGCAATTTACGCACCTGCCATGCAACACCCTTTCGGGGGACCTACCACAATACTAAACATTCATATCCCTCACGCACACACAACATTTTCGGTTTAAGCGAAAACCTAGCAGTTATATGTTCCACAATCAATCACATCAGACGTCTTACTACTCTATACTACCTAGGAAAGACAATATTAACAGAGGACTATCGTCCGGAATTGAATGAAGCAAGGGAGATCACAACCGGTCCTCACCTTAGCCAAAGAAGAGGGAAACACGGTAATTTAGAAGCTCCATTATCCTGAACGGATATCAGATCTGGAAAGAGGATGAGAAATCGAGTGATATAGGCTTTCGTTTCATTCGAATCGGGTTTAGGATGGTCAAGTTATGGTCAATCAAAGTTGGTTGACTCAAAGTCAACGGTCATGTCAAAGTCAACCGGTCAACCCAGACCCAAACCCAAACCCAAACCCAAACCCAGACTGAACCAGGCCCAATTCCATAACCGACCTAATTGCCTAAACAAGATCCTAACCAAACTAAACCGGAAATTGAATTGATTTAAACCAGGAATTGAATTGAACCTGTTAAACCAAAATCAAATCGTTAATCGGGAAATAGAATTGAAATTGGAAATTAAACCAACCGGTTAACCAACCCAAACCGGACAACGCTACCCGGTCAACCCAGCCAGTCAACTCGAGTTGACTCGGTCGCCGGCGGGTTAACTCGGCGGCGGTCCAGCAGCGGTCCGGCGGCGGCTCCGACAACTCTCCTGCGGCGGATGGCGGTGCTCTGGCGACAGCGGCAGCGGCTCCGGTGGCGGCGACGGCGGCGCGTGGCTTCTCCGGCGGTGCGTGGCTTCTCCGGCGGCGCGTGGGACTCCGGCGGCGCGTGGGACTCCGGCGCACGTGGATCTCACGCGCCCCTAACTCCTCCGGTGTGTGCGGGCGGCTCTGGCTTCGTCGGTGGCTGTGGCCTCGGGTCGGCGGCTCTGGCTTCGTCTCGTCACCGCGGTCACGATGGTGGGCTCGGTTTCTCGGGATTCGGGGTATTTTGGGAATTACGAAATAATCAAAACCTTTTTGGATTGAAAGCATAGATCCAGTTTTTGAGAGTTACCTGATGAAAGTGGAAAGGAGGAGAACATGATTAAGACTTTCTGGTGCTTCGAACGACTCGTGATCTCGACAGAGCTTCACCAAAAAAAGAGAGAATGAGTTTTTGGGGAAAATAGTTGATATTTATAAGGAAAGAGAAGGAAGAATCCTAGGGTTTACAGAAAAAGGTGGATTTGGACTGAGATTTAGGTTTTATTTCCTTCTTAAAAAAAAAAAAAAATTTAATCGGGCTGGGTCAGAGCAATTACACTTTTGCTTATTGGGGAGATTAATGCCTAAGGTATGGTAACAGTCTGACAATAATATCCTTACAGACTATTTCGTGACTCGGGAGAGGGCATAAGACGTATACACGAAAAAAGACATTCCTGGAAATGTCTTATTTTTACTCTCATCTCTCTTTTTTTCCATCGCCTTTATTTTGGTTCAAATTAACAAATTAATATTCAATTTTCTGTGACATTCGTGATATTTATAATTTGCTCCGATATACATTTTCGATGTTTAATATGGAAAAGGAATATGTGTTGGAAAATTGTGGTCAACCATCGCATGAGTTGAAATCCCTTTTCCGCAATGCAAATGGAATATCTCTCGATCGATCGTCAACAAAACCATTAAGGGACATCCTTTTCGTGACTTTGCAAGGTTTCAAGTGGCCTTTGGTTACTTTTGTCGCGAAGCAATTCAATTCAAATGTCTCGAACCGTTTTTCAGATCAGATCCCAAGCAGCAAAACCAAAATTGGAAGTTATGATTTCTTTCTTTATACACAAATGATAAATATAGTTTTTATATTGACTTGATGAATGATAGAATATGGAATATTCTGTTACAATTTGAAATGTATCTTGTACAGATTTTCTGTTAGGATAGTTCACTATTTTCATGTAACAACTTTGTAACTATTCTGCCTATTAAAGGCTAACGTGAATATACATTCCCTCAAGGGAAATTCATCAAGTTTCATGGTATCAGAGCAGTAGCATCTGATCCATTTCTCTTCATTTAATCCTTTCATCGTTCTTCTTCTTCTTCTCTATTCCTTTATTTCTTTTTTTTCGCTTACGATCATCAATGGCCGCTCCTGCTCCCGCTGCTCCTCACGAACGTGCCTTTGGTGTTACGAACATAAAGCATCACATTCCGTTGATTTTCGATCTAAATGATCACAACTACGATGCTTGGAGGGAGTTGTTTATTACACACTGCCTCGCCTTTGATGTGCTCGGTCACCTTGACGGCACACTCCTACCTACTGGTAATGACGACGCAAACTGGTTCAAGAGAGATGGGCTCGTGAAATTGTGGCTCTATGGCACCCTAGCTCCGCCTTTGTTCCGGTCATCCTTTCAGCCAGGAGGATATGCTCGGGATGTCTGGATACGAGTTGAGAACCAGTTCCGGAATAACAAGGAAGCGAGGGAAATTCAGCTAGATCAAGAACTTCGGACAACTGAAATCGGTGATATGACGATTCAAGAGTACTGCCAGAAGATGAAATCTATTTCTGATCTTCTGAACAACGTCGAGGTTCCTGTGATGGAACGTAACCTTGTCATCTATCTCCTAAACGGGCTGAACGAAAAGTTTGATAACATGGTGAACGTTATAAAATACAAAGAACCTTTCCCTTCATTCGAAACGGCTAAGAATATGTTGGAGATGGAGGAGACTAGGTTGAAGAGATCAACCCGCACCGTTGCTGCTCACAGTGACAACTTATCGTCACCAACAGCTCTCTCGGTCTCGACTGCTGATAGGGTAAGGTTTTAATCCTATTCTACTGCAAGTGCACAGTTAAGTGATTGTAGTATATAGGGTATCGAATCCACAAAGACTCTGGTTTCGATAGATTAAGAACTATAGAGATTTAAACTAAGAAGAAAGCAATGTGAAGTAAACTAAATAGCAATGCGAGAAAGTAAACAAGTAGCAAGATTGTCGGTTGTGAAAGCAGTTAGTTAAGGGCGCTAAGTCTAGGGCGTTCTCAGGAAATCAGACAAGCAGACAAATTATTCAGTCAGGATCTAATTAAGTACAGTTCTAGAACTCAAATCACGGATATAGAATTAACCAACTGTCGTTGCGAGAATTCTCTAAGTCTAAGTGCAGTAATCCAAATTCCTTTGCAATTACTAACAGATTAAACCAACATTAATTTCAAGTTCGATATGTTCACAATTAAACTAAACCAAATTCCTTTGCGAGAAGTTTAATTGCTCAACCTAAATAGTTCAGATTCTAAACCACACTTTCGTGTCGTATTTAGCAACCTAAGATCTAGATTCTAATTGATCAGGTTAGAACTAGCATTAAACACAATTTAGATCGAAGAACATTCTATTCATGTCACTACAAGAAAAAGCTCTATTCTTATCACACGAAAAACGCCATCGTATGTATATGATGGCGTTTGTGATAATGCTATGTCTGCCCCAGCTATAATAGGTCGGCCATTAGTGATAGCATATTTTTCGTGCTATAATATCTTGCATCTATAATAGCGTTAATTTCTCTTGCTATAGTTGAATCTACCTATAATAGCTTTATGTAGCCGAGCCAAGCCGAGCCATATTAAATTATTATTATATATATATATATATATTTATTTATTTATTTTGTATTAATCGGATTTATATTAAAAAAATATATATTTGAAATGACTCAAATTACGATTTCATTAATAATCAAATATCTTACACAAACATCATTACCATGACAAATTTAAATTAAGTCTTAAACTAAACATCACCAAGTCTAGCACAATTTCTTAACAAGCTGGCTCGTAATAAGTCCTCCTCGGATACACTTTACATCTTCATCAAACCACTGGCTTTCAAAGGCTTCCACAAAAGAGTCAGACCATTGCTTCAGTTTCTTTTGTACCTTGATAAAAACAACAAACCACATTGGTTAGATCAGTGTAGACCAATGCCCAAAACTGCATATTTTAAGGTGTTTGTAACAGGTAAGTATGTTTGCATTTTACAGTCATACTGCCTTCAAGGCTTCCAACATCTAAGTTATAC
Source organism: Orychophragmus violaceus (assembly GCA_030180135.1). Lineage (NCBI taxonomy): Eukaryota > Viridiplantae > Streptophyta > Magnoliopsida > Brassicales > Brassicaceae > Orychophragmus > Orychophragmus violaceus. The sequence goes on from CM058240.1 coordinate 19,945,571, forward strand.
TTCTTCTCCCTATGAAGACAAGTTATTAAATCCAAACCCAATTCAAAGGTCTCAGTTTTTGTACGATCAACTACAAAAGAGAAAGATGAAGAAATTTTTACCTTGTGAAGATGAAAATTCATGTCTCCAGCTTGTATGGTAACAGCACTCACGTGTCCTGTATTGAAAAGCCTTAACCGATTCATTCTCATATTATATACCACTTTACAATTAGTCTCAAAGGGAATATCTCACTTACCGTAAGCAAGTTCCCCAACTGAGACCGACCAATGATGGGAATCCAAACAAAAAATGTTTGTGTTGCTCTAACCAGCCTTTGTCTCAGGATCTAAATTACATCACAAACATATTAGCGTGTAACAGTCACTAGAAACATAAACGAATAGAGGAATAAAGTAGTACACCTCCAGGATATCCAGAACCGAACTTTTGTTTATGTTTTCCCAGTTTCCTCTAAGGCTTCCTTTTTTCGAATCACAAGTTCACAGTCGAGTTGTTTCAACTGCAACTCAACGATGTCTCTAGAATCCATAAGCCTGCATGATGGAAGTACAATATTCAATCATGGTGGTATTAATGATCCTGGTTTACACGTTTGAAATGAGAGAACATGGAATCTGTACTTACTTGACAAGAGTTGTTACTTGGGTAAGGAACTCAGAGATAGATTCTTCTGTAGCTAAATCAAGTGGAGATGAAGAGTCTTTCAATGAGTTTTTATCCTTTCCTTGAGCTGATGGCCCATCAGTTTTTGCAGAAGCTGAAGCTGAAATACATGTATTTCTTTAACACATTGTCCTGGGATCCAGACTTGGTAAAATTCTTGTGAGCAATAAATGGCACATGGTGGCAGATAAAAGTGTTAATTTTACCTTCTCCAGTGCACATGGTGGCAGAGACATGTTCTTGTGAGCAATAAATGGAAAAAAATTGAACTTTGATAGCTCTGGTATGCCCGGTCGTAGTTCTGATACTTGAATCTAACATTTGAAAAAAAAGGTTCAAGATTTAGGAACCAATACATCCTATAATCTACTTGTGCTAGTCAATTAATTTTACAGCATGCTCTTACATCTTTCAAAATTGCACTGAGAACATGGGTGTTTCTCAAAGATAAATCAAACTTAACTCTTGGCTCAGCAAGACCAACGACCGTAGCATCATTCTTGGTTGGATCAAACAGGAACTCCAAGATTCTTGGTTGTCAAACTGCATCATTCCAAACAAGTAATATATATTAATTAAAAAGAAATAGAAAATTGTTATCCCATATTGAGTTGATTCACATAAGTTGGACAAGAGTTTTATTTTTATTTAAATAAGAAACCAAAAACTCTTTTAACACATCTAAACCCGAAACTTCTTGGGAAGCAAAAGAAAACTTAAAGAAAGATTAACACTTACCAGGTTCTGAGAAAAGGAAAGCAACCCTCATATTCTCTTTCTCCATAGTATTCATCGAACCTATATGGATACAGCGGCGGTGGTTGCAGCTGACCGTAGCCACTGTAGTAGTCTTGAGACCTCGTCAAGGTTGGTGGATACGGTGGCGGCGGAGCCTCCATCATCGGTGGATATGGTGGCGGTGGAGCCTCCATCATCGGTGGATATGGTGGCGATAGACCTGCAAATTCAGACAAGATATATACACATGCATGGTATCATTTCTGCTAGTTGTCACATATATAAAAAATTTACCAAGAAGAAAAAGTAAATTATATTTAGAAAATGTTTTGAGGATTGCCTTGTGGTTGATTTGATTCATGAGAAACATGATAAGAAGTCATTTTGAAGCTTTATATTCGCAGATCGTTTGGCAATGGATACTGAAAAGTTCAAAGAAGTGAGGTTCGGGAAAGTGATAGTTTGAGAATATGTGAGAGTATACAAGACATTCTCTCTATAGATTCTCAAATTTTGTTTTTATCTTTGGAAAATAAACTGAAGTAGTAATACGTCAACAGATAGATACATAAACAGATAGAATGGTGATAACATAATCAAGAGGAGAATTAGAACAGAGAAGACCTTGGATCAATGCTACGAGGATCCTTGTTGTCAATCTTTATTGGTGACCCAGAGACATTACTCGAAAGTCCTGAAAAGCATCAAACACAACCTAAATCTCAGACACAGATCAACTAATCCAAAGTATTATCAAAACAATACTTCTTCAGCATCAAACAATCAACTCAGTTCCTAAACCCAACAACAAAAATCAATTTAAAGTTACCCGCTTTCAGTGAATCGCCATACGGACTCGAGAACCATCAACCTCTCGAGATCGAATCTGGAAGCGGAATTGAAAATCTCATAATGCAAGAAAGAATTTTACCAAACCCTAGGGAGACTGCGTGACAGAGATGGTTTGAAATCGAAGACCAAACCATAGGGAGACTGCGTGATAGATGCGAGAGAGAAAGAGAGAGCCGGTGGTAGAAACGGAGAAGCACGCCGCGATGAATTGAAATCTGAGACCAAAACCTTAGAGACGAGAGAGGATGAATTTTTTTTTTTTTGGTTGATGAGAATGAATGGTTTTTTTTTAAGATGTGGTTTTTAAGGAAAGGATAAAGACAAAACAAAACTTATTCCGCCAAAACCAATTTTTTTTCCAAATTGTTGCCGCTTAATGCTATTTTCTACTAAGTGTTGGCGGAATAAGGGTTTTTAGTTTCCCGCTTAATGTTTTTTCTATATTAGCGTTTTAAAAATGCTATTATAAAGTAACCAAAATCAGCAAATTATCTTTTATAGCACTTGTGAAAACCGTGCTATCCTAATCTGCTATCAATGCTCCTTTTTTTGTAGTGTGTGAATCCTTAACTGAATTAAACAAGTCTAGCAAGTCATGAAATCCCTAGTGAGAATCCCTAACAATGAATCTACTCAGACATGATTAATGAAACATAAATCATAGAATTAATAGATTGCATATAAGAAATTAAATAGATAAAGGGGTTCGAAATCTTCTCCAAAATAGATGAAGTACATGATCAGATCAGCCCCAAAAGCTCTAAAAATCCCTTAGCTCTCAGTATCAAAGCGTATGAAAAGCGTATCTAAATAAAACACCAAAATCCTAATTATATAGGCTAAATCTCGGCTGGGGTTTCTTTGTAAATACTGGAAACTTCTGGGCCAAAGTGTAATATCTTCATTCTTCATTAAACCGCCGAGTCTGGCCCATCTCGCTCGTGTGTCGACCGATGCACAATGTGTGTCGGTCGATGCAATCCTGTTTTCTGGACAGTGAGCTCAAGCTCTCGGCCAAACACTCCAAAAATCTCCAAAAAGCTCCAATATCTCCAATTCTGCTCCAAACCTGATTATACCTGTAATAGACTCTAAAAGAACACAAAAAGACTCTAAAAAAATACTTATATCATGGTCTAAAACTAGCAAAAATCATGATATATCAACTCCCCCACACTTAGCCTTTGCTTGCCCTCAAGCAAAACAGAGAACTAAAATATGGTGAAGAGATTTGAAAACTCTTCAGAAACTCTTTTCATCATAGAAGCAACAACACTCATATCCCCCTTAGTAAACCACTGAAAGAATCAATCACAAGACATCAAGACCAACATATACTTCCCCCACACTTAGCAACTGTCCTAAGTAAACTCCACAATCACATTCACGCATTCAAATTCTCCCTACTGACTTCTGCAAGTATTTAAGTGCGGTCTCACCTAAGGAGTATCGATCAAAGGCACATGGACTCTTACCTTATCAGCTCTAGACCACCATACTATATTTCTCTAGTCCCTTTCTTCTCTTTTCCCTTCCTTAGCATTCTGATTTTTCCCCATTGGGTATCATTTTATTTTATTTTATCAGTGCTCTTCCCGTTAAGGGTTGTACTTTGGACACATTCCATGGATGCACAGGATATGATAGTTGTATCTACCACTCCCATGACCACTTCGGAGTTACTAACTCATCCTCAGTTTATTATCCTTTTTTTTTATGGAAGGGGAGAAGGGAACTAAATAGGACAGGTTTACAGGCTGTGTCAGAACTAACAAGGGAATCCGACACAAAGTATACCAAGCCCTTAGGTGAGAAATCTAAGTTAGTATTAAGTTTGAAGTCAGTAAAAAGATCCTATGATACCTGAAGTGATGTGGGTGTCCTTAGTAGGTTGGTCTGTGATGGGGTTTTCTAATAGTCAGAGATTGATCCTGCAACTTCATCCCAATGGTTACTTAAGTTCCTGCAAGTGCTGTTAATCTTCTCAAAAAATCATTGTTTCTTACTTAAACTAGTTTTGACTCAATAAAACAAATTTTGAAAAATAGACTGACTCTTAAGAAAACAGAAAACAGGAGTCAGTAGCACCTCCCCCACACTTAAGATACACTGTCCCCAGTAGTGTCAAGCGAAGGATTGGTAAAAGAAATAAAAATAAAAGTTATGTTAATGGACGTTTGAGTTCTGTCTGATTTTACCTTTGTCGCTCAGGCATCGATCGTTGCACTAGGTGCATCGACCATTGCTGTGCGATTTTTCTGTATGATCGATCGTTGCTCAGGACCGCAACGATCGCTGCAATGCGATTTCGATCGTGTTGTGACGATCAACACGGTGGTGTGTCGATCGACGCATTGCGTATTTCGGCCGAGACCTGCAGACAAAAACTCACCAAAACCAGAAACAAAACGTAAAATCCTACAAAAACACCAAAATTAAAATGCAAAAATGAAAACAGTGGGTTGCCTCCCACTCAGCGCTCTTTTAACGTCAATAGCTTGACGCTTCAGCTGATCTAGGTAGAGGGTGCATCATCCAGAGGCAGAATCTGACCTCCTGGAATCTCGGCCTTAGCCCAATAATGTTTCACCCTCTGCCCATTCACAGTGAATTCATTACCTTCCTTGCTGGTTAGAACGACAGCTCCATATGGACGCACCTCTTTGATCGTGAAAGGACCGGACCACCTTGATTTCATCTTACCTGGAAACAAATGCAAACGAGAGTTATACAAAAGTACCTGATCATTAGGCTCAAATTGTCTAGAGACAATCTTCTTGTCATGATAAGCCTTAGTCCTCTCCTTGTACAGCTTTGAGTTCTCATAGGCAAAATGTCTAATCTCATCCAACTCATTAAGCTGCACCAATCTCTTTTCTGCAGCAGATTTAAGATCAAAGTTCATCTGCTTTACAGCCCATGCTGCTTTGTGCTCAAGCTCCACCGGCAGATGACATGCTTTTCCATACAACAGATGAAATGGAGTGGTCCCAAGTGGTGTCTTGAATGCTGTCATGTAAGCCCATAATGCATCATCCTACTTTTCTGCCCAATCTTTCCTTGTCTTTCCAACTGTCTTTTCAAGGATCTCCTTAATCTGCCTGTTAGAAACCTCGACTTGTCCACTAGTCTGAGGGTGATAAGGAGAAGCGACCCGGTGATGAACTCCATGCTTTTTCAGCAGCTTCTCGAAGATCTTATTGATAAAGTGAGATCCTCCATCACTAATGACTATCCGAGGTACTCCAAATCTGGGGAATATGATGGTCTTAAACAGCTTAATGACCACCGAAGAATCATTGGTTGGACTAGCTATCGCTTCTACCCACTTAGACACATAGTCCACAACAATCAAGATGAACTTATTCCCATAGGATGAGGGAAAAGGACCCATGAAATCTATGCCCCAGCAATCGAAAACCTCAACTTCCAGAATGAAGTTCTGAGGCATCTCATGCTTCTTGCTGATCTTCCCTCTCCTTTGACAAGCATCACATTGAGAGATGAAAGAATGAGTGTCTCTAAACATTGTAGGCCACCAGAAAACTGCTTGCCAGAACTTTAGACACAGTCTTAAATGTAGCAAAATGTCCAGCGTAATATGATCCATGACAGTGGAATAGGATGTCTGGAACCTCTGATTCAGCAACGCATCTCCTGTAAAGACCATCTGAACAATGCTTATAGAGATAAGGCTAATCCCAATAGTATCGTCTAAGCTCCCTGAAGAACTTCTTCTTTGCATAACCCTTTAAATCATCTGGTTCAGTCTCAGCAGCAAGGTAATTAGCTATATCTGCATACCAGGGTCGATCAGTGGTTGCTACAGCAGCAATTTCGAAATCATAGTTCCCAATTCGGATCCTTAAAGATTCTGGGTTCGTATCAGGTCTGCATCGACCGTTTCATGCGCATATGTCGATCGTTGCTTCCCCAATACTTGCATCGACCGTTGCTAATGTGGCATCGATCGACACTGAGCGATTATCCCGACAGTTCTGCAACTCTCTCCCCAAATCCGTCCGAAAAACTGTACTGACCATATTGACGTTTTCCTCAGGCAAATAATCATTGATGGGCACGTCTTCCTCAACTAGCATCCTTGAAAGGTGATCAGCAACTCCATCCTCAACCCCCTTCTTGTCCCTTACTTCAATGTCAAACTCCTGAAGCAGCAGAATCCATCTCAACAATCTTGGCTTAGCATCCTTGTTCTGCATCAGATACTTCAGGGCTGAATGATCAGTATGCACAATCACCTTGGAGCCAACAAGATAGGGGCGGAATTTCTCAAATGCAAAGACAACAGCCAACAGCTCCTTCTCTGTGGTGGCATAGTTTCTCTGCGCATCATCTAGTGTCCTACTAGCATAATAGATAGCATGAAGTTTTCTATCCTTCTTCTGTCCCAGAACAGCTCCTACAGCATAGTCACTTGCATCACACATAACCTCAAAAGGTAGATCCTAATCCGGTGGCTGAACTATCGGGGCACTCACTAATGCCTACTTGATTTGTTCAAATGCAGTCTGACAATCTGCATTGAACTCAAATTTGGTATCCTTACACAGCAAAGCAGTTAGTGGCCTAGCAATCTTACTGAAGTCTTTGATGAACTGTCTATAGAAGCCAGCATGTCCAAGAAAGCTTCTTATAGACTTAACAGAATTAGGTGCCTGAAGGCTGGTCATAACCTCAATCTTGGCGCGGTCTACCTCGATTCCTGCTTCAGACACTCTATGTCCAAGTACAATACCATCTCTGACCATGAAATGACACTTTTCCTAGTTAAGGATCAAATGCTTTTCCTCACATCTAGTTAGCACCTTGCATAAATTATCTAAGCACTCATTGTATGAGGATCCATAAAATAAAAAATCATCCATAAACACCTCCATAAATTCCTCAATCATGTTAGTGAAGATGGACATCATGCATCTCTGGAAGGTGGCTGGCGCATTACAGAGTCCAAAGGGCATCCTACGGTAAGCAAATGTGCCATATGGACAAGTGAAGGTGGTCTTTTCCTGATCCTCTGGGTGGATAGGAATCTGAAAGAAACCTGAGTATCCATCGAGGAAGCAATAGTAAGGGTGATTTGCTAACCTCTCCAGCATCTGATCAATGAAGGGTAAAGGGAAATGATCCTTTCTTGTTGCAGCATTGAGTTTCCTATAATATATGCACATTCTGTGCCCCGTCACAGTCCTAGTAGGGATCAGCTCATTCTTCTCATTCTTCACTACGGTAACTCCGCCTTTCTTAGGCACTACATAGACTAGACTCACCCAATCACTGTCTGAAATAGGATAGTTGATCCCAGCATCCAGGAGTTTCATAATCTCCTTCTTAACCACTTCATGTAGATTAGGATTAAGCCTTCTCTGATGCTCTACAGATGTCTTAGACTCGTCCTCAAGATGTATCTGATGCATGCACAGCTCCAGAGAAATACCTGAAATGTCATCAAGAGAATAGCCAAGAGCCTTGCGATGCTTGCGCAGCTTGCTTAGCAGTAAAGTGAGCTCTGCGTTGTTCAAACTAGCATTAACAATCACTGGATAAGTTGAATTCGGTCCAAGAAAGGCGTACCTTAGCCCGGATGGAAGTTGTTTCAGCTCAATCTTCGGAGCTTTTTCCTCAGCCCAGTCCCTGTCGACTTGCAACAACCGATGCTTAGTTGGTGTCGATCGTTGCATCGTCGCGTCTGATGATTCCACCTGCATTACTGCTTCAACAGAATCCATCAGCCTTGCATAGCACATTGCGGGCTCTTCCTGCAGGTATTCCAACTCCATTATAGAGCTCAGTAAAGCTCTTTCTAGTGGATCTTCAGCATGTGACTTGTGAAAGTATTCTGCAGCCAAATCACCTAATGTGTCCACATACAAGGTCTGTCCGTCGATGGTTGGTCTCTTCACCAGTTTGTCCATATCAAAACTCATCTTCAGATCACCCACATTCAGAATTATTCTACCTCCTTGGCAGTCAATCATCGCACCAGCAGTAGCTAAGAAAGGCCTGCCCAAAATCAGTGGATCCTTTGGTTCCTCTCCATACTGCAGAACCACAAAATCAGTAGGTATCACACATTGGCCAATCATTATAGGTACATCCTCCAATAATCCTTCGGGAATTCTGATCGTTCTATCTGCCAAAACCAGTGATATCCTAGTGGGTATAAAGTCAGTCATTCCGAGCCTCTTGGCAACTGAGAAAGGCATAAGATTCACACTGGAACCAAGATCACATAAGGACCTTTCGAATCTTTCCCTGTAGATAGCACAATCCAACACAAAGCTTCCTGGATCTTTCAACTTCTCAGGAATTCTGCCTTGAATTACTGCACTACACACCTCGCTGATCATCATTACACTCTCCTCATTAGACCACTTTCCAGCAATTAAATCCTTAAGGCATCTCTTCATCACAGGAGAGGTCTCCATAAAGTCAATCAAAGGCACTTCGACTTTCACCTTTCTAATAAACTCTTGGCACTTTGCGTACTGCCTATCATTCTTAGCTTTTCTGGGATTTTTGGGATAAGGTGCCTTAGGCTTGTAAACCCTCTCAGTCGACTGTTTCGGTTTCTCTGGTCTTGAACTCTCTGCAGTCGCCTTGTGTCGATCGTCACTGGTGTTGTATCGATCGTTGCTAGGCGACTTTGTTACGACAGGTTCTTTGTTTTCGCTTTGCATCGACCGTTGCTGAGTAGCGTCGATCGATGCATTGCGAATATCACGGATCTCATCTTCCAATTCTTCAATTTCCACGAGTTCTTCGACACTCAACTGCTTTTTTTGGCCAGGCAGTAGTTCCTTACCACTTCTCAATGTTACTGCATTGCATTGATACTTGGGATTAGCATCAGTTCGCCCTGGGAGATATCCATCTTCCCTCTGAGCATATCCAGCAGTTCTTGCAACTTTAGCGTCAAGCTCCTTCATGTGTGCGCTCAGGTGTTCAAACTTCCCGTTCAGATCCTCATAGACAGTACCTATCTTCTTATCGAGGTCTGCAGCATTCTTAGTCTGAACCTTCAGCAGCTGTTCCATCATTGCCTCCATCTTGCTCTCATGAGTAGTAGCTACAGGAGGAGCTTGGTAAGAAGATGATCCATAAGTTCTCTGAGTACCTTGTCCAAAAGGTTTCTGAAAACCACTAGTCTGTCCTAAACCAGAGGAGTTCTGATTGCCTGTGAAGGCGCTCTTCTGTCCTCCATTGAAGAACCTGTTTCCCTGCTGATTACCAAATCTATTACCTTGGAAACCAGATCCTCCAATGTAATTCACATCTTCTTCCTGAGTGTCCTCCTCAGTCTGAATTACCTCAACATCTTAGGCAAAGTGGACAGCTTTCTTACCAGCTAGGAGATTACAAACTGTGTCCAGCTTAGATCTAATATCAGTAATCTCCAAATTCTCTTCCTTTCCACCAGATCTCTTCCTCCTCTCATCAGTAGTCTTGCAACTGTTGCTGCTCACTAAGTTATCAATCAACTGCTAAGCTTGAGCATGAGTCCTAGTGTTAAAGTTGGCATTGCTAGAGTTGTCCAACGCATTCTGATATGGAAGATCTATGCCTCTAAAGAAGATGCCTAAAAGTGTTACCTCAGTGAATCCGTGGTGCGGGCAGTCACGTTGGTATTTCTTGAATCTCATCCAGGCAGTCTTAAGAGGCTCAGTAGGACCTTGGGAAAAGGTGAGTATATCCTGTCTGGACTGATCAGAACGTGCATCATCGTAGAAGTGACGCAAGAACTCACTCTTCAGGGCTGCCCAAGTATCAAACTGCCCAGGTGGCAGTTGCTTCAGCCATGCAGCAGTGTCTCCAGCGAGACTGTATGGAAAGAGTGTTGGAACTTCGAGCCAATTCTACCAAATTCAGAATTGCTGTCAGGTTCCGAAGCCTAAGATCTAGGGTCTAGTTAATTGAATCAAGGATCTGATCTCGTGTTTACCTGGAGATTGGCAGCGGAAGATGGTCAGATAAATGAGATCTGTGAAGCGCCTCAGATGCTGCGCCTCTACTTCAGTCCACACGCACACAAGCTGGAATCCGCCGGGATGCTAGTACCGGGGCTCGGATCTCCTGGGAACTGAGTTTCTTGAGGTTTTGTGTATTTCTCTCAGAGAAAACACTGTCTGGGCGGCGCTCATCTGCTGGGTCGAAATTACATAAGATCACTTATATATGTCGACCTTGACATAAACCGAAACATCAGTCTCGGTTTCGGCCTTTTGTCGACCGACACACTTAGTGGTGTCGATCGACACACGTCTTGTGTCGACCGACGCACCCAATGGTGTCGATCGACACACCTCATTAAAACTCATATTCGATGTGTATCCAATACACATCGACCAGACCATATGCCAATGATCAATCCCATAAGAACTATGTCCAACTTGCTTAGGTGTGTGACCCTGTAGGTTCACACGATACTGGAAATGAGTTACAACTCATTTGTCATAAGCGGTTTCTAGCAAAACATTATGACTACCCAATATCACATGAATTGTCCGATCTCGACAATACAACTATCTCTAGAGTGAGTACAATGTGATTTCAGGACATAATCCCAACAATCTCCCACTTGTACTGGAATCACCTATTCCTATAATCCCTTCGTCTCTATATCTCGATATGGCATAAGGCAAGAGACTGTGTCATCCTTATTATAGCCAATATCATGTTCATCGAACTCCTGATCTATACTGATTGAACAAACGACTGACAATCACCTCGTTTGAGCACGGCCATGCATTTTCTCAGTATCAAATCTTCGATGGGCCCTGAGATATTTATCTCCCGTTATAGCCGCCAGTTACAGAACGAGGTTTGACAAGGTCAAAACGCACCAATTCATATGCTAGAAAGCATGATGAACTCAGGTCTAAGGACTATACTCTATAGTCGTAATGAGAACATACCATGACACTGATATAACTATCCTGTGGAGTTCTCATTAGCGGGTCATGTCCGATCATATGTTCACCAACATATATCTATGTGATTGACTGTGATAATCATATCATTGACTCCATGAAACTTAGTCCAGCAGTCACCTCACATACTAGTCTCGCGCGGTTATAGGTGCCCCACTTCAATAACCTCGACTAGGGACAATCATAATTTATGTCATCTTTTACTTATAGGGTTTCATGATCAAGTCCTCAACTTGATGACCTATATGATGACCATAAAGTACTTTGGGACTATTACTTAATTATCCAATAATTAAATAATACTGATGTCAGTTTGACTTACATAAACACTACCATAGCATGTCTATGTAGAGATTACAACATAACTAGAATTACTCCCACTAGAATCAAGATCATCTCTTCAGATATCTTATACCTACAGAACCAGAATAAATCTGGTGCTTAGGTTGTGGGAGAGACTGCGGTGTTTTGTTTGAAACAATTCCAACAAACCACACCGCCATTCAGATAAAAGCACTATTCTACGGTCCACTGCTTGGAGCCTTTCCAACAGACAGCACCGCTATTCAGACAAGGATACATAACCAGGTGGGAACCGGGAATCGTCTGTAACATCCCAGAACCGGGTACCCCACCCTAGGAGGATTGGAGAAAGGATACTTGGAACCAAAAGGGTTTATGACTCGTCGTAAATACTAGGAAGGAGTGTTCCAAGGTCTTAAGGAAGCTAAGCTCAGCCGAAAGGCAGCTCAGCTAAGAGGAAACGAGCTGAACAAAGAGTGTCCAGCTGAAACGAGCTGAACAGTCCAGCTGGTCAGCTGGGTCAGCTAGCAACCAGCTCAACCCAGCTAGCTTGAGTGTTCAAGTGTTGGGTCAGCTGGTCAGCTAGTGACACTAGCTGACCAAGGGGCACCATGGCGAAAGGGCACCTTGGAAGGTTGCACCCTTTCGGCCAACCAAGGCAACCCTTCGCCTATGGAAGTTATGGGGCGAAAATGGAGCCTATAAATAGGCCACAAGTAGCCATTTTCGTGCACATTCTGTCCAGGGACAATCCCCTGATTTTCCTAAGGCAAAGGCCACCCAAATCATGAGAAAAAGAGTGGATTTTGGCCCCAATACTCATGGGTATTGGCCGGCTGTTTGATGGTGATTTTGGGGATGATTAACAAGGGAATCAAGGCTGGAAATCAGGAGGAGAAGCCCAGAAAAAGGTTGAAGATCGGTTGAAGAATTGAAGAAAAATCCGAGCAACCGTCCGTGGGTCGCTCACGGACGACCGCGGGTCGCGCACGGTCGACCGCGGGTCGTTCACGGACGACCGCGGGTCGTCACGAACGACCGTAACCGTCACGGACGAACACGGACGTGCACGGACGAACGCGGATGGTGCTCGGACGAACGTGGGTCATGTACAGACGACCGCGGGTCGATTGCGGACGACCGCGGGTCACATACGGACGACCGTGACCGTTCACGTACGGTCGTGTCCGTTCACGGACAGTCGTGTCCATTCACGGACGACCATGGGACGATCACGGACGACCGCGGTTCGTTTCCGGACGACCGTGGGTCACGTACGGACGACCGCGGGTCATCACGGACGACCGCGAGTCATCACGGATGACCGCGGGTCATCACGGACGACCGCGGGTCATCACGGACGACCACGGGTCATCACGGACGACCGCGGGTCATCACGGACGACCGCGGGTCGTGTACGTACGTCCGCAGGGACGGTACGGACGACCGCGGGCTATTCACGGGTGCACGAAGGCGTGAACGGACGAACGCAGGGCGTGAATGGACGAACGCAGGAAGCGTGAACGGACGAACGCAAAGCGTGAACGGACGCGTCTCTTCGTGAACGTGGATGAGTAGTCAATACACATGTCTTGCGGTTAAGGGACAAGGAGCGATCGGTGGAGGGACGGTTGAATGGTCGGGTCGCGGAGTAAGGCAGGACAGTCGAGAGAGTCGGGTCGCGTTTGGAATTGACCGAAGGCCGGGAAGGCTGAGGAGGTGATTCAACGGACACCGGGAAAAAGGGCTGATCCGGCCACGGGTTGGACCCGCGCGATGGGTAAACCGATTATGGATCATACCTCACCTAAGATTGGTTCCGGCTTCCAACCGACAAGATGGTGTATTGGCAAGTGGACTGATCGGGCAAGGAAACGAGGGAGCTAAACAGACCAAGCAATTCCATAAGGAATCACTACAAAGGTTAAGGTAACATTAAATAAGCTTTAACGTAACCTAAGTGTTTGGGTGTAACAGGAAAGGAATGGTGGCCAAAGGAAGAACAAGAAGACCTCTTTTGTACTCGGTCATGTGGGGATGGTTGGTTGAATGACTAAGTACAAAGGGGGTGTGTTCTAAAGGGTGCGGAACGGATGAGCTAAGCCGAGCGCGGAGCTAGCTTCACACCGGTTTCACCAAAGGTTAAGGTACACGTTTCGAGTACTCTTCTATTGTTCTAAAGAATGGTTAGAGCTGAATAGGAGAATGAAATGATCTAAATAAGTGACTTAGGTTGTTAGAACGGGATAGTTAATGAGCGGGACCTCATAAGGGTTTTAAGGAAACCTAAGGAAGTAATAGGAGGTTCTTGGACAGATCGTTCTTTAGAAGGACGATGTAAATGTTAAGTAAGGATTCCGCTGCGTAATATTAATTAAGTATGAAGGATCTAAGACTAGAAGTCAATAGTAGATCCGAAGAATACTTGTTCCTAAGGGAAAATTTAAAATAGGATGGGTTTTCGGGAGGTTCAGGCCTGGGTTTGGCCTGACCACTGGAACGCATCGACCGCGGCCTAGGAGGGCCGGGTCGGGGTGTTTCAAGTTGGTATCTGAGCGGAGTTATTTCCTAGGACGATGCTCTCATGATTGGTGAATTGCTAAGGCAAGTGCACCAAGGACGCACTTAGTCTTGACCATATTAGTGAATGGACTATAAACGGTTGGGCGGATCAACCACGCTAAGGGGACGATTGCCTGCAGTACATGGATGATCGGACGGCACGTCTTGGAGACGTTGGCCGGGTCATGGGACCACATACGGCAAGTGCCAGTGAAAGCGGATGGTCGAACGGCGCATCTTGGAGATGTTGGCCGGATCATGAACCGCACACGGAAAGAGCCCAAGCATGGAACGGTTAAATAGAAAACCGGGTTGATCACGGCCAGACCGTTAGTCAGCACCATCGGGTCAGGATAATGCGTCGTAGGCCGTTCGCCGCAAGCGCGGGATGATGGTAGCCATGCGCGGACCATCGTACCTGTTCGCGGGAACAGTCGTGTCCGTTCGCCTAAACCGCACGGATGAATGCGTACAACCGCGGGTCGCGACTGGGTCGCAGACCCAAGAACGGTTGGGACGCGGATGGCACTTTGTCTTGGACCAAGGTCGCAAGAACGTGTCGAGGTGAACCGGGTGGTAGCTAGGTCACAAGTGAGAGTGTCCAGCTGGCCGGGAGGGACCTGAGGAGGAAATGGGGCCAAAGTGTCGATAACCATTCCTCGGACCGCGCAGAATGCACCTCCTATGGATGGCAACACTCCGTAAGATGTTGGGAGAAAGGGAGGGCCTGCGTGAAGGTGGAAGCAAGGACCCGGGGTCGCAAGCTGTCCACAGGCTGGGGTCGAAAAAGGACTGTAAAACCAAGGTCATGTTTTCGTTGGGGCAGCCTAGACATTTTGTTTGGGATTGTCGGAATGGCCGGGACGGACGGTCGGGGGCTCCGAAAGTGGATTGGGGTCAGGGTGACCGCGCGGCTACGGCCAAGGGTCAACTGGGGAAAACCTCAAGTCCATGTGCTCGTGGAGGATTCAGGCATGGCCGCCTCCTTCGATGTGATCATTGGTCTGTCACTCGAACCCGGATTTCTCAAATTTCTGCATGGCATATTGGGGAATAAAGCGGGGCTTATATGCATTGTGGGAATGTGTAGGGACCGTTCTGGATCGTGGAACTAAGATCAAGTCCTTGGAGGGCGGAGGTCAAGTTTCACGGGGAACTAAGATCAAGTCCTTGGAGGGCGAAGATCAAGTTTCGGGTCAAGTCCGAAAGGATTGTGATCGGGATTGACCAAGTCTAAGACAAGACAAAAAAAATCAGGGAATTGATTAAGTCTTGACGGATTAAGGTCAATGGGAAGTGGAAAGGCATACCAAACCGGGATAGGAAGGGTATACACAAAAGTTAACCACCATCGAATTCGGGGAAGAATTCCCAATTTGGTGGGGGAGACTTGTAACATCCCTGCTCCGGTAATGTATGGATCTCTCGACGGCTCGGTCCATGAATCGGTTGTTGATCGGCCATGGCCAAGATCGTGAGCCACAAGTCGGGATAGGCGCGGTATGAACCGTAAGTGGACAAGAAAATTTTGGACAGTTAAGCTCGATCGAACGGCAGCCGTTGGGGCGGTTGACCGAAGATCGGCAGGCTGGGCACGGATGGTCCATGCGCGGGAACAGAATGGGGAAGTCCGGTCATACGCGACTTGATCCTAGACAAATGGCTCCGGCAAGGACAACCATAAAGGGACTTAGGCCGAATAGAGAGAACATATAATTGTTATGTCCTGCTAATGTTCTGGATGTTACTAGCCCAATGGTTCATAGAGTTGAACGGGCTAAACTCCTTGAGTCGGATTCGGGGACGAATCCCTTTTAAGGGGGGTAGAACTTGTAACATCCCAGAACCGGGTACCCCACCCTAGGAGGATTGGGGAAAGGATACTTGGAACCAAAAGGGTTTATGACTCGTCGTAAATACTAGGAAGGAGTGTTCCAAGGTCTTAAGGAAGCTAAGCTCAGCCGAAAGGCAGCTCAGCTAAGAGGAAACGAGCTGAACAAAGAGTGTCCAGCTGAAACGAGCTGAACAGTCCAGCTGGTCAGCTGGGTCAGCTAGCAACCAGCTCAACCCAGCTAGCTTGAGTGTTCAAGTGTTGGGTCAGCTGGTCAGCTAGTGACACTAGCTGACCAAGGGGCACCATGGCGAAAGGGCACCTTGGAAGGTTGCACCCTTTCGGCCAACCAAGGCAACCCTTCGCCTATGGAAGTTATGGGGCGAAAATGGAGCCTATAAATAGGCCACAAGTAGCCATTTTCGTGCACATTCTGTCCAGGGACAATCCCCTGATTTTCCTAAGGCAAAGGCCACCCAAATCATGAGAAAAAGAGTGGATTTTGGCCCCAATACTCATGGGTATTGGCCGGCTGTTTGATGGTAATTTTGGGGATGATTAACAAGAGAATCAAGGCTGGAAATCAGGAGGAGAAGCTCAGAAAAAGGTTGAAGATCGGTTGAAGAATTGAAGAAAAATCCGAGCAACCGTCCGTGGGTCGCTCACGGACGACCGCGGGTCGCGCACGGTTGACCGCGGGTCGTTCACGGACGACCGCGGGTCGTACACGGTCGACCGCGGGTCGTCACGAACGACCGTAACCGTCACGGACGAACACGGACGTGCACGGATGAACGCGGATGGTGCTCGGACGAACGTGGGTCGTGTACGGACGACCGCGGGTCGATTGCGGAAGACCGCGGGTCACGTACGGACGACCGTGACCGTTCACGTACGGTCGTGTCCGTTCACGGACAGTCGTGTCCATTCACGGACGACCATGGGACGATCACGGACGACCGCGGTTCGTTTCCGGACGACCGTGGGTCACGTACGGACGACCGTGGGTCATCACGGACGACCGCGAGTCATCACGGACGACCGCGGGTCATCACGGACGACCGCGGGTCATCACGGACGACCACGGGTCATCACGGACGACCGCAGGTCATCACGGACGACCGCGGGTCGTGTACGTACGTCCGCAGGGACGGTACGGACGACCGCGGGCTATTCACGGGTGCACGAAGGCGTGAACGGACGAACGCAGGGTGTGAATGGACGAACGCAGGAAGCGTGAACGGACGAACGCAAAGCGTGAACGGACGCGTCTCTTCGTGAACGTGGATGAGTAGTCAATACACATGTCTTGCGGTTAAGGGACAAGGAGCGATCGGTGGAGGGACGGTTGAATGGTCGGGTCGCGGAGTAAGGCAGTACAGTCGAGAGAGTCGGGTCGCGTTTGGAATTGACCGAAGGCCGGGAAGGCTGAGGAGGTGATTCAACGGACACCGGGAAAAAGGGCTGATCCGGCCACGGGTTGGACCCGCGCGATGGGTAAACCGATTATGGATCATACCTCACCTAAGATTGGTTCCGGCTTCCAACCGACAAGATGGTGTATTGGCAAGTGGACTGATCGGGCAAGGAAACGAGGGAGCTAAACAGACCAAGAAATTCCATAAGGAATCACTACAAAGGTTAAGGTAACATTAAATAAGCTTTAGCGTAACCTAAGTGTTTGGGTGTAACAGGAAAGGAATGGTGGCCAAAGGAAGAACAAGAAGACCTCTTTTGTACTCGGTCATGTGGGGATGGTTGGTTGAATGACTAAGTACAAAGGGGGTGTGTTCTAAAGGGTGCGGAACGAATGAGCTAAGCCGAGCGCGGAGCTAGCTTCACACCGGTTTCACCAAAGGTTAAGGTACACGTTTCGAGTACTCTTCTATTGTTCTAAAGAATGGTTAGAGCTGAATAGGATAATGAAATGATCTAAATAAGTGACTTAGGTTGTTAGAACGGGATAGTTAATGAGCGGGACCTCATAAGGGTTTTAAGGAAACCTAAGGAAGTAATAGGAGGTTCTTGGACAGATCGTTCTTTAGAAGGATGATGTAAATGTTAAGTAAGGATTCCGCTGCGTAATATTAATTAAGTATGAAGGATCTAAGACTAGAAGTCAATAGTAGATCCGAAGAATACTTGTTCCTAAGGGAAAATTTAAAATAGGACGGGTTTTCGGGAGGTTCAGGCCTGGGTTTGGCCTGACCACTGGAACGCATCGACCGCGGCCTAGGAGGGCCGGGTCGGGTTGTTTCATCGTCTTTGTCCGTCTAACTACTTTCAACTGGTTCGTCACTTCCTCAGTTCACCACGAACATATCCTTAGTGTTTCTCAAATACTTGGGATATTTCTGGTAACTGTTCAGTGACTATTACCGGAACATATTGGTATTTTCTCGTCATGCTATATGCGTAAGCTGCATCTAGACGAGCGCAAAATATGGCATTCATGATGGATTCTATTGCAGCAGCATTAGCAATCACACTCATTAATAATAGCTCAGCTAGTGTCCAAAACACTTCATCTTGCTAAGATTATTGCCATAAGACCTTTGGTATGAAGCCATTCTTGGAATCATGCATATTGGAACTGTCCAATACCTTATCAACATAAGGATTTTGACACGATCCAACTAGCCTTTCTGATCCATTCCAATGGATCCTAATTCCAAGAACTTTCACGGCCTTCTCCAATGTCTATCGTTAAATTTGACTTCCGACCCAAATCTTGACAAGACTTTAGCGTCAGAACGTCGTTTATGAGATTTAAGTATGTTATCTATACACAGTGTGAGAATTGCCATTACGCTCCCACTAGTCTTCTTGTAAACGCATGGTTTCATCTCTTTCTGATCAAGTCAAAACTTTTGACCACAATATCAGAATGTTGATTCCAACTCCAAGATGTTTGCTTCAATCCAGAAATGGATCGGTGAAGCTAACATGCATTCCCAGCCAATTTTCGGAGTTGGGGCTCACCATCGCTTCTTTGAATTTCGCATGCTCGTCACTTTTCAATGATCAATAGATCACGACAATTGGTTATGAGAAATCACTCTCGAGTTAGTGACGGATCCTTTCGGATCTGCGAATTTCAGGCTCCACAGGTGCAGATCCTACAGTACTTTGTAGATCTCACCGCTGCTTTCCCTCAACAGGTTGAGCAGCCTCCTGTGTTTATCGAATTTCTTCGATGTGTACTTTTACTCCCACTGTTACTTTCGAAAGAACGATCTTTCTCAAAAGACACAGTTCCGAACAACAATACTTTGTCCTCGGATTGGTTGCAAAAGTAGCAAGCCTTGGTTTCCTTAGGACAACCAGCGAGGTAGAACTTATCAGATGTGGGTTCAAGTTTGTTTATTGACTACTGTCTTACACAAACCTTGCAATCCCAATTAATCAGAAAAACAAAATTTGGAAATCACCCATTCCACATCCAATGTGGTGTTTTTCACTGATTCTGATAGAAACTTATTTAGCATAAACATAGACATTTTAGAACGTATTCTTAAATGATTATGGAAGATTCATGTGACTCATCACTAATCGGAGCGTATCTAATAAGATCCGATTCATTCTGTCAGATGATCACCCAATTCTTGACTCAAGCATTTTCCTCCGCGATTCAATCGAGGATCTCAATACTTCTGTCAAATCGGTTCTACACTTCATTTTTGGAACTCCTCAAGGGATTCCTGTCCGTGTCTCATCAAATGAACACAACCATACTTATTGATGCCATCAATAAGGTAATGAAGTACAAAAGATTTCCTTTGGCACTGATGCTCGTTGGGCCGCATACATCAGTATGTGCAAGGCCCAATAAGCCTCTGGCCCGTTTCCTTTAGCTCTGCTAAAGGGGCCTTAGTCATTTGGTCCAGTGAACAGGATTCATATCTCAAATGATTAATAATCAAATGAGTCCAAAACTATGGAACTTCTGAATCCGCTTCACGACTATGCCAAAGAAAAGTCGAGTTCGAGTCATCAGACTTAAACCTTTAGTATTTGTGTTATATTCAAAATTACGCTGGTTTAAGATATAAAACCCATTCCAAACGGGGTGCTACCATATGATATTTCATTGAGATCTAAAGAACAAAACTTGTCTTTTATCAAAATGAAAAACATCCAAATTCTTTACAAGAAAATGAAAACATTTCTGCACAAGGCAGATACATAGTAGCAATTACTTAATTTCTAAAACCAAGTATGAAAGGCTCCTACAAGTGGAGAATCTCTACGGCTCATGCTGTTGGATCTCCTAGGATCTAGGGTTTGATATATTGAATTTACCAACCTCGTTCTTACCTTGAACTGGCAGCGGAATTGGTGAACGAGATCAATGAGCAACGCAGATGCCTTGCCTCTACCAGATACACACGCACACAAGCTGGAAACGGGATGCTAGTGCCGGATCTGTGGGATCTAAGAGTTTCTGGTGTTTCTGCTTTTCTGTCAGAGAGAAGAGAAGACCGCTAGGGTTCAGGTCGACCATATAAGACCTTATATATCGATCTGGAAATGACATCACCAAACCGTCGGACAATCCCGGCTCGGTTACGTCATTAATCCGAAACATCATTTTCGGAACCCGATGTGCAACGATCGACACACTTACTGTGTCGATCGACACACCTCCACGAAAAGCCTGCATCGATCGACGCACTCATGCATCGATCGACACACACATTGTAAAACTCTATGTAAATGTGTATCCAATACACATAAGTATGATCATTACCATAATGATCATTCCCACTTTCATGCTTCCAGTTTGCTTAGGTGTGTGACCCTATAGGATCATATAATACTGGCAGTAAGTCTACAACTTACAGACTGCAAGGGGCTTCTAGCAAAACATTGCAACCACCCAGTATTATACGAATGTCTGATCTCGACACACAACTATCATCAGGAGTGAGTACAAGTGTGATTTCAGGACACTATCCCAACAATCTCCCACTTGTACTGGAATCATCAATTCCTGTAATCCTTTTGTCTCTATATCTCGATTTGGCATTAGGCAAGATTGGTGTCATCCTTATTAAGCCAACATCGTGTTTATCGAACTCCTGATCTCATACTGAACATTACAAACAACTGAACTACAGTTAGTTTGAGTGCGGCCACACATTTTTTCAGTATTAAATCTTTGATAGGCCCTGGGATATTTATCTCCCGTTATTCAGGAGGGACAAATTCCATCTTGTTCCATCCCTGTTTCAACGCACACTTCATGATATACTTGAACAGTGCCGTTATTGTCGCCAATTACGGGTCGACGTTTGACAAAGTCAAAATGTACCAATTCATATGCAAGAAAGCATGATGAACTCAGGTCTAAGGACTATACTCTATAGTCGTAATGAGAACCTCTTATGACACAGATATAACTATCTTGTAGACTTCTCATTAGCGGGTCATGTCCGATCATATGTTCACTAACATATATCTATGCGACTGACTGCGATAATCATATCATTGGCTTCATGAAACTTAGCCAACAGTCACCTCACAATCTAGTCTCTAACGGTTGTCAGTGTCCCAATTCTACAACCTCGACCAGGGACAAAACATAATTTATTAACTTATAGGGTTTCATGATCAAGTCCTCAACTTGATGACCTATAATATGTCATAAACTTATTTTGGGACCATTATTTAGATCACAATAAATAATGCTGAAATCAAATTTCATTAAACACTTCTAAAAGAATGTTTACAAGAGCATCTTATTATAGCTAAAATAAAACCAAAACTCCCACTAGAATCAAGATTACATCTTAAGATCTCTAATGCCTACAGCAGTCGTATGACTTTCATGCTTAGGCCTTGGGAGTGACTTAGTTAGAGGATCAGCGACATTCTCGTCTGTCGGAACTCGGCTGATCTTCACATCACCTATATTGATGATATCTCGAATCAGGTGATATCTCCTCTCCACGTGTTTGGACTTCTGGTGTGACCTTGGTTCTTTTGCCTGAGCAATGGCTCCGTTGTTGTCACAAAACAAAGCCAATGGCTCCAAGATACTAAGAACCACACCAAGTTCAGTCATGAACTTCTTGATCCAAACAGCTTCCTTTGCCGCTTCTGAAGCAGCAACATATTCAGCTTCCGTTGTGGAATCAGCTACGGTATTCTGCTTAGAGCTCTTCCAGCTCACTGCACCGCCATTTAGACAGAAGACATATCCAGATTGTGATCGGAAATCGTCTCTGTCTGTCTGAAAACTCGCATCGGTGAATCCATTCACCACAAGTTCTTCACTTCCTCCATACACAAGGAATTTATCCTTAGTATGTCTCAAATACTTGAGAATATTCTTGACAGCTGTCCAGTGACCTTCACCTGGATCAGATTGGTATCTACTCGTCATGCTTAACGCGTAAGCTACATCTGGACGAGTGCAGAGCATGGCATACATAATAGATCCTATTGCAGAAGCATAAGGAATCCTATTCATGCGTTCTCGCTCAGCAGACGTCGCCGGACACTGCTTCTTGCTGAGACTCATGCCATGAGACATCGGTATGAAACCCTTCTTGGAATCTTGCATCCTGAATCTGTGCAACACCTTATCAATATAAGTGTCCTGGCACAATCCAATCAGCCTATTCAATCTATCTCTGTAGATTCTGATTCCAAGAATGTACGCGGCTTCTCCCATGTCTTTCATGGAAAAACAACTTCCGAGCCAAGTCTTGACAGACTGAAGCAACGGAACGTCATTACCGAGGAGGAGTATGTCATCGACATACAGTACAAGAAACGCAATTTTGCTCCCACTAGTCTTCTTGTAAACGCATGGTTCCTCTTCGTTCTTGATGAAACCAAATTGTTTAACTGATTCATCAAAACGAAGATTCCAACTCCGTGATGCTTGCTTCAATCCATAAATGGATTTATGAAGCTTGCATACTTTCCCAGCTTTCTTAGGATCGACAAAACCTTCAGGCTGTGTCATATACACATCCTCTTCCAGAATACCATTCAGGAATGCAGTTTTGACATCCATTTGCCAAATCTCATAATCCTAATGAGCGGCGATTGCTAGAAGAATCCGAATGGATTTAAGCATAGCGACTGGGGAATAGGTTTCATCATAGTCAATACCATGAATTTGCTTGAAACCTTTAGCCACCAACCTCGCTTTGTAAATCTGTACATTGCCATCCACGTCAATCTTCTTCTTGAAGATCCATTTACACTCAATGGCTTTTGCACCATTAGGTAAATCGACCAAGGACCATACTTGGTTTTCTGACATGGATCCCATTTCGGACTTAGAGGCTCCAAGCCATTTTTCGGAGTCCGGGCCCATCATTGCTTCCGCGAAGGTCGCAGGTTCGTCACTATCAATGATCATCAGATCATTTGAATCGGTCACGAGAAATCCATAGTATCTCTCGGGTTCGTGACGGATCCTTCCGGATCTGCGAACTTCAGGCTCCACAGGCGCCGGTTCCACAGAACTTTGTGGATCCAGCTGCTGCTCTTCCTCAATAGGATGAGTAGCTTCCTGTACATCTTGAATTTCTTCAAGATGTACTTTACTCCTACTGTTTTTCTTAGAGAGAAACTCCCTCTCAAGAAAAGAACAGTCCCGAGCAACAAATACTTTGTTCTCAGATTGGTTGTAAAAGTAGTATGCCTTGGTTTCCCTAGGATAACCAACGAAGTAGCATTTATCTGATTTGGGTGCAAGCTTGTCAGAGATTAATCGTTTGACATAAGCCTCACACCCCCAAATCCTCAGGAAAGACAGACTAGGAACATTCCCAGTCTACAGTTCATGTGGTGTCTTTTCCACTGATTTAGATGGCACCCTATTTAGTGTAAACGCAGACGTTTCTAGAGCGTATCCCCAAAAGGATAATGGAATATTAGAATGACTCATCATAGACCGAACCATATCCAATAAGGTTCGATTCCTCCTCTCTGACACTCCATTCCATTGGGGTGTACCAGGAGGAGTGAGTTGTGAAATAATTCCACACTCAATCAGATAGTCGCTGAATTCTTGACTCAAGTATTCTCCTCCGCGATCCGATCGCAGGACTTTGATACTTTTGCCAAGTTGATTCTGTACTTCATTCTTGAATTCCTTGAATCTATCAAAGGATTCTGACTTGTGTCTCATCAAATAGACATAGCCATACCTACTGAAATCATCAGTGAAGGTAATGAAGTACTTGTAATTTCCTCTGGCAACAGTACTCATCGGCCCACATACATCAGTATGAATAAGGCCCAATAAGTCACTGGCCCTTTCATTTGGTTTGTTGAAAGGGGCTCTAGCCATTTTGCCCACCAAGCAAGATTCGCATTTCTCACATGATTCAAAATAAAATGAGCCCAGAAGCCCATTTCGATGAAGCCTTTGGATGCGTTTCTCATTGATATGGCCCAAACGACAATGCCATAAGAAAGTCGGGTTTTCGTCATTGGACTTAAACCGCTTTGTAATTATGTTAAAGACAGGCATTTCTTGGTTTAAAATATATAACCCATTATCTAATGGGGCGCTACCATAAAATGTACCATCACGATTAAAAGAACAAACTTTATTCTTAACAGCAAAATCAAAACCTTCCAAATCCAAAACGGAAACTGAAATTATGTTTCTGCTTATCGCAGGTACAAAGTAGCAATTATTTAAAATTAAAACCATGCCCGATGGTAAGGACAACTCGTAGGTGCCTACGGCCAGTGCAGCAACCTTAGCTCCATTCCCGACCCGTAGCTCCACTTGTCCTTTTTTCAGCGTCCTACTATTTCTTAGTGCCTGCACATCAGTACAAATATGAGCACCGCAGCCGGTATCCAATACCCACGAAGTAGGACTAGAAGACATAACATTGAGTTTGATAACATAAATACCTGAGTCAGACGCATCATACGTCTTCTTCAGCTTCTTGTAATCTTCCATGAACTTCTTGCAGTCTCTCTTCCAATGCCCTAACTGCTTGCAGTAGTTGCACTTATCCTCAGGAGAAGGCCCGGATTTGGGCTTCGGCTTGGGCTTGTCCTGACTTTCAGTCTGGACAACTTGGGCCTTTCCCTTATCCTTCTTAGGTTTCTTAAACCTTTTACCCCCTTGTACCATAAGTACACTGGGAGTTGCCTTCTTGAGATTCGGCTCTGCTGTCTTCAGCATGCCGTGCAACTCAGTCAATGTCTTAGTCATGTTTTGCATGTTGTAGTTCATGATGAACTGATCAAAACACAACGGCAAAGACTGCAGAATCATGTCAGTGGCTAGCTCCTGGCTAATAGCACAGTCCAGTTTCCCCAGGTTATCAATGTAACCCATCATTTTAAGGACATGAGGACTTACTGGACTGTCCTTAGCCAGCTTGCAATCCATGAGAGATTTAACCGTCTGGTATCTCTCTGTGCGAGCTTGCTCCTTGATAGGTTCTAAGTTTTACCCTATTCTAAACTGCAAGTGCACAGTATAGTCAATGTAGTATATAGGGTTATCGAATCCACATGGACACTTGGTCTCAATAGAATCAGAAACGTAGAGATTAATACTAGAAATAAGCAGATGGTGAAGTAAATAAATTGCGAAGCAAGAAAGTAAACAGTAGCAAGTTGGTTGTGAAAGCAATAAACTAAAAGCGTCAAGCCTAGGGTATTCTCAGGAAATCAGACAAGCAGACAAGCTAATCAGTCAGGATCTAATTAAACTCAGTTCTAGAACTCAAATCACGGAAATAGAATTAACCAAATCTCTTTGCGAAAACTCTCTAAGTCTAAGTGCAGTAATCCAAATCTCTTTGCAATTACTAACAGATTAAACTAGCATTAAATTCAAGTTCGATATGTTCACAATTAAACGAAACCAAATCTCTTTGCGAATAGTTTAATTGCTCAACCTAAATAGTTCAGATTCTAAAACACACTCTCGTGTCGAATTTAGCAACCTAAGATCTAGAATCTAATTGATCAGGTTAGAACTAGCATTAAGCACAATTTAGTTTGAAGAACATTCTAATCATATGAATCCTTAACTGAATTAAACAAGTCTAGCAAGTCATCAAACCCTAATGAGAAACCCTAAACTGAACTATGGATCTACTCAGACATGTTTGATGAAAACATAATCATAGAAATAGTAGATTGCATATAAGAGAATAAAATATCAAAGGGGTTCGAAATCTTCTCCAAAATAAGTGAATACAGGAAATAGATCAGCCCCAAAAGCTCTAAAAATCTCTTAGCTCTAAGTATGAAAGCGTAAGTAAATTAAACACCAAAATCCTCTATATATAAGCCTAATCTCGGCTGGGGCTTCTGTGTAAATACTGGAACTATTCTGGGCCTCTTTGCAAATCTTCATAACTTGTTAAACCGACGTGTACGGCCCATCTCGCTAGTGTGTCGACCGATGCACAAGGTGTGTCGGTCGATGCTTGATCAATAAATCGGACAGTGAGTTAAGCTCTCGGCCAAAACGTCCCAAAAGTTCCAAAATGCTCCAAATATCTCCAATTAGCTCCAAACCTGATTAAACCTGTAAAAGACTCTAAACGAACACAAAAGACACTAAAAACACATCTATATCATGGTATAAAATGGGTAAAAACCATGATATATCAACTCCCCCACACTTAGCCTTTGCTTGCCCTCAAGCAAAACAGAGAACTAAAATGTAGTGAAGAGGTTTGAAAACTCTTCAGAAACTCATTTTGTCGTAGAAGCAGCAGCATTCAGATTCCCCTTAGTAATCCACATGAAAGAATCAATCCACAGACATCAAGACCAACATATACTTCCCCCACACTTAGCAACTGTCCTAAGTAACGCCACAATCACATTCACGCATTCAAATTCTCCCTACTGACTTCTGCATATATTTAAGTGCGGTCTCACCTAAGGGGTATCGATCTAAAGGCACATGGATTCTTACCTTGCCAGCTCTAGACCACCAAACTGTCTTTCTCTAATCCCTTTCTTCTCTTTCCTTCCTTAACAACTGATTTTTCCCCACTGGGTATCATTTTATTTTTTTTATCAGTGTTCTTCCCGTTTTGGGGTGTACTTTGGACACATTCCATGGATCACATGAGAGAAAATAGTGTTTGCTACCATTCCCATGACCACTTCGGAGTTACTAACTCATCCTCAGTTTATTATCTTTTTTTTTTTTTACTTGATAGAAGGGGAGAAGGGAACCAAATAGGACAAGTTTACAGGCTGTGTCAGAACCAACAAGGGAGTCCGACATAAAGTATACCAAGCCCTTAGGTGAGAAATTTAAAGTCAGGATTAAATTGAAGTCAGTAAAAGATCCTCTGATACCTGAAGCGATGTGGGTGTTCTCAGTAGGTTGATCTGTGATGGGGTTTTCTAATAGTCATAGATAATCTGCAGCTTCATCCCAATGGTTACTTAAGTTCCTGCAAATGCTGCTAATCTTCTCAAAAAATCATTGTTTCCTACATAAACAAATTTTGACTCAAAAAACAAATTTTTTTAAAAAATTTACTGACTCTAAGAAAACAAAAGAAAGTAATTAGTAGAACCTCCCCCACACTTAAGACACACTGTCCCCAGTAGTGTCAAGCAAGGGATTGGTTAAAAGAAAGAAAAGAAAAATTTGTTAATGGAAATGGTTAGTTCTCTCGGGTTTTTACCTCTGTCGCAGTCAGGCATCGATCGTTGCACTAGGTGCACCGACCGTTGCTGTGCGATTTCCATTGTAACGATCGACACAATGGTGTGTCGATCGACGCACTGCGATTTCACGAACAGTCAGCAAGTTAGCAGGTTAATCCGTCGGTTTTTGTCAGTTTCGAATCCTGCAAGCTGAAAACACTAGAAACAAAGTAAAACCCATGCAACAAATGTATCAAGTCAGGCATAACCATCCAAACATAAGGAATCCTAAGAAAAATAAGAAATGCAAAAACAAAAGTGCAAGAAAAGATAAAAAGTCAGAATACATAACCGAATGTCTGAAAATGGGGATCAATCTCACTCGCTCACATCATCTATCCCTCCATAGCGCTCAGTGTCAGTGACGTCCGTAGGAGAACGCTGTCTACGTCGCGAAGCAGGGATGGGCTGATGAACTGGTGGCTGTCTCCTGCAAGTGCAGCCACGCATCCACTCCCAAACGGTCCTCCAGATCCCATCACTACGCTCTCTCCACTCAGCCTCGGACATATCTCCATAGGGAACTGACATCTCAGGATAAGGGCCAAGGTCAACCGGAGCAGCAGCAGGCACAGGGGCAGCAGAAGTCGAAGCTCGTGTGGAAGGCTCTCCCAGCGGATGAGCCATAGTCGGAATCCCACGCTGCTCAGTCTCTGGAGGCTGAAATCTCAGAGCCTCCAATGTATCAATCCGTGTCCACCCAGCAGCAGGAAGCTCTATACCACACATCCCAGTATCCGGGTCCTGATAAACCCAAATGCGCCCCTCCTTGAGCCAGGTAGCGCTCTGCAAATGACTGAAGTCTAGGAACTCCTGGGCTCTATCACGCTCCGTGCCATGTAGAGGAATCCCGCAATGCATAAAAATGGGAGTAAGCAAGCTCCCTACCGTCTCTATACTAGCTCCATCAAAAGGCTTCGTCTGCAGATCACATAAATGTAAAGCAAAGACAGCTCCCAAGTTGAGACCCGTAGTAGGATCTCTCACGCCAGAACCTCTAAACTGATCTCTCAACCCCATAAACAGCATCTCCATCTCATACTTGCGCATCTTGTTGGCCTCAAACTTGCATAGCAAGCTCCAACACAAGATACGCGAGACATATCTCAGCACAGGATGCCTCATCATCTTCACCGGTGTGATCCTGGAGTTGTATCGACCGCTGCCAATACTCTCCCAGAATGTGCGAGCCTCAATTGGATCCCACTCAAGTGCCATAGCAATGCGTCTCGGCTCAGTTCTGAACCCGTAGATCCTGCAAAGATCAAGTAGAGGAATCCGATACCTGACTCCCCAACTCATGAAGGTAAAGATACCTCCTGTAGCGCTCCTCCTGTCGGGATCTGGGTAAACCACTCTGCAAGTGGCTAGCAACTGTCTGACCAGCTCAGGATAGAGATCATAAGGGCGCATTGGCATTGTCCCTAGACCAATGCCTCTGCACACATCAAGTACCTGCTCATCAATCCCCAGACTCTTGCAGGTAGAGTAGTCAGCGAACTTGGTTGGCTTAATGGTCATCCCACACCAACCACTGTAGAGAAACGAATCAAACTCATCCCACTGGTCAAGCAGTGGTCGCTCTATGAAGTCTGCAGTCTTTAAGAACGTGCGAATGTCCCTTGGCCACTGTCTGACTGTCGGGATCTCTGTAGCGTCTTCTCGGGGCCAAGGCAAAGCAACTGCAGGTCCATCTCTTACATATGGCTCAGGTGGCTGCGAGTGTCTGTGAAACCACTCTTGAGGTGGAATGTGCTGTCTTGCGGTCGTTGATGCTGTTGCTTGCTTCTTGCGGGGCTGTCTACGAGATGCCATCTGCAAAAGAAATAAAATTTAAACAATATAAGTCTCGACAACTCTCTGTGAAATCGCGAAGCATCGACCGTTGCATCTAAGGCATCGATCGTTGCAAAGCGATTTCACTTTATCGAACATTTCCCAAAATTGCAAAGCAACGACCGTTGCTCGAGAGCAACGACCGTTGCAAGGCGATTTCGCCGCAAACAATCAGCAAAATTTCAGTTCAAATCCATGCCACATTGCCTCAAATCAGTTCAAAATCATCATCCATCACCCTAAATCAGTCTAATCACGCGTGCATCATCAATTTTCGGTTCAAAAATCAAAAACCCTAAAACCCTAAAATCCAATCCGAAAAGTTGAGAAATAGAAGTTCTTTACCTTGGATTCGTTAGATATGAGCTACAGACAAGGGTTTAGAGTGTGAAATAGGAAGTATTATCAATTGAAACCAAGGAAAATGATGAGAATTTTCGATTTTGGGTGTGGAGCTTTCGGTTGTACGGATGATCGGAAATGAGAAAGAAAAGAGAAGAGAAAGGGTTTAAGGCACTTACCTGGTCGTGGGTGCAACGACCGTTGCTTTAGGGGCAACGACCGTTGCTGGTCAAATCATAATTGATTTTTCCGGTTTAGCGCATACCTTAATTTTGCAATTGAACCAATTGCAACGACCGTTGCTTGTGAGCAACGACCGTCACAATGCGATTACCCCTCTTCGTCAAATCTCCTTGCAACGACCGGTGCACAAGTGCATCGATCGTCACACACCTCCAGAATCGAGTTCTGCATCTGAAACTTAGCAAAAACAAACACAAAAACGTGAAATCCTAAGAAAAACACCAAAAATAAGAAAGAAAACTAAACCTAACAGTGGGTTGCCTCCCACTCAGCGCTTGTTTAAGGTCATTAGCTTGACCGGACGCACAAGATCTTTTAGGCACCAAGAGAACCTGACAGAGACTTTTTCTGTCTCTGTTCAAGTCTCCTCATCCAAGGTGGAGAATAGGCTGTTGCAGAATTCTCATGTCCAAGAAAAGATGGAGTAAAATGTGCTCCAGGATCTAGAATCACAGTGTCGTTCGGCTACTCATCATCTGCATCCATGATTGTGAATGTCTGCCCATCTATCAGTGGCTTTCGCAGCTTCTCCATCTCATATCGCAGCGGCTCATCTCCCAGGTGGAGGTCTATTAGACTCTGTCTAACATCAATCACAGCTCCTGCTGTAGCCAAGAATGGTCTTCCAAGCAGCAATGCTTCATCAGGATCGCAGTCATATTTCAGCACAAGGAAGTCTGTCGGAACTAAGTAGTTTCCAACTCTCACTGGAATGTCGTTT
This sequence comes from Orychophragmus violaceus, assembly GCA_030180135.1. Classification (NCBI taxonomy): domain Eukaryota; kingdom Viridiplantae; phylum Streptophyta; class Magnoliopsida; order Brassicales; family Brassicaceae; genus Orychophragmus; species Orychophragmus violaceus. The sequence goes on from CM058240.1 coordinate 19,976,289, forward strand.
AAGAGTCCTTCCGGAACTCGTATAGACTGATCAGCTAGGACAAGAGAGGTCCTAGTAGGAGAAAAATCCAGCATACCCAGCTTCTCTGCCACAGAATAAGGCATCATACTTCCAGCAGCTCCTAAATCACAAAGAGAGCGTCTGAAACTGTCCTCGAAGATAGAGCAATCAAGCACAAAGACTCCAGGGTCAGGCAGCTTCTTCGGGATTTTGTTCAGTAGCACCTCACTAATGTGTTGGGGAACTATAATCACCCAGTCTCTCAGCTCTTCATCTAAAGGCAGCATCCTGTTTAAGTACCTCTGCACACAGGGATGATAAGGTGGATCATCAGACGGTGGAATTTCTTCCAATTCTTCACCAATCTCCTCTAGCTTCTTAAGCTCTTCAATTTCTTTTTTAATCACTTCAGACACTGAGGTGTGTTGTCTAACAATCTGCGCATAAATCTCCTGTTGAGAGATCTCAGAGACTCCAGTGAATAAGTGATCAAGCTCCAACTCAGCATCTATGCCATTATCATCCGACAGTTCTGTCTGTTTACGCCCTGCAACGACCGACACTAAGGGTGTGTCGATCGTTGCAATACTGTGTTCACAACTTTCACCCGAGAGTTTTTCTCCAAAATCCGAAAATTCTTCCTCCTCTACCAATTCAGCTGTACTTAGCTCGAATTTTTCACCTTGGTGAGACCCATCATTAATGTACACAGACCAGGCCTTAATGTGAGTGTCTGCAACTCCTTTTCCTTTCATAGAACTGGAAATCTGATTCACCTGAGTGTCCAGCTGCTTCACATGAGTGCTTAGAGTTTCAAACTTCCCATTGAGATTCTCATAAACTGCATCCAGCTTCTTGTTACTGTCCACAGAAATCTTGTTCTGGCTCTCCAGTACCTGTTCCAACATTGTTTCTATCCTAGTCTCAAAAGCAGTGGTTGCAGGAGGTGCCTGATAAGATGAAGATCCGTAGGTTCTCTGAGCACTTTGTCCATAAGGCTTCTGAAAATTACTAGTCTGTCCAAAGCTTGAAGAGTTCTGATTGCCTGTGAAGGCACCCTTCTGTCCTCCACCGGAAAATCTGTTCCCAGATTGATCTCCAAATCTGTTTCCTTGGAAACCAGATCCTCCGATGTAATTCACATCTTCTTCCTGAGTGTCCTCCTCAGTCTGAATTACTTCTACTTCTTGAGCAAAGTGGACAGCTTTCTTTTCTCCTAGAAGATTTCAGATTTTGTCCATCCTGGATCTCAATTCAGCCATCTCTGAGATATCAACACTTCCACCAGATTTCTTCCTCCTCTCATCCATAGTCTTGCAACTGTTGCTGCTTATTAGATTCTCAATTAACTGTTTAGCTTGTGTAGGAGTCCTGGTGTTGAAATTTGCATTACTGGAATTGTCCAGCGCAGACTGATATGGCAGATCTATGCCTCTGAAGAAAATACCCAGCAATGTGACTTCACTGAATCCATGGTGTGGGCAGTCACGCTGATACTTCCTAAATCTCATCCAAGCAGTTTTTAAAGGCTCCACAGCTCCTTGGGAAAATGTGAGTATGTCCTGTCTGGACTGGTCTGAACGCGCATCATCGTAGAAATGCCTTAGGAACTCACTTTTCAGTGCTGCCCAAGTGGTAAACTGACCAGGTGCCAGTTGCTTCAGCCATGCACTAGCGTCTCCAGCGAGACTGTAAGGAAAGAGCTTAAGGAACAGATAATCCTGGCAAACTCCATCATACTTCATGCCATTGATTAAGTCCTCAAACGAATCAATGTGGTCCATAGGCTGCTCTGTCGGATGTCCATGGAAAGCATTCTGTTTCAGCAGCGAGTAGTAGATGGTCTTGATCTCAAAATCCTCCCTCTCGAAACCAGGTAGTACTAAGGCTGTTCGGTTTCTATGAAACTCATCTGGTCTGTTGTAGTCAGCCAAAGTCCTTTCATGGACAATCAGCTGTCTACCTTGAGCTTGACCTTGCGCATGCGGTTGTGGCTCAGGTGGGTCAGGGATCACGTTCCCTTCAGCATTAACCTGATGCCCAGCAGCATTGTACGGGTTGTTATCTTGGTCCCTCAGGGTACCTTCAGCATCTGGTATCAAGATCAGACGTTCTCGTACTATTCTCTCTCTCTTTTCTCTTCTGATAGTTCTTTCTAGACGTCCAAGTTCCTCTAGTCCGAGATTAACTAAGCTCGAGTTCGGATTACTTTGAGTTTTCTGCGTTGGCATAAACTGTCTGTAATCGTCCAGCAACGATCGATGCTGTCAGTGCAACGATCGATTCAATCTCAAATCGCCTAGTGACGATCGACGCAAGGGATGCAACGATCGACGCAAGGCGAAAGTCGTACCTGCGACAGAAAGAAACAGAGAAAAGTTTAGCAAATTATAAAAAAAAAACGAAAAAAAAAACAAAAACAAATAGAAAAATTTCTAGTAAAAACCCTAAGTTCGGTCCTATCGAAGAATCTAAGAGTCCCCGGCAACGGCGCCAAAAACTTGATAGGTTCTAAGTTTTACCCTATTCTAAACTACAAGTGCACAGTATAGTCAATGTAGTATATAGGGTTATCGAATCTACAGGGACACTTGGTCTCAATAGAATCAGAAACGTAGAGATTAATACTAGAAATAAGCAGATGGTGAAGTAAATAAATTGCGAAGCAAGAAAGTAAACAGTAGCAAGTTGGTTGTGAAAGCAATAAACTAAAAGCGTCAAGCCTAGGGTATTCTCAGGAAATCAGACAAGCAGACAAGCTAATCAGTCAGGATCTAATTAAACTCAGTTCTAGAACTCAAATCACGGAAATAGAATTAACCAAATCTCTTTGCGAAAACTCTCTAAGTCTAAGTGCAGTAATCCAAATCTCTTTGCAATTACTAACAGATTAAACTAGCATTAAGTTCAAGTTCGATATGTTCACAATTAAACTAAACCAAATCTCTTTGCGAATAGTTTAATTGCTCAACCTAAATAGTTCAGATTCTAAAACACACTCTCGTGTCGAATTTAGCAACCTAAGATCTAGATTCTAATTGATCAGGTTAGAACTAGCATTAAGCACAATTTAGTTTGAAGAACATTCTAATCATATGAATCCTTAACTGAATTAAACAAGTCTAGCAAGTCATCAAACCCTAATGAGAAACCCTAAACTGAACTATGGATCTACTCAGACATGTTTGATGAAAACATAATCATAGAAATAGTAGATTGCATATAAGAGAATAAAATATCAAAGGGGTTCGAAATCTTCTCCAAAATAAGTGAATACAGGAAATAGATCAGCCCCAAAAGCTCTAAGAATCTCTTAGCTCTAAGTATGAAAGCGTAAGTAAATTAAACACCAAAATCCTCTATATATAAGCCTAATCTCGGCTGGGGCTTCTGTGTAAATACTGGAACTATTCTGGGCCTCTTTGCAAATCTTCATAACTTGTTAAACCGACGTGTACGGCCCATCTCGCTAGTGTGTCGACCGATGCACAAGGTGTGTCGGTCGATGCTTGATCAATAAATCGGACAGTGAGTTAAGCTCTCGGCCAAAACGTCCCAAAAGTCCCAAAATGCTCCAAATATCTCCAATTAGCTCCAAACCTGATTAAACCTGTAAAAGACTCTAAACGAACACAAAAGACACTAAAAACACATCTATATCATGGTATAAAATGGGTAAAAACCATGATATATCACTCCTGAAACAAAGCTTTCACGCTGTTAATCATCTCAATGGGTGACATCACGTTCTCATATTGCTTCTGCAGCTCAGAGTTCATAGTCACCAGCATTAGACAGTTAACATCTTTGACATCAGCTGAATGCTTATCCCAAGCATTCTTTTCTGTCTGCGGGGCATTGGAACGTGGCCTCTCGGTGAGAACTCTTTCAAGGACATATTCCTTGTTCTCCTGCCTGAGAACTATTCTCAGGTTCCGATACCATTCCAAGAAATTAGATCCATTTAACTTGTCCTTCTCAAGGACGGATCTTAGTGAGAAAGTGTTGATGTGATTTGAGACAGACATAGCTGTAATTCAAAAGGGGTAGATTTTAGTTATAATGCTCAAGGAATGAGAATTCTTATCTAATAAGAAAAACTCGCATTGTAATTAAAACTATGTTTCCTCAGATGAATACAATGAGCCAAGACCCTCAGATGACTAAAATTCGAGTTGGCGACTCGCCGTTACTCAAATTTTAGCTATCTAGGTAAGAAAATCATTGCTAATTGTACTCAGTACAACTCTTGGTCGTGGATAAGACAAAATATGTCCAATCCACTCTGATGTCTCTGGGCCCAGAACTTCTGACAGCCCAGTCAAGTAAAACCAATCCATTTTCTGTCTCGTGATCACTGACAGTTGCACTGCAAGTCTGTCAATGATCACCTGCCTTACTCACGTTGTAGTGGATATCGAGGACTCCAAGATTATCCAACAAACGACACGAGTCTTGACAGTAGACAAGATCGGGCAAGACATCAAGATCACTTGATATTTAGTTGAGGAAAGGAACTATTTTTTTTTTTATCTTGATGTATATCCAATACACATCCAAGAAGTTATTAATTCAATTAAAACATTCAGTTTTATTAAGTTAAGGTTTATTTTGATTTGGTATTCGCAACTAGAAGTCCAACCCCTGAGTCTGCGAGTCGTGTGTTGATCGACACAGCCTTTGCATCGATCGACACATCTTAACCACAATCAAATTGGTTTTCGGTTCAATCCAATCCAACCGAAACCAAACAACTGAATCGATCGATGCACCCAGTGCGTCGATCGATACAGTGCGAGTTTTCGCGATGCAACGATCGACACAAGCTTAGTGTCGATCGACGCTTTGCGAACAACCCAAAAGATTTTACGAGTTTTCGCTTTGCGTCGATCGATGCACACTTTGCACCGATCGACACTCTGCGACAAACCCTAAAATTGATTACGTGCTTTTCGCTCTGCATCGATCGACACACGCTTTGTGTCGATCGACACTCTGCGAGAACACAGGTATCGAATTTTCAACAGATGCTTTAATCCGAGATTAATACTTGAAAACACGATTTTCACAGGCAATAATCAATTCAACAAACTCAGTTTTCGAATTAATTGCATCAGATTCAATAGCTAAACCCTAACAACGCTCTGATACCACTGTAGGATCTCCTAGGATCTAGGGTTTGATATATTGAATTTACCAACCTCGTTCTTACCTTGAACTGGCAGCGGAATTGGTGAACGAGATCAGTGAGCAACGCAGATGCCTTGCCTCTACCAGATACACACGCACACAAGCTGGAAACGGGATGCTAGTGCCGGATCTGTGGGATCTAAGAGTTTCTGGTGTTTCTGCTTTTCTGTCAGAGAGAAGAGAAGACCGCTAGGGTTCAGGTCGACCATATAAGACCTTATATATCGACCTGGAAATGACATCACCAAACCGTCGGACAATCCCGGCTCGGTTACGTCATTAATCCGAAACATCATTTTCGGAACCCGATGTGCAACGATCGACACACTTACTGTGCCGATCGACACACCTCCACGAAAAGCCTGCATCGATCGACGCACTCATGCATCGATCGACACACACATTGTAAAACTCTATGTAAATGTGTATCCAATACACATAAGTATGATCATTACCATAATGATCATTCCCACTTTCATGCTTCCAGTTTGCTTAGGTGTGTGACCCTATAGGATCATATAATACTGGCAGTAAGTCTACAACTTACAGATTGCAAGGGGCTTCTAGCAAAACATTGCAACCACCCAGTATTATACGAATGTCTGATCTCGACACACAACTATCATCAGGAGTGAGTACAAGTGTGATTTCAGGACACTATCCCAACACATGCAGCAACCATTGCTTCATACCAAACACGCAGTTCTACTTGCCCTTTCTTCAACGTTCTACTGTCGCTTAGGTCCTGCATATTTCAAAAATATCAGTACCACAACTAGTATCCAATACTTACGTAGAACTTGAATTAATAACACAATACCTGAAGAAGAAGTACCATACATCTCCTTCATCTCTTGTGAATCTTCCAAGAATTTAATGCAATCTCTCTTCCAATGCCCTGACTCATTGCAGTAGAAGCATTTTCTAACACCAGATGGGTCTGACTTGGGCTTATAAGATGACACAGGCTTATCCTGATTCCAAATCTGGACGGCCCTGCCTCTACCCTTACCAACACAAGATTTCTCAAATCTTTTACCCTTTATGATGTCTTGCTCTGCTGTTTTGAGCATGCCATGCAGCTCAGTCAACGTCTTTGTCAAGTTATTCTTGATATAGCTTTTGATAAACTTATCATAACTAGACGGCAGTGACTGCAGAATGATGTCAGTGGCCAACTCTAAGCTGACAGGACATTCCAGTTTCCCAAGGTTATCAATGTAACCCATCATTTTAATGACATGAGGACTTACTGGAGCATCCTCTGGTAGCTTGCACCCAGTGAGAGACTTCACCATCTGGAATCTTTCAACTCGTGCCAGATCCCGAAACTTCAGTTTCAGGCTGGTGATCATCTCTATTGGCGACTCAATGTTCTCGTATTGACTCTTCAAGTCCACGCACATCTACCACATCAGACCACGCACATCTACCACATCAATATAATGCTTATTCCAAACATTATATGCTGCATGCGAGCGATTGGTCCCAAGCCTTTCTGGAGGAGCCTTTTCAAGGACATAGTCCTTGCTCTCCTGCTTGAGAATGAATCTCAGATTCCGATACCAATCCAGGAAGTTGGATCCATTTAACTTGTCCTTCTCAAGAACGGATCGCAACGAGAAAATAGTCATAGACATAAGCTGAAATCCAAGAATGACAAAGATTTAGTTATGTATATCATGAGAAATCTTATCTAATAAGAAAACTCGCATTATATTCAAACAATGTGTCCTCTATGAATATAATGATCCAAGATCCATACTTCACCAAAATCTGAGTGGGCGACTCGCCATTACCCAAACTTTAGTTATCTAGGTAAGCAAATCATTGCTAATTGTACTCAGTACAACTCTTGGTTGTGGGTGAGACAAACTATGTCTAATCCACTCTGATGTCTCCGGGCCCAGAACTTCTGATAGCCCAGTCAAGTATAACCTATCTTTTCTGTCTTATGATTATTGACAGTCGCACTGCAAGTCTGTCAATGATCATCTGCCTTACTCATGTTGCAGTGGATACCAAGGACTCCAAGACTATCCAACAAACGACACGAGTTTTGACAGTAGACAAGATTGGGCAAGACATCAAGGTTACTTGATATTTAGTTGAGGAAACTAAACCCAAAAGTTCAGCAAATCAATCTCTTAGGTCATGTAATTGTTGATGTTTAGCACTGCAAATCTATCAACATAACTACCTGCCTTACTCACGTAATTGTGGACACCAAGCTCTTGGCTAGACCATCACACAACGAAATGAGTCTTGACAGTTGACCATATTGAAGCTAAGCTTTGATCAAGGCTTAGGTCAAGTTTGGTTTCTGCAAATTCAAGGTTCAATAACCAGAATTTCGAGCACTGTATCGATCGACGCAAACCATGTCTGTCGATCGACACTACCAAACAAAACCGGACTTCAATAACCGGTTAATCCAATTAACCCGGTTCATCGAACCGGTCATGTCGATCAACACAACCCGTGTGTGACGGTCGACATAGACCTTAACCGAGGACAGTTTTGATAACCGGTTCAATCCAATTGAACCGACTTATCAGATCAAACTGATCTTAACCATTCAAATCGGTTTATTTTAATTGTGATAATTGGTTCAATCCATTTGAATCAATTCATCCAATTTAAACCGTTTTAACCAGTTTCAACTAATTGCGATAACCGGTCCAATTCCATTGAACCGTATTATCCAATCAAACTGATTCAAACCATCGGTTTTTGCTAATTGAGATAATTAGTTCAATCCAATTGAACCAATTCATCCAATTTAAACCGATTTATTCGGTCTTAACCAAGCATGATAACCGGTTTAATCCATTTGAACCGATTAACCATTCGCTGGGTCTGTGTCGATCGACACTCGACCGAATCTGCTCTGTGTCGACCGACACTCAAACTGTGTCGATCGACACAGAAGGCTTTCAGTTTTTTCCGCGAAAAACCCTAGCCGCCGAATCTGTCGATTTCGCTGTTCTGTGTCGACCGACACACCTAGTGTGTCGATCGACACTGTGCGAAAACACAGACTCGATCTTGATCGAAATCGATCTGACCTGTTCTAACCAAACAACCTAGTTTTCGAATCTAAATCATCAAATTCAATAAACAGGTCTGATTCAATGATAAAACCCTAAGGCTCTGATACCACTGTTGAAACTTCGAGCCAATTCTACCAAATTCAGAATTGCTGTCAGGTTCCGAAGCCTAGGATCTAGGGTCTAGTTAATTGTATCAAGGATCTGATCTCGTGTTTACCTGGAGATTGGCAGCGGAAGATGGTCAGATAAACGAGATCTGTGAAGCGCCTCAGATGCTGCGCCTCTACTTCAGTCCACACGCACACAAGCTGGAATCCGCCGGGATGCTAGTACCGGGGCTCGGATCTCCTGGGAACTGAGTTTCTTGAGGTTTTGTGTTTTTCTCTCAGAGAAAACACTGTCTGGGCGGCGCTCATCTGCTAGGTCGAAATTACATAAGATCACTTATGTATGTCGACCTTGACATAAACCGAAACATCAGTCTCGGTTTCGGCCTTGTGTCGACCGACACACTTAGTGGTGTCGATCGACACACGTCTTGTGTCGACCGACGCACCCAATGGTGTCGATCGACACACACATCGACCAGACCATATGCCAATGATCAATCCCATACGAACTATGTCCAACTTGCTTAGGTGTGTGACCCTGTAGGTTCACACGATACTGGAAATGAGTTACAACTCATTTGTCATAAGCGGTTTATAGCAAAACATTATGACTACCCAGTATCACATGAATTGTCCGATCTCGACAATACAACTATCTCTAGAGTGAGTACAATGTGATTTCAGGACATAATCCCAACAAAGAGCTTGAGAAACAGATAATCCTGGCATACTCCATCATACTTCATGCCAGTGATTATGTCCTCAAACTGATCAATGTGATCCATAGGCTGCTCCGACGGATGACCATGGAAAGCATTCTGCTTCATCAGCGAGTAGTAGATGGTTTTGATCTCAAAATCATTCCTCTCAAAACCAGGCATTACAAGAGCTGACCGGTTTGCATGAAACTCATCCGGTCTGTTGTAGTCAGCTAAAGTCCTCTCATGGACTATCATCTGTCTATTTCGGTTCTGTCCTTGGCCTTGGTTCTGCGGCTGTGGTTCAGGTTCCTCAACCTCAGGGATCACACGTCCCTCAGCATCAATCCTATGCCCAGCAGCATTGTATGGATTGTTATCTCGGTCCCTCAGGGTACCTTGAGCATCAGGCATTATGATTACCTTTTGTACCACCATCCTTGCTCTTCTTTCTCTTCTGTTAGTCCTCTCTAGTCGTCCAAGTTCGTCAAGTTCGAGATTAACGAGGTTCAAGTTCTGATTACTTCTGGTTTCACGCGTCTGCATAAACTGTCTGTAATCGTCAAGCAACGATCGATGCTATCAGTGCAACGATCGATTCAATCTTAGAATCGCCTAGTGACGATCGACACAAAGGTGCAACGATCGACGCTATGCGAAATTGGTACCTGCGACAGAGAGAAAACAGAGAAAAGTTAGTAACTAAAAAAAATAAAAATAAAAATAAAAAATCCTAGTAAAAACCCTAAGTTCGATCCTATCGAAGACTCTAAGAGTCCCCGGCAACGGCGCCAAAAACTTGATAGGGTCAGGTTTTAATCCTATTCTACTGCAAGTGCACAGTTAAGTGATTGAAGTATATAAGGTATCGAATCCACTGAGACTTTGGTTTCGATAGATTAAGAACTATAGAGATTTAAACTAAGAAGAAAGCAATGTGAAGTAAACTAAATAGCAATGCGAGAAAGTAAACAAGTAGCAAGATTGTCGGTTGTGAAAGCAGTTAATTAAGGGCGCTAAGTCTAGGGCGTTCTCAGGAAATCAGACAAGCAGACAAATTATTCAGTCATGATCTAATTAAGTACAGTTCTAGAACTCAAATCACGGATATAGAATTAACCAACTGTCGTTGCGAGAATTCTCTAAGTCTAAGTGCAGTAATCCAAATTCCTTTGCAATTACTAACAGATTAAACCAATTTCAAGTTCGATATGTTCACAATTAAACTAAACCAAATTCCTTTGCGAGAAGTTTAATTGCTCAACCTAAATAGTTCAGATTCTAAATCACACTTTCGTGTCGTATTTAGCAACCTAAGATCTAGATTCTAATTGATCAGGTTAGAACTAGCATTAAACACAATTTAGATCGAAGAACATTCTATTCATGTGAATCCTTAACTGAATTAAACAAGTCTAGCAAGTCATGAAATCCCTAGTGAGAATCCCTAAACCTAACAATGAATCTAATCAGACATGATTAATGAAACAGAAATCATAGAATTAATAGATTGCATATAAGAAATTAAATAGATAAAGGGGTTCGAAATCTTCTCCAAAATAGATGAAGTACATGATCAGATCAGCCCCAAAAGCTCTAAAAATCCCTTAGCTCTCAGTATCAAAGCGTATGAAAAGCATATCTAAATAAAATACCAAAATCCTAATTATATAGGCTAAATCTCGGTTGGGGCTTCTTTGTAAATACTGGAAACTTCTGGGCCAAAGTGTAATATCTTCATTCTTCATTAAACCGCCGAGTCTGGCCCATCTCGATTGTGTGTCGACCGATGCACAATGTGTGTCGGTCGATGCAATCCTGTTTTCTGGACAGTGAGCTCAAGCTCTCGGCCAAACACTCCAAAAATCTCCAAAAAGCTCCAATATCTCCAATTCTGCTACAAACCTGATTATACATGTAATAGACTCTAAAAGAACACAAAAAGACTCTAAAACATACTTATATCATGGTCTAAAACTAGTAAAAACTATGATATATCAACTGCTGCAACGTCTTCTCGGACTGCACGACCACAAAAGTTCAACAATCAGCGAGGTAATCGGCGTAACAATAACCGGTTCAGAGGAGGTCGTGGTAACAAATTTGGTCAGGCTAATCAATTCGCACCTTGGGGAAACCCTCAGTACTGGCCAAATCCTTATGCTCCGTGGCCTCAGCAATTCGGGAATTGGGGACCATATCAGCAGAACTACTCTCGTCCGCAGTTTAATCAGCAGCAGAGTTCAAGTTCTCAGCAAGCAAATTTGATTGAATTTCCAAATGTTTCAAACAATGGCTCCTACTCGTACAAAACATTGACAGACCCGAATGCAGCTGACTGGTTTATGGACTCTGGCGCCACTGCTCACATCACGAACTCGGCAGGTAACCTTCTTCATTCTACTCTTAAGCATAACACCTCGCATTCAGTCATGGTGGGTAATGGTTCTTCTATCCCTGTCACTTCAATTGGCTCAGCTTCTCTTCCCACTCGTTCTCGTACTTTGTCTCTGACCAATGTACTTGTGACTCCTCAAATAGTCAAAAATCTCATCTCTGTTCGCAAATTTATATCGGATGATTTATGTTCTATCGAATTTGACCCTCTTGGATTTTCTGTGAAGGACCTTCAAACTCAGACGGTTCTGCTCCGATGTAATAGCAATGGAGATCTTTACTCAATTCCAGCTTCTCTCACAAAAATCCATCCTTCTTCGTCAGCTCTTCTAGCATCAACTCTGACGCTATGGCACAAGCGACTCGGTCACTCCAATAATTATGTGCTTCGTTCTGTCTTTTCTCAAAATTCTGCTTTGTGTAATAATGACAAGTTCTCAACATCTTGTGAGTTCTGTCAATTGGGAAAACAATCCAAACTTCCATTTTTTGCTTCTCAATCTGTCGTTAAACAGCCTTTTGAAATAATCCACTCCGACGTGTGGTCATCACCGGTCGCGAGCTTAAGTGGTATTCGTTTCTATGTGTTTTTCTAGATCACTTTACTCAATATCTCTGGGTTTATCCGATCAGACGTAAAAGTGAAGTGTTTTCCAAGTTCTTGCACTTCACATCTCTCATAAAAACTCAGTTCAATGCTCAGATAAAATCATTCCAATGTGATAACGGAGGAGAATACAACAACAAACTATTCCAGGATCATTTCGATAAGTATGGAATACAAGTTCGTTACTCCTGTCCACACACTTCCCAACAAAATGGGAAATCTGAAAGGATGATTAGGACCATCAACAACACAGTCCGATGTATGCTATTTCAAGCCCGCCTTAAGCCATCTTTTTGGGTTGAGGCACTCCATGTGGCAGCTCATATATTGAACATACTTCCTTCTTCAGCTGTTCAAAACCAGATTCCTCACACCCTGCTCTACAAAAAGAAACCTTCGTATGAACATCTGAGAGTCTTCGGATGTTTATGCTTTCATATTCTCAATCATTCAAACCTTCACAAATTATCACCTAGGACCACTCCTTGTCTGTTTCTTGGGTACCCATCGCAGCATAGAGGTTACAAATGCCTTGATTTAAAAATCAATCGCATCATCATTTCTCGTCATGTATTCTTTGACGAAGAGAAGTTCCCAGCTGCAGCTTCTATACAAAACACGTCAACATCATATAGCTTCCTTGATGATGATGGCGCCTCTTCACCCTTGATGAAACAAATCCTTCAAACACCTTTCCCAAGTACACAGACACAGATTAATGAGACTGTGATTCCTGTCCCAACGGCTGTACAGCCGGTCCCATCTCTTCCTCATGTTCCAGCTGCGCGTCATTCCATGACAACGCGAGCACGAGATGGGATTCATAAACCCAAGAAAATCATTTCATTATTATCTGCCACTCAATCGCCATTACCTAAAAGTCACAACTTTGCCTTGTCTGATTCAAATTGGAACTCGGCTATGACTGATGAAATAGATGCGATGCTTAAGACTAAGACATGGATTTTGGTACCTAGACCTCCTAATGTTAACATTGTGAGATCTATGTGGTTATTCAAACATAAATATGATGCTAACGGTGTTCTTTCCAGACATAAGGCTCGCTTGGTTGCTAATGGCAAATCACAGGAACCGGGAATAGATTTCACAGAGACTTACAGTCCAGTGTTGAAACCTGCGACGATTAGATGTGTTCTGAATATCAGTCTTGCACTCAACTGGCCTACTCATCAGCTAGACGTCAAAAACGCTTTCCTTCAAGGAGATCTCAAGGAAACAGTTTATATGCATCAGCCACCAGGTTTCACGAATAAATCTTTTCCTAATCATGTTTGCAGATTGAACAAGGCCATTTATGGGTTAAAGCAGGCTCCAAGAACATGGAACTCAAGGTTTTCTCAGTTCATATCACGTATCGGCTTTGTCACTAGTAAAGCAGATGCTTCTCTCTTCATCCTTCGGAAACATGGTCACTACGCTTATCTGCTTCTATACGTCGACGATATTATTCTGACTGCATCATCAACAGACTTTCTGAGGCAGATTATCAACAAGCTGAAAGCTGAGTTCCCTATGACAGATCTAGGAAGACTGCATCATTTCCTTGGAATAAAGGCTGACTACAATGATAAAGGGCTGTTCTTAAGTCAAAGTCTCTATGCACAGGAAATAGTGGAGCGCGCTGGTATGAAAGGATGCAAGCCGCTGGCAACACCGGTCGACCTCAAATCAAATCTCTCGTGCTCAGATGGTGACGTCTTTCCTGATCCGACATTGTATCGATCACTGGCTGGAGCGTTGCAATATCTTACCTTTACGCGACCTGACATCTCGTATGCTGTCCATCAGGTTTGTTTATACATGCACGATCCGAGAGTAACACATTTTCAGGAGCTAAAGCGAATCATTCGCTATGTACAAGGAACTCTGCATCACGGTTTACAATTGGTACGTGGCGACATTAGTACTCTCACAGCATACTCTGATGCCGATTGGGCTGGATGCCCAGATACTAGGAGATCAACATCAGGATACTGCGTGTTTATGGGTCCAAATCTGATATCTTGGTCTGCAAAGAGACAAGCTACAGTGTCACGATCAAGTGCAGAGGCTGAGTACAAAGGAGTTGCAAATGCTGTTTCTGAGCTTTGTTGGATTAGAAACCTATTGATCGAGCTTCAACGACCAATAAAGAAGACATCAGTTGTGTACTGCGACAACATAAGCTCAGTATATCTCTCAACAAACCCGGTTAAACATCAGAGGACAAAGCACATTGAGCTTGACATTCACTTTGTTAGAGAGAAGGTTGCGATTGGAGAGGTAAAAGTCATTCATGTTCCATCCTCTTTACAGTACGCGGACATCTTCACAAAGGGACTACCGACGTCTTTATTCAACGAATTCATATCCAGTTTAACCGTCCGTGAACACGACGCTTCAACTGTGGGAGGGTGATAGAATATGGAATATTCTGTTACAATTTAAAATGTATCTTGTACAGATTTTCTGTTAGGATAGTTCACTATTTTCATGTAACAACTTTGTAACTATTCTGCCTATTAAAGGCTAACGTGAATATACATTCCTTCAAGGGAAATTCATCAAATTTCAATGAAAACCTTTTTTATTGTCAAATTATAAATTGTATACCTTTTTGTTTTTCATAGTTCCACAAATTATTGACAAAAAAGTTCCACAAATTTAGATATTATCTAAATCAACATTACTAGTTTACAATGTTATACCACAAAGATAGAAAGCACGGCCGGCCCTGAAATTTTGAAGGTTTAAAACAAAACAAAAAATTGGGGGCTAATAGTTCATACAATAAAATTTACTAAAACAAAAGTTCTTACAAAAATATTTCAAATAAAAGTTAAATTGGTAAGAAAACCGTCCAGTGATTTATAAATTTGACGACCAAAAGTTTTAAAGCTGCAACCGGATTGTTATTTTGTGGAATAAAATTATGTGGAATGACTCATTCATATAAGTTCCAAAAAACTTACCATTTACATAGAATGGAATGGAATAATGATTCCATCAATCCCACAATATTCCACACAAAATTTCAAAGAAAAATATTCCACTGCAATTTTGATTATAAATAGATGGAACGAATTTATTCCATTTTTTTTCATATCCCATTCATGTTATTCCATTCACAATCATTACATTCATTCCACGTGATGTTCACCATTTACACCTAAGTATATCTTCTGTAGCTCAGCTGGGAAGGCATATTGTTTTTACACTCAACTCCCGTAAGTTGTTGAAGATTTTTTTTTTGAATTTTAAAAGGCTTACTAAAAATGGGGGCCAAGTCAATTGTTTCACTGGGTTTTGCTCAGGGTTGAGCCTGATAGAAAATGGAGGTTAGTATTTTTTGTTTCATTAGAAGCCGCGGGCTGTCCATGACCGTCCATATCCAATATATTATAGACCGGTCATGGACAAGTCCATATTTTAAATGGATTAAAATGAATATGATTAATAGTGTTTATGGATAAAATATATTAGACGCGTTTGGACATGGACAGTTCAATAAATATTTATATACATTAAATTTTAGGTCAAAATTTGAAGTTTTCTTACCAAAATGCATAATCGAGTTTCTACAAAAAAAAATTTACAATAAAACCACAAAATTTTGTTTTCAGCCATAAACGTAACTTCACATTTTCCCGTTAAAAACATGATTTTACATTTTCCACCAAAAAACATAATCCGCATTTTCCCGCCAAAACATGATTCCATGTTTTCCGCCAAAACACGATTCCTCATTTTTCCGCCAAAATGATGATTCCACGTTTTTCCGTCAAAATGCAATTTCATGTTTTTCTGCCAAAAGCGAGATTCCCTGTTTTTTCGCCAAAACACGATTTTCCAGTTTTCCACCAAAAACGTGATTGCATGTTTTCTTCATAAAATTTGATATCGTATTTTCTCGCCAAAATCTCAATTTCGAAATTTCCCGCTAAAATGCGATTTTTTATTTTCTCATAAAAACGTGATTTCTCGGGTTTGTTCAAAATTTTGAAATTAGCCTTATTTTTAACCATTTGTATTATTTGGTAAATAAGTTATTAATGATATCTTTTGATATTAATATAAATTTAAAATATTATAGCTTTGAAAATGGTAATGGAATGTCCATTGGACATCTCATTTGAATATGGTCCATAATGGACATGGACGTAAATGGACATGTTCATTTGTGGAGACGGTCACAATTTGTCCATAATCAAAATGTACAATATTAGACATGTCCAAATGGACATGAACATTGTGGATGCTAAAACCCACACTCGAGGTTTAGAGTATTTTATGTGATGATTTGAGAAAGGTGGGCTAGATTCTAGGATGAACCATGAAATGAACAAGACTTAACTAGATGAATCTGGATTGTATTAAATGGATGATAAAAGTTTACAATGACTTAAGCTTGAGAGCGATTACAATTGCAAGGTAAAGAATATGTGTCTAGAGAGTCGGATGATCGCAGGTGAAGGTGGTGTCGTCCTTCTTATAGTCTTTCTTCCTCTAACTGCTTTTCTCTTTTCTCGGGGTCTGGTCTAACGACTCCAACGATCTATGGGATCTTCCTCGACTTAATCTTCTCCTCATGTTCAGCTGATATGTCGTGTATTCCGGACACGGTTAACCGACGAACCGGCCGGTCGAGTTGAAGCTTACTGCCTGGATCCATAGTCTGATTTTCAGCCCATCAGGTGTGTCTTATGCTCTATCAGGCCAATAGTGAGGTATGTATCCAGATGAACTCCCTGAGGGGAATTGGCCCAAACGTTGGTTTGATTCAGAGTATGAAGCATGAGGCAGACTTTCGGTTTGGTCTGCCAGGGCTGACGCAACTTTATCTACAATATGTGCCTTTAGTGCCACGTCGATACTGGATTTTTCATTTCCCCTCCACAGGTATAAACCTTTTTACCAGGGGTCATACGTTAAGGCTAGTGCTGCTAGAGCGCCAGCTGAGGAATTATCCCCTCGAGGTATTCTCCTGAGCTTGAAATCCTTTATTTGATCTGCAAGCTCGTGGGCTACTTTGTGTAGGCTTTCATGCGATCACCTTTAGCTTCGTACTCGCCATGGATCTGTCTCGTTACTAGGTGTGAGTCGATGAATGCAAGAACTTCACGAGCTCCAATTTCGATTGAAAAACGGAGCTCGACTATTAGAGCCTCGTACTCGGCCTCGTTACTGGATGCACTGGATCCGATCCTAAAAGACTGCTCGATTACTTCTCCTGTCGGAGTTACGAGCTTGATTCCTACTCCGGAACCGTACTTGGATGAAGCCCCGTCAACGTGAAGGGTCCAATAATCGTTTTGTTCTCTTGGTCTGAAGCTATAGGCGAGAGTTCGATGATAAAGTCTGCTAGAACTTGAGCCTTTGCGCTCGTTCTGGTACGGTATTCAATATCATACTCGCTTGGCTCGATTTCCCACTTAGCCAACCTTTCAGACTGACTCGGGCTATGCAATATAGTTCGTAGTGGTTGTGATGTCATCACCACTATAGCATGCGACTGGAAGTATGGTCGATTGGAAGTATGATTGTAGCTTCATGGCTGCCATTACTAATGCAATCATGAGTTTTTCCATTGTTGGGTATCTCGTTTCTGGGTCTACGAGTGTTTTTATCATGTAGTATATGGGCTTTTGTTCGCTTTTTTCTTCACGAACTAAGATTGCACTCACGACGGATGGCGAGGTTGCAATGTAGAGGTATAGAGGTTCGCCTTCTATAGGTTTTGCTAGTATCGGGGGTTCACTGAGGTACTTTTTGAGTTCATGTAAAGCTATCTCGCAATCCTCGTCCCATTGGAACTTTCAGTTTCCTTTAAGAAGGTTGTAAAATGGGAGAAAATTGTCCTTAGATCGGGATATGAAATGGTTTAAGACTGCTATTCGTCCTGACAATCTCTGCACTCCCACTCACGTTTCTTGGAGAAGGCATTTCAAGGAAGGTCATGATTTTCTTTGGGTTCGCCTCAATCCCTCATTCTGTTACCAGATACTTGAGGAATTCTCTCGACGGCAATCCAAAGGAGCATTTAGCTGGATTAAGCTTCATCCCATATTTGTTCAAGATGCGAAGCATTCTCGTAGATGTGCTATGTGGTCGCTCTCCTTGGAGGACTTCACCAGCATGTCATCGATGTAAACTTCCATTGACTTCCCGAGCTGATCGGCGAACATTTTGTTTACCAATCGTTGGTACATAGCTCCGGCATTTTTTTAACCATATGGGCATCACCTTATAGCAATAGGTTCCGCAATCGGTTATGAAGACTATTTTTCCTAGGTCCTTTGGGTTTATAAGGATTTGGTTATACCCATAAAACGCATCAATGAAGGAAAACAATTTGTGTCCAGTGATAGCTTCTACCAGACGATCTATATGTGGGAGTGGGAAGCTGTCTTTCGGACATGCTTTGTTCAAGTATGTGAAGTTTATGCAGACTTTCCACTTTCCACTTCCCGTTTTTGTTTTTGACGACCACCGTGTTGGCTAATCAGTCGGGGTATTTCACCTCCCTGACTGACCCGACCTTTAGCAGTCTGTCGACCTCGTCGTTAATCGCTTTAGCTCGATCTAGATCGAGGGTACGGCGTTTCTGTTTTACAGGTTTGAACGTTGGATCTACGTTTAGCTCGTGCGAGGTGACGTCTATGTTGATCCCCTTCATGTCTTTTGTGGATCATGAAAATGTATTTTCGTTTACTATTTTATTCTGGCCAAAAATACCTGGACTATAGAGCTGGTCAAAAAAACATTTCAAGTTTGATTGACTTTTTCAATAATCACCAAACTTGTGGTTGATTCGGCCAAAACAACACACTGTTATCTGATCTGTTAAGATGAAACAACGAAGCATTAACGGTTCTGTTAAGACAAAATGATGTCGTTTTGTCCAAAGCTTTTGTTTGAGAAAATTGCCAAAAAATACCTGAACTTTTTAGTTTTCGCCAAAAATATGAACTTTTTAATTTTGGCCAAGATATATGAACTATATTTTAGCCGAAAATATAATTGAACCCAAAAAATTAGGTTTGAAAATAATTTCACACCACCAGCATTCGAACTAAGGTTGCACTGAAAACATGCTCTACCACTAGGCTATTTCGATAATTCAAGTATTATTTAAAACAACTAATATATAAACTCAACAGTTCGAATATAAAAAGAACTCAATTACTCGAACCAATTCTTCTTCACTCGATTCATCATATTTGCTTCCATTTTTTTTTTCAAAATTCCTAATCGACGATAAAAATTTTAGTCGTTGGAGCTCTCGTCGTCTACAATATTATTCGTATCTTCATCTGAATTATGTTGATTGATTCAAATTCAAATAAAAATTAATGACAGTCACGAAATTGAAAGAAAAAGATAATGATATAAGCTTAAAATGAATCCAAAAATTAACAAAATGGATATTGTTAGTCAATTATGAATTTTGAAAATAATAGAAGCAAATATGGTGGTGAAGAATAAGAAGAAGAAATTGGGTCGGTTTCGGTTACTGGGTTGTATACGAAATCTATTATCACTTATATTTAGTCGAGACTATTTATACTCGAAAGAGACTTGACATAGTAATTGTGCATGCCTTCCATACAACCCGAGTTCAAATATAGATGGTTAAGATTATTTTCTACCCCATTTTAAAGGTTGGGATAATCGAGTCGCAATTTGGATTTTGATCGTAAGTAAATCTTTGTAGTTCATGTATTTTTTAATAAAAATTAAAAAGTTAGGTAGGTATCAAAATTAAAAAGTTTAAATATTTTTTGACCAAAATTTAAAAGTTAGGTAGGTATTGTTTGACTATTTTTCAAACCAAAATTTTGAACAAAACGATGGAGATGTTAACGTTTAGTCGTTTCATTTTAAGCGATATGCTATTTTAGCCAATCATAAGTTTGGTGATTAATGAATAAGTCAATCAAAATTGAAGTATTTTTTGATACTTTCATATATTTTTTTGGTCAAAATAAAATAATTCAAATATTTTTGGCATTTTCCCTATGAAACATTGAGAAATTAACCTCAAAAACAAATTCATATAGAGTTGATCACTTGACCTAAAACATTTGATAACGAAAACCACTCAATCCATTTATAATCTGAAGGACGGATACACAAAGAAGGTAACGTGTGTTGTCACCAAAAGTTAACTACTAAAAACAGCAAAGGTTTCATTTATTTATAACACCACACTCTATTAGAGTTCTTTCTTATAGTCACTTTTAGTCTCAGTTTCTCCTCCTCTTCTTCTTCTCTTCTTTATCTGCCGAATTCTTCAGCTGTACAACAGAAGAACTCATCAATGGAGGAGATTTATCAACAGATAAAGCAAAATAACTAAAACATCAGCTACAAAATGAACTTACCATTATGATGAGAATACGAACAAACACAGCTACAAAATCGGTGAAAAGGGTCAGCGAATGTTTCACGTAATCCATGTCACCGAGGTGTGCTTTCTCTATAATCTCTTGTGTGTCCACCACCATGTATCCAACGAAGATCAAGAGTCCAAAGTAGAGCTGCACCAACACATTCATAACAATGTGAGGCTACTAATAGAAAGAAAGAACTACTAATAGAAGAGATCTTTACACATAGGAGATGTTTAATTTACCTCAAACTTAAAGATAGATGCAGAGCCACCGAAGATGGAAGAGGCAAACTGAAGCCACATTAGCATTGACAACCCAGATGAAAGCAGTCCTCCAAGGTAGAGATACTCTCTGCGTCTTGCCAGCATCGCTGCTCCTGAGAAACAGATAAACGCTATTGCAGTTCCCACAAACGCAGTGATGAGGATGCTGGAATAACAAAAGAAAGATAATAAATGTCAGAGTCTAGCATAAAATTTAACAATTCTTACCATTATGATGAGATGTACGATAAGTAACTGTAAATCACCTTGGATCAAAATCAACTGCCGCTTTAATCAAGGGACCAACTGAAGCACCTTCAAGAACGGCTGACAGAAACAGAAGTGAAAGCCTCTTTTGCTGTACCAGAAGAAACAACAATTTCAGGAAAACGATACAATTAGAAAGCACGCAACCTTAAGAAAGAAGGTGAATGTAAGAACACATACTTGTTCATAAGGGGGACAGGAAAGCAGCCAAATCATGCTTCCAAAGCATGCAATGGTTGTGAGAATACCACCGATATTCCAGAGCACGTGAAGGTAAGCTCCAAAGGCAGACGCGACAAGAGCACAACACAAAGTGAGATAAACCTACAAATTCCACAAGAAATATAAGAACCCGGATCAGTAAGTTTACACTCCCCACTACCCATATCAGTATGAATACAAAGAAAAATTCCATCACGAGAATTCAGTTTTTTTTTTAAGTTGGGGTAACGAACAAAGACGATCTTGACAATTACAAGCGAAGCGGATTAGTAACGACGGAATTATAGTAAGTATCTATGGACTGATTAATTAAATCTCACGAATTTCACTCTCCACAAAAAATAAAACGACAAAATTAGAAACCCTAGAAATTTGTGGACTACAATCGCAACGATTCGTTCAGTAATACGAACAAGGAAACCGAATTGAGATGCAATTGAGATAACCAGAGCGATCAATTACCACGAAAACGTAACGAATCGCAAATCAATCGTCTATAATCAAGAATCCACGGTTTGTGCGAGGAAGAAGAAGTTACCCGTTTAAGATGATTCTGGACGGCCGGAGAAATCTGACGGAGATTCTTGAGAGAATCATAGCTCCAGCTTCTGCTACCAGGTTGAGAATCGAAGAATGACGAGAACGAATCCATGATTGTGTTTTCTTTGCTTTGAGAGAGAATTAAAAGCGTAAAATTCACGAGATAATGAAAATATCGTTGAAGAAGACGACTTTCGGTATTTATAGAGGGTTTGAAGATTGGAGAATGTTTGACAATAATGCCCTTGCTGCTTATTTGTTCGATACACGTGTAGGGGCATAAAACACGGGAAAGGGTAGTTCCGGAAACTTCATGAAACATGGAGGAGGTCGTCGCATTGAATTGATACTTTGCCGCGAAGTTAATAAGCACATCTTGATCGTCATCAGACCAATAAAAACAATCCATGTGGAATTTCTTTTTCTTATCTATTTTTGATTTTTTTTGTTTTCAGTTTGCAATGCCACGTCGAGAGCTTTCAAGCTTACGGATCATTTTCTATTTCAGTGCTGCGAGTCACTATTCCAAACAGACGGTGAGAAGCAGTTTGGAATTTGGATTATCTTTTTTGGCAACATTCATTAAGAAAAAAGCCCAGCATGACAAAAAATGTAAGAATTGGGCCAAAAGTAAAAGTGCAACAGAAAAATTAGCAAGCCGACTCATGAAACCCAATAACGATATGAGCCTAAAAATTATGGATAGGAAGTTAGGAACGAATCAGGTCACGAGTCGCTAGATTGGAGACGCCGACATGCAAAAATCGCTGGTGACCACTAGAAGAGCTGCAAACACGCCGCCACTACCTGTTTTCTGAAAATGAAAGACCCAAGCTGTTGATCCCGTCTTCCGCCGAAGAGAACCTACATAAAAGAAACACATAAAGTAGACAATTAGCTTCAATAACTCGCCGGAAAGATCACGTCAAGGAGGCTTTGCCGCCGTCCAGACTAAAACAAGCGATCTGGACTATTATTTCCAAGCTACAGTAGAGGGGCTGCAAAGATATTAATCCAAGAGGGTGAAGAATCCAAGCAAAATCAGAGAAGAAAAATGATCCATCTATCGGAGAGAAGCGCCGGGAAGAAGAGACCGTAGAACAAAGAGCCCGAAAACGGTAAATTGAGCCAAGCCGGAACTGAATCCGAAAACAAAACTGACACTAGTTAGAACTAGATCGGAGATTATTAACCGAACGGGAAAGAAAGTTACGAACATATTCAAATCTCGCCGGCCACCACAACAACAAAAATTATACAAAGAGAAACTAAGCCGCAAGCCTCATCTCCCCTTCTGAAAGATCAAATCGGAGAAGAAGGGATGAGGAGAATATTTCTTTATATACACAATATTTTACCTCGTCTTACTCTTTTTTGTCAAAATTCTTCGTCCTACTCTAGTTCTAAATTTACTTATTTTTTGTCGCCACAAAGTCATTTTTAAACAAAACATTTTTTTTTAATAATCGTGACGTTCCCAATTTTTTTTAAAATTCAAAGATTAATTAACAAAACTTTCCATCTGAATACACATTCGGAAAAAAAAATTTCTAAATTTAATACGCAATTAGATATCCATCAGGATTCAAACATGAATGTCAAAAAGATATTACCACTATTTTTACCACTAAAATACGAACTTTTAGTTAACAAAAATGTTTTAAATGATGTTCAAAGAAAATGCAACCCCTAAATTGTATGTTGGAGGTGAGTTTAACACCCTTTTAAGGCTCGGTCTAATAGCAGAAATGGTCCGGAGGAGATCCAGCCCAGATAAAATGATGACGACCGAACACGAAATAGCCTGGCAGCATCGGGGCAGCTCGGCGCTGCATTCAGGATCGGCTTGCAAGAAGAAAGTATAAGAAGATAAATGTAAATCCTCATAAAGGAAATAAAAACTACATGGTGATTTTGTAAATAATATCATAAAGAATCCATAGGAAAAACCCTGAATCTTCTTATATAAATATATTTCCCATGCGTGGAAAAAGAACAAGTTTTACACACTGAATACTTTTGTACTCAGAAACACTAAGAGCTAGCGATCTCATTATCGATTCCGTCCGACTCGTATTCTCAATAAGACTAGATTCTCCGGTCTGATTCGTTATTGCCTTTTGATTCTATTTAATCTTATTATCCAAATCATTTAATTTCTAATTGATTTATTAAATTGATTATTGTGTGATTCTCTGAATCGGCATTACACTTTTACAAAAAACAAATCCAACTTTTTGGTCAAAAATAAATCCAACTTAAATACCCAATAGACATTTACTTTCAGGGGATTTTGTATTGATTTTGAATTTTGAATTTGATATTAATACAATTGTTAGCAAACAAATATCCAATATATTGATATTAAGCATGTAAAAATCCGCACGTAACACTGAACATTCTTCTAGTATCATATTTGATATCGGATCTTTATTTTTGGTTTTGTAATTGGTTTTGTGCCTTTAGATCCTACTCTTTTATAATAAAAATTATAGAGAAAAAAATTGAATATGTGAGATGACGTGCTTTCCGAGGCGCCGCACTTCCAGACCGCTGGAGAGGCTACAGAGTCTGGAAGCACGGCGCCACGGGAAGCACGTCTGAGAGCTTTCGTTCGTGTAAGTCAATAATATATCTCAGGAAACGACGTTCATAAGCGGTTCACACTAAAACGGTAGTTATATATAATATATAAATCTCAGACCGGAAAATAAACTATTACAAATAAAATCAAAGGAATTGAACCAGGAGATACGAAACCTTAATTAGAAACTCGAGAACCAGAGTACAATAAAATAAAACTGAAACCGGCGCCGCAATATATATGTCCGCTCAACAGCGGCTACAAGGCGGGGTATGTCGGTTGACCTCCAATTCTAGCTGCAACCCCAAGAGAGCCAACCCGTGCGACTCGATCCGGTCTGAAAAGCTCACCAAGCCGCACCCCCACCTTATGGCAAGGCATACTACAATGGCTAAACTTTTTGGCCAAAATCGGAAAACCACCATAAAAAGAACATATACCCAATCCACTGTAGATCGAAAGCTCCGAATTACCCTCCTTGTTTTCCGGTCCCTTCTGCAATGCACCCTCTAAATCACTCCACCTAAACCGCCACGATACTGCCGCCCTTTTCCAACACCCGACTTGCCACCCCTCACGCTCTGGTTGCCTTCCCCTAATAGAAATAAAGCCACAAGATAACTTGTAAGTACCACCGAAGCAGAAGCATTGTGAACGCAAACACCCCCAGTCACGCCGGAGCCACGACTTCCGCCGCTGGGTATAACTTCTTCACCACCACCGATAACCCCTTCCTCGCTCCATCGTTGACACCCTCAACTAGATCCAGAGATCCGAAGAAAGCTGAATGAAAATGGCTTTGAATCCGCCGTTAAATCCTTCGCCGCTCCACCACTGCACATCGACCAAGCACCAAACAAAAGATCGGCACTGATGCCCTTTAAGCTACCGCCCTTATTTAAAGACGAGAAAAGTAAACCTCCCTCTCACGTCTCCGGCGAGTCGCCGAACGGCGAAAAAGGAAAAACCAGATATGAAAATCTCTCTCTCTCTCTCTCTCTCTCTCTCTCTCTCTCTCTCTCTCTCTCTCTCTCTCTCTCTCTCTCTCTCTATCTCTCTCTCTCTCTCTCTCAA
This sequence comes from Orychophragmus violaceus, assembly GCA_030180135.1. Taxonomy (NCBI): domain Eukaryota; kingdom Viridiplantae; phylum Streptophyta; class Magnoliopsida; order Brassicales; family Brassicaceae; genus Orychophragmus; species Orychophragmus violaceus. The sequence continues at coordinate 20,001,687 of CM058240.1, forward strand.
ATTCTCTCTTTTTATTTCTCTCTCCTTGTTGTGGGTTTGAGTAAAAAAATTCAGTAAAACAGTAGTTGAAAAAAATTCAAATTAGAATTAATAAAAAGTTTGAAAAAGGAAAGATCATAAATCAAATTTAATAAAAACTAAACTCAAAATTTATTATCTGAACTGGAAGACGAATCCAACCGAAAAGGCAAAAACGAAATAAACAAGAAAGAGATATATACAAATATAATTTTTTTTAATAACCGTAGGAATCTTAAAAGTTTTATAGGCTCCAAAACTAATTACACGGACCTATAGAAATTCATATTTTTTTATAACTAAAAATATCTACGGTGACCAAATAAAACAATTAAAGAATATTATTTTTATTTAAGAGATAGAAAAATATCTCAATTAAGGACACAAGAGAGAAGAGAAAAAAAACTTCAAAAATTAATTTTTTAAAAAATTACTTTAAAAATTACTTATAAATTTAAAACCACAATAACTACAATAACTTTTATAAATTACTAATGTGAGAATAATGATATTTTATTAATTTTGTGATGTTATTATCAAAAATTAGTTGAGTCCAAAACTTAATTTGATTCTGATTTTTTAATAATTTATTAAGAATTAATTTATATAATTTATAATATTGATAATGTAAACTTTCTATAAAATAATATTCGATAAATTAATAGAATTTTTGGGTTTTAAATTAAATTTTCCACCTATTATTTTTTGATAAATTAATATTTTTAAAATTAATAAAATATTATCATCCGGAGAGTATTAATTTATAAAAGTTTACTGTATTAACAAAATGTCCATAAATTTGCAAGATTTTAGATATCTTCAAGTCAATTCTAAAACGTCCAAATGTTGAGTTTTGGTAAGTAGTTGACAAAAAAAAGTTTTGGGAAGTAGGGTTCCTGCTTCTCTTTGGGCTAAAGGCTAAATTGAAATGGGCATTTATTTCAAACATATAGTCCGATAATTTCGTTTTCATTGGAACACAAAAATGTCACGTAGTTTCTATTAGCAAAAAAAAGAGAGAACGACATACAGTTCATCCAACTAACGATAACAACATCTATTTCACTTGCTTGAAAGCTTATTTCAAACCACACATTCAAACTAACTCAGGAAAACTGAGAAGGGAGAGAGTTATAGAGAGAAAGAGAGAGTGAGAGCAAGCAACAGATGTCCATATCCATGGCGTTATTCTCTCCGCCGATCTCTTCTTCACTTCAAAACCCTAATCTCATTCCCAAGATCTCAGTCTCTCTCCTCTCCACCAAGCGCTTCTCTCTCGTTTCCGTCACTCGAGCCTCCTCCGACAACGGTACGACAACACCCGCTTCTGATACAGTCTCTGCAACCACCGTAGAGATTCCGAAGCCTTCGTCGGTCGCTGTAGAGGAGGTTCCAGTAAAATCTCCTGCGGAAAGCTCATCCGCGTCTGAAAACGGCGCCGCTGGAGGCGAAGAGACTGATTTGACAACCACTACAACAGAAATCAAATTTCAGGATGCCAAGTGGGTTAATGGAACTTGGGATCTGAAACAGTTCGAGAAAGAGGGAAAAACCGATTGGGATTCTGTAATCGTTGCTGGTTAGATCCTTTAAACTCGAATTCGTTTCATTCTAGTTATAATTTACATTAAGAGTTTTTGAATTTATAATGGACATGATAATGCCATAATTCTAAGATAAGTTTGAAAAATGGAGAAGAATGTTAAATTTGGAATGAGCAAAGACATGTTAATGATTTAGGTTTAGAAACCCTAATCAACTTGCAGAAATGTTATAAATTATAGGTCTGAATATTTGATCTCGGTCACCTCTGTTACTAGGAAGATGAGTGATTGTTTTCTGTATTTGTAGAGGCAAAGAGGAGAAAGTGGCTTGAAGATAACCCGGAAACAACTACTAACAACGAGCCTGTACTCTTCGATACCTCGATTATTCCATGGTGGGCATGGATGAAGAGATACCATCTACCCGAAGCTGAACTCCTCAATGGTCATTTCCAAAACACTAATGTCTAAATACAAACATGCTAAACATCCAAATGGTGTGTACTTTCAACTAAACACAATCTGAAGCTTGAAGTTCTTGTGGTGGGGTTTATCTTGTAGGTCGTGCTGCGATGATAGGGTTCTTCATGGCTTACTTTGTTGACAGCCTTACCGGAGTAGGACTTGTCGACCAAATGGGAAATTTCTTCTGCAAAACACTTTTGTTTGTGGCTGTAGCCGGAGTTCTTTTCATCCGCAAGAACGAAGATTTAGACAAACTCAAGGGTTTGTTCGAAGAGACAACGTTATATGACAAGCAATGGCAAGCGGCATGGAAAGAGCCGGAATCATCAACGGTTTCTTCAAACAAGTGAACAAAATTTCTCGCATTTGTTTGTGATGTTTGTGATCAGTGAAGATAATTTCTTTATTGTATTTCTGATCTTGAGATTGTAATCTTTCTGGCATCAAGAAAACTCTTTTGAAGTAGTCCCAAAGAAAATGTAGAGAAACTAAGGTCCAGAACTTTGTGTAAACCAGATCTCTTCCGTTGACTCTTGAATTACAGAAAAAGCTATTCGACAAGAAATCACTAATTATTTAGCTACAAGATGATTTTGGGAAAGAAGATTCTATTGTATGTCTTTGTCAATGCTAATGTTTGTACTATTGACCTCAACTCGAACATTTATGTGATGAAGTTTACTAGTCAATTAAGGTATCATTATGCAGACTTGAAAAAGATGCATTTGGTTTGTTTAAGGTTAACGAGTTTACTTGAGCTATAAGAAACCTTGGATGGAAAGAAACTGATTTCATACCAAGTTAGAATGTGAATGAGGACAACATCACAACTTGGTGTCATCTATATATAGAGAAGGGCTAAGGAATAAAGGATGAACGCTGACACAACCCGTTCCCCGGCGAACCGGAAACGGCGCCGTGCAGCATCGGTCGATCCAAACTAGTCCGACCGGACTGTCTTCCAACTGGTCTCAGGAATCCTATGCGCTTCCTTCGATTCAAATCCATCAATAATACCAAGCGATCGTCGATCTTGCATCCGGACCTGCGAAAAAAAGAGCAAGAAAGGAAAGGAGGCATGAGTTATTGTTTCAAAACACAATTACCCAGTGAGGGCGAATTCAAAGAACCCGCGATCTCGGCTTACGCCACACAACTACGAGACAAGTACCTAGCTAATAACATCTTGCACCCACGCCCGAGAGCTCACACAAACAACCTACACATCTATCTCTCACACAGAAACACCACCACACCGACGCGCATGCCAAATCTCACACTAATCCTTTGGGAAGGCGCGTCACACCTTCCCCGATGACCTTCAGAGCACGTAACTTTCCCTCTTTGGTCTCAGACACGTGCCCTTGCACAGAAGTCTGGCACATGCGCCTAACACAACCAACTAAACAGACAAGCCTTCAAGTACAAGCAACATTTTCGGTTTAAGTGATAGCCTAGCGGTTCTACATTCCACAATCAATCACACGTTTACTAACTATGCTACTTAGGAAAGACACTATTAACATGGGACTCGTGCCCGTAATTGAAATGAAGTAAGGAGGGATCACATTTAGTCCTCACCTTGGCCAAAAAAGGGCAAAAGCGTAATTTATGAATTTCAATCGCCCGAACAGACTTCATAGCTTGAGAGTACGTATAAACAATCAATTTAGGCTTTCGTTTTGCTCGAATCGGATTAAGGATGAACAAGTTATGGCTACTCAAATTTTGGTTGACTGAAAGTCAACGGTCAAGTCAAAGTCAACCGGTCAACCCAAACTTAAACCCAGACTAAACCGGGCCCAATCCATAACCAGTTCAATTGCCTCTAACCAACCCCAACCAAACTAAACCGAGATTTTGAATTGAACAAGCTAAACCGGGAAATTGAATTGCAAATTAGAAATTGAAAATCAAACCGGACCGGTCAACCGAGTTAACTCGGTTGCCAGCGAGTTGACTCGGCGGCAGTCCGACGAATTTCCGGTGGCGGCGGACGGCGGCGCTCCGGCGAACGACGGCGGCTCCATCAACTCTCCAGCGGCGGCGGCGCGTGGGCAACTCCGGCGGTTCTCCTATGATGTGTGGCCGCGCGTGGATCTCACACGCACGGCACTCCTCCTGCTTGTGAGGGCACATGCGGCGGCCTCAGGCGGCGCCGCTAGTGTCTCCGGCTTCGTCTCTACGAGCCGGTCAGGGAGGTGACCTCGGACTTACGGGATTTAAAACAGTTTGAAATTATTGCAAAAGTCATTTAGGGTTTTTATAAATCATCCTAGATCTAGGGTTTTTTGGGGTTACTTGGTGGAGGAGAGAGAGAGAGAGAGAGAGAGAGAGAGAGAGAGAGAGAGAGAGAGAGAGAGAGAGAGAGAGAGAGAGAGAGAGAGAGAGAGAGAGAGAGAGAGAGAGAGAGAGAGAGAGAGAGAGAGAAACGACGGGGAAGGCTACGGGAAGGCACGAACGGCTCGGGAACGCGTCGGAGCTTCATCGGGAGAGTTTAGGATATAAGGGGAGGCAACTGTATTTATAGTGGAAGGGAGAGGGAAAAGCCCGAATTCAAATAAGGAAAGTGGTATTTGGGCTTTTCCCTTCCCTTTTAAAAAAAAACTTAACGGGCCGTTACAATTCTCTCCCCTTGAAAAGAAGTCGTCCCGAATTCTGGGGCGTGCAGTTCCGGATGTTCCAGAACTCAAGGGCACCATTCTGTTCGGGGTGCGAAGACTTGTGCTAGTAGGATCCGAACATGTGACACGAGATAGTAAAAGAATAAAGTATATAAATATAATGGTGTAGGACTATAATAGTTTTAGTAAATAAATAATAAAAACCAGCTACGTGATAAACAGCGGAAAAAGCCAAAACAAAAACCGGAAAAATGAAAGAATAACTAATGCCCTACTCCCAAACACAAAGGTCCCCTAGCTCTAGCCACTCAGAGATCCTGGTCTCCAGAAATCAAAGTTCACATCACTTGGCTCCTCCAATGGGTCGGTCTCGGGCTCAGAATCAGAACTGGATATGACAATCACCGGAGGCTTGGCCGCCTGCTGCTGCATCTGCTCCTATTCCTTCTGCCACACTGCATACTTCTGCATCAGCTCATGTTCCCACTCGGCATATTGCTGCATCATGGCCTCATGATGTGCCACACCTCCTGCTGCGCCATAACCTGGTGCTGGTGGGCTAGCTCCCTCTGCATGATCTCAACCAACCGGGCATACCTAGCCGCCATCACAACCAAGTAGAATGCCCCGTACCCATACCCCTCTGAAAAATCATGTCGGGTCTCGGGCAAGAGTCCTCCCAGAAACAATGCCAACCAGTGCGCCAGGGGCCGAGGAGGGTTGTGGAGAGCGGCCCATATGAATCGCTCCATGTACTCATCAACATCCATACCCACTAAATGGATCGGACGACGGTCGTAAGCTAAAGACTCACGAAACGGGGGTGGGGTGCGTCGTCCTTCTGGATCGACTCCAGACCAAACTCTGGAAATGGTGGAACAAGCGGATCTGGTGGATGCACAAATATCTGTCCCACAAACGCTGCCTACTCTGGATCAGCTCCCTCCGCTGCTGGCTCCTTCCCTGCCCTCCGGTTTCTCGGTAAACTGGGAGGGGCTGCAGACGTGGACGGAACATCCACTGAGGCCTCCTCGGATCACCCTCTCTTCCGCGAAGACTGCGGGTCTGTCGCTACTGGCATCGGTGGAGACACGAGTCCGGCTTCGGGAACAGAGGCGGACGGCCCGGGTGCGGCTGCGCTCTTTGCGGAAAATCGCCTCATCTGACTGACACGTGGTGGAATGTTGTTCCGGGGTGTGGTACGGAATAGGAAAGTACAGACAGGGCGGGGACCAGAATCGGAATCGGAATCGGAAGACATCCTGCATAAAACATGGAAGGGTGAGGTCACAACAAGAGACAATCAATGATGTAGTTGGTGCTTGAAAAAGCCTTTCACAAAGTAACATCTTTTAAACTTTCGCAAACACTTTTTGAAAATTATGAAACCACAGTTTTGGGAAAACAACGGAAGCTGATCCCTCATGACGTCACTGAGATATCTTAACCCAGGCTCTGATACCAAGTTGACACAACCCGTTCCCCGACGAACCAGAAACGGCGTCGTGCTGCACCGGTTGACCCAAATTGGTCCGACCGGTCTACCTTTCAACCGGTCCCAGGAATCCTGCGCGCTTCCTTCGGTTCAAATCCACCAATAATACCAAGCGATCGTCGATATTGCATCCGGACCTGCGGGGAAAAAGGGCGGGAAAGGAAAGGAGGCATGAGTAATTGTTTCAAAACACAATCACCCAGTGAGGGCGGATTCTGGAACCCGCAATCTCGGCTTATGCCACACAACAACGAGACAAGTACCTAGCTAATAACACCTTGCACCCACGCCCGAGGGCTCACACAAACAACCTACACATCTATCGCTCACACAGAAACACCACCACACCGGTGCGCAGGCCACATCTCACACCACTCCTTTGGGAAGGCGCGTCACACCTCCCCCGACGACCTTCAGAGCACGTGACTTTCCCTCTTCAGTCTCGGACAAGTGCCCCTGCACAGAAGCGTGGCACAAGTGCCTAGCACAACCAACTAAACAGACAAGCCTTCAAGTACAAGCAACGTTGTCGGTTTAAGTGATAACCTAGCGGTTCTACATTCCACAATCATTTACGCGTTTACTAACTATGCTACCTATGAAAGACGCTATTAACACGGGACTCGTGCCCGTAATTGAAATGAAGTAAGAAGGGATCACGTTCGGTCCTCACCTTGGCCAAAGAAGGGAAAATAGTAATTTAGGAATTCCAATCGCCCGAACGGACTCCATAACTGAAAAGAGGACGGATAAAAAATCAATTTAGGCTTTCGTTTTGCTCGAATCGGATTAAGGATGAACAAGTTATGGCTACTCAAAGTTTGGTTGCTTGAAAGTCAACGATAAGGTCAAAGTCAACCGGTCAACCCAGACTCAGATTCAAAACCAGACTCAACCAGGCCCAATCCATAACCAGTCCAATTGCGTCTAACTGATCCTAACAAAACTAAACCGAGATTTTGAATTGAACCAGCTAAACAAGGAAATTGAATTGGAAATTAGAAATTGGAAATCGAACCGGACTGGTCAACCTAAACCGAACCGGTCAACGCTCGACCCAGTTAACCGAGTTGACTCGGTCGCCGGCGAGTTGACTAGGCGGCGGTCTTGCGGCGGCGGCTCCGACGACTCTCTGGAGGTGGCGAACGGCGGCGCTCCGGTGACTCTCCGGCGCGTGGGCGATTCCAGCGGTTCTCATCCGGCGCGTGGCCGCGCGTGGATCTCACTCTTGCGGCGCTCCTCTGGCGTGTAAGGGCGCATGCGGCGGTCTCCGGCGGTGCGGCTGGTGTCTCCGGCTTTGTCTCGATGAGCTGATGACGGAGGTGGCCTCGGATTTACGGTATTTAAAACGGTTTGAAAGCTATAGCAAAAGTCATTTCAGGTTTTTATAAAACTGTAGGATTATATGTGTGTTCATGGTTCAATTAACGGATTGCAACCTAGCACATATAACTCAGATCTAGGTTCTTGCAGAACGAATCACAAAACCAAACCTGATCATTACCTTTCAGATTGCAGCGGATTGATGGATGATAAATGACAAGATCAGCTAGAACAGATCAGATGCCTGTTCCTCCTTCAGTATCCACACTCTTACAAGCCGGGATGGTTGCTAGACCAAAGCAATGGATTGATCAGAGAGAGAAGAGAGACGGCTCTGGTTCTAGGTCGCAGACTGTTAGAGTCGAAATTATGAGACAACTCAAATAAATATCGACTCTGTCATAAACCTAAACCGATGTCTCGGTTTCGCAACTGTGTCGACCGACACATACACTTGTGTCGATCGACACAAGTCATTTGTCTCGATATGGGCCCAAGTGATTTAAACTAACGGCCCAACTCTCTGCACAAATACAGTAAATGCCTTGCATCTTACCGTATTCATTCCATGTTAACTTTCCCGTTAGCTATGGTGTGTGACCCTTTGGGATCATACAATACTGGTAATAAGTCCTAAACTTATAGATCAAGAGCGGACTCTAGCAAGTCATCATGATCACCCAGTATTTATGACTTATGTCTGATCTCGACATTTATCATACTTTCTAGAGATAGTACGGTAGATTTCAGGACATTCCCAACAATCTCCCACTTGTACTGGAATCCTACAAAGGACATTCCCAACAATCTTCCGATTGTACTGGAATCCTACATTCCCTAGTCCTTTTGTCTTAATATCTCGATCTGGCATAAGGCAAGATGCGTGTCATCCTTATATAGCCAGACCATGTTTATCGGACCAGATTTGATACTGACAATGCAAACGACTTGGGAAAGTCCGTTTGGGAATGGCCATTCTCTTACCAGCTATCAAATCTCCGATTGGCCTAGAGATATTACCTCCGTTAAACGGCAGGGACAAATCCCATCTTGTTCCATCACTATGAACTACATACTTCATAATACACCCAACCAAGGTCCGTATAGCTCCCAGTTACGAAACAGCGTTAGACAATGATCAAAGTGCATTACTCCATGTGCAGCCATATGCATGCGAACTCAGGTCTAAGGACTATACTCTATAGTCGTATATGAGAACTTCTTATGACACAGATAATAATATCTTGCAGAGTTCTCATCAGCGGGCCATGTCCGGTCATATGCTCCCCTACATATACCTATGTGTCGACTTTGATGCCGCGCATCTATGACCCCTCGAAACTTGGTCATAAGTCTCAACACAATCTAGTCTCAACAGGTTGTTGGTGTTCCAATTTCAACAACCTTCGACTATGGACACTATGATTTATGTCACTTCTTTAAATATGGGGTTTCAGGATCAAGTCTACTCATGTACTTCGATGGCCCATATATAATGACATGAATCATTTTGGAACGATTATTTATATCACAGTTAAAATAATCCAGAAATCATCAGATTTCATAAACATAAAATATTATGTTTACATGAACCTTTCAAAACAACTAAGTAAAGCCCTTTACAAACTCCCACTGAAATTAAGACTACAACTTAATTTCACTCATCCTACTGCTACAGTCCGCGACTCGTGCTTAGGCATAAGGAGTGGCTTCGTTAATAGATTAGCAACGTTTTCATTCGATGAAACTAGCTTATCTACTTAACACCTCTGTCTTTTATCTCACGGAATAGGTTATACCTACCGTCAAGGTGTTTGGACCTCTGATGTGCAGCTAGCCTCATTTATGCTGTGAATCACATCAAGTTCAGTGATGAACTCTTCTATCCAAACATCCTCTTTCGCCGCTTCTCAAGCTGCGAAATGTTCAGCTTAAGTCATGGAGTCAGCAACAGTGCCTTGCACCGCCAGTTAGACACAAGATATAGCCGGACTGTGACCAGGAATTATCTTTGTCTATTGGAAACTTGCCTTTCAGACTCTATCGACTTGTAGCACCTCACTTTCTCCGTAAATCAAGAACTTATCCTAAGTATTCCTCAAATACTTCAGAATATTCTTTACGGCAATCCAGTGATTCTTTGCTGGATTTGACTGGTCTTTACTTGTCTTGCTTAACATTAAAGCAACATCAAAACAAGTACGTGTCATGGCATATATGATAGATCCAATTGCCGACGCATATGGAATCCTATCCATGCATTCAAGCTCATCAGATATCGTAGGATACTGTTTCTTGCTTAACGTATTGCCATGTGACATTGGCATAAAACCCTTCTTGGATTGCTGATTACGTGTAGGACTTTGTCAATTTAAGAATTCTGACTTTGTCCTACCAGCTCTTTTGGATCTCTATCTTTAGATCCAAAATCCAAGAACTACGTGGCTTTACCCATGTCAATCATTAAACCAACTCCCAAGCCAGTCCTTTACCGACTGCAGCATTGGAACGTTATTTTCGAGAATCAGTATGTCATCGACACACACTATGAGAAATGCAATATTGCTCCCACTTATCTTTTAGTAAACGCATAGTTCCACTTCGTTCCTGTTCAAGTCAAAACCTTGACTACTTTAACAGAACGAAGATTCCAACTCCGATATGTTTGCTTCCATCCATGAATGGATCGATGAAGCTAATTTACACATAGTGTAATTTTTCGGAGTCCGGGCTTACTTTCGCTTCTTTGAATTTCGCAGATTCGTCGCTTTCAATGATCATCAGATCATGCGAACTTTCAATGATCATCAGATTCAACTAATGATGAGAAATCACTCTCGGATTAGTAACTGATTCATTCAGATCTGCGAACTTCAGGCTTTACAGGTGCAGATTCTACAGAAATCTGTAAATTCATCCGTTGCTCTCCCTCAACAGGTTGAGCAGCCTCCTGTATTTCTCGAATTTCTTCGAGTTATACTTTTACTCCCACTGTTCTTCTTGGAAAGTTACTTCCCTTCTTAGAAAACAGAATGGACGTAAAAGTAACAAGCCTTGGTTTCCCTAGGACAACCAGCGAAGTAGCACAATTACAAATACTCAGTAAAGACGAATTTGGATCGATTCCAATCCACATTTACGTGGTGTCTTTCAACTGATATTGGTGGAACTATTTCAGCGTGAACTTAGATATTTTAGAGCGTTATTCTTAAAGAATATCATGGAAGATTCGTGTGACTCATCTTTAATCATTTCTTATAAGATTTGATTCATTCTCACAGAAACACCTCTAGGTTTTCAGGAGAATTGAGCTGTGAAACGACTTCACACTCATTCAGATGATCACACAATCAATGACTTAAGTATTCTCACTCGTGATCTAATCCAGAGTCTTAATACTTCTGTCATTCAGATTCTATACTTCATTCTGGAACTCTTTCGACCATGTCAAAGAATTCCGACTTGTGTCTCATCAAATGAACACAGTCACACTCACTGAAGTAATCAGTAGAGACAATGAAGTACAGGAAATTTTCTCTGGCATTACTGCTCATCGGACCACATACATGAGTATGTCCAATGTCCAATAAGCCTTTGGGCTTTTCTCTAGCTCGGCTAAGATGGGCCCTTTGTGTTTTGGTCCAGTAAGCAGAATTCAAGTCTCACAAGATATCCATTCAAATGAGCCCAAAAGTCCATAACTATGGGGTTTCTGAATCCGACTTACTCTTTGACCAAAAACATTTATGCCAAAGAAAAATCAGGTTTAATACATCAGATTTAAACCAATTCGGTATTTATGTTACATTTAGGCACTCTTTGGTTTAATATATAAAACCCATTCCTTGAATAGGGTGCTACAATTATCATTTCATTAAGATCAAAAGAACAAAACTTGTCTTTTATCAAAACGAAAAACATTCAAATTCTTACAAGAAAATGAAAGACAACTCTGCTTAAAGCAGGTACATTGTAGCAATTACTTAATAAAACCAAGCCTCAAAGGCATCTACAAGTGAAAACCCTACGGCTGAGGCAGCATCCCAAGCTCCTTCCAGACACGCAGTTTCACTTGCCCTTCCTTCAACGTTCTACTGTTGCTCAGGCTCTGCATATTATAACAAATATCAGTGCCACAACCAGTATCCAATACCTTTAAGGTATAACTTGAAGTAATAACATGAATACCTGAGGAAGTAGTCTCATACATCGACTTCAACTCCTCATAATCTTCCATGAATTTAATGCAATCTCTTTTCCAATGCCCAGTCTCTTTACAGTAGCAGCACTTACCAACGTAAGAGATATCTGACTCGGGCTTAGAAGACACTCGCTTGCCATGATTCAAAATCTGGACAACTTTGTCTTCACCCTTGTCAGCATTAGGTTTAGTAAACCTACCCTTCTCGTTCATGAGATTGTACAGGGTACTCTTCACGTTTGGCTCAACTGTCTTGAGCATGTCATGCAGTTCAGTCAACGTCTTCGTTAAGCCTTTCTTGATATAGTCCCTTACGAACTTATCATAGCTTGACGGCAGTGACTGCAGAATGATATCAGTTGCCAATTCTTGGCTAACTGGATAATCCAGTTTCCTCAGGTTATCAATGTAACCCATCATTTTACTGACATGAGGACTTACTGGATGATCATTTGGTAGCTTGCAGCTAGTGAGAGATTTAACCAACTGGTATCTCTCCACTCTTACCTGCTCCTGAAATTTCAATTTCAGGTTGCTGATCATCTCTATTGGCGACTCCATGTTCTCATATTGCTTCCGCAAATCTGAGTCCATGGTAGCCAATATCAGACCACGCACATCTACCGCATCATTATAATGCTTATTCCAAGCATTATATACTGCATGACTGGCTTTGGATCCGATCCTCTCGGGGAGAGCTTTCTCAAGGACATAGTCCTTTCTCTCATGCCTGAGAACTAGTCTCAGGTTCCGTGACCAAGTCAAGAAATTTGATCCGTTCAGTTTGTCCATCTCAAGGACATACCGGATCGAGAAAGTGTTTTGATTGTTTGTGCTTGTCATAGCTGAAATTTAGAGATAAATAGATTTTTAGTTATTTAGTTCATAAAAGAGTAATCTTAATAACTTATAAGAAAACTCGCATTGCATTCAAAATTTCTTTGTTTAACCTCATAAGAATGCAATGATTCCGAGACCCATGTTCAGCTAAATCCAAAGTGGGCCACTGGCCGTCACCCGGAATTAGCTTTACTTGGTAAGCATACACACAGCTAGTTATAACCAATAACTCTCGGTTGTGAATTGGACCGAGGCCCAAATTCACCAGATGTCTCAAGGCCCGGGACTCCCGATGGCCCAGTCAAGGAAACCAATCTCTTACAGCCAAATAATCACTGAAATCTGGGACTCCCAATGAAATCAGTGACTATATACTACTTTACTTACGCGAAAACAGACACCTCACACTGTAAGCCATATCTGTAATCAAGTAAGCGTTAAGTAGCTGACAAGATTGGAAAGACATCCAAGCTTGATATTGTTTTTGAGGATTTTAAGTTTTATTTCCAAAAATAGAAGATTACTATTTTGGGAAACTTTCTTATTTTAGAAACTTTCTAAATTTAGTAACTTACTAAAATTAGAAATTTCTAATTTAAATATTTCATTAAATATTTTGGGTTGGGTCACAAATTATAGGCCCAATTCTTGGCCCAAGACCATAGAATTCCAGCTGGCCCAATAATTTGACATAACCGATCCGGTTTATTAATTCTGGTCCAAGACCAAATTAACTATCAAAACCATCGGTTATTTACTAAACCAGACCAGCTCTAAATTATTTGGTCCAACCAAATCAAACTTAGACCAGCCTTCGGTTTAGGTTAAAATTCAATTTTATGAATTTCAATCCGGTTTAACCAGAAATAAAATTATTTCCAGTAAACCGCGATTTGGGTTAACCGCTTGAACCACCAATTAAATTGGATCGGTTTAGTTAAGTCCAAAACCGGGAAGAAACACCTTGTGTTTTAGCCAATTTTGACCTAACTTGCGGTTCTGGCTAAAGTAGACAATGAACCACAATCGGATTGATCGGTTCATTGTCTCGGTTTAGGGAAAGATGAACCACGAAGCTCGGGCTGAACCGATTGGCTACTCGCGGATTATCTGCATCGCCTTCGTATCGATCGATATGAGTCTTTCATGTCGATCGATACTAGCGAGTATCAGCTCGGGTCAATCGGGTCATCAGGACCGCGAGATGTCAATCGGATCGATCGATATCGACCGATACCTCGCTCCCTCGTCGATCGACATGGGCATCGCCTTCGTATCGATCGATATGAGTCTTTCATGTCGATCGATACTAGCGTGTATCAGCTCGGGTCAATCGGGTCATCAGGACCGCGAGATGTCAATCGGATCGATCGATATCGACCGATACCTCGCTCCCTCGTCGATCGACACGGGCGACCAGATCGCACACCAATGGCTTTCAATCGGATTGATGCGATCTAATTCTTAGGTTTTCATGTTTTCTGATCAAATTTCTTAACCAAAATCGATTTTTAAACAGTAAGAACAACCTAAATCAGATTCATAAAGCAAAAACCAATAACCTGGTGCTCTGATACCACTGTAGGATTATATGTGTGTTCATGGTTCAATTAACGGATTGCAACCTAGCACATATAACTCAGATCTAGGTTCTTGCAGAACGAATCACAAAACCAAACCTGATCATTACCTTTCAGATTGCAGCGGATTGATGGATGGTAATGACAAGATCAGCTAGAACAGATCAGATGCCTGTTCCTCCTTCAGTATCCACACTCTTACAAGCCGGGATGGTTGCTAGACCAAAGCAATGGATTGATCAGAGAGAGAAGAGAGACGGCTCTGGTTCTAGGTCGCAAACTGTTAGAGTCGAAATTATGAGACAACTCAAATAAATATCGACTCTGTCATAAACCTAAACCGATGTCTCGGTTTCGCAACTGTGTCGACCGACACATACACTTGTGTCGATCGACACAAGTCATTTGTCTCGATATGGGCCCAAGTGATTTAAACTAACGGCCCAACTCTCTGCACAAATACAGTAAATGCCTTGCATCTTACCGTATTCATTCCATGTTAACTTTCCCGTTAGCTATGGTGTGTGACCCTTTGGGATCATACAATACTGGTAATAAGTCCTAAACTTATAGATCAAGAGCGGACTCTAGCAAGTCATCATGATCACCCAGTATTTATGACTTATGTCTGATCTCGACATTTATCATACTTTCTAGAGATAGTACGGTAGATTTCAGGACATTCCCAACAAAAACATCCTAGATCTAAGGTTTTCCGGAGTTACGTGGTGGAGAGAGAGAGAGAGAGAGAGAGAGAGAGAGAGAGAGAGAGAGAGAGAGATAGAGAGAGAGAGAGAGAGAGAGAGAGAGAGAGAGAGAGAGAGAGAGAGAGAGAGAGAGAGAGAGAGAGAGAGAGAGAGAGAGAGAGAGAGAGAGAGAGAGAAACGACGGGGAAGGCTTCGGGAAGGCACGAATGGCTCGAGATCACAACAGAGCTTCGCCGGGAGAGTTTAGGATGAATATTATAAGGGGAGGCAATTGTATTTATAGTGGAAGGAAGAGGGAAAAGCCCTAATTGAAATAAGGAAAGTGAGCTTTAGGTTTTTCCCTTCCCCTTTTAAAAAAACTTAACAGACCGGAAAACGAACCGTTACAAAACACAGTTATGCATGTTGGGTAGGCTTTTATTTTTTATTTTATTTTTTGCGAAACTGTTAATATCATAATAGTGAAAAGTTTGGATACAAGAGCATATTATCCTATACAATTATCTCCTTGGCAAAAAAGTAAAAACAAGGAAGATAATACGAAAGTCGGGAGGTCCCGAAAAGTTATGTCATCCAGCAAGCCAACAAGCTTCTGAATTTCCTGTGATTGGTTTGCGCCAACAGAGTGTCCCTTACATCCCTATCGATCACTCTAAACAGAGAACCAAGTGGCATTGAGTTCTGGTTGTGAAGGACATTATTTCTTTGTCTCCAAAGGTGGTAGATGGTTGAATGAGCAACAACACTTCTCAGAAGTGAAGGCGCATTACTGGAAGAATCTCGCATCCATGATAATAGCTCCTGCCAGGACAATAGTTGATGATGAATGTTGCTCGGCTTCTGCATAATACACTTCCACACCTCGAGGCTAAACTCACAAAGCAGGAAAATATGGTCTCTCGATTCCTCGAAGTTGGAGCATATACATCAGCTCGAAGGAAGGCTTGGATTCCATTTTGATAAACGGTCTCTTGTTGGCAGTCGGTTTAGCTGAGCTACCCACATTGTGAAACTATGCCTCGGAACTGAACCCTTGAACCATACCTGATTTAGCCATGGAACCTGATTAGCTCGAGGTCTGAGCTCCTCCCAGACAGCCCCAGACGAGTAGTTAGTTCCCGAGGCTCCATTGACTCGAAGTGGTCTTGAGGTGATGAAGGAGAGGGTGGTGCGATCGTTGTCAGGTGAGTCTGAATCATGACAGCTTCATTGGAACGAGGGGGAGGCATGTACCAGTCTGAGTTGTGGCAATCATGGTACACTTTTGCATCAATTGGGAGACCAAATTCTCTCGGCTCACTCGGTCCTGTTATCCTTAAAAGAGGTCCCAGTTCTGACAATTTTTCTGTCCAGAAGTTCAGAGACCTACCATTTCCCAGCACTCCTCTAATGAATTTTTCAGCAAAAGGCCTTAGCTTGAGCAGTGTTGACCAAGTCTAGGAGTGTGATCTTGCTTCCTGGATCGCCCAAAAACTGCACCCATTTAAGTTCTGCGATCTGTGCAAAGTAGCCCAAAGAGATGATGAGTCTGAGTGCAAAATCTAAACCAGCTTAAGGGTAAGCGCAATGTTCCATACCCCAAATCTACGCAAGCCCAGTCCTCCTTCTTGTTTTGGCAAGCACAGATTGGCCCAAGAAACCTTGGTTCCTTTTTTGGCCTCAATCTGTCCGGACCACAAGAATCTAGAGCAGATCGATTCCAGTTTCCTAATGCATCCTCTTGGCAACATGAAAGTTGTCATCCAGAAGATAATAATCCCCGAGATCACTGTTTTTAATAACTGTAGACGACCAGCAAACGATAAGGCTATAGAAGTGTAGCTCCGCATTCTGTTAGAGACGCTTTGCACTAAGGGATCATATTCACCAATCCTTAATTTCCGAGACATCAACGGCAGTCCAAGGTATCTTACTGGGAGTGAGCCAATTTGGAAACCAAATCTGTTTAAGGAGCTGGATTCCATTTGGCTCAGCTCTGCATGAAACATCTGTGTTTTATCTTTGTTCATATGCAGTCCCGACCAACTCTCAAAGTCATCTAGTGCTTCACAAATACCATGTAAGGACGAGCAGCCACCATCAAAAAATATCATTACGTCGTCTGCGAACATCAAGTGTGATATGAGAAGGTCTGATGTCCGAGGATGGTATGCGATATATCCTGCCTGAAACCTCGAAGTCAACAGTGCTGAGAAAACCTCCATTGCGAGAACGAAAAGGTACGGAGACAGCGGGTCTCCCTGCCTCAGTCCCGTCGTACTCTTAAAGTATCCATCTGTTGCCCCATTTACTGAGACCGAGAATGTTGGCGTGGATATACATTGTTCAATCCAGTTTGTAAAGTTATCCGGGACCCCAATCGCTTTGAGAGCCATCATAATGAAGTCCCAACGTACCGAGTCTAAAGCCTTTCGGAGATCCACTTTTAGCATTGCGCTTCGGTCTATATTCCTGCGGTTGTATCCATGGACTATCTCAGAAGCGAGCAAGACATTTTCAGATAAAAGTCTTCGCGGAATGAACGCTGATTGCGAGCCCGATATAATTTGAAAGAGCAGGCTTTTTAGCCTTGTCGCCAACAACTTTGCAATTACCTTATATAAGGTATTCAGGCATGATATTGGCCTAAAGTTAGCTGTTGAAGAAGCATTCGCTACTTTGGGGATCAGAACCAATGTCGTAGCGTTCCACTGTTTAAGGATTGAACCGTTTCTGAAGAACTCCAAGATTGCTTGCGTTACTTCAGGTCCTACCACTGTCCAGCAGTGAGTATAAAACTCTGCCAGGTAACCATCCGGGCCACACGTCTTGTTTTTAGGTAGCGAGAAGAACGCTTCTTTAATATCTGCCTCTGAAAAATTGTTACCAAGCATCTCCTTTTGACTCACCGAGCAACGGAAAGGGAGCAGATTGTTCATATCTTCTTGGATAAGCATGGTATGTTCAACATTCGGTGCTAAGAGCTCAGTGAAGTACTCCACACAGTGACTGTGTATCTCCTGCTGAGATTCAAACCTATTTCCATCAGGATCCTCCAAGTAATGAATATGATTAATTGATTTACGTCCATCTTCATATCTATGGAAGAAAAAAGTACCACAGTCTCCATCCCGTGCCCAAGTTACACGGGATCTCTGGAGGAAGAACGACTCCTCAGCCTTAGCCAGTACCAGCCAATTTTTCTGGGCAGTCAATTCTGCCTCTGCATTGAATACCGTCGGAGAAAGCAGCATACAGTTCTGAGCCGAGGTAAGCACTGCATGAGCTTCTTGCGTTCTCTTCTCAATGCCCGAGTAATTATCTTTGTTGAAGGACTTGATAGCGCGTTTAAGACATTTCAGTTTCTTAGAGACTCGAAGCATTGCTGAACCTCTGATGTTGATAGAGAACCACTCTTGCTGTATCAGATGCATAAAATTTTCGTTTTGGGTGAGGAAGTTATAAAACTTGAAGGGACTTTTGTTCCTTTGATACATCGGTTTAAGTGTCACACTTCCAGAGGCATGGTCTGAGAAATCCGGATCGCCAAAAGCAGCATAGGAAATTGGAAATTTCTCATACCAATCATTGTTAACTAGGATGCGATCTAGCTTTTTTGCCACCGAAAAACATTTTTGCTTGTTCCACCATGTAAACATTGGACCACGGAAATTCAGGTCATCAAGCTCAGATAGCCGCAAACATTCTCTGAAAAGAGGTTACAACGGATGGTGTGAGATCCGACGCTCGGCAAAACACAAAAGAAAACGCTGGAGGTCAACAACCTTAATCAAATTAACCAAGAAAGGCCTCCAAGTTCGTAGTAACGTAGAAAAAGAATATAAAAAAATCACCTACGAGCTCATATTTTCGAAAAGGCAGTAACTTGTGGAACACATTAACATCCAATCTTGATTGGACAGAGTACCCAGCCAATCTTAATATGCCGTGTGTGCAATGCAGGTTAACACATAACATGAAATATAAGAGCATTTGCAATGGTTTAGAAATTCAAATGAGGTTTCTGCCAATTTAATATTAATATTTATAATAAAATTTTAGCTATACAATTAAAATTTAAATATAAATTGAACCAATCATAAAAAACACAAATGGTAAATGGGCTTGTCTCATCTCTCCAATTTTTTTTATTTTATTTAAATGGTAACCCCCCCCCCCCATCAAAATATCCTTGATGAAGATGCTCTAACATATCCACTAATCAATAAATATAAATCATTTTTTTATCATCGACCCATCTTGGTTAAGCCAAGTTTAATCTTCAAAAAGGGAGCTTCCAAAAAATTCCTTTAGTCGAGAGAGTCTGGCTTATATGGGAGAATAACAAACCCCGAGACCGGACTTCCTTCGCTAAATAATCGGCACGTGAGTTCTGAGCATGGTGGATATAACGTAAACTGAAGAACTCAAAATTTTGTTTCAAGGAGTGTCCAATTCTGACAAAAATAATGGCCAATCCTCAGTATCGTCAATCATCTACACCAATGATGAGCAGTCAGTCTCAAAGTGTACCCTTAAGAACCCCTTCTCATGGAGACAAAAAGCTGCCCATAGAAGGCTATCTAACTCGGCGTGTAGTGCCGAGAGGCTTCTACGACACCCTTGCATGCCGCTTACATCTCGCCCCATATAATCCTTATAGCACCACCCTAAGCCAATGATAAGGCTATAGTCAATCCATGATGCATCAACTTGGCATATCAGGGTTTGAGTGTCAATAAGGGGGACTAGGTTCATGAGACACTTGTGTCTCTTCACTTTCCTCTTCATTGTCTTCAGCGCGGGATAGTCTCCAAATTTCTGCCTCAAGAGAAGCAAGCTGAAGGGTGGTCCTTGGGGAAATTTCTTTCCCGTTGAAGATCTTCTCATTCCTCGCTTTCAAAATAAACCATAAAGACCATAGGTAGATGGAGTTTTGAAGCTCTGAGAGACCCAGCTCTCTTGTTCTCCAAAAGAGAAAGTTCATATTACAGTAGATAGAAGAACTGGGGAAATTCCCTGGAATGGACAAGAAGTCCGATATAGCCAAAACCTGTAAGGATGGAGGGCATTCAAAAAGAAGGTGGTTTACAGATTCTTCTGTGCTACCAAATCTAGGACAAGTCCTATCAGTGGATAGATGGCTATAAGTGGATAGATGCCTATAAGTGAGTCTCTCACACGTCGCAACACAACCCGAAAAGGCTTGCCACATAAAGTGTTTGAGTTTCGGGGATGTTCGGATCTTTCAAACTTGCTTTTTCAGGGCTGTAATACTTGGCTCTCCAACTTCTTCAATTAAAGGTCTTGTATTATGTTTGCGAATCAATTCATATCCCGATTTAATCGTATAAACTCCATTAGTCGTATGATTCCAGACGTACCCATCAGGAGTAACACTTTTGCTAGGTCTCAGACCTAATATGAGAGGTATATCTTCTGGATAAAAGAATTCTCGTAGGAGGGGATAGTTCCATTCTTTAGTCTCTTGACTAATGAAGGAATGGACTGTCATCAAGGGCTGACAGATGGTAACTTGGGCCGAGGGACGAGCGGGTCAAGAAAGCACATTAGAAATCCAAAGATCACTCCACACCACCTTGTTTAGCCCTGATCCTATGGTTCTCCGTAAACCCATCTTCAAAAGTGGTTTCGCAGATCATAGAGTACCTAAACCCTTCTATAAAAAAAGTGTACCTAAACCCTTCTATCATTCATCGACAACATAACTTTTTGGAGGCTTTTTCTTTACACTTTGGATTTATAGTCTTTGTTTATAAGTTTTGTTACTTGTGGCGTGTGGCCCTTGTTGGTAATATTTTCAGTCAACCAATCATAAATAGTCTATAATAAAAATATAAATATATAATTTTTTTTTGTAAAAGGATTTTCATAAATATTAATTTTTAATTTTTTTTTACAATACATAAAAAGAAATAAACAGCCCATTATAGTCTAAAATGGCCTGATAAAAACGCGAATTGGGCCAGAAACCATACAAAATCAGTTTAAAAAAAAAGTGAAACCCTAATCTTAGATTGCTACCGCCACCAACGTTGGAAGCCGCCGCACGGCCACCACCAAGCTAAAGAGAAGCTCGCCCTTGAAACCGCAACCTTTAAGCCGTTGAATCGTCGTCAACAACCAGAGATATCTTAAAACGCTTAGTGCCGAACTATGCCCATATAACATGCAGAGGAGAAATCTTTGTCAGAATTCAACGGTGAGGGGCAGCAGACCGGTTTCGAGAAACCATCACCGTAATTAGTCGTGAGGGTATCCTGTTCACTGCGTGCGCCGTCCTCAAAGCTATATGCTAGTAGGGATACCCAAGTTCATGCACTCCCCACCACGCTACCCCGCCGACGCCAACACCGCCTCCAAACCCCCGACCAACACCAAAATGCACCGAAACGAAACCGGAGAGGGCAAAATCAGAGCCCTTTAACGACAGATCTGGGGAAACGTCACCGGATCCTGTCCCCGAGGATCCAGATCTGCACATATCTGCCACCTACAAACCACCGACAAGCCACCGCGAGACACGCACCACCAAAGACCCGCCACAACAACCGGAAACCTGCCACACTTTATCAAGGATGAAGATTGGAGGCTAAAAAAGGAAAGGAACAAAGTCCTCTCACACTGCCAAAAAGGACCGCCGGAGTGGAGAGACGGATAAGGCTCGCGAAGTTTTCAATGAAAGGAGAGAGGCGAGAGAGAAAAATTGGTACAATTGACCTTATCCGCTATCGGTCGTGAACCTATGATTTCAAAAATATAATCATGTGTACTTGTTCAAATTGTTACATTTTAGAAGCATAATGTATATTTAACATTTACCTAATTATTATTTATAAGATATATCATTACAAATTAACGAAAATTTAGAACTTTCATCAGGAGTAATAGTGTGAAATCAATATATAACTAATTTATTCATAATATTTTTCAATAATACTTCTATACTTTAAATACAAATGTATATCTATTTTTATTATAATAGAATCTCATAAAAATATTTTATAATCTCTTTCGTTTTTAAATAATATTTATTATTAGAATTATCGTAAATTTATTTTAGTTAATTTTAAACTATAAAACAAAATAAATAAAGTCATATGATATTTTTTTATATTCCATTATTATAAATAACTAAATGACTTAATAGGTTATAAAACAAATTTAAGTAAATTAACACATAAAACAACATAAATTCAATTCGGCTCCAATTGGTGACCATAGTTTAGGAAAAGAATTATGATGAATTTTTAATTCCTCAAAATTTTTACCAATTAAAAGGAATTTTTTGTCAAAATTCAGACATATGGGCCCCACAATATTTCATATTTTTCCTCATGTTTAAGGAATGAATGAACAAAAAAATTCCCCTGCAAATTTGATGAGGAACAAAATATGAATAAAAATTCCTCTACATTCCTATTTTTTTTTGTTAATTCAATTCCTCAAATGACATTTTGTCCAATTCATTTGGTTCATTTTAGTGGTCACCAATTGGAGCCTTCATGTATTTTCAACATACTTATTTTTTAAACTAATATTAAAAATATTCAAATTAATATTACTTATTTTAATTTATAAATGAATATTTTAAACTTACATCATATCATTTTTATAATATTTATTTTATTAAAACAAAATATTTAAAATTTGTTGAGTGCTCCTGTTGACCAGCGATCGAGCGCGCACACACACCATCTGAATGAAAACAAAAAAAATATTTAAAATTATATTCAAAATTTTGATGCAGTAGATTAGAACCTAATATATTTTCTAATCTCGAAATATAAATATATATATATATATATATATATATATTTTTAATACCTTTTAGTGAATTTGAAAGACAACACTGACGAACTCATCATTCATTAAAGATAGTTTACATCCAATACAAAATAATTTTCTTAGAGATAGGATCTCTGTTTCAAATTTAAATAACATGCATGATCTGATCATGTCTTATGGATATAGATAATGCTAAGTCACAATTAAATTAGACCGATATTACATAATTAATTTATACTATTGGATTTTTGTATGGCATACGTACGTGATTAGACCAATAATTTATGACCAAAAATATTATAATTCTTCGTTTATCCCAAAAGGTATATGACCCATGAATGTTGAATATATATATATAGCAAGTTCGCTTTCTATATTTGTTACGAGATCTTTTAAAACTATTGGCATCATCAGTATAGATTATGAAAACGAGAGAACCAATTTGAAAATATTATTAGCTAATATACAAATAAATTATTAATATTTAGGTATTCTTTCCATGAATCCTGAATCTACAACTATAATTTTACAGTCTTTTCCACCACTATAGGTTTACACAATTTTAAATTTTGATCGGTAAACTTGTGGATGCTCTTTGACTCAAAGTCAAAGTTTCATATGCTCCTTTCCAATAAAGTTTTTTTTTTAAATCGTGAAAAGGGGTAAAAAACAACAAAACTTGAGATTTTGAACTTATTTACAATCCAACCTGAGTTAACCGAAAGAGCTTGGTTCATCCATTTGAGTCGGGTCGGGTCTACGGTTTAAATCCCTAAAATTTGACGGTTCGACTCAAGTAAAAAATCAAAATTTGATTTTTCAACTCCATTTTCACTTTTCTCTTCAGTTTCTCACTCTTTCTTGCAAGAGGAACCGTTCAACCAAAGAAGATTGAAGATTTGTAGCAGATTTGTATGATGCCTTTTATAAAAAGGTGTTTGCGAAAGTCGAAGAGAATAGAGGATAAATCGATTCCTCCCGAAGAAGAGGCGAATCGCCAAAAAGAAGTGGGAAAAACAAATCGGTGAAGAAGAAGAAGTGGGAAAAAAATCGTTGAAGAAGAAGTAGACTTGGAAAAGGAATCCAAGAATAAGGAAGACGAGGAGGAAGAGGAAGAGCATGAGGAGGACGCCGTAGACGAGGAGGAAGAAGTTGAAGTTTCGCGCGTTCCGGGATTAAGGTTTCACTGTACAAGAAGAAGGGAAACGAAGGCGAACCAGTGAAATCCGCTCTCCAGTCCACCATAGTCAACATGAGGATCTCAAAGAAACGGTCCGTATTTCCATCGAAACCCATTGCATGTCTAAATTTTTGTGGATTTCAGATGTGTAAAACATTGTAGGATTTGATATGGTTTGGAAAAGACACTAAACTTGGTATAACTTAGTGAAACTTGTGTGCAAAACTTGGTAGGAATTAGTTAAACTTTAATGCGAAACTTGGTAGAACTTAGTAAAACTTGATGTGAAACTTGGTAAAACTTAGTGGAACTTTCATGCAAAACTTGGTAAAACTTTGTATAACTTTATCGTACAACTAGGTAATACTTGGTCGAACTTTTTGTGTGTGCAGAATCTCGAGGATGAAACGGAACCAATGCAGCCCATGAAGATGTGTTTCTCTCCCAAAGACTATGTGAAGACAATAAAGCTCTTGTTTAAGTGTTATATCGCTAAAGCCATGAAGATGATAGAAGACACTCTCGAGAAAGATGAGTTTAAATGGTTCTATGAGCGTCCACAATTCAAGCACTTCTTCCACATGGGTAAGAAGACAAGCTAAAAATGGATGGGACTATGGACGATTCTATTTAGGATCGCGGTTGTGGATAAGAAGATGGAGCTTTGGTTCATTGTCAACAGCGTTCCAATCCGTTATTCTATTAGAGAGCATGCACTCATTTATGGGTTATTATGCCACTCATATCCTAACCACTACAAAACCCTTGGTGGTGGCTCAGATTTTGTTTCTAAATATTTCGGTATAGACAAGGTTACATATGAAGAAGTTGAGCAGCAATTCCCAGCTCTGAAAGGGAAACGAAAGATTGGTAAGGATCGTTTGAAGATGGTTGTCCTGTACTTCTTGTCCAGCGTGATCATTGGGAAGAAGAAGACAGGAAAAGGAGCACCTTCCGTTGAGAGTTCTTCCTCAGAGACATTGATGACCTCGAGATGTGCAAAACCTTTCTGTGGGGGCGTTTGTCATTCGAGGAGAACGTCAAAGACATCTTGCACTTCATGGACCATTCCGGAGGAGTGGTCCCGACTTCATGGGTATTTCTTGGATGCATTGTTCCTTTGGAGGTACAAACAATTCTAGCAATTTAAATCCTTTTTAGTTGTTTTTAGTTGTCTGACTTGGAACGAACTTGTGTTGTAGCTCCTATCATTTGAGGCCATTCCAATTCTGAAGAACCATTTCCGAGAAAATGTTCAGGGTGCAGATGAGGATTGCCCGCGTATGTGCAAGATGAGATACAAAACCGTGGGGACGAGGGGTTTTAGTATCTCGAAAATAAATGAGAAGCTTGGAACTATGAAGGTTAACTTCTTATCATGCTTATTAAATCCGGTTTTCTTATATTAATGTATATTTGAGGTTGGTATTAAATTGTTTCTTCTTATATTTGCAGAATATTCAAAGCCCCTTGGAGCCATCTCTCATGGAGATAGATCTTCTAAGGAGAAACGTGAATGCTCAATTTGGCTGGAATGATGTGGATGAACCCATAGTTGATGGTTGGAACAGGCTGCTTAAAAAGAAGAAGACAATCTGGTTTGAAGAGCTTTTCAACCAATATGTGTCTGCTCGTGCGTCTCAGGCAAATGCTCAAGAGCAACCTCTTGCTATTTGGGATGCGGTAAGGACGCATGAGGCTGAGAATGATGCTGGGAATGAGGCTGGGAAGGAGGCTGCAAGGTATCCGTAAGAGACTCCTACTGTTTTTAGTCTTGCAAAGAATTATAGTTCTACAAATCTTAGTTTTACCAAGTTTTCCAAAGTTACACCACAAATGACACAAAAAAATGAAAAATCGAAGAAATACAGATACAACTAATTTTGGCTCACATCAGCTTGGCTCCCATTACTGCATTGAAACCAGATCTCCAAGTTCCTTCTTGCCACTCTCTTTCTCCTTCTCCGTCGTGGCTCACATCCTGACGGATACCTTATTTCTTGAACTCTTCCCTTTCTTTTTGTATAGTTTGGAGGAAAATCATACAACTTTTCAACCTCTTCTGGAACAATTCACTTAGACATATGCGGAACAGGAAAAATTATCCTCGTATAAGCCAAAGCCCATATTTCCACCATGTAATATTGCGAACACAAACCATACAAATCCTTCAATTCCGTTGGCCTAATTTCCTACTTCAAGAACTTAGTAGTAGCAGCCATTGCATGAACACATGGGTACTTCTCAATATCAAAGAGTTTGCAGCTACATTTGTTATGTCTCAAATCCACCACGTAAGTAATTCCGTTGTCTCCAACAACACCATATTCAAGCTCGAATGCGTTAAGCTCTATCGTCGTAAGTTTGGCCGCTTTCACGATTCTACCGTGCAATGCAAGCTCCATTTCCGGCACCAATTTTCGTGTGTTCGATCCGACAACAGAATCTTTTCTATCAGTGTTAAACTAGCCCTGGGCAATCGGATACCCAATCGGTGTTCGGTTCCACCCATTCGGGTCTCGGGTATTTCGGTACTATATATAGGAGCCCCATTCGGTATTTTTCAAAAAAATTGGGTCGGTCCGGTTCGGATCATGTTGGGTTCGGGTCGGTTTTGTACTTCAACATAAAATCCGGTTAATACCGAAGTATTGTCGGGTTTCTATTCGGTTCGGTTATATTATAACCAAAGTACTAAAATACCAGATTAAAACCCGAAATAACCGAAATATAAAAGCCTAAATCCGAACTAAACATGAAATTATGAAACTTCATAAACCACTCTAGCATCCGCAAACATTCAAATGATCCGAGAACATAACAAAATCCATAAGGCATAACAACATAACCAAAAACAAACAAGTTCAGACTTTAAATAAACTAAAGATCATGAACAATGAAAAAGGGTCTTCTGCTCCATGATCTTGTGAAAATAAGTCTCATACTCCGCAACCGCAACAACACTCAATGCCTTATACTCCATTCCTTAAAACACGAAACAATGAAGAACAAATCAATAAGTTAACAGACAGTAGATGAGAAATACAATAAGGGATAAAATGATAGATGAAAATACCTTCACATCCAAGAGACTATGATCTTCTAAGTGGCTTGATCACCGAAAGCAAACTCTGAAAAGTGAAAACATATATACTGTTAGAAAAATAAACAACAAAACAAAGATATCAAACTTTATATTCTATAACAGCTTACCTCTCTCAAGCCTGTCAAACATTTCAATCTCAGATAGCAATTGACCACTAGTCATCATCAAGTTCATATCACCACTCTGAATATCTTGTTTCATCCATTGCTCGGTACACATGAGGACCTCAATCATGTAGTGAGTTAGGCAGGACCTATAAGGGTCTACAATCCGACCACTAGTGCTGAAAGCACTTTCTGATGCAACAGATGAAACTTGCATAGCAAGAACATCTTTAGCCATTTCTGCCAAGATCGAATACTTTAAATAATTCACCCTCCACCAAGATAAAACATCAAAGTCTGCACCCTTGATGAGCTTAGGAACCTCGACTGCTTCTACAAGATACATCTCTAACTCAGTCTTAACTTCTGCATCTCTTCCATCAGCAATAAGCTCTGTGTAGGCAAAATCCATACGCTCATATCCTAGATCATCGACCAAATCCATGTTCCCAGCTGCTGAATCATCTTGGTTGTTCTGTCCTTGACCTTGGTGAGAGTGAGACTGAGAAGATGATTCATTTCCTTCACTATAGCGAGTAACATACTCCTTGAACATAGAATCTAGAACACAGATTACCGAGTCATGCATTGCCTTTGAGTCAAATGAATCTTCACCATACAACTTATCAAAACACATCTTGGCAAACTTCATCTTCTTTGTTGGATCGAAAACAGTTTCTATGATCACCATCTTGTTTATATGCTTCATCCCATCCCAGTACTTATCAAACTTCTTTAACATATCTTCTGCTCGTTTCTTCAATGCATCATCAGTGCTATTACTCAGAGCATACAGGTTCCTTTGAATCGTAACTATTTCTCCATAACATTTATGTGCAGTCAAGGTGGTGGAAGCATAGACGATCAATGTGGAGTTGTAGAAGATCACCAGAAACTTCACCAGTTTGTCTATTGCATTCCAATCAGATGAATCAGGAGGTCCCACCCTTTTGCTCCCATTATCATCTTCCAAGAAGTAGTTGAAGTACAACATATCCTCTGTGATCATCTTGTCGAAAGCCAATCTAAACTTCAATGCATTTGTCAACATAGTATACGTCGAATTCCACCTTGTTTTCACATCCAGTGTGAAAATGCCTCTCTTCATCTTCCCAGAATCAACCCTCAACTCAAAAGACTTCTGCCTAACATGAGAAGACCTAACGTAACCTACAGCATTGCGTACAGCCTCCACATTCTTTCCTAACTCTTGCAATCCTTCCCTCACAATCAAGTTGATGATGTGAGCACTGCATCTCACATGCATATAATCTCCATCTAACACAAAAGCATCCTCAGAAATTAAGCTATACTCACTGTGAAACTGCCTCAGAGCAGAGGTGTTGGCAGTCGCATTGTCAACAGTGATACAAAACAGCTTCTTGATCCCCTATTCAGCCAGACACTCTTGGAGTGTAGTTGCAATCGTTGATCCTCTATGATCAGTCACATACTTGAATCCGATAATGAGTTTCTTCAGAAGCCACAATGCATCTATGAAGTGAGCTGTAATGACCATGTAGCTCGCCCCTGTTTCATAAAACCAAACAATACAATGATTAGTAAGCTCAATACATTGTACATATACAAAATCAAATAACATATAAACACGAAGGAAGCAAACTTGTAGTAGGAGCAACCCATATGTCAGTAGTGAGAGACACTCTTTGCTTGTTTGAAATTATCCAGTTCCTCAGCAGAGCCTTCTTGCCCTCATACATCTGCACTATATCCCTGCTTGCTGATCTCCTGGAATGTGGATTGAATAGGTTGACACGAGAACAGAAGTGTCTCCAAGCAACACTGTCAACAAATGATAGTGGCAACTCTCCAATGACCAACATCTCATTTGTTGCCTCTCTGAAAACGGTCTCACTGATCTTTGCATTCTGAGTCGTTCCATCATATGTGATCACTTTTTGCCCCTTGCTTTTGACCCAAATCTGGTATTGCTTGCAGGCTAGCAGGTGCTTAGAGAGATTAGAAGTCCCAGAAGAAGACTTACAGCAGAAGGTCTTCTTGCAGTAGTGACAAAAGCACATGTTCCTATTGTCTTTAGTTCTGGTGAAATGTATCCAAACCGGCGACCTTGGAATGATGGTTTTGGCTTCTTTGGCAGGTTTTGAAGTATCTCCAGTTGTTTCTGGTACATCTCTCTTTTTGCCTTGACTGTCAGAGGTTGAGTCTCCTTGTTGATTTGTATTTTGAGCATCATTATCTTCTTCCGGAGTCATGCCATCATTCTCTTCTTCTGGAAACGATGAAGAACCCATCTGACATAAACAACACACATACAAAGTTGATCATCTATCAATCTCATAATACATGTCTGATCAATTAAATATATACATCTAAGCCAATATCACGGAATCGAACAATATCACGATCAATCTCAGAAAGACATAAACCATTACTATCAAATTAATCTTATGTATCGCACAATATAACAAGAACACAAGCCTAAACGATCCTATGAAATGAAATTGGTGAAGCTAATATGTCGATAATAGAGAAATAAGGACAGAGACACGAACCTGTGAAGGATTCGAATTGACTTGTGAATGAGAAGAGGGTGGAATGTTTTGAGTTAGGGTTTCGACCATGACGATTTGTGGATTTATAGCAAGGTATTAGGTCATGGATTCGACAAATCGTAGAGGAGATCAATCGAAAAGTATAGCATTCTAGAGAAGATGAAGCGAAAAGCATTCGATGGTCTCGAGACTCTCGGAAATGAAAACTTGTGGTCTGCTGTGTGTTGTGTAGAGATGAATCAGTCTAGGGCTTAGGTTAGATTTCGGGTCTTAACGGGGGTCCAGTGGATATCGGGTAAAAACCGGATCCGACCCGATATCCGAAGTAACCTAAGGTTGAGGCCCAATCGGTTATTTCCACTAACCCGAACCCGATCCGAACCCGGTTTTTTTGGTGCGGTACCGGGTCGGTTCTTCGGGTTCGGATAATATGCCCAGGCCTATGTTAAACCACTCAGCGAATTTTTCAAGAAGTGCATCGATCATAGGTAGTAAGTGATACTTCCTGGCCTTCTTGAAAACTGCATTCATAGACTCTGCACAATTAGAGGTGTCTATGTTGTACCTTGCACCGGGAAAATAACACCTTGCCCATTTTTTCACATCTACACTTTTGTTAAGACATGCAGCTGCTTGAGGATATATGTTCCTAAAATTGCCATATTGTCTTAGAAAATCAGCCTGAGAGTATAACCGAACAATTGCCCTGAATTGTTTTCCAACTTCTTCTTTGCTCACGTAGGAAACTACTCCTTCCACATTCTGGGACAGATGGTAGATGCAATAACCATGTTTCGAGAGAGGGTACACCTGAGCTATTGCCTTGATGAGACTTGCATTCCTGTCAGTAGTAAACACCAACTCACGACTATAGGTATAACGGTTTTCAGCGTATTGAAAAACCACATCCAACTTTCATCCTTTTCACCATCAACTATAACAAAAGAAATGGGATAGTGGTGATGATTCGGATCTTACGCTGTGGCAAAAATTAGAACACCTCCATATACATTCTTAATGAAAGTTGCATAAAAAATGAGCACTTTCCTCATGGCTACAAACCCTTCGATGGAAGCTCCCAAATCCACAAATAGATACCTGAACTTTTTTTGTTCATCCAAAACCAAATCGGTTTTTGTTCCATGATTTACCTTCTCCAACATATGCAAATAAGAATGCAACATCTTGAAACCGTCAACTGGACTACCACGGATATCAGAAACAACTAGGTTTTTCCTTCTAAAAGCCGTAGAGTACGACACTTCCACACCGCCTCTTCTTTGGACAAGCTTCACAATAGTTTTAGGACATGGAGTATCGAAGTTACAGGATAGTCTTCGTTTAAGATGCTTGCAACTAACCGTGGTGTACCTTTCTTCTTGTTGCTTATACCACTTGAGCTTGTCCAAGAGCATGAATGCATCTTCGTGTATGTTTTAGCCGAGAAATTGGTTGAATTCGTAACCTTTGCAGCTCTCAACTGCCACTTACAACCTTGCTTCGCTTCACGGCATTTCACCACATATCGATTCTTATCTGAATTAGCTAGTAAAATCTCAAAACAATTCTCATTTGCGGCTCTATCAACCAAATACTTCACATCTTCTTTACATTTAAATTCTTGACTTATTTCCAAACCCAAGCCATCTTCCCATTCATCTAAATGCTTTGTCTCTTCCACAACCCGAGGAAGCTCAACTGATTCAACTATATCAAAATCATGCATATTATCATGTTGAACAATATCACCATCTCCAATGTCAACATTCTTCAACAGCCCAGTCAGCTCAGTCGGCTCATGAGGTTGTTCTGATGATTCCTCGCCAGTAACATGAGTAGCATCACCAGCATTAGTTACCTTAATATTATCCCGGGCGCTAGAAATAAGCTCACTACAACTCCCACCATCTCGTTTTCCCCTCTCTACTCTTGAAAGTTGCTCGGTGATCGGAAATATTTCAAAATCTGTGACAACCTCTACATGCAAAACAATTCTTCGCTGCTCTTTATCCACATAGGTTACATACACATAAACATCCCCGTCATCAAAAATATACGACTGCCTTTGAAGTTTCACTACCAATGGAATATAACTCAATTTCAGCCTCTTTGTAGAATCATCTATTGAAATATTTATGCGTATCCTTTCCACTAACAACGAATACATTATCTCCTCCATAAATGATGTCTTAAACGATATACCATACAACCGAGCTTCTCTTGGAATCCATTCATAGTCATCACCGGTCTTTGAATAATGTCCTTCAAAATTAAAATGTATGTTTGTGAAAGGAGAACACATCCTCTTCTGAAAATGACATTAAAAAATGCATTAGCACTCAGAATTTTAACAGTAATACCAAGTTCTACATGTTCTACCATCTTAGTTTTACCAAGTTCTACCAGTTCTACCATCGTAGTTTTACCAAGTTGTATCAGTTCTAGCATGCTATTAATACCTAGTTTTACCAGTTCTTACGATTCTATTATTACAAAATTTTACTAAGTTCAACAACTTTTTCTGCAGACCAAAATCGCCAAAACGATAACAACAATACGATTCAGTACTATTTAACCACTGATTTCAATATATTATCAATTCAATTGTCTAATTCACCAAGAAAACATGGTTACCAACCCAATGTTCGATAATTACCAACCCCGAAATTAAAATCGAGCTTCAGCCCCAATTGAAGCTCAATCCAGCTCAATTTAAACGAGAATAAAAGGGAAAATTGAGAGAAGCGACGACAAGAAAGGAGAAGAACTAACCTGGGTTGACCGGAATCCGAATAGAAGTGGCTGAGATGGATAGAAGAGAAGAAAGGATAGAAGAAATCGCCAGAAATCGGGTTTATCGGGTTTTGGATTTCAGATTTCGAACATGAGAGAGAGGGGGTGAGGGAGGAGAGAGAAGCTTATATCTGATTGGTTGATTAATTGATTTATTTAGAATTTTTTATTAGTTCATTAAGGGTAGAATGGGAATAACATTAAAAAGGGAAGAAGAAGTAGTAGAATAGCTTAAGGAAGAGTAGGCGAAAATTTGGCTTTGAGTCAAAAAGCACTTGAGAATTTGATCCAATTTTCGGAATAGAAAAAACACAAATCAAAGAAAAACTCATTAAGCCTAAAGTGATCTTTATTTAGATTATTTATGGAATTAATCTTGATTGGTAATACATAGAATTATAGAATTAACTCTAAATGCAATACTTACAGAATTGTGATTTTAAATGCAATTTCGAAATTTCTTAAATTTAACAATCAAAAGCTTTAGTGTAACTCCCACTAGATATGTGCGTTTGTGGATACGGATCATGTAGTGATGGATAAATGTTAGGTAAGGGTATTTTGAGTATTAAAAATCATTATCCGAAATGTATCGTTAAAAACGGGTAGGGTAGTAACATGTAAGGGTCAGCTACCAGTCGGATCATGTAGTTAAAATCAATATCCGTTTATTACCCGAACTCTAAATATTACATATAATGTTCAGATAGTTCAGATACTAGAATTCATTTAAAATCTTTTATAGAAATTCATAATCAAATAAATTAATGAAATAACAATGATAGCCAAAAAATAAATTTGTATATCTAACATTATAATTATTAAATTTTTCTTTAAATAAAATTTACTTATTATACTATCTTATTTATATTTATACAATTTTATTTAAAAAATAAATTTTTAATTACTTAAACGTATATTTCAGATATTTTGGGTAATTACCCCATCATTATCCTTGTACGCTAAAAAAATTATTATCCAAACGGACAATTTCTTACCTTCTTCTTTAAAAACTAGGTAATTCGGACCGAATAAGTGTCGGATCGGGATATCCAATCCGAAATGCTCAGGCCAATTCCCACATAAAAAATATCAACATTATTACAAAAATTTAAGAAAACTTGTAAAACAAATCAAAATGAAATAAAAGAAGACTTTTCAAAACAATTAAAACTTCCAAAGTAAAATGTCAATTATGGTGGTTCATTTTTCTACACTGTAATTTTTTTTTGAAAATGGGTTTTGGTCGAAAAGAAAGAGAGAGAGAGAAATTACAAAGTTGATATTTCGCACGCCTTCAAGCAGTTCACACGTACGACGCTCATCTTATAAAAACTCCCATAGTTTCTCAATCGGCCTCTGGAGAACAAAAAAGCCCAGTAATATGCACAGTTAATCTCAGCCGTCAGATTATTCATCTGCCATAGTCACAGATCTTCGTCATTCGCTCTCTCGTTCTAAAAAATCCATTCCTCTCTCACCGAGCCGGCGAGCCTTTCTCTCGGTGGTAAGTACTGAGTTCGATTTCGTTTGGGAAATTTTCCAATTTTTTTTTTTTCAATTTCACCGTTTGATTTCTGGATTCGTAGATTCTGGAGCCGCGCCTACATTACCTGTTTGATTTTCGATTAATTTCCAAATTGTGTTAATATGATTCTGATTTACCGAATCTCGAGAAACTTCGTATTTCAATTTCCGCATCGCTGCTACCCTCGTTGATAATTTGTACTTTTTCAATAATCGCGTTCGTTCGTTATCTAATTCAAATTTGTTGGGTTCTATTGAATATGTGTAGATTCTAAAGATGATTATGATGATGGGAAGTAATATCAGCAATCAAGTTTTACTCTCGTTGAGTTAGCGATTATATTGAATCGAATAAGCTTCTTCTTCTCTTCGGGTTTCTTCGTTTTTACTTGTCATCTGTAAATGGGCTGTTTTCATTCCACTGCTGCAAGAGAATTTCCGGGACATGAGAACCCTGTGAAGCTAGCTTCAGAGACAGCTTGTAAGTTTACTTGTACTACACGTTTCATATTCTTCTTCTTAGCTTTAATGTCCAAAAAGCATGAGCTTAAAGATCGCTCTTTTATCATTGCCTGCTGGTATAGGAATTCTATTCAACTCATTTTTTTCCTTCTGTTTTGGCCATTCATTGTTATCCAAACAACCTGCAAACTGTCTTTTATTCATAGTCTATTTGATCTGCAACTTCATTACATTTAATTATATCTTCCATTTTGAGGGTGTTTGTTGTTGTTTGAGCCATCGCATAATCCTAACCCAATAGTTTCTTGGATCATTACTTCATTTCTCTACCATCGAATTGAATCTTGATCGTAGTATTTTCAAGAAGTGTCTCTTGACCATTCTTTATTGTTATATACAAACTTTCACCATTCTGAATTGACTTGATCATCTGTATGACTAATTTTGCTGTGATGTCTTGTTATTTCTTTGCTATTCCAGTTAGTGTGAGTGAAGTTGAAGCATTGTACGAGTTATTCAAGAGCATCAGCAGCTCAGTTGTTGACGATGGCTTGATAAACAAGGTACTGAGAATTGATAGCCTTTCATTCGTCTGCACCCCATGGCAGGATCTTGAAAGCTTGATGTATAGTGACATAATATTAAATGCTGTATTATCCGTATTCCATCATATGTATGTCAACTTTGTTGACTTTCACCAATTTATTATTAGGCTATTATTGAGCTGTGGGCTCCTTATTGCTCAACAAGTCTGTGTGTTGATAGTTGACTTGAATTTTAATTCCCTTTCTTTTATTTTGAAAGTTGAAGTTTTCGTGGCCCACTTTTGGATATTGTTACTTATTTCTCGACCAACTTGTAATGCAGGAAGAGTTTCAACTTGCTTTGTTCAAGAACAGAAAGAAGGAAAATTTGTTTGCCAATAGGGTAAACCTT
The DNA here is from genome assembly GCA_030180135.1 of Orychophragmus violaceus. NCBI lineage: Eukaryota > Viridiplantae > Streptophyta > Magnoliopsida > Brassicales > Brassicaceae > Orychophragmus > Orychophragmus violaceus. The sequence continues at coordinate 20,036,914 of CM058240.1, forward strand.
CAGTTTTCTTAGACCTTTATAACTTTGTAGTTAATCTTAGTGATGGAATCTATACAAGTAGTAAATGATTCTGCCCTCGTTTGCAGATATTTGATTTGTTTGATGTCAAACGAAAAGGTGTCATTGATTTTGGAGACTTTGTGAGATCACTCAATGTTTTCCATCCTAATGCTTCTCTAGAGGAGAAAACAGACTGTAAGTCCCCACCCAGAAACGAATTTATACCTATCACTGTTCCTCTGAAGCCTTGCCTTGATTTTTATTCACGTTAGTCTGTATTTTATCTCAGTTACCTTTAGGCTATACGACATGGACTGCACAGGCTTCATTGAACGCCAAGAGGTATATTTCGGCTTGGAATCCAATCTATGTTTCAACGTAGTTTCGAAGATATTTACAGTACTGACCAGTGGACAGTGATCATGAATGGATGTTCTTGGTTTTGGATCATTTACTGAATAAACCCTTTCGGGCATTCATAATCGTGTATTTGATTTTGGCAGGTGAAGCAAATGTTGATTGCCCTTCTCTGCGAATCTGAAATGAAACTAGCTGATGATACCATAGAAGTGATACTCGATCAGGTTTGTTGTTTATTACAAATTTTGACTTGTACGAATGCAAAGACTCTTTTATAAAACTCGGACCCTTTGCTTTTCGTGAACAGACATTTGAGGATGCAGATGTGGATCGGGATGGAAAGATTGGTAAGACAGAATGGAGCGATTTCGTAATCAAAAACCCATCTTTGCTTAAAATCATGACTCTCCCATATCTGAGGTATGTTTAACTTCATATGAACTTATTTGTTTGATTAGTTTTGGTGTCGTTTTACAAGTTTGAGGACTTGAATATTCAACTGCAGAGACATAACGACCACGTTTCCGAGTTTTGTCTTTAACTCGGAAGTGGATGAGATTGCGACGTGACGAAACAAGTTGGGTTTATAGAGACCACGTCGTAGGCTGGACCAAGAACAATACCGATTGTAACAGTGTTACGTAGTACCGTTCTCTTTAATATTTTCTTTTCTTTTATGGGGTTCAGTTATATTTCATAACAGTTCTTAATATTAAAAAGTTGTAGTTCTACGAAAAAAACTAAGTAGAAAACCTCATTTCTGATAAATGATTTGATTTTCCATATTATTTCTATTTGGGACTTCGTCTAATAAGTTTTTTCAAGCGCGGGATAAGAAAAAACTGTAGCTGAAAGAACCATAAAAGAATTACTCCCTCTGTTTCAATATATTCAATATATAAGTAGTTTTAATGTTTTTGTTTTGTTTCATATTATAAGTTGTTTTTACATATCTAGATAATTTTTCATTTTATTAAAAAATGTGTGATCAGTAGTATTTTGTTGTTTGTTTTATAATTAGTTAAATTGTTTTTAGTTATACTTTTAATAATATTTTTTTTAAGTATATGTCTTAATTTTTGTGCCTTTAAACAAAACTACTTATATTTTGAAACAGAGGGAGTAGAGTTTTACGAGGTTAGCATTCGGGTTCATCTGATTAATCTGTGATATGTCCCTTGTTGGGGGTGGTCTGTACTCTTATGTTACCTTTGTAACAGTAAAATTAGGGTTCTTTTTTTTATTGTAACTGACTTTCATATTAAAGAGAGGTTACAATGCTGAATGCTGAAAATTAAAGATACAGAAGTTTTAAAGAGAAAGAGGAAGGAGGAAACTATTTACAAAAAACAGAGTAAAAAGACTCGAGAGAAAGGAAACAAAGATTAACCTACACCCATCCAAATGGAAACCAATGTTTCTCCAAACTTTGATCCCACATTCTTGAGCGCTAGGGCCTTGTTCTTCATAGATCTAATGACGTTTCAGATGATAACAAAACAGGGAACAAATATACCTCTATGAAATCTATTGTTCCTTTCTTTCCATATCTCGTAGATCGAGACCTGCCAAAGCTGGAGAAGAGCAAGAGTAGCACATCTACTTGAGAGAGTCGTTGGTAGCCATAGAATAATTTGGTCCCAAGTCACAGGATTGTTCCTTAAGTTTAGCTTGAGCAAGAGGATATTCCAGATTTCCATCGAATAAGAACACTCAAAGAAGATATGGTTACGACTTTCCTGTGCAAATCCACAAAGCAGACATGTTGGTTCCACATCTAAGCCCCACTTTATTTGCCTATCTAGAGTGGGATTTCGGTTCAGTAAGAACAACTAAGTTGTAATAGCGTGTTTAGGGACATCAACGTTTGTCCAAATCAGATCATACCAGACCACCTTCTCTTTCGACAATCTTGTCATTTCCCAAACTGCTTTGGCATTAAACCTAGCAGTAGTCTTTTCTCTAATAGACCATTCCACAGAGTCAAAAGTTTTTTTTGTATAGACAACCCTAAGATCACAAATAACAATTGAAGTTGTTGCTCAGAACGAGCTTGAGTTTATTGGAATTCCCATCTGAGTTGGCCCCAAAGGACTTATGAAGTTGATAAGAGGCCCTAGACTTGTCCAGGGATCCCACCAGAAGTAAATAGTATCACCTCTTCCCAATTTTATTCTGAGAAATTTCTTTGCGATTGCTCTAAGTTTCATTAACCTTCTGAACATCCAGGAAAGCGAGTAATTAGTCTCAATAATAGCCCAGAACGAGCTCTTTGCCAAGTACTTTCTACGAATCCAAGATACCCATAGTGACCCTGATCTGAAGTAGAGTAGCCAGATTAGCTTTAAGCCAAAAACCGTATTCCAAGAGCCAAAAGCTCTTACACCCAAACCTCCCTCAGTCTTTGGATAACAAATATCGTCCCACGCCACTTTTGCTCCTGCTTTCTTATCGAGACAGCCATGCCAAAGGAAGGAGGATGTAAGACTAGTGATTAATTTGATGACCTTCTTTGGTAAGTAGAAAGCTGAGGACCAGAATCCTATGATTCTAGGAACGAATGAGTTAATCAGGCAGAGACGTCCCGCAAGACTCAGTTTCCGGTTCATCCAGCCATTGTATTTCCTGCGTATCTGCGCCAGCAAAGGATCAAAATCTGATACCCTCATCTTTCTAGAGCAGAGCGGTAAGCCTAGATAGCGGATTGGGAGAGTTTCTGGGATTAGAAGGTAGTTTTTTAAATCTATCAATACATCCTGCGAGACACCAGACGCAAACATAGAGGTTTTGCTTATGTTAACTGACAATCCCGACAGCTTTTCAAATTGAGATAGCATCGTGAATACTCCTGCCACTGATTTCTCTGTGCCATCCAGGAAAATTAACAAATCGTCGGCAAAAGATAAATGTGTTAACGCTGAATCTAAACATCCTGGGTGATAATCAAAAATCCCATCTACGGCAGCATTATTTAGCATTATAGCAAGGACATTCATGAAATCACGAATAGAGGAGGCGATAGCGGGTCACCTTGACGAAGTCCCGCCTTTCCTTTGAAGTACCCAGCAGAAACTCCATTCATGCTTAGAGTGAAGGATGGAGTACAAATACAAGTTTTGATCCACTCAATAAAATGACTAGGGATATCAATCACTTCAAGAGTTGCCAACAGAAAGTCCCAGCGTACCGAGTTGAATGCCTTGGAGATATCCACTTTTAGTGTAATTCTCGGAGATAAGGATGTCAAGTGATAGCCATTGATCACCTCGGATGCAAGAAGGACGTTCTCAATTAGTAGCCTATCCTTTATAAACGCCGATTGATTATGAACGATGATCGAAGGTAGAAGAGCCTTAAGCCTCTCTGCTATTATCTCCGAGATCAGCTTGTACAAAGTGTTCAGACATGATATGGGACGAAAGTCCTTGATATCATCAGCTCCGGTCCTTTTAGCAATTAGCACTAGACTTGTTGAGTTTAAGGCTGAAGGCATAAATGGTTGGTAAAAGAAATTCTTGACCCAATTTGTAATCTCTGAACCCAATAAGTACCATGTTGATCTATAAAACTCAGCTGTAAGACCATCGGGACCTGGTGTTTTATTCAGATTCCGTTTAAAGATTAGCTCCTTTATGTGCTCAGCTGAAACTTCCCTCAACAGACTGCTTCCTTGAGCCCTTGTATACTTTGTAACGAGAATCATTCTAAGAAAAACAGGCAGATGGGCACAATACTGACCACGGACCGTGGTATATATAGAAGCAAAATGAGCAATAGCAATTTCATGTGTTTCCTGGAGCGACGAAGACCGCGTTCCATCTGACTGTTTCAGGTACTTTATGGCATTATAGATGTTTCTGGCCTTGGTAACACAGTGAAAAAAATCTGGTATTTAAAACATTCCTCAGCTAGACGCAAGAAGTTCCATTTCTATCGCAATAGGCATTCATTAGCTAATTCCTCCGGCGTGGGATTAGATAGAGCAGAGACCTGGCATAGAACGAGATCCTCATGAGCCTTTGCAACCCTTTTTCTGATATCGCTGAAAGCCTCTTTGCAAAGCGATTTAATAGGCTGTTTCAGCCCCTTTAGTTTATAGCACATAGAGGTCAGATTGGACACAACAGGACCAAGATCACCCCATACTCTCTTTATAGTGTCAGCAAAATCTGGGAGGGAAGTTACAAAGGATTGAAACTTGAATGGTCTTGAACCATACGAGGGAGGAAGAGATGACATCCTTATATGACAAGGGATGTGATCTGAAAACTCCTGGGATTCAAAAGAGCAGTAACTTGAGGGATAATCCAGAAGCCATTTTTTGTTTGTTAAGCATCTATCTAACCTCTTTTCAATCGGATCCGACGATCTATGATTTGACCAAGTGTAAGGAGGTCCTTGAGATGACATATCTGATAGGCCAGCATCAACAAGACATGATCCGAATTCTCTCATTGCTATAGTTGATGATATAACTTTAGGATTGGAAGATTCTGAGGGCGAGATTATCTCGTTGAAATCCTCACATACCAACCACGGTTTAGTCCCCATGTCAAAAGCAATGTTAGTGTCCCTTAGAGAATCCCACATGAGCCTTCTTTCTGAGATTTCATTTGAGGTGTACACTGCAGTTAAGAAAAAAGTAGAGCCATCTTCCTCAAAAACTTGAGAGGTAATTTATTGAGCATCCGCATAGAGAAGAGAGACTTTGGTTGGATTCTTATATATGATCCATATTTTCCCCAAGTCTAAAAACTGATAGTTGGAAATAGCATTCCATTCTTGTCATAAAGCCGCCAAAACCGAAGGTTTATTTATTTTCTTAACGTGCGTTTCCAAAATTGCACCGAAATTTAGCTTCCTAAAATTCACCCAAGATATAAACGGATGATGCTTCACTTGGTCGTTGATGCCACGCACGTTCCAAAAAAATGTGTTTATCATGGATATATTATTGGTGGTTTTAATCCCCTAAAAGAAGGGGAGTAACACCACTGGAGCCCGGTGAACGTTGAGAGACTTTTCTCTTCTTCCTGTTATTTTGTTTTCCTGAGGATGAAGGAGAAGGCAAAACTGTGGCAGAAGCTTCAGGAACTACTAGCGCCAGCTGGTTTTCAACTTCCTGAATCGAGCCTGAGTCACTCTCCATTTCAGATTGGAGCACTGCAAAAGGATTTGTGAGAGCAGTTTGTTCAGCACTTAGTGCTATATTTGGCACCAATCTGGCCTTAACAGTTTTTGATGCAGGCTTGAAAGAATCAGTTACCAAATTCGAGGCTACATCCTTTGAGGGAATAACCGTAGAAGTCTTGGATGGAATAACACCAGCAACAATCGACTCTTTTGATTCTTTTGACGCTGATACAAACTTTCCAGGTAAAGACTGAGCAGGTGCCTGAGTAGAACCTTCCACTCCTTTTCCTTTCTCCTTTCTTGTGAATTTTCCTGAAGTCGGTCTACCTGAGCTTGCAGCTTTCCAAACATTTTTATTTGCAGAGACCAAGTTATGCGGGTTCAGATTCACATCAGGAGTCCCACTACTGACATCCTTCCCAGCTTTGTTTGCAGGAGCAGTATTCTTCGGACACAGAGGAGCCTTATGACCGATCTCATTACACACCGGACAGAGCGGAGGTAACCATGGGTAGGCAATAAGAATAACATCAACCTGTCCACTTTCTCTTTCGACTTCTACATAGGCAAGCAAAGGTTTTGTCAGATCCACAACAACTTTAATCTCAACCTCACTTACACTAGTGAACGGTTTAGCGTCAATAATAACACCCAACAATTTTGAGATGATAGCAAGACCTTCGTCAGGTATCAAATCAAAGGGACTTGGGAGAAGGAAGCCCACACAGGAGCACAAATTAGAGAAGGAGGGTCTAAACTGAAAGAGGCCTTCCACTCCATTACAAAGAAGGGCGAATATCCAACTCTCCATAGCTCATGCTGGAGAATCTTTCGACGCAAAGAAGCAGAGGGAATATGGAAAAGAAAGGCATTTCTGGCTAAGTTATGAATTGTAATCTTTTTGTCTTTCCCCCATAGGTATTTTAGGACAGCCCATATCTTTCCATACGAAGGAGCATTACCATAAAATATGCCCACTATGAAGTCTGAGTGAATCCTAGCACCTCTTTCAAAAACATCGTTAGGAACTTTAACCCTTGGCGCGCCGTTAGGTTGAATAGAGACTGAAACCGAGGATTTTGGGAATTTTGAGCCCGCTTTAGCCTTTGCAGCCCAATTGTAGCCCTTTTCATCAGAAGCAGGCGGATTGGGAGAATTTCCAGGCTTTGAAGCCGGAGAGGTCGTTTCCTTTGCTGAGGTTTTATCCTGAGATAAGGTTTCGAAATTGAAGATAACATAACCAACATTTGGAGTAGGTAGAACCGACCCAGATGATCCAAACTGGAACCCAGGTAAAGCAGAAGGCTGACTGAGAGAAACTGAAACAGATTTTTGCTCCATCACACCAGGAAACTGCTGCGTCGAGAGGTTCGACGAAGGCACGGGAGGGTAGTTCGAGCTGGGGTTCATGAAGAGCAGGTCGGGAGTGATAGGAGGTTCGATGGGATTGGCCGGAGGGCCGAGCATCATCGGAGCGGTGAAAAGGTCAACGAAAATTAGGGATTTTGACTATCACCTTTTTTTAGAGAAAAGACGTGCAATTGGAACCTTTGGTCGACTTAAAATTAGGGTTCCTTACCTCACTTAAGTTATCTATGATAATTGAGATTTTTACTCGTGCCTTACATTGCTATAATGTTTTCCTAATTATCATCAAAATATCTTTGTATATATATGTAATTAAATGAATTAATACACCAATTATGTTTATAAATTATAAAATGAATATAAAAACTTTAGGAATCTCTTTTGGAAAAAAATCATAACCACTAATTCTATCAAATACACACATAAAATAATAATTTTTTTAACATATTGTATTCCAAAAATGAATACTATAAAATATTCAAATTATTAACTAACTATAATTTATATTAAAAATTAAGCTAAAATATTAAAATTATATATATATTTTTAATTTGATTAAAATAAAAAATTAACAATTAAAAAATATTTATATTATTCAAATATATGATTGGTCAGGTTAGTTAATGGTTATATGACCAATTTTTTGGTAGGTTATTTTATAGTTTTTATAATTGTATAAAAAATAAAATTTAATATTAATTAAATTAAAATTTATAAAAAAATCGAAATATTAAGAATATATATATATACTATTTTATACAAATTCTATACAAAGATTATGTATTTAAATAGTTTTGATTGTTGTAAAAAAATAGTTTTAGTGAAATGACGGTTAAAAATCAAATTAGAATTAAGTTAAACAAAAACTTGTCAAAGAAAATGTACATGCACTTTCATAGAACATATCAAAATTTAGACTATAACAAAAAAAATTATTTTTTTTTTGATTTTTTAATAAAAAATAATGATTATTTTATTATTAAAACTTGTTATAAAATATTTATATCATTACAAGATGAACTAAAAATAGATTAATTAATTTCAATTATATAAATATTAATAACAAAATTTGTTTTTTGTAAGATGGGTTAATAAGACCGATTACCTAATTTCAATTGATATATTCTTTTTGATAAAAATTAAAATTATTTACTATTTATATTATATGAATATATGACTGTTTAGATTACGGTTAATTTTTCTACGATCGCAGTTTTTAACATTTATTTTATCAAAATTTTAAAATATTTAGATTATTATAAGATGGGTAGAAAAATAAATTATTTTATTGTATTTTTAGTATTTTTTTCATTGGAAGTCAAGTTAAAAATGAGTTAACAATTTTTAATATAGAAATTTCAAAATAAAGTTTAACAAATACAAATATAAATTAAATAAATGGATTATCATTTTTTTGTTTTTCGTAAATCTATAATTATATTTAAATAAATTATAAATTTAAATATTAAAAACAAATCAATTCCATATTTGTACCTATAATGTTCTATAAAAATAAATATTTTAAATCAAAACCATATTTTTAAAACTTACATCACATAACTTTTTATATTGACTATTGTCCATCATAAGCGTTTACCCACCTATTGTCCATCATAAACGTTAACCTATGGTAAGCATCCTGTTAAACATATTGTCCATCATAAGTGTTTACCCATGGATCGCAATAATGTTAACTCTTGACCACCATTAAAATTTTGTTGGCCACTTTCAACCCATGGTAAGCATCTTGCATGAAATGTGATCATGGTAGTATCCACGTGGATTGATATTATGGACATCTACTCTAAACTATCCATTCACAATTTCTATATTAAGTCCGATTTTTTATTTTTTTTTAATTACAGTACATCGGCCTATTTTATCTCTATTCCGGCGGTGTATATTGTCGGAATCATCATCTTCTCCTATGCTATCTACTGTTAAAAACGAGAGGTAAAAAATGGTGAGTTGTGGATATGTTGTTAAATTAACTATCTTTTTTTTTGGTCAACATTAAATTAACTATCTATCACAAAAGATAAAAGTTAATGCCAAAATGGTTTTTAAACAGCATTAAAAGACAAAATAATTTTTTTTTTGAAACACACAACTTTGCTATCTAATTAATATAAATCAGATGTCATGTGAGAGAAAAAATCTGCTCTCCTCCAATCAGATCATCATATTGTGCTGACGTGGCATATCTTTTAAATGACTATTGTGCAAAAAAATTGGTGTCTATTCTTCTCATTTTTTTTTCCCATCTCTCACGCGTTTTCCAAACCGTCTCTCTCCCTTTCTCTCTCGAAAAATCGTGGCCATTTCAAACTGCTGAAGAGAATCCTTCATCTCTCTCCATCGCTGAAACAAACGAACATGAGAGATCTCCTTTTTCCAGGTAAGAAATCTATCGTTGGTTTACGATTTCCAGTTCATAACCCTAATCCCTTTTTCGTTTGTTTCAGTTTACAAACCGCTGAAGAAATCCTAACACGGTTCGTCTAGAATTTCGCATCTCTATTTCTTTTCAACATCAGATGTGAAATTAATTTAGATCACGGAATTAGGTGTTCGAATGTTGATGTGTCGAATATGTCGGAATCCGGCGGGTTCACGTCGAGCATGTCGACCCCTGTAGACGATGACAGGCTGGGAGTCCGGCAGGAACGACGATGGAGATCACGCCATCAGATCTGGGCGGCGGCGGAGCTTCGGGACTCGAGTATAAGAGATGACAGGCTGGGTCTCTGCAGCTCTCTCCGATCCCAGGTAATATTCAAGACTTCTTAATCGATGAAGCATTATTGTTGATCAGATGTAAATTGTGGTGTTTGATTCTCTTGATTTTTGTGTATTAGGGTTTCTGGTGAGGCTTTTGGTTGAAGAATGTGTAGTAAATCAAATCCGCTTGCTTTTGAGGAAGAAAACCTGTAAACCGAAACCTGTTTCATTTCCTATTCTCAAGGATCATAGAGCCTCTTGCTTCAAGATGTGCGAAGTTCAGGTTTAAACCACTTTCTGAAGAAGTCATGAGTATATTGCATATTTGGAATGAAGAATGTCTCAACCTTGGTGGAGAGGTGTGCTCATATGCTTTAAGGTTGGCCTTTCTTTTGTTTAGTCTTTGTCAAAAAAATTTATACTAGCTTATTTACGTGTAGGCTCTTACAACTTTGAGTTCCATATCACAAGGTGATCTAAAACCTACAATTTTATTTTGGTCAACACTAAAACTTACAACTAAAACATACATAATTTGATGAAAATCCAAAACTTAGCGATAGCGAATCAAACTTGCAAATCCTGACACGCGAAAATCTTTGAAATTAGAATTACCGATATTATCCACGGCCACCAAATGATAACCAACATTTTTTTCTTAAACCTTCCAAATCTTTATTAGCAAAAATAATTAGTCTCTCAGATAGATATTACATACTATACTCAAAGTAAAACAAGTATCAGACGTTTTTTCTGACACTAAAGAAGTAAAGAGCTATTACTGTAAAGGAAGTAACTCTAGAGTAACAATATTACATTACAATTATAAGTGGTAAGATACCCAAATAATATGTGTACAGAGTGCTGCTCAACGATCAAGTTCATCATCATCATCATCATCATGAATCTCAGAGTAGGCTTCAAGATGTTCACTAAGCATATGGCTTTGGTTTCCTGCATAGCCAGCTTCCATTTCAGGCAGTTCAAACTCCTCTGGTCTTAGTGACAATTGAAAGTTTGGGAGCTCTGGTAAACACTGCATTGCCCTGTGGTTTATAATATCATCAGCTTTAATTTGATCTATACGCTACAAGATCAACACTATCAACGCTTACTTTTCTTCTTCTTCAAGCAAGTATCCATACATTTGAGATTTCCTAAAAGCAACTTCTGGAATCTTCTGGCTCAGATGCTTCATAACCCCCCACATAGGAGGAGGCCTGATAAAACATACAGTGGGAAGAGAGATGATGACGAGTCGGGGATATTTACGTCTGTGAGAAGGAGAAGGAGAAGCAAAAGAACAAAGGGGTAGCTACACCCGGAGGCGCCGCCAAATCTGGAAGAAGAACATGGAATTGTTGACGGGAGAGTTCTCAGATCTCAGTATCTCGCGCTAATTAACAAATCAGTGGTACATATAGTCACTTTTCACTCACTTTTTTTCTTACTGTTTCAGGAAATGAAGCCAAATCTGCAGATTCATGTATTCCTGTGTAATGAACAGTTCCGATGTGTTCTTTTGTTTGGCTGATCCAACTTATTAAATCAATTCGGTTTTCCATTTGTGTGTCAGATTATCAGGTTTCAGGACTTGAGCATCAAATGCTACTACTGCTGAGGTATGAAATGATCTGATAACACAAGAAAAATATACAATGGATCTGAGAAATTTGCCATTACTAAAGCGTATGTCTTTTTCAATATAATTAACGTTACTTATAAAATATGTTGATTTATTATCCATAGGCGATAATTCTGAGGTTTCTTTTTTAAAAATATATAATTTCATCTTTTCGACTTCTTCTCTGGCAGGTTCCAAAGGTTCAGAAAACTGTAGTGAATTGTGGTATTGGAGATGTAACGCAGAATGACAAAAAAAAATGGAGGCAGCAATGAAAATTATAGTGCTTATTACAGGGCAGAAGCCTGTAAAGACAAGAGCTAGAGCTTCCATTGTCACTTTCAAGATTAGGGAAGATCAACCGCTTGTGATGGCTGTCACCTCTCAGAGGAGATGTGATATCTTTCCCCTTTCCTCATCCTTCACTTTAATAGTTTAGGCAAACATAATTTGGTGAAACTAATTTGAGTTCTGCGAAGCTTCTTTTACAGATAAAAGGGTATGAATAGTATTGTTCATAGTAATAGCAGAAGTAAGGTTTTTGTATTTAATTGACCATATCAAATATGTGTTTTTTATTTCTCCTCAGTGAGGGCTAACCTGCGAAGTGCTAATTTAAAAGCAAAGGATAACATGACGAAAGCAGCTCAAGAAGAGGTTACGTCTCATAGCTTGAGCACTATCTCTCTCTGATGTTGTTTTCACCAGCCATCTCCTTTTGAAATTTTTTGTGTATAAAGAGTGATTACGATGATTGTAGAGAGAGAGCTTCTCCATGGTGGTGGAACAGAGTCCACAGATCTCAGACAAAAACGACAGTAAGTAATTCTTTGATAGAGGGTCAAAGCGTTGAAGCTCTTGAAGTTGACTTCGCCAACAAGTACTTAGGAGGTGGGGCTCTTCGCAAGGGATGTGCCCATGTCTCTAAGCTGAAGCTTTCAAATCCTTTCGATCTTCTGAAGTTTTATCAAACTGTTTACGACCATTCTTTCTTTCTTTTTTTATCCAAGGAGACCAATAAGGCTCTATGTGGTTTCCTCCATGTCTGCAAGAATAAGTGCATAGATCATGAAGATGTTGCTACAAGAAATTGGGGATGAGGTGCTTATGGTGGAGATCATGAGATCAAATCGCTCTTTCAATATAATTGATGTTTCACAGGTTAAATCTTAACATAAGTAGATAGTTTTCAATCAATGGCTGTTTCTTTGGCTCGCAACATTACACTGTATTGAGGCAAGAAGGCTTTTCATGTCTTACTACACTTTTGGATTCGAAGCACTCTATAACTTAAATCAGGTTTCGTTTGTATCATTTACTACATAAAATTACAAAACAGAGTAATTTTATTTGCCTTGATTAATATTCGGTTTCAGTTACAGGTTACGGAATTGGTTATATCTAAAGGATGGACTGTGGGATATATATGGACAAAATTGGTTGAGTTTTCCAACCAGAGATTAAGAGGCAACAAACAAAGAAGAGAGCCTAAAGTTGGTTCCTTTGATTGGCATATTTCGACCAATAATGCGTAATAGCATTGGGCTCAAAAAATTATTCAAACTATCAAATCTCAATCTTGATTTAGCAGTGTGTACTATTTGTATTTTCAACTGACGTTTTTAAAAGTAAATGTAAGTTAGAAAAAAATGTCATTCAATGATAAAGTAAATGTAACTCAAAAAGAGAAGAAGAAAAACTCCATTATTTTGTAATTATTATGAACTATATCGACGAAAACGACTTCGAATTATTATGTAAAAATACCAATTTTAGTTTTTCTATTCACTAATAATATCCAAGTAATAGAATTTGACTAATTAATAATATAATCTAATTAATGGTATAATCTATCTAAACAATATATTAAAAATGAATGTAATAATACAATTTTGCCGTGTTCTTTTTAATATCTTATACATGATAGCTCAAGAGCAATAGTTGCGAGAATCTTCAAAGCCAAACTTGATAAACTTAAAGCTGAGCTAAGAACCAACAACATTTTCGCACCATCAACCGCAGATAAAACACTTTTAAATTTGCACTTTTATTTAGTTACTCATCTACAATTACTTAATGTGTTTCTATTTACAACGTTTATGCAGTGATATACACGGTTGAGTTTCAAAAAAGAGAACTTTCTCATGTCTATATCTTGCTATTTTTGTAACGAGGATCAAATTTTTTAGAAGTTGGTTCTATCGACAAGAATATATCTGTTGAGAATTTATAGATATACAGATTTACGTTGTTGTATTCAAAATTCTAAACCCAATAAGCAATGGCAAATGTTTTGACCATACGTTATTAAATCAAAAGTTTTGGAGCACAACAAAAACTATTTAAAATTTGTATAGGAGGAAAGAAGTTTGAAATAATCAAAACTATTTATTAGTTAGAAGAATAGTCATGTCTGAAGATTCATAAAAAAATTGTGACGTATAATGGAAGACTTTTTAAAACAATAATATTTGTTTTCCTAATCTTTAGGAAAACAAATATGTTACAATCGATTAATAGAGAATATATAATTTTTTGAGCTATAAAAATAGACGAATATATATGAATAATAGAATGCTTTCATACGTAGATATAGAGATTGTGGGTGTGGGAAAAATGGGTAGAGCTAAAACATTTAATTTTTAAATATTTCATGATTGATTAGGATATTTATTTTTAAATCTTACTATTCTTGGATTTCTAAACTTAAGAAGATTATTTATGTTATTTCTTTTAGATCATATTTTTTGTTATGTTTATGGGTTTCATTATGTTTTAGCTCAAAATATAACTATGTAACATATAATCTAAGAAATGGAACTATTACAAGCTATATTCTAATAATTTTTTGGATGATTAAGAGGTTTGAGTCTGTAGGTTCGTATGTCTCTCTAAAACGGATCTAAACCAAAACCATGTTAAGAAAATAAGACTCCTCCTAAATAACAGTGCATTTAATCCAAAAATATTAACTAAAATAGTATTTTTTAACACGTATTTCATTATCAAATAATAGCCGATGTCAAATACATAAACATTAGTCCGTGCAACGCACGGACCAGAATACTAGTTATTTTATAAATAAGATATATTTGGTGCAATCTTGTTTTTTTTTTTAATTTAAGAACGCTGAAAACATATATGTGGCCACGTGGTAACAGTCTAGCGTGATGTAAACTGCCACGTGTTGAACCAGAAGTTGGTGGCTCGGCTTCAACCCCATTTCTCCACTTTTCTCTCAGTGGCTGCCGATTCACCGCTCCACTTCCTCCCCTCGTCTTCGGGAACCTATAACTTCACTCCTTTATTTCCCATTTTGCCCCTCCTTTTTTAAAATTATATTTTTGTTTCCACGAAACCAAAATCTAACGGTGAAAAAAGAGAAAAATCTCTCTGTACCAAACAGACCACTTGCGAAATAGAAAAAAATACGCGAGAACAAGATTCGACAAAAAAGCTCCATTTCAAAACCCTAGAGCTCAATTTCAACCAGGTACGGCCGTCGTTTTTCGATCTCACCGGCATGAATCGCCGGTGAATGTGTAAAATAGCTGTACCGGAGATAGGGGAGACTTAGAGAGAGAGAGAGAGATTTGTTAGGAATTTAGGAATCATGTATAGAGAGAAAGGAACGGTGGGTTCGAGACCCGAGGTTGTGGATCGCAAACGGATCAACGAAGCTCTTGAACGACCTTCTCCTTCAACGTCTCGTCAAGTTAACGGTAAGGGAAAAGGAACCGTTACGGCGGCGGCGCACTCCGTCTTGACGGGGAAGCAGCCACATGACCATAGAGATTCGCGTTCTGCTTCTCTCTGTAAGAATAATGCTTCAGACGGTGAGTTTCGTTTTCATTTTTTTCTGCTACTGAAGTCGCATGTGTCATTTGGTTTGTTGTGATGTTGGAGACTTAACCTAGAATTAGCTATGTGCCTCCTGATTTTGGAATCAATGGTATTTCATCTTGGTGATTTAAATGAAATTTGTTTCTTATCATGTTCATTAGCTGAATTAAGCATATTTAATTTATCAGTCTCTGAGATACTAATTATATAAGAAACTGTAACTGATGAAATGTATTTGTGTGCTTGTCCTGTTACTTTATTATTGGTCATAGATGAATCAGACACAGACAGTGAAGAATCAGATGTCAGTGGCTCTGATGGAGAGGACACCTCATGGATATCTTGGTTCTGCAATCTTAGGGGAAACGAGTTCTTCTGTGAAGTTGATGATGATTACATCCAAGATGACTTTAACTTGTGTGGACTCAGCAGTCTAGTTCCATACTACGAGTACGCTCTTGATTTGATTTTGGATGTCGAATCTTCTCATGGTAAGATATATGTTTTCTTTTCATCCAAATTGAGTTTGCAATTTAACTAGGCATAGAATCTGCATTTGGCGTTAGATTAGACAGTGTTGAGGGATAAAAGAGAGAAACCAATATGGTTCCATTACGATTGTGTCTCTTGAATGTTTGATTGGGATTGGGTCGTTAACAACAGGAGAGATGTTTACAGAGGAACAGAATGAGTTGATCGAGTCAGCAGCTGAGATGCTTTATGGACTTATTCACGCTCGTTACATATTGACAACCAAAGGATTGGCTGCAATGGTAAGCAAATCTTTGTATTCATTTGCCTAATTTAAACATCCTAGAAAAGTTTCACCTCTTGATTCTATGTTTGATAATTTTTTTTGTAGTTAGATAAATACAAAAACTATGACTTTGGAAGGTGTCCTAGAGTTTATTGCTGTGGCCAACCTTGTCTTCCGGTTGGTCAATCGGATTTACCTCGATCAAGCACGGTGAAGATATATTGCCCTAAATGCGAGGACATTTACTACCCACGATCAAAGTATCAAGGCAGTATCCTTTTTTGTCCCACATTTTCACTTTACTGAATAATTTTTATAACGCAGGTTCTGAAAACTTTTCAATATAGATGTCTGATGTTTGATGCATAAAGCAATCATCTAATTTGAGTTTTTATAGATCTTGCGGCTGTGGATCTCTGTTGGGATTTCCTTAAAGCAATGAATAGACATTGATGGAGCTTACTTTGGGACAACGTTTCCACATCTGTTCTTGATGACTTACGGACATCTGAAGCCACCAAAGGCAACACAAAACTATGTTCCAAGAGTGTTTGGGTTCAAACTACACAAGCCGTGAAGGAAATTTGAAGACAAAACAGGAGAATTAAGATCATGGCTTTGAACTGGAAAAGAGAAACAAGGAGCATTTGTAATCTCGAAAGGTGAAGCAGCAGCAATGTCTCCATTTGTCATCAGGTATATACACATTAGAAGCAAGCAAAAAAGCATGATCAGAAGAAAAACACGAAAATCATTTTGATGTTAATCTTGAACCTGTATTTTCCTATGTTTTATAATCTTCTTACTTTGTTTTGTTTTGTTTTTTTTTCTCATTGTCAGATGATATCATCAGAGAGTTTAACCATATATCAAGCAAAAATCTTTCTCTTTTAGCTTTACTATAATATCTCATATATACAGCAAATTCACTTTTGTAGAGTTTAGGGTATAGTTAGATCAATTTGGTATTCAATTAGTAACTCCAGAAATGGAGGTTCTCCTTCTTTTTTCCCCCACAACAGATTCTGTGATCAACAAAGGAAGAAGAGAGTAGCAAAACAAGATAATGCAGGACGAGACATTCAACACTCCCCACTGTAAACAAAACTTATGGTTTTCAATGATCCTTAGAACTTGAATTGTAAAAGGAAACTTCGTTGATGATATTGTAAAGTGTGAGGGGTAAGAGCCTGTGCGTAGGATATTGGACGAACTGTAGTTTGTTCCGCTAAACTAGTAGTTAATTAATGGAGAAAATAGGATCAGCAAGAGTACCCCCTCAATGTTTTGAAGTCCGGACCAGGTTGGACCGTGAATGGGATATTTACTTTGGTTGGATTCACCATAAAACATAAGCACAATTAGACCGGTTAAAGAATTGGTTTGGACCGACAATAAGCCGGACACCGGCAACACATTAAACCAGTTTTACAACAACAACAAAAAAAATTGTAGTCTTTGTGTTTTGTTAAACAGAAAACTCTTTCTGGTTTTAATAAAATTTAACTATTAGTGTTTTAGGTTTCATTTTCATATTCATTATGTCATAGAAAAACTATATTTTTCAATTCTTATTTTCTGTATTAGTAATTTTGTTATTAAGATTTTTCTCAAAACCAAAATTAAGGTTTTGTTTCTTACTCTATTTTGTTGTAGATATTTTTTTCTTTTTCTCACAACAGAAATATTATAATTATTTCCAAAAGTTATGATTTTAAAAATGTTTCATTAGATATTTTAAAATTAATAATCTTATATTTAAATTGTCATCAAACCATCCAAGAGCTTTTCCGGTTCGATTGCTGATCCCGTTTTAAAAACTTTGGTCCCCTTTTTCCTCATATATTCCGTGTACATTTTTCTTTGTGGAAAGGGACATGTTAACTAATTTTTTGCTAATATAAGCACGACGAGTCCCTCTCCACTGCTATGATATTTTCCGTGTTAATTCGACGTTGATGACCTCTAAAAAGATATGATGTCACTGTGCTTCTATCGTAAGTAACGAGGAAAGTCAGTCTGCTTCTATAGTAAGTTGTCATTTTTCTTTTGTGGAAAAGGACATGTTGGACCATTTGTTCTGTTACATAAACTCGACTCCTTCATAATTGCTACATCAGTCTTAAACCACTAAAGGCATTCTGCAACTGAAGAGGAGTTTACTAGATAGCATCACAGAGCCTAAGAATATGTCAAACGTGGCCGTGTCCGGCAGTAGTTGCTATTATTATTATTATTATTATTATTATTATTATTATTATTATTTTCATGTGGAATTGATTTAATTTGATTAAAATTTTTGGTTACAACCAGTCTTTGATCGCCGTAAATATTTGCAGGGCCAAGGCGTAGGGAGGTGTCTTCTTGGCAGGACATAATGTTTGTGGAGATCTCTACGCTGGAGAGAGAGGCTGCAGTGAGGGTGGTGAACGACTGCGGTCAGCCCAGGTCCAGGATCACCCACCTCGTCTTCTGCAGCCCCTCCCTCCGCGTCACCACCCCTGACTACCATCTTACCAGGCTCCTCGGCGTTGGCCCTTCCGTCCAACAATTCTCTTACCAGCGAGGCTGCTTTGACGGAAGTACCGTCCTCCGTTGCTTCAAGGACTTGGCAGACAACAACCGAGGACTTTATGTCCTCGTTGTCTGCTCGGAGCTCACGCCCCTCAGGAGCGGAGGTAGGAAATGATGAGTTTATATGAACTATCTTTCAGTGTGTACTTTGATTTGATGATGACATGTGGCTAAAACAAATCTATGATCCCATAATTTTATTAGTATTATAATGTTTTATTTATCTTAAATCTAGTATATTATGATCCTACTAAAAATTGTTTTAGGACTGCGTGTGACTTATCGGGAGCCGCAGCCTCGTCCCAGCCATAGAACGATCGCTTCAGCTGGGGTTGAGGACCTTGAGGCGAAGCTTAAAGCTGCCCACAAGAAGTCTGAAGCTGACCGGATTCTCCTTAGGCTGAAAACAGCAAAGGCAGATATTTTACGTTCTGAGCTCGGGCTTCCTCGGGAGAGGAAACTTGAAACTCGGACTCACACTGTACGTGCTGAAAATACGCGAGGGCCTCGTCATGCCGCCCCTAACAACTGAGGTATGATCAGGGATGGTGTTTTCCTCCTCCACTCATTTGAACATAAGAATTTTTTTTTGTCAAAAAAAAACATAAGAGTTTTTACTTCACTACAATAACTCTTTTGATATATACAGTTCTTGGTTGTGGTCTTGATTACTCTGTTTTTTTTTTCGTTTCTTTTTGGATTATTTCTTTGTTTTATTGTTTGATTATATAAAGATTTGGTTCCAATAATTCCATTTACTTTGATTTTCTGATAAGTTCACTACTACAAGAAATATGGACATTATTAGCATGGAAAAAATGCTATAATATGTCATTGATAGCATTTTCATGAACGCTATGACATCCCAAGCTATCGTAGGTATGACATGTATAATAGCGTTTTTTTGAAATATTATAATAGATACTTATATAATAGTAATATCCAAATGCTATAATTAGATCTATCTATAATAGCTTTTTATAGCCGAGCCGAGCCAAGCCGTATATATATATATATTGTATCAATTGAATTTATATAAAAACTTATATTTGAAATGATTTTATTAATAAACCAAAATATGTTTACACAAAAATCATTAATAAAACTATCTAATCTAACATTACAAAAAATTACAAAATTATAACTAAGGCAAACAACATATAAAAGGATCTGTAGCTTCCTCTCTATTAGCAGCTTCCTCTCTATCAGCACGTGGATAAGAGACACCACCAAAGCTAAGATTCCATTTGTATGCTTCATATCTTTTACCTCTAGCCAAACTGTTCGGTCTGTAACTTGGCTCAGGCTGGACACATAAGACAGCAACCGCAGCAACCTGTTCGGATCCAAACCATACAAAAAAGAGTTATCTTTCTGAAGCTTTAGCTAATGGTATTAGTTTATATTAGTGTGAAGAATTCTGATGAAGCTGACCTGATAAAGATGCTTCAAATCCATGCTTCATAAGCACTGACTTTTCTAAGCTCCGATGATTTCAGTTGGTTCCTCAGCCATTTTTTCATATGCTGGCCTCTCTACCTTCACACTAACATCATCTGCTGTGTAGTCACCATGAAGCTAGAAAGGACCAAATTTACTGAGATTCTAAAACTAAATAGAAGAATTTAATAGACTTTGAATCATACTATTTAATTAGTTGCAAGCATGAATAAAACTAAACTACTTATATGTTTACGCTTCTCCGTGACACAGCAACCAAAGGGAAGAGCAGATTAAAAGAACAGAGACATAGATCAACATTCATTGAACAGCTGAACGTGGAAATGCAAAGTAGAGAGGATAAACTCACAAAATAAAATGAACAAATCAAACAGAAGAACCTTAATCATTCAATGTTTTACCTTCTTATAGGAGCATTTGGAAACTAAATAAACCACACTTCGAAACTAAATAAACTTAATCATGAAAGTTCACAACCTGCATGTTCACAAATATTGTGACATAATTACTATCAGCAAGAGACGCTGCAACAACAACAACAACAACATAAGGTGTTTGTTAGTCTCCAACTAAGGATTACTGAAACATTACATTCAATTGAACTGTCATAAAAAGAAATCCAGTTTTCAAAGACATGTGACACATTCTCACTCATCAAACAAGCTAATGTGTCTACCATGTCAATCATGTGACAAACTTAAAGACAAACAGAAGCCACGAATTAATTGCAAGCAGATGATAATAGAAAAAAAAAAGAATTTTGTGAAGAGAACCAAGGAGGACTTAACGAAAAATATCGTTCACCTTTTTATAAAAAAAAAATTGTTCATGTTTGAAGATATGTATTTTGTGAAGGTGTTTCCTGCTTTCACGTTCGGAGAACCAATCAGAAACGGAATTGTTTCTCCATAATCTGATCTCAAAATCTCCATTACAACATCAACATCTTTCCGAGCAGTAAACTACAAATAGCAGATATGAGATCCAAACAAATAAGAGAATAGAAGTAAAACCTGGCTTATGACCGTGGAATCGAGCTTCTCTTTTGGTCCATTAACACACATATCATGAAGATCGTACCTAAAAGCCACCATATGTTTTGTGTTACATTTTATCTCAATTGAAATGAATTTCTCAAGCAAACAAAGGATCTTAAATTACATTTACAATCACAATCAGATAAATCTGTAAATGTGGAACCTGGACCAAAATTTTCAGTGTGGCCATAGCAAAATATAAATCCTGGGCATTTTGAAATTTCCCAAATTGAGGCGAAATCAATATTCAAAATCCAAATTTTAAGTTAAAAACCCCATAATTTGATAGCAATCGCAAGTTAATAGGAAATTACCTGACGGGAAAGAGAAAAGCAGAGGTGGTTTTGCAAACGGCGAATAACGAGTCATTGATTGCACTCGGAGATCCAGCGGAGCTGCTCAAGGAAACCCTAAATCGATTGAGATTTTTGACGGCGAATCCGAAGGAGGCATTTCTGGAGCATGAGAGATTGTTGAGAGATACGGAAGGGAGGAGCAAGGAAGAAGTTGCAGTGGAGAAGTGAGAAATGAATTGTTTTTTTGTAAAGATTTTTCTTCCTAAAGGAGGAAGAGAGGACAACAAAATTTTGGGGGAAATTTTTGTTTTAGGGTTCTAAGAGTAAGAGGGAAAATGAGAGTTTTAAGAGGGAAAATAAGTTTTAGATTTTAGGAGCCTAAAATGTTTACTAAGTATTTGACGGAAAAGCAAATTTTAGCTTTCCGCTTAGTAAAACTCTATCATAGCGTTTATCTACTGCTATTATATAGCACGAAAATTTTGAATTCATCTACGATAGCAGTTCAGTAAAATGTGCTATAACAATATGCTATCAATGTGGACTTTTTTGTAGTGGTTGGAGGTTATTGGAGGTACCGTCAGCCTTTGTGAGAAGGGAGGCTTGAACGAACCAAAAGGGAAAATGTGAGAAACATAGAGAAAAGGAAAGCTGGTAAGACTCGAGAGTGGCTAGACTCGGATTGAAAGAAGAGGTGTACTTGAAAAATGGATACTCTAGCTGAGAAAGGGTGTTCGAGTTCTCTAATAATGTCTCAGCATGTTCTATCATGTGTTAATGTTTGGTTGCTTTCTAGTTGTTTTCTTTTCTTTTCTTTTATGAACTTTTTGTATTTCCGAGATGATTCTCCTGGGGGATTTTCTTATGGTATTTGAATTCTATGATTTGCTTCTCTTTTGTATTTAAGGATGTGAAACAAAAAAAAATGATTCAATTCTATGATTTGATCCTTTTTTTTGTATAAACTATATAAAATTATTGAGCGGTTGAGGTAGTCCAACTGGTTGAGGGGCTCGTGGTGGCTAGAAATTACCCGGGTTCGAGCCCAGGCGGAAACAAAAATACCTCTTCTGCTCATCCACATGGATATGTGCCCATTGCTTACGGCCCATTTGAATATTCGGAGATAGGGTCTATCCATGGGCTGCACCTCCCCTTGGGAATTAGTCTGGGCCCTTCCATAGGCCCGGGATACCCCCAGGTTAAAAAAAAAAAAAAAAAAACTATATAAAATTATAAGTCGGACTTAAATGGATATTTATAATGAATTCCCGTTTAAATAATTAAAAAACACAATTCACAAAAGGTGTGTAGACAAAAGAGAGAGAAATGGGTTAGTGTGTTTATAAATGATTCTGCTGTTGTGGTTATTATTGACTTACTTTCTAGTTAATCAATAACTTAGTATTGTTTATTGATCAAAGTATGACTCAATCGAATAAATACAAGTATTGACTATTTTTTTTTTTTTTAACAAAAGTAGTATTGACTATTTTCACACGTTTTTTAAAACAATTTTCTTTCACAGCTTTAGACGAGACTTCAGTTATAAAGATGGACTTATTAGTCAAACACTTTCACCATTTATATCAAACTGTAGGATTTAGACAACCTTAACAAAAAAAAGAGAATTTGCATTCGATGTACAAAAAAAAATAGAAAATGAAATAAAAGAAAAACAGTAATTAGCGAAACAACACAACACTTTTCGCGCAATTGTTAAACGATTTTATATGACCATTGCAGTTCTTTTCATACGCTTGTCTCAAAATATGAGTAAATTCAATTTCTAGGAAAATCAGATATATTAATATAATAAAAAATATCAGATACAAACATGAGATGTGCTTTTGCATCTGAACTGGTTAAGAGCTATCGGATAATATATCATCGAAATGTACTTTGAAGATCAATATTTTAACGGCTTTTGATCAGTTCAATGGTCTTTTAAACTAGATATCCTCACAGCTGTGAAACTATCAAAAAATTCCACTTTATAGATTAAGCGACGCATCTCTTTAGCTACATTTTATATTCAGATCAATAGAGAGTTTGGGGAGTATTTTAAAAGTGAAAAAAGTCTTAGACAAAAACGTTTTTTTTTTTATCTCCATATCTCTTGTTCATATATATGCAAGTTCTATCTAAGATACTTGACCAAGCGGCTGAGGAAAAATGAGTTGGGTATCATCCTCAATGCCATAATCTCCACCTTACACATTTGAGATTCGCTGATGATCTTCTAGTGTTTGCGGATGGGAGAAGCAATCTATATATATGATTCTCAAAGTGTTTCAACGCTTTGTAGTAATGTCAGACCTTCGCATAAGTCTGAAAAAAACCCACAATTTATATGGCTGGAGTAAGCGAGAATGACAAGGAGGCTATACTTGAGAATTTCATGTTTGGAAATGGAGCATTACTAGTTCCGTATCTAGTTTACCCCGAAAAATGATGAATGTCTCAGACTATTCCTCATTGGTTTTGTTATCCACAGTTTGACAAACTTCTGGATATCGACTTTTAGTTTACCTAAGGGATGTATCAAGGAGATTGACAAATTGTGTTACGCATTTCTTTGTCCTGGTTCTGAATGAACGCAAAGAAGGCTAAAGTATCTTGGAAGGATGTAACTAAACCCAAGGAGGAGGAAGGATTGTGTTTAAAGTTCATGTGACGCTTCCTTCATATTTATCCGCTGACCGACGAGCTGACCAGTCAAAAATCAAATAAGAACATGACTGATCAAATCTGTGCAGGTCAAACGAGAAGAGTTCGCTATATATAAAAACCACAGACGATCCCGTTTGAGTCAATGACTCAAACTAAACCATCCTTGACCCCGTTTACCTCGTTTCTACAATACAAAGCTTTTCAACCTGTATCGCTTTCACGAATTGTGTTCGGTTTGGACTAAATTGTATATCAAGGAATAATTTAATCTTTAGTGTTTTAAATATTTTAAATCCTTGAAGCCTATTTATCTAGTTTCAAAGGGTTTTCTAAAATCTTTTTAAGGCACCCATAAAATCCAAACCGAATATAAAAATGATTCGAAAGCAAATCGTAGCCAAATGTGAACCCAAAAATACTCTTAAGGTCCTCCTGTGTATGCCAAGATAATCCTGAAATATAAAAACAAAAGAGAATTTATTGAGTAATCTAAGATTATCCAGTAAATTAACTCCCAACTAAACATATTATATGAATCCCACTTGAATCCAAAATAACATACAATAACAATCAGTAGAGATAACAATCAGGGTGGAAGTGGTCACTAGTTGAGGACGGAGAGAGAATAGTTAGAGCTCTTTGTTTTCGGATTAATGAAAAATAAGAGGAAAGCCAGGTTTTATAACCAAAAATGTCATCTTCATGCATGAATTTAGGGGCTAGGTGTCATCAAATGGGTTTCCAAGTGACACTTGGGTGTCAAGGTTTCATCTCCATGTTCCCTCGTGCAAGTATAATGAATCCAACCATTAAAGAGTCATGCATCTCATAATGGACCAATCGGTGATTGCCACATGACTTGTGGCGATCCAAGTTCATTTTTTCGTCACTTCCCGAAACTTATGAAAAGTCTTCAAATCTCATTTTTATTTTCCTGGATCTTTATAAATGATGCTTCTCAATTTATTTGGTCTATTTTGGCTTCTCGTAGTTCCCGAAACATCAAAACGAAATTTCTCTTCTTTTTCTCGGTTTTGTAGGTTTTTATTCCAGGTAACCCATAAAGTCTTCTAAAATTCTGATTTCAGCGTCTTCCGTCTTCTAAGTAATATTTTTAATTAAAAAGAAGATTTCTTGATCCGTCCTAGCTTTCCGACTTCATTTTGGTTAAATTACCAAAATACCTATGAACTTCTAAAAACTGCAAAAATGCCCTTCAATTACTTTCTTTTGACTTTTAAGCTGCTTGTTGACTATATCGTGAAACGTGTTATTACATTCTATATTGGAGGCAATAACACGATATGTCTAAAACTTATTTAGCGGATCATCTCTGAATCTTCTCCACCATTGGTTCAATGGTTGGAAACCCATTTGATGACACCCAAGTGTCACTTGGAAACCTTGACACCCAAGTGTCACTTGGAAACCCATTTGATGACACTTAGCCCTTAAATTCATGCATGAAGATGACATTTTTGGTTATAAAACCTGGCTTTCCTCTTATTTTTCATTAATCCGAAAAACAAAGAGCTCTAACTATTCTCTCTCCGTCCTCAACTAGTGACCACTTTCACTCTGATTGTTATCTCTACTGATTGTTATTGTATGTTATTTTGGGTTCAGGTGGGATTCATATAGTATGTTTAGTTGGGAGTTAATTTACTGGATAATCTTAGATTACTCATTAAATTCTCTTTTGTTTTTATATTTCAGGATTATCTTGGCATACACCCTGATTTTGGGGCTAGGTGCATCAAATGGGTTTCCAAGTGACACTTGGGTGTCAAGGTTTCATCTCCATGTTACCTCATGCAAGTACAATGAATCCAACCATTAAAGATTCATGCATCTCATAATGGACCAATCGGTGATTGCCACATGACTTGTGGCAATCCAAGGTCATTTTTTCATCACTTCACGAAACTTATGAAAAGTCTTCAAATCTCATTTTTATTTTCCTGGATCTTTATAAATGATGCTTCTCAATTTATTTTGTCTAGTTTGGCTTCTCGTAGTTCCCGAAACATCAAAACAAAATTTCTCTTCTTTTTCTCGGTTTTGTAGGTTTTTATTCCAGGTAGCCCATAAAGTCTTCTAAAATTCTGATTTCAGCGTCTTCCGTCTTCTAAGTAATATTTTTAATTAAAAAGAAGATTTATTGATCCATCCTAGCTTTCCGACTTCATTTTGGTTAAATTACCAAAATACCTATGAACTTCTAAAAACTGCAAAAATGTCATTCAATTACTTTCTTTTGACTTTTAAGCTCCTTGTTGACTATATCGTGAAACGTGGTATTACATTCTATATTAGAGGCAATAACACGATATGTCTAAAACTTATTTGGTGGATCATCTCTAAATCTTCTTCACCATGGGTTCAATGGTTGGAAACCCATTTGATGACACTCAAGTGTCACTTGGAAACCTTGACACCCAAGTGTCACTTGGAAACCCATTTGATGACACCTAGACCCTAAATTCATGCATGAAGATGACATTTTTGGTTATAAAACCTGGCTTTCCTCTTATTTTTCATTAATCCGAAAACAAAGAGCTCTAACTATTCTCTCTCCGTCCTCAACTAGTGACCACTTCCACCCTGATTGTTATCTCTACTGATTGTTATTGTATGTTATTTTGGGTTCAGGTGGGATTCATATAGTATGTTTAGTTGGGAGTTAATTTACTGGATAATCTTAGATTATTCATTAAATTCTCTTTTGTTTTATATTTCAGGATTACCCAAAATCGATCTCTTATGTCTAAATCTTATTTGGCTGATCATCTCTGAATCTTCTTTTTGGGGCCAGATTATCTAAGATTGATGTTCAAAGTGGATCTAATACTTTCTTCTGGTTTGACATATGGTCTTCGCTTGGTCCAATATTTGATTTGATAGGAGATAGGGATGCACAGCCTTGGGTATCAGAACAGACGCCACAGTCGAGTGGATTGTTGAATCTAGACGACGATGCAAACAACATAGGTCTGCAACTCTGAACTTAATAAGGGATGAAATCCAGAGCTTACAAGACCGTGGCTTATCAGTCAGAAGTGATCAGATGTTGTAGAAATATAAGTTGGCTTCAAATTGACGTTCGGCTCTAAGGAAACTCTACAACACATTTGTCAAAATCATCCTCAAGTTCATTGGCACAAAAGTGTTTGATTATCACTCGCCTCCAAAATTCTCTGACGTAACCTGGTTAGCCACTAAACAGGTTATCCACAAGAGATACAATGGTTCAATGGAGCTCACACATAGATCCTACTTGTCTGCTCTGCAAACAGGAAGTCAAAACCAGTGATCATCTATATTTTGTCTGCTCCTATGCAGATGAAGTGTGGAAACAATTAGCTTTAAACCTATTTGGAGAAAGTACTATGTGAACTGAATCTCTATTATATAGGTTCTATCCGATTTTACTCAATGAAAAATTTGGACTTATCTTTGAAAGTACCTCTTCCAAGTTGGGGTCCACACTATTTGGAGATAAATAAATGCTAGAAAACATGGTGAAAGCCCTATTCCTTCCTTTAATATGTTTTGAAGAATTGATAAGATTGTGCACAATCGTATCTCTTTCTTAGTTTCATCAGGAGCTTTAAAGTTCGATGGTGTAATGCAACTATGGTTTAGAACACGAACCACTTGATCATGTTCTGTTTTGAAAGAATTAAAAAAAAAAATATTTTCTTTTGACTCAAATGAAACTACAATCCTTGATTTTTTTTTTTTTTTTAGTTTTTGAATTAGTTTAACATTCATTCAAAAAAAAAAATCAGAAAATCAGATATATATATTAACAAAATTACCAGATAAAAACATTTTTCACAAGTATTATCATTAATAACAAAAGTTGAAAATTTTCATAAAACATGGAAAGTAATTATACTTTTATTTCAAAGATTATAGAGTATGTTGTCTTTTTTGTAAAAAAAAATTGGTGGCACTCATGTAGTCATGTTTGTTATTTTTTTTTTTTAGTCAACTGGGTATTCATTGAAAGTGCAGTTGGGTTACAAAAGAGGAAGAGAAATGGGCTTAAGCAAAGGCCCAAAAGATAAATAGGAAAGACTTGGTATGCCACAAACCCTAGAGATAGAGCGCTACGTGTCTATTTGGACATATGTCTCACATCGGTAGTTGGAAGGGATCTCACTTAATATATAAGAGATATGTATCACTCCACTTATCACCAATTTGTTTTAGGTTAGAAGCTCATATATCTTAATATGGTATCAGAGCCAGGTTAAGAGATAAAGAGATCCTAGAAGATCCAAGGATATCCTAATAATTATGCAGTAGGTTAAACCTTATTACTATATAAGGATGTGTATCTTGTACATTCAATCTTATGAGAGTAATATACAACTTCTTCCAATTCCTAAACTCTCATCAACTTTACATGGTATCAGAGCAGGTTCGCTCAAAAGTTTTGATCTAGCAATCAAACTTCTTTTTATTTTCCGTTTTGTTTTTCGTTAAGACAAGTGCTTCCGTCATTCAAGTTCATCACTCTCAATCTAAGCCATAGAGCTTCCTATTCAAGCCTAAGTGCCTCTGAATCTAAGTCATATAGCTTTTTTTTTTATTCAAGTCTATCATAGACCTCTGAATCTAAGCCAAATGCTTCCGAGTTTTTCGATCCAAATGATCAAACTCCATTTTTCCCCTTATTCTTATTCTTCTTTCTTTATCAATCTTCTTCTCCTTAAAAAAAATTGCTCTTTTTTATTTTTCAAGCCTCGTGCTTCTTCTTATTCTTACTAGTGAGCTTACTACCTCCGCGCACGCGCGGAGGTCCACTCTCGTCCAAATTTGTTTGGATGTATATGTAAATTTAGAGTATTTATTTTATATTTATTGGCTGCCCCTCTTTGTGTTTGTATGTATTTCTTTTTAAATTCCTACATTTATCATGAGTTTTTCTATTTAATACTCCCTCCGTTTCATAACATAAATAGTTTTGATGTTTTCTTCTTGTTTCAAAATATAAGTTGTTCTCAAGTTTCTATGCAACTTTTATTTATTGAATAAAGTGTTGGCCAATTAGACTCTGCGATTTTTCTTTAGTTCTTTTTATGATTGGTTGAATTATATTTATTCAATAATATTTTTCAAGGAAAATAAGTTGCTTAATATGCATTTTTTTAATCTAAAACTTCTTATATTATGAAACAGAGGGAATATGTATTAAAGTTTTAGTTATTTATTTTTCCTGGTAATTGCTTTTGGATATTAGAAGTTTTATAAATATGATTATATATATGTACAATGGCTGACATTCTATACTCTTTCTTCACTCCGGAATCGCTTCAAACCGTTACATGAACTTAAATCCCACTTCGACTGCAACTTAATTTTATTACTCCCAGTCAACACCCAAACCCTTCTCTGCTCCACTGTTTTCATCTGGGTTAAGTATGTTGTTGTCGTTATTCTGTTAATCCATGTGATTTGGACCATGTCTTAAACTCACAGCGTGTGGTTTTCAGAGATTGTCGAAAGTGTTTTTGTGTGATCTTGTCTCCTATAGAATATATAGAGTTTAAGGTTAATATTATATCATTCTTTAGTAGTATTATTAACATCATATTTAGTTAGTTTGTAGTCTCATGTACCACAACTCTTAATCACACTATCTACACGTTTAACTTCACGTGGATTTGTCATTTGCTGAAAGGAACTCATTAAACATAAAGCATATCAAAAACATAACAAGATGTATTCATGCATGTATCTTGTTATGTTCTTCGATTGAGCATTAGATATCTCGCAGAACATGTAAGATTCGGTGGACAGCGAGTGATGATGCCTAAGCAAGGAGTTCGCTAAGATTGACATCATCTCTCAGGAGGAACCTAAAATTGGGTGGACAACGAGTGATCTTAACACCCCCGCGCACATGCGGAGGCTCTATTGTAATAATGATTTATAATAGGTTTCGACTTTAAATGTATTCAATTTCATACGTGTATTACTTATTTTATTTGACTTGGAGTTTGTCATAGGCGCTTAAAGATGTCTCCTATTATTTTTTGGTAAGTGTGTTTTAGATTTAATTTGTTGTAGGATATTTTTTCTTTTCGCCATCTTATTAAATTTACATTTTTGTTTGTATTTGAGCTATGTTATTTTGATGTTGGCCCGCATAAATGTGTTATTTTAATACTTTTTAAATTTTGTATGTAAAAAATTACATACTTTAGTTTTAGTGGTATATATGTAATTAATGTTACTCTTTACTATTGCTTAAATAAAAAGTAGTGTTTTCGTTGTTTGTTTTGAATCACTGAGTTTTATATTTTTTATAATTATTAAATTTTAGAATTGTTTTTTTTTTCTTGTTTTTCTTGAGAAATCTAATACTGCTCTCTTCTGTTTTTTTCCCCCTTTTTATCGAAAATCTTAAATATGTATTTATATTTTATATTTAAAAATACACGTTTTAGATTTTATGTGGCGCATTCGTATTTGAGATATTTCTTTTTAATGTAGTTTAAGTAAACATTAGTTTGTGTTGTTTATTTTGAATTTATGAGTTTTTCATTTTTTATAATTATTTTATTATTGTTATTATACTATGTTATATGTGTGTTTTTATTTCAATAATATAATAATGTTTCTTTTGATTTTTGTTATTGTTGAGAAACTCTTAAATATTTTATTTGTATCTATTTTGTTTTTAATATAAAACTATAAATATTTTAGATATATTTGTGATCAATTTTGATTTGAAATTTCTCTTTTATGTAGTTTAAATAAATATTATTTTTTATATGGGAAACATTTTTGTTTGAACCATTTTTATATATTTTGTTGATCCAATTAGTAGATTTGTTATCTTTTATTTATGCCGTGAATTTTTTTTTTACACATTTAAACTTCGTCTTTCTATTTTTTTACTCATAAATCTGGCATTTTGTTGACCAAAAAAAAAATCTGGCATTTTTGTTTATTATATACAGTTCTTCTTATTCTTCTCATATTTCTTTATTCCTCTTCTTTAAAAAAAAAAAGATTTTTCAATTTGAATTTCTTTTTCATTCATTCTTCTTCTTATTCTTATGATTTCTTTATTCTTCTTCTTTAGAAAAAAAAAGTTATCATTACGTTTTAATCCGTTTGAAAAAGAAAAAAACCAATTCCATTTTCTCTCTTTCTATTTCTTCCTCTTCTTCTCCATCACCGCTTCTCAATTCCTTTATTCCTTCTTCTTATACATAAAAAAAAATCCCCGTGGTATTTCAAGCAAGTTTCTTTTACTTCATTTAATTAACCAAAACAAAAAGTTTCCTGAAGATCCTTTCCTAAAGGCTTCATCACGCCTCGAAGTGAAAAACTTCACAGTCGTTCTCCTCCATATCATCTCTGTCACCAACGTTTCAACGTTATTCATCAATATCAACACGGCAACACCACTCAACCGACCGAGTCCGTCGCATGTCTCTCTTCAAACTCACAAATCATCCATGGTCAATCTGAAGCCGTTGATTCCGTATTACTCTATCACCACCTTGAGCTTGAGGGGGCGTATAAAGAGATAAAGAGATCCTAGAAGACCCAAGGATATCCTAATGATATCGTGAATATTATGTAAAGATATTTTACTGATTTGTGTATATTATATTAATTATGCACTAGGTTAAACCTTATTACTATATAAGGATGTGTATTTTGTACATTCAATCTGATGAGAGTAATATAAAACTTCTTCCAATTCCTAAACTCTCATCAACTATACATGGTATCAGAGCCCGATCCATACAGTCCAACCCGATTCGACCCAAAGTTGGTCCACCAATCGACAAACCAGGCCCAATTGGTGCCGTCGATCCAAGCCCGAACATTCCGAGATTAATGGTCAAAGAACCATTATCTCGAGGGGACGTATTAGGACATATGTCCCACATCGGTAGTTGGAAAGGATCTCACTTAATATATAAGGGATATGGACCACTCCACTTATCACCAAATGATTTTAGGTTGAAAGCCCATATATCTTAATAGTGTCAGCCCTAGAGAAGACCTGCCATGCAAAGCCGCCGGCAATCGAGAGGAGCATCGCCGATGAACGGCATGACCAACTCAACCACCCAAAGCAATCCCGATCGATGGCCATCACCTCCGCACAAAGCTCGCCGCTGAAAAACCGCCGAAGAGAAATGCACACCTTCAATCACACCATTAAAATCATGAAGACCGAAGAGGCTCCTCGCCGATCGGATCTAAAGATTGATCCAGATCTTTTGCCCACAACAAAGCTCCTCCTCCAAGAGCGGTGGTAGCAGAGAAGATATTAATCCCTGAGACATGCATGACCGTTGATGAGAGATGGAGACAATCGGAGACGACGTCATGAAGAACGAGCAGAGACGAGACTGAGCTCGCAAAAACGAGGAGTCCGGTAGACAAAGCCGATTGAAACCAGAGATTATTACCACACCAGATTCCGACCAATTAGAACTGGATCGGAAAATTTATTTACCGAGATGGAAAACGATGAGATTCGTTTCCAATCGGCGAAGAAAACACACCAAAAACTATATAAACAACCGCTGAAACAAAATTCGAATCTCCCTTTGGGATCGAGAACAAAGGGAGAACGAGAGAGATTTATATCTCTAGAAGAAAGAGAGAGAGAGCGGTGCACTCATGTTTGTTATAAAACTCGAGAATGCTTTTTTTACTATTTTGACTGAAAGATTTAACTGAATTATTGGTTAAACTATCTTTAAATTATATCTTTTTAAATTTAATATAAGATATCGTAATCACTTAAATGCACTGTTGCCCGATTTGGTTATGACCATTGTTCGAAAAGTCGGGCTCGTCGGCCGATTACGCGCCGGGGAGGCGCTTGGCGGCACCGGACCGCCGGGATTAACCCCAATCGGAGAAAAAAGTCGGGGGTGCTAAAACAAAACTTAATTTTGTGGCGTTTTGAGTTTAGAATCGAAAATTATATGTTAGATCTATAAGAATTTAGTGTAAACAAGTTAAAACACAAAGAAAAATGGAGGTTTTGTGTGAAATTCGTCCATGGCGGCTGCAAAATTAGGTTTACAGAGTTTAGATCCGAAGAAGAAGATGAAAGAATTACTAAAACACCCTTCATTTAAGAAAAAAAACAAAAAACAATAAAAATTCGTCCTTTGAGACTCGAACCAGAGACTTGAAGTTCAAACCACAGCATGCTTCCCGCTGGACTATTGACAATTTCTTAGTATGTTTGCTATTTTATGTATAAGTTTATCTAATAATCTAAAAAACCCTAAAACTAGATCTCGATTAACTTCCGATTAATCTCTGATTATTTTTCTAGGCGCTAGGTGCACCCCGATCGTCCGACTAGCGCCTAACGATTTTTCGAACACTGGTTATGACAATGGATTCTACTCTGAAAGTCACTAATGTGTTGTTTAATTTATTATAAATAGATGTATACAAGCTTCCTTTTTAGAGTTGTAGACAACAAAAGAAATATATTTAAATTTTTATTTGTAGCGTTGATATACAATAATGATAATGATTTTTTTTAACAACCCAAAGCAAAATATATGACATAGATATATGATACTAAATTTTTAAATGGATGTAGATATGGCATAGATAAAGTTAGAGCATGTACACCGCTGTTACTCGCGGGGGTTCTTAAAAAAATTAGTTTATAATATATATATTTTTTTTTTCAGATGCCAACAAAAAAAAAAAAAAAAAAATTAAAAAAACACGCGACGAATCAGATAACGACACATGGCGATACAGTACTAGAAACGGTATGCTAAATAAGAATTTTTAAAACTGTATGTTAACTATTTGAGTGGGGTCCACTAATATTTAATTATTATTTTTTTAAGAAACTTACCTTTAGAGCCGACGATGTTCGTGTTCTAAGAGCACATGCATGCATATAATATATGATATATGTCTGTTGCTTTTCATAACATATATACATAACGAGAAACATATCTCAATTTACAAATATATTGATTTCAAAATGAATGCATGCATATAAATATATAATATATGATATATGTCTGTTGTTTTTCATAACTATATACATAACGAGAAACATATCTCAATTTAATAATTATATTGATTTCAATTTGAATGCATGCATATATTATATCATATATTATACATACAGATTTCCTACAAAATATATATAAACTGCCACTACTCACATTGTTTACAGATTTTGAAAACTCCAATTATCATACAAAAATGAGTAAATCCATTCTTTCTGTTGTTTTTATCATCCTTATACTAGGTTTGTTTTATATTTGCCATCTTTAAGAACATTTATAATATCATTTTATTTTTCATTCTAAACTTTATTTTAGAGTAAATTTGTCTTTAATCTCATTCTCTTTAAAATAGTAAATCTATTTTATTTTATATTTGAAGTAATGTTTACTCTATTTTAGTGTTATATTTTTATGAATGGTAATTTAAATTGTAAATATTTTATTTTCATCTAAAATAAATAACTACAACAATGATAATTTATACTAAAGATTTTTTGTAAAAAATGTCTTTTTATTTTTAAACTTTATTTTAGACTAAAATTTTAAATATTTTTGTTTATAGTTTTAATTTTAATTAATTGATTATTTATGTAGAATGTATAATAATGATGATATTTAAAACTAAGGTCTATGACATTTTATTTATTGGATGATATGATGTTGTTTATTTTAGAAATATTTAATTTAAATATTTAAGAAAATTTTCTTAAAAATAAATAAAATAAGTGAGGTTGGATTGTAGATATTAGTAATAAAATAGAAAGTAAAATATAGTTAGAATATTATATTTTTAAAATGAAAAATAGAGTAACACAATTGAGAGCAATTCAATTATATTTTAAAGTGAAAATAGAGATTTGGTCGAAGTATATTACAGTATTTAAACTAGTAAAAAAATGTATATTATTGTAAAGTAAACGTATTGTTTCTGCTGCCGATAATTTATGTTTTAAATAATTCAGGGCTAATGGAGAAAGAGATTGAAGGACAAGTGTGTCAGAAGATTTTTGGAGAAACAGATTGTGGTGCTGGGTGTACCGCTCTGTGCCGTGAAACATTGAAAGGAACTGCCCAATGCATTCCGTCAAGTGAACGGAGACTTGCATGCCTCTGTAATTTTCCGTGCTTTTCTTGAATTTTTTTGTTTCACTCTGTTATTAAGAAAGTATTAAGCATAAAAACATTGTGGAATAATATGATAAAAATAAAATAAAAGGATCAAGTTTGGAATTACTTTAGTTTCTTGAAAATTACAACACTGGTCCCTACAATAACTACAGAGTCTGCATTGTAGGACAAAGTCTTCCACACACACATACTTTTCTACGTCTATATTCCGTCAGTACGCGACTTCCTCTTTTCTGCTTTCTTATCTTTTTATGAGGAAGACCGTGTCACTTTTTGTCCCTTTCCCATCTACAAATTTTCTCGACAAAAAAATTAGGAGAGAGAGTGAGAGAGTCTTATCTCTGTTTTAGTTTTGTTGTCTGTTTCTCTCCTTATATTTTCCAGGAAAAGCTCTTTCTCTGGTAATCAAATAAATCTGTGTTCATACTTCTTATTCCCACAATTCATTACTCATTTTAACACTAAACCCATTTTCTCTCTCTTTCTCAATTTAAGGTTTCCCATTAGAAGAAAAGAACCTTAAAAAGAGAGCTTTTTAGTACATTTTCGGGTTTAACTGCCAAGATCAAAAGTAATTAATATTATAATTATATATAATATGTTTGTTTATTTGCTCTTTGTGTGTTTCCACCAAATTTCCACTTGTTTTCCTTAAAAAGTTTCAATCTTCCTACTCTTTCTCTCTCTCCAGAAGACATGAATTGTCTGTTCTTGTTCAAATCAAAGAAACCCAAACCCAGAAATCAACAAAAAGACAGAAGGAGAAAAGGAAAAGAATTAGCACAAAACTCAGCTCCACAATTGAAGAACCAGAGTCAAACGTCGTCGTTAAATCTCCAGACGCCGAGATCTTTGCCTTCTCCAAGAAGTATCAGAGACTTGTATACAGAGAGAGAACAGAATCTTAGGGTTTTCACTTACGAAGAACTCAGTGAAGCCACTTATGGGTTTAACAGAAAGCTTAAGATCGGTGAAGGTGGATTCGGTAATGTTTATAAAGGAAAGATTCCGACCACTGGAGATTCTGATTCTTCTTCACTTATCGTCGCCATTAAGAAACTCAATCGACAAGGATTACAGGTAATTTTAAAAATGAACTTCTCTCTGTTTTTCCCCCTAATCTGATCATGAATATGATGATGAAGCAAGAAACTGAAGCTGAAGTATTCATTTGTGAAGCTAATCCGAACTTTGTCACTTGCTTTCATGTAAAACTGAAGGAAAATGTATCGAAACAAAAGCTTAGAATCCCGAAATTTAAGCGTTGATAATCTTAGTTATAAAGTAAATTCGAACTTTGCCACTTGTTTTATAAAATTGGATCAGTAATTGCTAGATAAAGGTTGTTTAATAAACGTGTAATATAAGCTTATAATAACTCTCAATGGATGCATTTTCAAACTTTGTCACTTATTCTAATGTAAACTGGAAAGAGTATTTATTCAAATCTTATTCAAAGTTGTGCCATGTTTTAATGTAAGCTTGGAGAGTTTCTTAGAACTGTGAAATTAATAGCTTACAAATCATGAAAATAGAAGCTCAGAGATTCTTCAAATTGTTTTTAAATGAAAAGTCTGAGTTTTGATATTTTATCTTCTCTGTGTTGTAATGGTGTATTAGGGTCACAAGCAATGGCTAGCAGAGGTTCAGTTTCTTGGGGTAATGAATCATCAGAACGTTGTGAAGCTCTTAGGTTATTGCTCAGAAGATGGTGAGAACGGGATGGAGAGGCTTTTGGTTTATGAGTACATGTCGAATCGAAGCTTAGAGGAACATCTCTTCACCCGTGGATCACACACATTACCATGGAAACAAAGGCTTGAGATCATGCTTGGTGCAGCTCAAGGATTGGCTTATTTACATGAAGTTAAGGTATAATCTTGAAACAGAAACAAAAACACATTAGAGATAAACCAGGTTTAAGACAGATCCTTTTGAATTGTTCTTGATAAATTAGGACAGGCACAATATTTATCGTATAAAAATGTCGACACAGACCCATAATTAGTAGATTAAGAATGAGACATTTTGTAAACCGTATTACTATCTCTTGGCTATATCACTGTCTAGTTTTTAAGTTTAATATGTGATTCAGTGGATGATAGTGTGTGGCATATATGGTTGTGCAGGTGATATACCGAGACTTCAAATCCTCTAATGTGCTCTTAAATGATGAATTTTGTCCGAAGTTATCGGACTTTGGGCTTGCAAGAGAAGGGCCTCAGGGCGACAATACTCACGTCACAACTGCAGTAAGTATTGAACTTCTTTCTTGGGTTTATGGTAATGTTGGTTTTAGTGGTGTGATGAATCTTTTACCAAGTTTAACATTTCTTTTTCTTCCTTCTCTTTATAGAAAGTTGGAACACATGGGTATGCAGCTCCTGAATACGTGCAAACAGGCCACCTTCGGTTAAAGAGCGATGTCTATAGCTTCGGTGTTGTTCTCTACGAGATCATAACCGGACGCCGAACCATTGAGAGGAACAAGCCAGCCGCTGAACAAAGACTATTGGTTTGGGTCAAAGAGTATCCTGCTGATAGTCAACGCTTCAGCATGATCGTTGACCCTCGGTTACGCAACAATTATCCAGCTGCTGGAGCCAGGAGTCTGGCTAAACTGGCTGATCTTTGTCTGAAAAAGAACGATAAAGAACGGCCCACGATGGAGATTGTAGTGGACAGATTGAAGAAGATTATTGAAGAATCTGATGGTGGAGATTGTTCGGTGGCCGCGAGTAAGGAAAGTATAAATCAGGTAAGAAGCAAGAGTCGAGTCGCAGGGCCTGTGAGAGCAGGAGTTAGTGTTAGAGGATGATTCTCGAGTTTAGAAGTAATTATTTTTTGCAGGTTTAATATATATAAATAAGTTGTATGGTTCATGCGATTAATAGCATTGTTGTGTGTTAATAAATTATAATTTCATACGGTGAATGCAGAGAATCATTGAGGTCGGCTTTTAAGGGCTTGTGTGTTTTGATGTTGATGGTGATGGTGTTAGCGATAGGCAAGAACAACAAAATTTTAGCGAAAATTTTAGATGATCAGTGTTTTAAAATTTGCTGC
The DNA here is from genome assembly GCA_030180135.1 of Orychophragmus violaceus. Lineage (NCBI taxonomy): Eukaryota > Viridiplantae > Streptophyta > Magnoliopsida > Brassicales > Brassicaceae > Orychophragmus > Orychophragmus violaceus. The sequence continues at coordinate 20,074,995 of CM058240.1, forward strand.
ACCTAACATTAACAATAACGAACATATATTATTGCAGAATATCGTTGTCTTATCGGTGACATGTCACAGCAAATAAACAGCTTCTAGAAACAACGAAACAAATTTGAACGATACATCACATAATTCTGAAGACAAATGATTGCAAACTAAACCAATTATATGCTATTGCCACACATCTAAGCTAAATTTATCGATTTATAATTATGTAAAGTATATTATTTACATCATAATATTTATGGGGAATTGCTAAAAATACCCCTTAAATTGGTTTTAAATAAAAGTGTACCCCCAAAATTGAATCAAATATAAAACTGGTTTTGCAGTCTTATGAAATTACCGCGTTGTCCTTATGACCAATCAAAAAAACGTCAAACGCAATTACCATTATAACCTTCGACTATTTCAGACTTCTATGGATGTCTGAGACTTTAGACTCTAATAGAAGTCTGACACTGAATTAATTAGTAAATTTAATTTTTAAAATTATAAAAAAAATATTTTGTCAAAACTTTTATATACATAAATTATATATAAACAATTTAGTAGTATATAAATTAAAATTTGATAAAATTGATTCATATTAAACAATGTTAGTTAAGTATGCCTTAGAACCCTACTTTGTAATGGAACATAATGGAACATTTACATATAACTTACATATAACCTTAGGGTTAGTTAGACTCATGGTTTAGGAAATTCACATTTGAAAAAAATATATTTGCACATGTATGTTATAATGGTGTTATAATTAACGAATTTGATGTGTCATAGGTGTTTTGTTTAAATATTTTTCGATGTTAAGTGATAAATACTAAATTTAGGGCTTATCAGACTTCTATAGAAGTCTGAATTTTGGGGTTTCGTAAATACTTTTAATCAAATATACCTTAAATGAGTACAATTGACTAAATTTTATGTAATTTTAAATTACATATGTCCAAAAGTCCCATGTTTAATTTATGTATCCGAATTTTTCCTCAAAATATTTTTTTAATAATTTTATAATTTAAATTTTCAACTTAATTATCTCTCAGATTTCTCGTAACATTTGGTAAAATTGAGCCAGACTAAACAATATGTAAGGTAGAGTAAGTTCTAAACCTCAAAACATGGTTTGTAATGGAACACTTACATATAACTTACATATAACTTTAGAGTTAGATTCATGGTTTACCAAATTTATATTTGAAATATTAAATTTGTATATATATGTTATAATGTGTATGTATTTAGCGAATTTGATGTTTTCTAGTTGTTTTGTTTAAATATTTTCACTGATAAGTGATAAATATTAGGTTTAGGGTTTCTTAGACTTCACGACGAAGTCTGAATTTTGTGGTTTCTCAGACTTCTTTAGAAGTCTGAGACGTATTTAAGTTGAAATTTTAAATTTTAAAAATATGAAAAAATAATTTGATATAAATTTTGATACATAAATTAAGCATAAGCATTTGTTATGTATATAAATTAAAATAACATAAACTTTGATCAAACTTAAGCATTTAAGATATATTTGGTTCAAAACACCATGTAGTTTGATCTATGTTTCACATATGAAGTTGAATATCATGTTTTATCTATAGGGTTAGATTGAGAGTTTGTGAATTTTCATTCATATTGTTCCATAGTAGTTAGTTTAACACTAATATAAACGAGTTTGATGTTTATTATAAGTTTTCTATATAATATGATGGTATTTAAGTAGTAATTATTAGATTTAAGGTTTCTCAGACTTCCATGAAAATCTAGTTCAAGTATTTAAACTTGTCATGAAGTCTTATTTCAGACTGCATATGAAGTCTGAAATTTCCCGCCTTTTCGAAAATTTTCACACGAAAACTTTTCAAAAAGGCGGGAAATTTCTGCTTGAAAATTTCAGAATTCCCGCTCAATTCAGAAATTCCTTCTCAGACTGCATATGAAGTCTGATACCGGATATTTTATAATTTTTAATTATTAAAAATTTGGCGGCAAAGTTTCCCTCCAATTCTCTCCTCTTATCTAAACCTATTTTCTTACACACATATAACAGTCAGAAAAAAACCTTCACATTCTTCCTTTTTTTACTACCTCTCTTTCTCTCTCTCTCTTTTGTAAAACCTCTCTAAAATTTCTCATCCAAAAATGTTCTCAAGCTTATTCTCTCATATGAGTTCTTATGTATGTGATTCATAGTTGATTCTCTTTGAGTTGCGAAATAGGTGAGTGGATCGGTTCTGATTTAGTGTTTTCAAAGGTTTTTTAACTGAACCAATTAAGACTTTTGACATAGACTTTTGGTTATACATTTTGATTTGCTCAAACAATCCTTTATTATCCATTTCTTGGAGACTTGTTCGCTAACTAATGCAAGAGCTCTGTGTTTTTGCTTTTTCAGGTGCTTGGTTTAAGGTTGATCCAGATGACTCTCCAAAGAAGCTGGAGTTGGGGTTTATTATGTGCTAATGGCTCATAAAATTTCACTGTTACGAGGAACACGAAGTCTGAGAGTCTAATACCAGACTACAATAGAAGTCTGAGAAACTCTCAGACTTCCAGGTAAATCTGGTTCGAGTATTTAGACTTCTCGAAGTCTTATTTCAGACTGCGTATGACGTCTGAAATTTAAATGTTTTTGAAAATTTTCACACGAAAACTTTTCAAAAAGGCGGGAAATTTTTGCCGAAAATTTCAGAATTTCCGCTCAATTCAGAAGTTCTTTCTCAGACTGCATATGAAGTCTGATACTAGATATTTTACAACTTTTAATTATTAAAATTTTGGCGGCAAAGTTTTCCTCCAATTCTCTCCTCTTATCTAAACCTATTTTTTTACACACATATAACAACCAGAAAAAAAAATCTTCACATTCTTCCTTTTTTTTACTAACTCTCTTTTTCTCTCTCTTTTGTAAAACCTCTCTAAAATTTCTCATCCAAAAATGTTCTCAAGCTTATTCTCTCATATGAGTTCTTATGTATGTGATTCATAGTTGATTCTCTTTGAGCTGTGAAATAGGTGAGTGAATTGGTTCTAATTTAGTGTTTTCAAAAGTTTTTTAACTGAAGCAATTGAGACTTTTGACATAGACTTTTGGTTATACATTTTGATTTGCTCAAACAATCTTTTATTATCCATTTCTTAGAGACTTGTTCGCTAACTAATGCAAGAGCTCTGTGTTTTTGCTTTTTCAGGTGCTTGGTTTAAGGTTGATCCAGATGGCTCTCCAAAGAAGCTGGAGTTGGGGTTTATTATGTGCTAATGGCTCATAAAATTTCACTGTTACGAGGAACACGAAGTCTGAGTGTCTAATACCAGACTACAATAGAAGTGTGAGAGTGAAAATTCAACATGAAGTCTTATATTAGACTACTTTTGAAGTCTGAAGTTTGATACTAAATTAGGTGTTTTCTCATTTTTGTAGATTTTTACTGGTTATTAGACTTCTTGTTGAACACATTGTATTGTATTAGATTATTGGATTATCAAATCAAAGAATGAAAGTTCTCTTTATGTACTATGCTTGTAGAAAAATACAAAGTTGTATAAATTTCTTTTGTCTACTCAAAATCAACAAGGAATTTTGTTCATTGAAAGTATACAATATCAAGAAATGGGTTAGTTTAACCTTGGAAGAAAACATTACTTTTTAGATTACATACACCAACATATGACAAACTAAAATAACCTTAAGTGGTGATGAATTGGTCGTCAGACCTCTACTGCTGTCTGATTCTTATGAGCTAAAAGTTTATAAAATTAACAAGTCCAAATGTCAAGTTCGTTCTCTCATCATCACATTAGCGATCTTATTGAAAAAAGCTTATAAACGCTCTACATGTGGTTGTGTAGCTCATCTTAATCCCAATCTACTTCTTCATTGATACTTTGATATGATTTGGTGTAATCAGTTAAATTATATCAAAGCATTCAATAAACAACCAACATATATAATATGGAGTATGACGTTTAAGCATAAACATTCGTTCCACCAGCTCGTATGCTACTAGCTACATTGCCAATATTATTCAAAAATTGATTCAAAAATAATTACCATATATAAAAATGTAAAACTCACACATAAAAAACATAGAAAAATAACACACATTTATAAAAATTAAAATCAACCAAATTAATCGCAAATATTCAATAAATACATTTTAAAAGTTTTTAATATTTCAGACGTCTATAGATGTCTGATTGTAGTGAAACCAGACTTCTATGGTAGTCTGAAAAGAGGGTATTTTGCAATTGATTTTAAAATGTCAGACAGCGGATGCAGTATGAAATCAATCAGATAGCGTACGCAATCTGCTTTGAAATTTTTTGAACTTTTTGTCAGACAGCTTATGATGTCTGAGAAAAAAGGCTAGTTTTGCAATTGAATTTCAATTGTCAGACTTCTCCAAAGAAGTCTGATAAGTTTCAGACTTCGGGAGAAGTCTGAAAAAAAGTAGAGGGTAGTTTTGCAATTGATTTTGAAATGTCAGACTTCTTATGCTGTCTGACAAGAATTTCAGACAGCGAGGGAAGTCTGATAAAAACATCGCATTTTCGGTTTTTATCCAGCGTTGACCAAAATTCGATATTTCAGATGTCTATAGTCGTCTGGCAAAAGTTTGGAATTTCAGATGTCTATAGCCGTATGATATTTTTTCCCTTATTTTCAGACAGATTTAGAAGTCTGACGACTTTTTTGCTTATTCTGGTCAACATCTGAAAATTTGGGTCAATTGCAGTTTCTACCCCCCATTATTTTCAGACATCGGATCCCGTCTGACAAAAAGTCAAAAATTGGTCAATTTCTTGCTAGACTACATAAGAAGTCTGACTAAAAAAACAAATTTGAATCAATTGCAAAACTACCCTTCTCTTATTTTGACTTCTTGGTGACGTCATATAAATTTTTTTTTTCAATTCTCAGACTTCTATGGAAGTCTGTCAATTGACAGTCAATTGCAAAACTACCCTCTCGTTGACCATAATTTTTCATCATACTTCATGGGAAGTCTGAAATCGCGAAACAGATCAGAAAATCGGGGGATCTTGTGAAAAATCACATAAATCTGATTTTGAGCTCATTTTTACCTTCCCCAATCACTCTAAACTTTTAGTTACACCAATACCCAACAAACCCAACCATTTTTATGCAAGAATAACCACTATCACAAGAGATCCAAATTTTTTTTTTAAAACGTGAATTAAAGAGCTTTTTGGATGAAATTGGAGAGAAAAATAAGAGAATAGAAGGTTGTGAGTTCTAATATGGAGTTTTTATGGCTCGAAATTGGTTGTGTGAGGCATTAGGAGCTCAAAATTGGTTGTTAGTGGTGGTTGGGTGAATTGGAGAAGATGAGTTTCGTAATTAAGTTAAATCTGAAAGGCTTTTTTTGTCTTTTGGTAAAAATATCAGACTTCATATGAAGTATGGCGATGGTATTATCGTGAATACACAGATTATTAGGGGGATATATTAGCGAAAAAGAGGCAGGAGAAGGAAGAGGGTACTTTCAGGGTTGACTTCAATTTTAGGAGCATTTTTGCAAACAGCCCTAATATTTATCAACTAAACAAAGAAAATATATTTGAATCTACAACTATCTAATTTTTTTTTTTTAAATCAAAAAAGCTATAACTAATCTTTTTATTATTTCAGAAATTTCCTCTCCCAAAGAAAAAACTCACCCAACTTCTCAGTGAGTGTAAAAACTTTTTTTTGGAATCTCGGAAGTTTTAATGATTCAGAGAAACATAAGCCTCTTTTGGTTAAATTTGCATAACCCATTTTTGGAAGCCTTTCTAAAAACCTATATAAAGCTTCATAACCTTTCTTCTATAGTGTGTGTCCGGGATGGAATTATTTTTCTAATCACTCTAAAGATAACGACGGTCATATAATCATCATTTGGAACTAATCTGTCTCTGTTCAGCTTGTATATTAATCCAAGCATTCCTTAACTTGCATAATTCAGTTGCCCGGCTCGGCTCCTTTCACTCACACTTCAGTCTATGCTTCCAATATTGCGGAGGAGAGGACAAAGCTTTATGTGGAGCTCACTACAAGAAAATTGCCAATTAGCTACGATTTTCCATATCTAATTTTTTTCCAGCTACAGATTAGCTATGACTGCAAACCGTAGCTAGTTCGTAGCTATATAGCTACAGAATTTGATCGTAGCTATTCGTAGCTCAATAGCTGTGAATAACTACGACAAAGTCGTACAAAACAATAATTGTAGATACGTAAACTATCGTAGATAAATAGCCACAACATAGTTTTGTAGCTATTGCAGCTAATAGAGACAAATAGCTACGCTTAGCTGCGATTTTCGTAGTAGCTAAATATCTACGAAAATATATGTCTATTCGTAGAAAATAGAGCTGGCAGTAGCTATGAACTAACCGTAGAAATGTTTAACTAAGAATAGCTAAGATTTTTGCCGACTAAAGTCGTAGCAATCCATAGCTATAAGTATGTTCTGGGCGTAGCGATCCGTAGCTAAGTACCCCAATTATACACTCATGGGTCGACTGTATGTATGGTCATTCGTATGTGTCTATCAATCTTTCACTCTGCCGTGTTCAAAGAATATATTCTCTAGCTACGGCCAGAGTCGCAGCTATCTGCAGCTATGTGGTTATATCACGTTTTCTTCACTATTGCACTACTTTGTTGTCGGGAAAAATCTCGATAGCTACGCTTCTATACGTAGCTATCTGCAGCTAAGATCTTTTATAAAAGAACGAGACCACATAAGCTTATCACTCACAAAAATTCAAAAATATAATTCATACACACGATCGAGAGCAAAAAAAAAAAAAATTCAGATTTCGTTTTTTCTGTCTTTCTGTAAAATGAATAATTTTTATTTATAGAGAGAATGGATGTATAAAGGTTTAAGACGTTATGTATGTGAGAAATTCTAGGAGGGATTAAATTATTTGATTTCGTTTGCGTGAAGTCAAGATTATTATCTTGAACACGGGGTCTTGTTCTTTCCATGTAAGAGGTGCAAAATCAAAAGTGCCATGATGCTGCTACTGTGACGACCCATCTTCTGTTAAAAGGCTTTACCGAAAACTATTTTGTGTGGACGCACCACGGAGAACAAGGTTACTATGGCGGTGAAGCATCTACAAGTCACTATGGCGGCCAAGCTTCCACAAGTCATCACATGGCTGGAGGTGAAATAGGGACTGGATATCCCATACAAGTTCCGATGGATGATCAGTTTCGTGATACCAATGAAGATTTCAACATGTTACCTAACGATGCCAGAATTATAGAACCAATCTACCATGATTCTGTTTACCACACTTTAGAAGCCGCAAATCAACCTTTATACGATGGTTGCGCTGATGGGGAACTCAATTGTACTTGCCGACAAAAGTGATGAATTGGAGACCAATTTCAATATCCCAGAGGAAGCTCTAGATGATATCGCTCAGACATTTAGTTATGTTCTTCCATCGCCTAATACAGCTCTAACATCATATTACGAGACGACGAAGTTGACGCGGTCTCTTGGGTTACCATGTCATAAGATTGATGTGTGCGAGGAGAATTGTATGTTATTTTGGAAGTGAGCTGATCGTGAGTTGTCACATTGTCGATTTTGTGGAAAAGATCTGTATGAACCAAATGTGGGTCGATCGGGAAAGAAGATACCAAAACAAAGGATGTTTTATCTACCACTTGGAGATCGGCTAAAGTGAATATACCAATCAAAAATGACTACATCACATATGAGGTGGCATGCGGAACATGTGTCGCCGGAAGGAGAAATGCATCATCCCTCAGACGGAAGAGCATGGAAGCAATTTAAAGAAGTATATCCTACTTTTGCTTCTGAGAGTCGCAATGTTTATCTTGGTTTATCAGCAGATGGATTTAACCCGATTGGTATGATTGGACAATCATACTCTGTTTCGCCCGTCATTGTGATGCCGTACAATTTGCCACGGGAATGTGCATGAAAAGAGAATATTTCTTCCTCTCTATATTAGTGCCAGAGCCAAACCATCCAAAAAAGCTTGGATATTTTCTTGCAACCGTTGAATGAAGAGTTACAAAATTTATGGAGTGACAGAGTGGAGACTTACGATGTGTCGGGTCAAAAAAATTTCACGATGCGAGCTGCTATGTTGTGGATGATAAGCGATTTTCCAGCCTACGGCATGCTATCAGGATGGCTGACGCACGGGAGGTTGGCTTGTCCATATTGTATGGATGAGACAAAATCATTTTGGTTGCCTCATGGAACGAAGCACAGTTGGTTTGATTGTCACAAGAGCTTTTTGGTTAGAGGACATCCTTACATGCGGAATGTTAAATATTTCTCGAAGAACAAAACGGTGTACGACGATCCTCCACCATGGCTCACCGGAGAAGAAATCTGACACGAAATGATAAATAATATAGTCGGGCTCCGCAAAACAGTGGAATACGGAGGCAAAGGACACGACAATCCTTCTCGAACCATAGATGAATATGGTGTTGCTAATAATTGGGTGAAAAAGTATATTTTGGGAGTTGTTGTACTGGGAAAATCTACTTCTTAGGCACAACCTAGATTTTATGCATATCGAGAAAAATTTCTTCGATAATCTCATCAACACAGTACATAACGTTCCGAAGAAGACAAAAGATAGCATAAAATCTAGGCAATATCTCCCTTCGTTCTGCAAAAGGCCTGATTTAGAGGTTACCCAAGATGGAAGAGTGCCTATTCCAATCTTCAGATTGTCGAAAGAAGGCAAAGAAAATTCTTTAACATGGTTGAAGACCAGTCCAAGCATTCCTTAACTTGCATAATTCAGTTGCCCGGCTCGGCTCCTTTCACTCACACTTCAGTATAAGCTTCCAACATTGCGGAGGAGAGGACAGAGCTTTATGTGGAGCTCACTACAAGAAAATTGCCGATTAGCTACGATTTTCCATATCTAATTTTTTCCAGCTACGGATAGCTACGGATTAGCTATGACTGCAAACCTTAGCTAGTTCGTAGCTAGTCCATAGCTAATCTGTAGCTATCCGTAGCTATATAGCTACAGAATTTGATCGTAGCTATTCGTAGCTCAATAGCTGTGAATAACTACAACAAAGTCGTACAAAACAATAATTGTAGCTACGTAAATTGTCATAGATAAATAGCCACAACATAGTTTCGTAGCTATTTGTAGCTAATAGAGATAAATAGTTACGCTTAGCTGCGATTTTCGTCATAGCTAAATATCTACGAAAATATATGTGTCTATTCGTAGCAAATATAGCTGGCAATAGCTACGAACTAACCGTAGAAATGTTTAGCTAAGAATAGCTACGATTTTTTCCCTTAGCTATTTAGCTACGACTAAATTCGGAGCAATCCATAGCTATAAGTATGTTCTGGGTGTAGCGATCCGTAGCTAAGTACCCCAATAATACACTCATGGGTCGACTGTATGTATGGTCATTCGTATGTGTCCATCAATCTTTCACTCTGCCGTGTTGAGAGAATATATTCTCTCTAGCTACGGCCAGAGTCGCAGCTATCTGCAGCTATGTGGTTATATCATGTTTTCTTCACTATTTCACTACTTTGTTGTCGGAAAAAATCTAGAAAGCTACGCTTCTATCCGTAGCTATCCGCAGCTAAGATTTTTTATAAAAGAACGAGACCACATAAGCTTCTCACTCACAAACATTCAAAAATATAATTCATACACACGATCGAGAGCAAAAAAAAAATTCAGATTTCAGTTTTTCTGTCTTTCTGTAAAATAAGTGATTTTTATTTATAGAGAGAATGGATGTATAAAGGTTTAAGACGCTCTGATCATTATGTATGTGAGAAATTCGAGGAGGGATTAAATTATTTTATTTCGTTTGCGTGTAGTCAAGATTATTATCTTGAACACGAGGTCTTGTTCTGTCCATGTAAGAGGTACGAAAATCAAAAGTGCCATGATGCTGCTATTGTGACGACCCATCTTCTGTTAAAAAGTTTTACCGAAAACTATTTTGTGTGGACGCACCACGGAGAACAAGGTTACTATGACGGTGAAGCATCTACAAGTCATTATGGCGGATAAGCTTCCACAAGTCATCACGTGGCTGGAGGTGAAATAGGGACTGGATATCCTATATAAGTTCCGATGGATGATCAGTTTCGTGATACCAATGAAGATTTCAATCCAAGCTTTCCTTAACTAAGTTTTTAAAATGAATTACACTTTTCATATATTTATTAAAACATCTAGCATGTCATTTGAATTTCTCTTTTTAAAATATGAAATATCTCATTTTAAAATTCTATATGCGCATATTAATACCGCTAGCAAGACATTTGAATTTTTGTTGTGGATGTTAGAATTCGTACAAGGTCCAAAGCATAAAATCACGTCGTGACCTATGTTTTATTTGAGGGGATATCATTACCATAAAAAAAGTCATGGAAAAAATAAGAAGACGATAAATTATTGTGTTTGCGTTCCGGGAACCGCTGAGACGGAGTATTTTGGATTGATCTAAGAGATATTTATGATAGAGTATCTAGGAGCTGATGAAATAAAAAAATGATTTTCAAATGCCATTGGTTCAACACCGAACAAGGAATACGAAGAAATCCATCTGGTATTGTTGACATTTTCCCGCAGATGCACTATGACAAGTACGATCCTTTCATATTATCGAAGCAATGTAATCAAGTTGCTTATATTCCTTATCCAAGATTACGACTAACCAGAGAAGAATGACGGGCAACAACAAAGATTATGCCGAGAGGATTTTCTGAAACTCAAGAAGTCTCCCTTACAGCAATACAAAACGACACAACTGATCATGTTATACCATCCATTGCTATTGTATGAGTCGAGGCACATGCAGTCGAAGATGTTTCAGGGTATGAACCAATACTGATGGTTGACGAATATGTTTCTGAAGATAATCTGGAAGATCATTATAGTGAGTATTTCGATTCATACAATTCAGAACCATAATTAATGTGTTTATATGATTAAATAATTAAATATATTTAATAAAGATAATTGTGTTTGTATGATTAAATAATTCCTTATGTTTAATAAAAGTATTGTGTGTAATCAATATGTTTTATAAATGATTAATTTAGAAATGTAATTATCTATAAACTTAAAATTGAAAATTTAACACTAAAACTATAATAAATTCATTCTAATTACTATAAACACAATTATTTTTTAAACTATATAGCTATGACTAGCTATGACAAAAGCCGTAGCTAATATAATTTTGTTTAACCGCCTAATAAACTGGTTTAAATTTGGTTGAACCGATCATTTTTTAAATTTTAACCGGTTCAATTTCATCTTTGTTGTGGATAGCCATGCGTAATGCAGTAGCTAAGTAAAAATGAAAAAACAAATTACGGGTTTAATCGCGAAATCAATTCCTTTAAACCGCGAAATTAATTTGGTTTTCACCAAATTAATTTGGTTTTGCGGGTTAAACTGCAAAATTAATTGGGTTTGCCACCCACCCGGTTTAGCAGAAGCCCTAATACCCTAATGCCTTCAATCCTCTCTCATTTTCCCTTGGCCGAAAAATATGTTTCTCTCTCGAACTCTCTGGTTCTTCTCTCGTTCTCTTCCTCTCTAGTTCTTATCTGGTTCTCTTACTCTCTCAATTACTCTATCTCTCTCTATCTCCATCACTTCCTCTCTTCCTCTTCATCGGTTCTCTCTATCTCGCGACTCTCTGTCGCAATCGGTCTCTCCATCCCTCAAACCCTAATCGTCATTTCCTCAACATCAACATCGCCAAGTCTCAATCGGTAGGTGTTCTCATCCTCTCTCTCCCTTTTTGTCTCTCGATTGAGGTCTTGATCCGGTCTCGATTCTTTTTCTCGAATCTGTCTCAATTCTGTTTCTCGCATCATGTATAACCCTTTATCTAAACATGCATGTCGATTTCATCAATTTATGTCTGCCGATACATCTATCTTTTGGTTAATTGCAAACCCTTGATTGTTTTTTCTCATTCTGTCTCGATTCTCTCTCTCGCATCATGTAAAACCCTAGATTTATACATGCATGTCGATTTCATCTGTCTGTCGATTCATCTGCTTATGCATGTCAATTTCATTTTTATGTCTATCGATACATCTGTCTGTTGATTCATATATATGGATTTTGGGTCTTTTGGTGAATTGCAAACCCTGGATTGTTTCGTCTTATTCTATGTCGGTTCTCTCTCTCTCTCGCATCATGTAAAACCCTAGATCTACACATGCATGAAGATTTCATATCTCTGTCGATTCATCTGCTTATGTCTGTCGATTCATATGTTTATGTTTGTCGATACATCTGTCTGTTGATTCATATATATGGATCTATCTGTTTAATCGATTAACTAACCCATAATTTTTTTGTTTTCATACAGATGAATGCACCATCATCTGAAGCTCCAGGAGGAAGGCTTAGCCTAAGGCGTCTAACTCAAAGTTGCATTCCTCCTGGAGCCGTGAGATCGTCCTCTTCCTCCGCCTCTCGCCACCCACTGCCTAGCTTAGAGGCATTCATGAGCTCGCCGGAACGACGCAACATGCCTCAGCTCCATCCAGACACGCTAAACGGCACCTTATGGTGACTTCAGTTACTGATCTTAATTTGTATTTTTCCTGATTTGCATGTATACTTAGGTTTTGCTTGTTAACTGGTTTCTTTTGGTATTGATTGATGTGTAAACTGAACTGAATGTTGTGATCATAAGTATGAACTGAACCGAACTGCATAAGTATGATTATCATTATTGTTATATGCGTGATTGTTTGTCGGGTTTAGGGTAACCATGTGTTTGTTGTTAGAGCATATATTTCTGTGAAATTGATAATATGTTATAGGAGTTCATTTGATGTGATAGTTGATGACTTGTGTGTACAGTATCTTGAGTATGATATGTATCTCGTTGTTGATCACTGCTAAGTAGTTGTAATATGTTTGATTCTGAAAATCGTGAAGTCTGTGTTTAAGTCTAAGTCTGATTTTGTAATATTTCGTGTTTGATCACTGCTATGTATCTCGTGTTTGATCACTGCTGAGTGTTGGTTAATGTTTGGTTCTAAGTCGTCTAACAATGAATTTCATATATGAGTTTGCTAATAGTAATCAATGCTAAGTCTTGTTTCATATCTGAGTTTGATGATTCATGTTTGCTAATATATCATGCTTTTTAAGGCTTTTGGCCATGATATATGTCTTTATTATTGAGTCTTTTGTTGTGTGTTTGGAGTCCTTTTATGTTTTTTACATGTTTATGTATGTTTGGAGCCTATTTGGACATTATGACACATTCTGGAGCTATTTGGAGCATTCGGGCGAGAGAAAAGAAATCAAAGCCGATATTGGAGTTGAGTGTCGATCGACACAATATCAGCATCGATCGACACAGAAGCACATCAGAGTTTTCTCGTGAGTTTAATGAAGACTTTGTATATTTGCAGCTTGGCCCAGAAGTTTCTCATAATTACAAAGAAGCCCAAAACATGTTTTGACTATTATATTAGGGTTTTTAAGTCATTGTTTAGGCTACGCTTTACTTATCAGAGACTGAGAGATTTTGGGGCTGGTCTTGTACTCGACATAGAAGAGATTTCGGACCCCCAGTTTTCTATCCCTTTTATGTTATTTGGATTTCTATTCATCATGTTTATTGTTATGATTGCCATGTCTGAGTAGTTCTCCAGTTGAGTTTAGGGATTCTCATTAAGGATTTCATGGAATATTAGGTTAATCAATCTGTAGGGATTCATATCTTCTAGTTTTTCATCTAGGGTTGTTCTTAACGCTTAATCTCAATTAGCTATCAAGATTTATGATGTTAGGTTGATTTCCGCAACGACAGTTGGTTAATTAAATAGAAAAAACCTAGATGAGCAATTTGACTATTCGCAAAGAAATTTGGCTTAGGAGAATTGTGAACGAAAGAACTTGAGATTAATACATGTTTAGGATCTCTAGAATTCGCAACGAAAGTTGGTTTTCTAGGTTGCTAGACATAGAAAATACTCGCAACGAAAGTTGGTTTCTTATGCTTCTGTGATTCTAGTTCTAGAACAGTTCTTAATTCGATCCCGATTGATTGATTAGCATGTGTTCCTGATTTCCTGAGAACTTCATTGACATGACGCTTCGATTGATTGATTACAAACCGTTTGATTTACTTTATTGCTTTATTTACTACTTATTCTCTGCTGCTTAGCTAAATTCGAACCTCTATAATCTATCGTAAGATTCTTGAGTCTCTGTGGATTCGACCCCTATATACTTCTAGTCACGTATGTGCATTTGCAGTGTAACTTTAAGGATTAAAACTCTGAGCATATCATTTGCTTATAAGATGGCTAAGTATGAATTTGATATCTTAGTATGCTAAGACTGTTTAATCACTGTAAGTCTGTGTTTGATATATGAGTTTGTTTTGATGTCTTCTGAGTTTGGTAAGACTGAGTGACTTCATATTTGATTATATATGTTTATAAATGTTTATAAATGTTTATATTTCATGTAATCTTTTCTTATGTTTGCTAATGTTCTCTACTTTCTTTCAAACAAGTTTGGAATAGACGATTGTATACGTGATAGGGTCAGGTTTTAATCCTATATCTAACTGCAAGTGAACAGTTCAGTAGTTGTAGTATATAGGTATCGAATCCACAGGGACTCTGGTATTCAATAGCTCAAGAACAGGAAATTAAACTAGGAAGAAAGCAATGTGATTGAATTAAAAGCAATGCGAGAAAGTAAACAGAAAGCAGAGATTATTGGTTGTGAAAGCAAGTTATTAAGAGCGCTAAGTCTAGGGCGTTCTCAGGAAATCAGACAAGCAGACAGTTCATTCAGCAAGGATCTAATTAAGCACAGTTCTAGAACTCAAAACACAGATATAGAATTAACCAAATTCTTTTGCGATAATTCTCTAAGTCTAAGTGCAGCAAACCAAACTTTCGTTTGCGAGAACTAACAGATTAAACTAGCATTAATTCCAAGTTTGATATGTTCACAATTATCCTAAACCAAACTTTCTTTTGCGAGAAGTTTAATTGCTCAACCTAATTAGTTCAGATTCCTAAACCACACTTCTGTGTCGTATTTAGCAACCTAAGATCTAGATTCTAATTGATCAGGTTAGAACTAGCTTTAAGCACAATTAGATTGAAGAACACATATAGTTATGAATCCTTAACTGAATTAAACAAGTCAAGCAAGTCATGAAATCCTATGTGAGAAACCCTAAACCTAACAAGGAATCTACTCAGACATAGATAATGAAAACATAATCATATGAAGAATAAATTGCATAAAAGATAAAGAGTTAAAGGGGTTCGAAATCTTCTCCAAATACAGATGAAGTAAAGGTTCAGATCAGCCCCAAAAGCTCTAAAAATCCTCTGCTCTTAATTATGAAAGCGTTAGTAATTAAAACACCAAAAACTTAATTATATAGGTCTAATCTCGGCCAGGGGCTTCTTTGTAAATATCAGGAACTTCTGGATCAGAGTGCAATATCTTGACTCTTCATAAACCGCCGAGTTTCGGCCCATCTCGCTGGTGCAACGATCGGTGCAAGTGTGCAACGATCGACGCATATCTCTGTTTCGGACAGTGAACTCTATCTCTCGGCCAAACACTCCAAAAATCTCCAAAAAGTGCCATAATCACCAAATATGCTCCAAACCTGATTATACCTGTAAAAGACTCTAAAAGAACACAAAAGACACTAAAACACACTTATATCATGGTCTAAAACTAGTAAAAACCATGATATATCAACTCCCCCACACTTAGCCTTTGCTTGCCCTCAAGCAAAACAGAGAACTAAAGCTTGGTGAAGAGGTTTGAAAACTCTTCAGAAACTCATTTCATCCTAGAAGCTACAATACTCAGATTCCCCTTAGTAAACCACTGAAAGAATCAATCACAGGATATCAAGACCAACATGTACTTCCCCCACACTTAGCAACTATCCTAAGTAAACTCCACAATCACATTCAAGCATTCAAATTCTCCCTACTGACTTCTGCAAGTATTTAAGTGCGGTCTCACCTAAGGAGTATCGATCAAAGGGCACATGGATTCTTACCTTATCAGCTCTAGACCACCATACTATCTTTCTCTAGTCTCTTTCTTCTCTTTTCCCTTCCTTAACAACTGATTTTTCCCACATTGGGTATCATTTTTTTTTTTATCAGTGTTCTTCCCGTTATGGGGTGTACTTTGGACACATTCCATGAATCGCACAGGAGATAATAGGGGTCTCTACCACTCTTGTGACCACTTCGGAGTTACCAACTCATCCTCAGTTTATTATCTTTTTTTTTTTACTTTATAGAAGGGGAGAAGGGAACTAAATAGGATAGGTTGACAGGCTGTGTCAGAACTAACAGGGAATCCGACACAAAGTATACCAAGCCCTTAGGTGAGAAATCTAAGTCAGTATTAAATTGAAGTCAGTAAAAGGATCCTCTGATACCTGAAGTGATGTGGGTGTTCCCAGTAGGTTGATCTGTGTCTGGGTTTTCTAATAGTCAGAGATAGATCCTGCAACTTCATCCCAATGGTTACTTAAGTTCCTGCAAGTCTTGTAAATCTTCTCCGAAAATCATAGTTTCTTACTTAAACAGTTTTGACTCAATAAAACAAAAAATTTTGAAAAATGGACTGACTCTTAAGAAAACAGAAAGATAAACGTCAGTAGCACCTCCCCTACACTTAAGACACACTGTCCCCAGTAGTGTCAAGCGAAGGATCGGTAAAAAGAAATAAAAATTGTTAAGGTTTTGTTGAGTTCTGTCGGGTTAGCTCTGTCGCTCAGGCATCGATCGTTGCACTAAGTGCATCGACCGTTACTTGGCGATTTTCGTGTATGGTCGATCGTTGCTCAGGACCGCAATGATCGCTGCAATGCGATTCCGATCGTGTTGTGACGATCGACACAGAAGTGCGTCGATCGACGCACTGCGAATTCATCCGAGACCTGCAATCATAAACTCACCAAAAACAAAAACAAACGTAAAATCCTAACAAAAACACCAAAAATTAAGTAGAAAAACACCAATACCTAATGGTGGGTTGCCTCCCACCCAGCGCTTGTTTAAGGTCAATAGCTTGACCGGACGGACAAGATTTTTTCAGGCACCAGGAGATCCTGACAGAGACTTTTTCTGTCTCTGTCCAAGTCTCCTCATCCAAGGTGGCGAGTAGGCTGTTGCAGAATGCTCATGTCCAAGAAAAGATGGAGTAAAATGTGCTCCAGGATCTAAAATCACAGTGTCATCAGGCTGCTCATCGTCTGCATCCCTTATGGTGAATGTCTGCCCATCTATCAGTGGTCTTCGCAGCTTATCCATCTCATAACGCAGCGTCTCATCTCCAAGATGGAGGTCTATCAGGCTGTTCCTAACATCGATCACTGCTCCTGCTGTAGCCAAAAATGGTCTTCCAAGTAGCAACGCTTCATCCGGATCACAGTCATATTTCAGCACCAAGAAGTCTGTTGGAACTAAATAGTTTCCAACTCTCACCGGGATGTCTATCAGGAGTCCTTCAGGAACTCATATGGACTGATCAGCTAGGACAAGAGAGGTCCTAGTAGGAGTAAAATCTAGCATACCCAGCTTCTCTGCCACAGAGTATGGCATCAAACTTCCAGCAGCTCCTAAGTCACACAGAGAACGCCTGAAACTATCCTCAAAGATAGAACAATCAAGCACAAAGACTCCAGGATCTGGCAGCTTCTTCGGGATCTTGGTCAACAGAACATCACTAATATGCTGAGGAACTATTATCACCCAGTCTCTGAGCTCTTCATCTAGAGGCAGCATCTTGTTCAAATACCTCTGCACACATGGATGATAAGGTGGATCATCAGAAGATGGAATTTCTTCCAATTCTTCACCAATCTCCTCTAGCTTCTTAAGCTCTTCAATTTCCTGCCTAATCACTTCAGACACTGAGGAGTGTTGTCTAACAATCTGCGCATAAATCTCCTGTTGAGAGATCTCAGAGACTCCAGAGAATAAGCCATCAAGCTCTAAATCTGCATCAATACCATCATCACTCAGCGAATCTGTCTGTTCACGACGTGCATCGATCGACACTAAGTGTGTGTCGATCGTTGCAATGCTGCAGTTTCCACCCGAGAGTTTTTCACCAAAATCCGGGATTTCTTCTTCCTTCACCAATTCAGATGTACTTAGCTCAAATTTTTCACCTAGGTGAGATCCATCATTAACGTACACAGACCAGGCCTTAATATGAGTGTCTGCTAGTCCTTTTCCCTTTATTGAGCTGGAAATCTGGTTCACCTGAGTATCCAGCTGCTTCATGTGAATGTTCAGGGACTCAAACTTCCCATTAAGGTCTTCATAGACAGCATCCAACTTCTTGTTGCAGTCCACATAAATCTTGGTCTGACTCTCCATTAGTTGTTCCATCATAGCTTCCATTCTACTCTCATGAGCTGTAGGTGCAGGAGGAGTCTGATAAGATGAAGATCCATAGGTTCTCTGAGTACCTTGTCCAAAGGTCTTCTGAAAACCACTAGTCTGTCCAGAATTAGATGAGTTGCTGTTGAAAGCACTTTTCTATCCTCCACTGAAGAATCTGTTTCCCTGTTGATTTCCAAATCTATTACCTTGGAATCCAGAACCTCCTATGAAATTCACATCTTCCTCCTGAGTGTCTTCCTCAGTCTGAATTACCTATACATCTTGGGCAAAGTGGACAGCTTTCTTACCTGCTATGAGATTGCAAACTGTGTCCAGCCTAGATCTAATATCAGCTATATCAGAATTCTCTACACTTCCACCAGACTTCTTCCTCCTCTCATCCATAGTCTTGCAGTTGTTGCTGCCTATTAGATTCTCAATCAACTGCTTAGCTTGTGTAGGAGTCCTGGTGTTGAAGTTAGCATTACTGGAATTATCCAGTGCAGACTGATATGGAAGATCTATGCCTCTGAAGAAGATGCCAATCAACTGAACTTCAGTAAATCCATGGTGTGGGCAGTCACGCTGATACTGCTTAAATCTCATCCAGGCAGTCTTTAAAGGCTCCACAGCTCCTTGGGAAAAGGTGAGTATGTCCTGTCTGGACTGGTCTGAGCGCCCATCATCATAGCAGTGACGCAGGAACTCACTCTTCAGGGCTGCCCAAGTAGTATACTGAGCAGGTGCCAGCTGCTTTAGCCATGCACTAGCGTCTCCAGCAAGACTGTGCGGAAAGAGCTTAAGGAACAGATAGTCCGGGCAGACTCCATCATACTTCATGCCAGTGACTATGTCCTCAAACGAATCAATGTGATCCATAGGCTGCTCCGTTGGGTAACCATGAAATGCATTCTGTCTCATCAGCGAGTAGCAAATGGTTTTCATCTCACAATCATTTCTCTCAAAAGCAGGAAGCACTAAAGCTGACCGGTTTGCATGATACTCATCCGGTCTGTTGTAGTCAGCTAAAGTCCTCTCATGGACAACCATCTGTTTACCTTGGTTCTGTCGTGGTGGCTCAGCTTCCTCAACATCAGGGATCACTCGTCCCTCAGCATCAATCCTCTGCCCAGCAGCATTGTAAGGATTGTTTTCTGGATCCCTCAGGGTACCTTCATCATCTCGTATCAGAATCAAACGCTCACGTACCATCCTTTCTCTTCTTTCTCTTCTGTTAGCTCTCTCTAAACGTTCAAGTTCTTCAAGATCGAGATTAACTAAGTCCAAGTTCGGATTACTTCTAGTTTTCTGCGTCTGCATAAACTGTCTGTAATCGTCCGGCAACGATCGATGCTATCAGTGCAACGATCGCTTCAATCTCAGAATCGCCTAGTGACGATCGATGCTAAGGGTGCAACGATCGACGCAGTGTGAAATTGGTACCTGCGACAGAGAGAAAAACAGACAAAAATCAGTAACTAAAAAAAACAAAAACAAAAACGAAAAGAAAACGAAAAATCCTAGTAAACCCTAGGTTCTAAGCTATCGAAGACTCTAAGAGTCCCCGGCAACGGCGCCAAAAACTTGATAGGGTCAGATTTTAATCCTATATCTAACTGCAAGTGCACAGTTCTGTAGTTGTAGTATATAGGTATCGAATCCACAGGGACTCTGGTATTCAATAGCTCAAGAACAGGAAATTAAACTAGGAAGAAAGCAATGTGATTGAATTAAAAGCAATGCGAGAAAGTAAACAGAAAGCAGAGATTATTGGTTGTGAAAGCAAGTTATTAAGAGCGCTAAGTCTAGGGCGTTCTCAGGAAATCAGACAAGCAGACAGTTCATTCAGCAAGGATCTAATTAAGCACAGTTCTAGAACTCAAAACACAGATATAGAATTAACCAAATTCCTTTGCGATAATTCTCTAAGTCTAAGTGCAGCAAACCAAACTTTCGTTTGCGAGAACTAACAGATTAAACTAGCATTAATTCCAAGTTTGATATGTTCACAATTATCCTAAACCAAACTTTCGTTTGCGAGAAGTTTAATTGCTCAACCTAATTAGTTCAGATTCCTAAACCACACTTCCGTGTCGTATTTAGCAACCTAAGATCTAGATTCTAATTGATCAGGTTAGAACTAGCTTTAAGCACAATTAGATTGAAGAACAGATATAGTTATGAATCCTTAACTGAATTAAACAAGTCTAGCAAGTCATGAAATCCTATGTGAGAAACCCTAAACCTAACAAGGAATCTACTCAGACATAGATAATGAAAACATAATCATATGAAGAATAAATTGCATAAAAGATAAAGAGTTAAAGGGGTTCGAAATCTTCTCCAAATACAGATGAAGTAAAGGTTCAGATCAGCCCCAAAAGCTCTAAAAATCCTTTGCTCTTAATTATGAAAGCGTTAGTAATTAAAACACCAAAAACTTAATTATATAGGTCTAATCTCGGCCAGGGGCTTCTTTGTAAATATCAGGAACTTCTGGATCAGAGTGCAATATCTTGACTCTTCATAAACCGCCGAGTTTCGGCCCATCTCGCTGGTGCAACGATCGGTGCAAGTGTGCAACGATCGACGCATATCTCTGTTTCGGACAGTGAACTCTATCTCTCGGCCAAACACTCCAAAAATCTCCAAAAAGTGCCATAATCACCAAATATGCTCCAAACCTGATTATACCTGTAAAAGACTCTAAAAGAACACAAAAGACACTAAAACACACTTATATCATGGTCTAAAACTAGTAAAAACCATGATATATCAATACGCAAGGACATAGTGGCATGCTATCAGTCTAACTTCTGGAGCCCTTGGTGGAACCTCTTTATGGTTCCACAGTCGAAGAAGGATGAGTGGTGGATCGCATTCATGGTAAGTGTTTGTACTACTAGTCTTTATTTTTGCAAATTGTTTACTAATACCTAAATAGATACTAACAAAATTTGTCTTTGTTGTAGCAAAAGTACTACTGGGAAGAGAAGCACCATAATCTAGTAGTAGAGCGATGGAGAACCATTCTGATGAGATCAATTGGAGACATAGTAAGCAAGAGGAAGAGATTTGGTAAGAAACCAGAATTTATATGACTGGCCGACTGGAACACAATGTTGGACATCTGGGAGGAGGCTGAACACGTGAAGAAGAGCAAATAAAATTCAGAAAATGCAACCTGAAATCTAGACGGCATGGACAAACACGTTCATACAACATGATACAAATCTCACTGCAGAATCCGATATGAGATGGTAAGTCTGATGTATCCTTTTGTATTCATATCTATATTTATGTTTCTGCATTGTATAGTAATTTTTTTTTGAATGATTGGAGATTGAGCTGGAAGCTTCACCGCCTGCAACGGTTGTAGTGCGCAAGACTTATGCTCGCAAGGATGGGACCATCATAGACAAAAGAGTAGAGGAACTTGTAGAAGCAGCTGAATCATTGGCCTTGGAGAGATCTCATGGTTCTGACCTCATTGATGGAACTCCCTCTACCCTCCAGCTTACGGCCACCTTTGTTGAAGTAAGTTACTTAGAAGTTCTGATGTTACTAGATGTTCTGATGTTACATATATTCTGTTTTTGGAATTTTGTTGTTCTGGTTTTGAAGCAAGTAACTTAGATGTTCTGATGTCATGGTATTTTTATGTTGTTAGTTGTTTAGAAAGATTATGATGTTTTGTTCTTGCCTATAGTTTCAAAAAGCTTAGATAAGTCATTGTTATATTTAGATGTTATGTTGTTGTATAGATGCTTTTACTGATATTTGTTTCATCTTTTGCAGAAAGTGTTGGGAATGTCCTGAAATCTACCGTACTATCTCTAGAAAGTATGATAAGTGTCGAGATCAGACATAAGTCATAAATACTGGGTGATCATGATGGCTTGCTAGAGTCCGCTCTTGATCTATAAGTTTAGGACTTATTACCAGTATTGTATGATCCCGAAGGGTCACACACCATAGCTAACGGGAAAGTTAAATGGAATTAATACGGTAAGATGCAGTGGCATTTACTGTATTGGATCAGAGAATTGGGCCAGACAAAATGCAGGCTTTTGCGTGATTTGTGTCTTGGGCCCAAATGATTAATGAACCATTAGTCTGATGACTTGGGCCCATTAATGAGAGATAAGAGAATCAGAAAGCCCCAAAGGAAAGAACGCTTCCTGCGATTTTTCCTTTTGGCGTGACCTCTCTCTCTCTCTTCATCTCTCTCTGATCTTCCACATCTTTTGGTCTAGCAGCCGTCCCTTGCTTGTAAGAGTGTGGATACTCGAGGAGGAGCCGATTCTCATCAGCTCTAATCTGATCTTGCCATTACCACCAATTTCCGCTGCAAAGGTAAAGATCAGGTTTGTTTTATGATTCGTTTGCCAAGAACCTAGATCTGTTTAAGGATTTGTGTTAGGTTGCAATTGGGAATTGAACCATGGAAAAACAACTATAATCCTTCAGTGGTATCAGAGCCAGGTTTTAGGTTTCTTGTTAAATTGGATCATGTGAAATTGATTAATTGGTTAATTAATTTTGATTATTGAATAATTGCTGTGTTGGCTACTGGGTTTTTGTTCATGATCGAATGATCGTTTCAATAATTGAATGAGAATGAGTCGATAACAAGCGGTTTGATATTGGCCAATTTTAATAATTGAAACGAATGAAAATGTTGATATTCGCATGTGTGAGCGTGTGAACGTGTGTTCATGAGGCGTGAGGCGTGTGTTCATATGATGAACGTTTTGTCCTTTAGTGCAAATTGAATCCATTATCAAATTGAAAAAGGTCAAAACTGGTTTTGTTTTTGTCCTTTTGTGTGTGGTATGAATCGGTTGTTGACTTAGTGAATCGCACATGCTTTTGTCTATGTAATTAATCAATCGCTTGATCATAAGTAATTGACAAAACGTTTTTTTTGTCTCCTTTATGTTAGACAATCGATGTTTGTCTTTTAGTGATCACTTGATCGATTATTATTGAATGTGATAATCGTTTTGTTATGGTTTGATTATTGCTTTGGCTGTATAATCATGTGATATCGATCGTGTGTTCATGGCTGATTGTTTGTTTGTTAGCGTGATTCCAATTGGTTAGCAGATTTTATTGTTTAAATCTATTAATTATTTAATTATATGGTTTAAGTGGTTAACCCAAATCACGGTTTGCTGGAAATTATTTAATACATGGTATTATTTAATTTCTGGTTAAACCGGATTGAAATTCATAAAATTGAATTTTAACCTAAACCGAAGGCTGGTCTAAGTTTGATTTGGTTGGACCAAATAATTTAGAGCTGGTCTGGTTTAGTAAATAACCGATGGTTTTGATAGTTAATTTGGTCTTGGACCAGAATTAATAAACCGGATCGGTTATGTCAAATTATTGGGCCAGCTGGAATTCTATGGTCTTTGGCCAAGAATTGGGCCTATAATTTGTGACCCAACCCAAAATATTTATAAAATATTAAATTAGAAATTTCTATTTTTAGTAAGTTACTAAATTTAGAAAGTTTTTAAAATAAGAAAGTTTCCCAAAATAGTAATCTTCTATTTTTGGAAATAAAACTTAAAAATCCTCAAAAACAATATCAAGCTTGGATGTCTTTCCAATCTTGTCAGCTACTTAACGCTTATTTGATTACAGATATGTCTTACAGTGTGAGGTGTCTGTTTTCGCGTAAGTAAAGTAGTATATAGTCACTAATTTCATTGGGAGTCCCAGATTTTAGTGATTATTTGGCTGTAAGAGATTGGTTTCCTTGACTGGGCCATCGGGAGTCCCGGGCCTTGAGACATCTGTTGAGTTTGGGCCTCGGGTCCAATTCACAACCGAGAGTTATTGGTTATAACTAGCTGTGTGTATGCTTACCAAGTAAAGCTAATTCTGGGTGACGGCCAGTGGCCCACTTTGGATTTAGCTGAGCATGGGTCTCAGAATCATTGTATTCTTATGAGGTTAAATTAAGAAATTTTGAATACAATGCGAGTTTTCTTATAAGTTATTAAGATTACTCTTTTATGAACTAAATAACTAAAACTCTATTTATCTCTAATTTTCAGCTATGACGAGCACAAACAAACAAAACACTTTCTCGATCCGGTATGTCCTTGAGATGGACAAACTGAACGGATCAAATTTCTTGACTTGGTCGCGGAACCTGAGACTAGTTCTCAGGCAGGAGAGAAAGGACTATGTCCTTGAAAGAGCTCTCCCCGTGAGGATCGGGTCCAATGCCTCTCATGCAGTATATAATGCTTGGAATAAGCATTATAATGATGCGGTAGATGTGCGTGGTCTGATATTGGCTACCATGGACTCAGATTTGCGGAAGCAATATGAGAACATGGAGTCGCCAATAGAGATGATCAGCAGCCTGAAATTGAAATTTCAGGAGCAGATAAGAGTGGAGAGATACCAGTTGGTTAAATCTCTCACTAGCTGCAAGCTACCAAATGATCATCCAGTAAGTCCTCATGTCAGTAAAATGATGGGTTACATTGATAACCTGAGGAAACTGGATTATCCAGTTAGCCAGGAATTGGCAACTGAGATCATTCTGCAGTCACTGCCGTCAAGCTATGATAAGTTCGTAAGGAACTATATCAAGAAAGGCTTAACGAAGACGTTGACTGAACTGCATGATATGCTCAAGACAGTTGAGCCAAACGTGAAGAGTACCATGTACAATCTCATGAATGAGAAGGGTAGGTTTACTAAACCTAAAGCTGACAAGGGTGAAGACAAAGTTGTCCAGATTTTGAATCATGGCAAGTGTGTGTCTTCTGAGCCCGAGTCAGATACCTCTTGCGTTGGTAAGTGCTGCTACTGTAAAGAGACTGGGCATTGGAAGAGAGATTGCATTAAATTCATGGAAGATTATGAGGAGTTGAAGTTGATGTATGAAACTACTTCCTCAGGTATTCATGTTATTACTTCAAGTTATACCTAATAGGTATTGATTACTGGTTGTGGCACTGATATTTGTTATAATATGCAGAGCCTGAGCAACAGTAGAACGTTGAAGGAAGGGCAAGTGGAACTGCGTGTCTGGAAGGAGCTTGGAATGCTGCCTCAGCCATAGGGTTTTCACTTGTAATGCCTTTGAGGCTTGGTTTTGTATTAAGTAATTGCTACAATGTACCTGCTTTAAGCAGAGTTGTTTTTCATTTTCTTATAAAGAATTTGAATGTTTTTCATTTTGATAAAGACAAGTTTTGTTCTTTTGATCTTAATGAAATGTTAATTGTAGCACCCTATTCAAGGAATGGGTTTTATATCTTAAACCAAAGAGTGCCTAAATATAACATAAATACCGAATTGGTTTAAATCTGATGAATTAAACCTGATTTTTCTTGGCATAAATGTTTTGGTCACATAGAGTAAGTCGGATTCAGAAACCCCATAGTTATGGACTTTTGGGCTCATTTGATCGGATATCTTATGAGACTTGAATTCTGCTTACTGGACCAAAAGACAAAGGGCCCATCTTAGCCGAGCTAGAGAAAGGCCCAAAGGCTTATTGGAGATTGAACATACTCATGTATGTGGTCCGATGAGCAGTAATGCCAGAGAAAATTTCCTGTACTTCATTGTCTCTACTGATTACTTCAGTGAGTGTGACTGTGTTCATTTGATGAGACACAAGTCGGAATTCTTTGACATGGTCGAAAGAGTTCCAGAATGAAGTATAGAATCTGAATGACAGAAGTATTAAGACTCTGGATTAGATCACGAGTGAGAATACTTAAGTCATTGATTGTGTGATCATCTGAATGAGTGTGAAGTCGTTTCACAGCTCATTTCTCCTGAAAACCTAGAGGTGTTTCTGTGAGAATGAGTCACACGAATCTTCCATGATATTCTTTAAGAATAACGCTCTAAAATATCTAAGTTTACGCTGAAATAGTTCCACCAATATCAGTTGAAAGACACCACGTAAATGTGGATTGGAATCGATCCAAATTCGTCTTTACTGAGTATTTGTAGTTGTGCTACTTTGCTGGTTGTCCTAGGGAAACCAAGGCTTGTTACTTTTACGTCCATTCTGTTTTCTAAGAAGGGAAGTTACTTTCCAAGAAGAACAGTGGGAGTAAAAGTATAACTCGAAGAAATTCGAGAATTACAGGAGGCTGCTCAACCTGTTGAGGGAGAGCAGCGGATGGATTTACAGATTTCTGTAGAATCTACACCTGTAAAGCCTGAAGTTCGCAGATCTGAATGAATCAGTTACTAATCCGAGAGTGATTTCTCGTCATTAGTTGAACCTGATGATCATTGAAAGTTCGCATGATCTGATGATCATTGAAAGCGACGAATCTGCGAAATTCAAAGAAGCGAAAGTGAGCCCAGACTCCGAAAAATTACATTTTGTGTAAGTTAGCTTCATCGATCCATTCATGGATGGAAGCAAACAAATCGGAGTTGGAATCTTCGTTCTGTTGAAGTAGTCAAAGTTTTGACTTGAACAGGAACGAAGTGGAACTGTGCGTTTACTAAAAGATAAGTGGCTCATAGTGTATGTCGATGACGTACTGATTCTCGGATATAACGTCCCAATGCTGCAGTCGGTAAAGGACTGGCTTGGGAGTTGGTTTTATGATTGACATGGGTAAAGCCACGTAGTTCTTGGATTTTGGATCTAAAGATAAAGATCCAAAAGAGCTGGTAGGACATAGTCAGGATTCTTAAATTGACAAAGTCCTACACGTAATCAGCAATCCAAGAAGGGTTTTATGCCAATGTCACATGGCAATTCATTAAGCAAGATACAGTGTCCTGCGATATCTGCTGAGCTTGAATGCATGGATAGGATTCCATATGCGACGGCAATTGGATCTATCATGTATGCCATGACACGTACTTGTTTTGATGTTGCTTTAATGCTAAGCAAGACAAGTAAAGACCAGTCAAATCCAGCAAAGAAACACTGGATTGCCGTAAAGAATATTCTGAAGTATTTGAGCAATACTTAGGATAAGTTCTTGATTTACGGAGAAAGTGAGGTGCTACAAGTCGATAGAGTCTGAAAGGCAAGTTTCCAATAGACAAAGATAATTCCTGGTCACAGTCCGGCTATATCTTGTGTCTGTCTGGCGGTGCAAGGCACTGTTGCTGACTCCATGACTTAGGCTGAACATTTCGCAGCTTGAGAAGCGGCGAAAGAGGTTGTTTGGATAGAAGAGTTCATCACTGAACTTGATGTGATTCACAGCGTAGATGAGACTAGCTGCACATCAGAGGTCCAAACACCTTGAGGATAGGTATAACCTATTCCGTGAGATAAATGACAGAGGTGTTAAGTAGATAAGCAAGTTTCATCGAATGAGAATGTTGCTAATCTATTAACGAAGCCACTCCTTAGGCCTAAGCACGAGTCGCGGACTGTAGCTGTAGGATGAGTGAAATTAAGATGTAGTCTTAATTTCAGTGGGAGTTTGTAAAGGGCTTTACTTAGTTGTTTTGAATGGTTCATGTAAACATAATATTTTATGTTTATGAAATCTAATGATTTCTGGATTATTTTAACTGTGATATAAATAATCGTTCCAAAATGATTCATGTCATTATATATGGGCCATCGAAGTACATGAGTAGACTTGATCCTGAAACCCCATATTTAACGAAGTGACATAAATCATAGTGTCCATAGTCGAAGGTTGTTGAAATTGGAACAACAACAACCTGTTGAGACTAGATTGTGTTGAGACTTATGACCAGGTTTCGAGGGGTCATAGATGCGCGGCATCAAAGTCGACACATAGGTATATGTAGGGGGGCATATGACCGGACATGGCCCGCTGATGAGAACTCTGCAAGATATTAATATCTGTGTCATAAGAAGTTCTCATATACGAATATAGAGTATAGTCCTTAGACCTGAGTTCGCATGCATGTGGCTACACATGGAGTAATGCGCTTTGATCATTGTCTAACGCTGTTTCGTAACTGGGAGCTATAAGGACCTTGGTTGGGTGTATTATGAAGTGTGTAGTTCATAGTGATGGAACAAGATGGGATTTGTCCCTGCCGTTTAACGGAGGTAATATCTCTAGGCCAATCGGAGATTTGATAGCTGGTAAGAGAATGGCCATTCCCAAACGGACTTGCCCAAGTCGTTTGAATTGTCAGTATCAAATCTGGTCCGATAAACATGGTCTGGCTATATAAGGATGACACGCATCTTGCCTTATGCCAGATCGAGATATTGAGACAAAAGGATTAGGGAATGTAGGATTCCAGTACAATCGGAAGATTGTTGGGAATGTCCTTTGTAGGATTCCAGTACAAGTGGGAGATTGTTGGGAATGTCCTGAAATCTACCGTACTATCTCTAGAAAGTATGATAAGTGTCGAGATCAGACATAAGTCATAAATACTGGGTGATCATGATGGCTTGCTAGAGTCCGCTCTTGATCTATAAGTTTAGGACTTATTACCAGTATTGTATGATCCCGAAGGGTCACACACCATAGCTAACGGGAAAGTTAAATGGAATTAATACGGTAAGATGCAGTGGCATTTACTGTATTGGATCAGAGAATTGGGCCAGACAAAATGCAGGCTTTTGCGTGATTTGTGTCTTGGGCCCAAATGATTAATGAACCATTAGTCTGATGACTTGGGCCCATTAATGAGAGATAAGAGAATCAGAAAGCCCCAAAGGAAAGAACGCTTCCTGCGATTTTTCCTTTTGGCGTGACCTCTCTCTCTCTCTTCATCTCTCTCTCTGATCTTCCACATCTTTTGGTCTAGCAGCCGTCCCTTGCTTGTAAGAGTGTGGATACTCGAGGAGGAGCCGATTCTCATCAGCTCTAATCTGATCTTGCCATTACCACCAATTTCCGCTGCAAAGGTAAAGATCAGGTTTGTTTTATGATTCGTTTGCCAAGAACCTAGATCTGTTTAAGGATTTGTGTTAGGTTGCAATTGGGAATTGAACCATGGAAAAACACCTATAATCCTTCAGAAAGCTACTAACTCTAAGGGGTGTATCTATGGAGTTGGCTCAATTCAGTACGTGGATCCTCTTCCAAATGAGCAGCACATGCTTCATTGATCGGAAAAGCTGCAGCACATGAGGAAATTTCTGAACTGAAGGAGAAAGTGTATGAGATGAAATAGGGCGTGGCTGTTCTGCTGAGCATCAATGGAGTCGACCCTAAGACTTACCGGCCACAAGCTCCCCGTGAGAGTGGTACATCTTTTTCTCCAAGTTCACATTCTGAGTCTAGCAAGCACCCCAACCAGATCTCAGACAATACTATTCACTGAGTAGTGTTGAAAATTGTAATATTTAAACATGTTTAAGTTTAGTTTTTGTAAATTCTCTTTTTTGCTTTGTAAAACTGTTTTAAGTATCAATATAAGTATGTTTTTGGTATTAAATCGTGTTTAGGTTTAATATGAAACATTCAAATTGAAATTAAAATTGGCAATCAATATGAAATATATGAACCAAATTCGATTTTGGTATAAACCAGCATAGCTATGGATCGCTATAGATAATTTCGTGGAGAATATAGCTACGGATTATACCGTAGCTATCCGTAGGCAACTAGCTACGACATATCCTTAGATATTCGTAGCAATAGCTACGAATCATAGTAGCAATTTGTAGCTGCATTTCTGCGAATAAATTCGTAGCTATTCGTAGCAATAGCTACGAAAATATATGTAGCCATTCGTAGCTACTTAGTTACGAATAGACATGACGCCAACTGTAGCCGTTCGTAGCTACATAGCTATGAATTATTTTGCAGCAATCCATAGCATTGGCTACAAATTTGTTCGCAGAAATCCCTAGTTACATGGATACTATTTGTTGCGCAGCTATTCGTAGAAAATGTAGCTACGACTATCCATAGCTAATAGCTATGGATTCGTTCGTAGCTATTCTGCAGATAGCTTTCTGCATACATCTACGAATTCTCAATAGCTACGAGCCTTTAGACGGGGTTTGAGGTCGTAACTATCCATAGCTAATTCGAAAATAGCTATGGAATTTGGGCCATAGCTACGAAAAAATTCGTAGCTATGGCCCAGTTTTCTTGTATTGGCTTCTTCACCTTCAACAGACTTACAATCTAGACTCATCTCTTGAGTTGTAGCAGGTGATTTCACCCAGATTATCCACTATAACGAAGACTCTCAAATCTCCTCTCAATGCCTCACATCTCCTATTATTGAGCTTAAAGATTGCTTTCACCAAATGGATATCTCTGACTTGCGATATCAAGGACCCTGTTTCACCTAGACTAATAACCAGCCTGAGAATCCGATTGCTAAAAAACTAGATCGCCTGCTTACCAATTCCCACTAGCTTATTACCAATTCGTTCAGCTCTTCCACTTTCCTTCCCTCTGGTAAAATCTTAGACCACTGCCCTTATATCCTAGACCTAGCCTACCCCATTCCCCAACCACGATCAAGACCTTTTAAGTTCTTAACTTTCTCACCAAACACCATGAGTTCACTGATATATCATGGTTTTAAGGACTTTTGACAATGGTATATGTCTTTATTATCGAGTCTTTCTATGTGTTTTGGAGTCTTTTGAGGTGTTTTACAGGTTTAATGACATTTGGAGCCTAATTGGACGTTTTGGAAGCATTTGGGTCAATTCTGCACTATTTAGAGATCTCATAGAGTTCACTGGTTGCGTTTTCGCACTGCGTCGATCGACGCAGTATGCGCATGGTCGACGCAGTGGTCGACGCAGTTCTGCGCACAAAAATCCTGAAATTACAGTTTTTACCCATAAACTTTCCAGATTTGCAAAAGGGCTCCAGCCGAGTTTAGATCATTATATTAGGGTTTTTAGCCACTTGTTTAGGCTACGCTTTCAGACTTAAGTTTTATTTTTATTCAGAGAGAGAGAGATTTGGAACTCATATTCTTTGTTTCTCTTTTATAATATTTGGTTTTCTATTAATTATGATTTCTGTTTCATTGATCATGTCTGAGTAGTTCTCCAGTTAGGTTTAGGGATTCTCACAGGGGATTTCATGGAATTATAGGTTGATCAATCTGTAGGGATTCATATCTGTTAGTTCTTCATCTAGATTTGTTCTTAATGGTTTATCTGAATTGGCCACTTAGATTATTAATGTTAGGTTGATTTCTGCAACGAAAGTTGATTAATTAACTAGAAATAACTTAGATGAGCAATTTGACTATCCACAAAGAAATTTGGTTTAGGAAAATTGTGAACGAAAGAACCTGAGATTAATGCTTGTTTAGAACTCTAGGATTCGCAACAAAAGTTGGCTTGCTAGATTGTTAGACATAGATAACATTCGCAACGAAAGTTGGTCTGTTATAATTCTGTGATTCTAGTTCTAGAACAGTTCTTAATTAGATCCCGATTGATTGATTAGCCTATGTTCCTGATTTCCTGAGAACTCCCTTGACCTGACGCTTCGTTTGATTGTTTACAAAAACCGATTTATTTACTTTTCTGCTCTGATTTACTGCTTTCTACTGCTTTACCTAACTTAACCTGAAATTCTACAATCTATCGCAAGATCTTGAGTCTCTGTGGATTTCGATACCATATATACTACTAGTTCACGTCTGTGCACTTGCAGTGTAGATCTAGGGATCAAAACCTGATCGTATCATTCACTAAGACGGTTGAGATAGCGTGGCTACATGCTGGAGAAAAGGCAATAAATCTCTCTAAACTTTGTTATAACCTGAGGACAATTAAAGGTTCACTCAAAAAACTAAACAAGGAGAAATTTTCAATATTCAAGTGAGGATTAATACTACTAACCGTCTGTTGATAGATGTTCAGGAACCAACCCTCTACTCATATGTTACAACTCCAACGTGACCTTCAAATAAAGCTGACCCAACTCTTACTAATCGAAGAAGATTTTTTCAAAAAAAAGTCTAGTATCAACTGGCTAAAGGAAGGAGATTCGAATACCACCTTTTTCTTCAGATCGTGTGTTGCCAGAGCAGCTTATAACTCCATTTGTCTCTTTATCTTGCCGTCTGGCCTAGTTATCTCTAATCCCCATCAAATGAGCATCCTGGCGGTTCAGCACTTCACAGACATCTTAGCTCCTCAAAGCCTTACTCCTCTTTCTCTTCCTTCTGCTTGGTTTCAAGATCTCTCAGATTTCAGATGCTCTCTTGCACAAAGCAAGTCTTTCCAGAACTCCCCACACTTGAAACAATAGGAAAAACACTTGTGAAGATGAATCAAAACAAATCTCCAAGCCCTGATGGGTTTTCTTTAGCTTTTTCAGAGCATCATGGGGCACTTTGGGTATTGAGGTTCTGAGCTCTATTGGTGGCTTCTTTACTTCGGGTTTTTTTACCTTGATCGGTCAATGCTACTATCTTGCCTTAATTCCAAAGAACCCATGAGCCTCTACGATCTTTGACTATAGGCCGATCTCCTATTGTAATAATCTATACAAGACTATCTCCAAAATCCTAGTCTCGAAGATAAGCCTATACTATCAGACATTATCTTACCAAACCAGAAAACGTTCGTTTACGGAAGACTTCTTATCGAGAACACGATCCTAGCTGCAGATATAATGAATGGCTATCATAAGGATAATGGGCCAAAGTGGGTAGCAATCAAAGTAGATATTGCTAAGGCATTTGATATTGTAAGATGGAATTTATCATGAGCATTTTTAGAAGTATTGAAGTTCCTAAAATTTACCTCACTTGGATGTATGCTTGCATTTCAACGCCTTCCTATTCGGTGGGATTCAATGGTTCGGTGCAGACGATCTTCTGGTTTTTGTTGATGGTTCATTGCAGTCTGTAGAGAATATGATTGCGGTTTTGAAAGAATTTGAATCAATTTCCGGATTAACTATGAGTGTCCAAAAGACTTCGTTCTTCCCATGTGGCCATACTACACAAGAAACAAAAATAATTACTTCTTCTACGGGATTGGCTCAAGGTTACCTTCCTATAAGGTATCTAGGGATACCATTAACAACAAAAAAGCTTACCAAGATGCATTGTGTTCCTTTGTTACAATCCATTAAGGGGAAGATCTCCTCTTGTTCAGCCAGATCGCTTTCTTATGCCAGCCGACTGCTCCTCTAATGGTCATTGGCTTCTCCCGTCTGCTCGTTCTGACAACCAGGTTAACCTTCTAGCTTACCTAGCCACTATATCCTTAATTTCAAGTGATGGTTCTTACCTTTGGGAGCTGGAAAATATTCAATCTCTGAAATATGAAACTGGAAAGATCCATTCCCTCCTTCGGCCTACTTCTCCTCCTGTTTCGTGGCACAAAATCATGTGGAGCTCGGGTGGGATTCCAGCGCACAACTTCTTGGCATGGCTCTTCATGTTGGGCCGCTGCCCTAATAGAGATCGCATCTTAAATTGGGGTCTTCAAACTGACACTCAATGTCTCTTCTGTCAATCCTCATCTGAAACTCGTGACCATCTTCTTTTTGCTTGCGATTTTAGTTCGTCGGTCTGCTCTAGAATAGGAGTGAGATGTGGTCTCAACCCATCAAGGAACTGGTCAACTACAATTGAGAGATTGGAGAACGTATGACGAAAGAAGAACCGTCAGCGAGTAATCCTTATTCCTTGGAAAGAAACGATCTATCTTACCTGGTCGGAAAGGAATGCTAGACTCCACTGGAATATTTTCCGATCGGCTGACTCCTTAACGTAACTCATCGATCATACCGTTCGAAACAGAATATCTTCCTTCAGAGACACAACCCGAGCGAAATCATCAGTGATGATGGCTTTCTGGTTAGGGTCGTCACCTTCTGGAAACATGCATAAGTCTCTTATTGGCTAATAACTCGGCTTGGATCAAGGCTCGATTCCGATCATCGACCACTGCGTTTACTGCTTCCTACCCTCTTCTCATCTCCCCAACCATCGCCTAATTAATCCTCCTTAGATTTTTGGGGCTTTTATTTTTATTATTTTCTTATATGGGCTTTGTGGTTTCTAATCGGGCTTTATTTATATGTTGGGCTATGCAAAAAACTTCCTAATGGGGTGTATGTTTTTATTTTTCTTTAAAATTTTAATTTGAAGATCCTTTAAAAAAAAGCTATAACTATCTATTTTATTGTTGAAACATTGTATTGTTAATATATAAGATATTCTAGTAATATTACTCAAATATTCTAGATATATTTATATTGTATATTTGTGTATATCTAATTAGAGCCTTTATAATAGCTATATATGCTTTTCTTGTAACGTCTTTTCCGTTAATCCGTTTGACCAAAAGACTGACAGACTAACAATCAAATAAGAATATAACCAGCCAAGCATGTATAGCTCAAATGATAAGGGTTTGTTATATATAAAATCCAAAGACGATCCGGTTTGAGAAAAAAATATTTGAACCGATCCATTCTCGACTTTGTTTACGTTGTTTCCATGATAAAAACTTTTCAGTTCGTAATGCTTTCACGAGTTGTGTTTGGATCAGACTAGATTTTATATTAGAGAATAATTCCGTTTTTTGATATTTTATATCTTATAATCTTCTAATTAAATATTTAAACTAATTTAAGAGTTTTCTAAGATTTTTTAATGGGTATTCAAAAATCTGAAACCGAAAATAGTCAAAACGTTTTGAAAATAAACCGTAGCCAAATACAACATGAATCTACTCCGAGGGGTCTAACGTCTGCCGAGATACTTCGAAACATAAAAAGGAGAAAAAGAAGTTGGATGAGCAATCTAAGATCCCCCAGTGAGTTAGCTCCCAACTACAAAGACTAAAAATCCAAAATAACAAGCAATAACAACCAACGAATAAAAAACAGTCGATCATGTATTACCACAACGTAACGGGCTCCACACGACACACAATCAGGTAATAACAACACGTATCATCAACGAAAAAAATCGAGAACACTGCAGCAAATGCCCTCAATATACTTGATCTACACTAACACATAATTGCGGAAAATGCCCTCGGGAATACTTAGCTATCCATTTTTCATGATAACTAAAACCTCCCATGACTCCTAGACGTAAAAACAAATTCCTATGATTAGAACATCGTTCTCTGTCCATCTATATGCGGTGTATCAGACTACCCCACGATAGCCAAAGTTTCCATGCAGACCAGCCCTTGGACATGATCTCGTTCTTCTGAGCAACACACTTACCGGCATCACCCATATAGGTTAACGCCTACCCAGAACCACTACCTGAAGATGTGTGAACTGTCCATGATCTCCCAAGGATCCAATCTGGAAGGAGCACCAGAACGCCATACCAGACTCACTGAGACTCTACGACTCAACACTAGTCTGATAAAGTCAACAATCAATAACAACTCAATCCAAGTACCCGAAATCTATCTCGCAAGTCCTAACCAAAACTTATCCACAATATCACTAACCAACCCTTACTTAGCCGTAGTTGACTCCGACAGCTTTCCGGAGTTGACTGTCGGAGTTGACCATCATTGACCGCGTTGACTCTGACAGTTCTTCTCCGGCAAATCTCTGGTGAGAGGTGGAGAAGGCCGG
This sequence comes from Orychophragmus violaceus, assembly GCA_030180135.1. Classification (NCBI taxonomy): domain Eukaryota; kingdom Viridiplantae; phylum Streptophyta; class Magnoliopsida; order Brassicales; family Brassicaceae; genus Orychophragmus; species Orychophragmus violaceus. The sequence goes on from CM058240.1 coordinate 20,110,930, forward strand.
CGAGAAGAGTGTGGTGAGGACGATGGTTCCGGTGGACCTTCCAGTTGTTCTCCGGCAAAGTTCCTGTGAATTCTCTGGCAACTGGAAAGATTATGGCGAGGATTAAGGAAGTTATTTATGGATAATTTAAGTGATTAAGAGATTTATGGAGTGTTTAAGGGTGATTGGGGATTTTGAAAAGGGTGTAGGGCTTTTTAGGAAGGGTTTTGGGTTACTTTCTTTGCAAGAAACCAATGGGGAAAAGGGAGAGGGCTGCCAACGATTAGAGAGATATGAGAGGAGAGGAGAGGATTTCTTGGTGGTGTGAGTTTCTGGAGTTCCATAACCTCCCTATTTATAGCCTTGAACCCACTTTGCATGCATAAACACTTGTCAATTTCCATCAGAGAGGTCTCTTGCATGGATGACAACACCACAAGTCCATATACATTTAAACACGTGATCAGTTCAATTTGTCTAGAAGCTGCCAAATGGCGAGCTTAACTACTCACGGCTCGCCATTTGTCTCGGCGATTTCAGGACACAGCTGCGGGTATTTTCCAAAACTTCCATAAAATCTACATACGTCATTTTTTAATTCCTGAAATTTTCCAAAATAATTCTCCGCAATACTTTTAGTCCGTCTTGATCTCTAGTAGCTTTTAAAACTCTATTAATAGGCTTCTGAGATTTCTTTGTTTTTTGGTTTCGTTTCCCCATAAACCCTAGAAGCCTTCTAAAATCATGTCTTGTATAAGTATGTGGCGAGTAAGTTCATAGTGCAAGACGATGTCCACAGTTCACATCTCAAAAACCGCAGTACCAACATGCTCCACCACTACAGCCGTCACTTCAATGGCAGACAAATCCTCACCACCACATAAATGGTGTCAACAAGCCCATCATGTAACTTCAAACTCACCAGACATTTCACCATGGCTCCTTGATAGCATCGCTTCACACCACATCACCACATATCTTTAAAACATGTCGCTTCATGCCCCGTACCAAAGAGGTGATGACGTTATGTTGGGAAATGGCGCATCACTTCAAATCAGTCATATTGGTTCCACTGTCTTACCCTCGCACACTCAACATAACGATGAAGAAAAATCTCATCTCGTTAATAAGTTGTGCCAAACTAAAAATGTTATGGTTGAATTGTATATGTATGATTTTCAGGTGCGGGATATTCGGACGGGGGAGCCTCTTGTACGCGGTAAAGTCTTTGAAGGTGTCTACGAGTGGCGAACTGCAACAATCTCAGCCTTTTCCTGCTTCAAAACTGCTCGAACGGATTAGCATACTCATTTAGGCCATCCAAATCTTCAAACTCTTACTCATATTATCTTTCATTTTTCTCTTCATGTTTATCATGCTATTTATGCTTCTGTTGAACCTTGAAACTCATGCATTTCAAATAAATTGCATAAGTCTCCATTTTCTCATACGTCTTTACACTCATCTCATGTACTTTGTATTATCTTTTTTGATGTGTGAACAAGTCCAATTCACTTTATTGATGGATATAAATATTATGTATTACTTGTTGATCACTTCACTAAATATACATGGCTCTATCCAATGAAATCAAAATAGCAAGTTTCACAAATATTTATGATTTTCTATGCACTAGTAGAAAACCGATTTCAAACAAAAATCAAAACACTCTACTCGGACAATGGGGGCGAATTCATCGGACTATGCCAACATCTTGTGTAACACAACATTGCTCATCATACATTTACACCACACATTCCGGAACACAATGGGATATCTGAGAGGAAACATTGACAAATTGTCGAAACTGGCCTAATAATGCTCAAACACGCCAACATCCTGAAGTCATATTGGAGAATTATTTCACGGCAGCAGTCTATCTCTTTAATCGTCTCACAACACCGGACTGTCCAACGAGTCACCTTTCCAACTTCTCTTTGTGACGCCACCGAACTACAACAAATTACACATGTTTGGCTGCCTTTGCCATCCATGGATTTGCCCTTATGGTCAAAAAAAATTCAGTCCGCGTTCATCTTTCTTCATTTTTCTTTGTTATTCCTTAAACTAAAGTGTTTATGTTTGTCTTTACATTCCATCTTCTCCAATTTATATCTCTTGACATGTCGCTTTTTATCAACATGTTTTCCATTTACTAACCAAAAAGCTGATTCCAGTTTTCTTGATTCTTCACCATACTTGTCTTCCTCGTCCAACTCAACATGCTCTTGTTTTAAGTTGTCCACTAATAGCACCTCATCACTCGTTCGCTGATCCGCACCAGTGGAAGTCATCACCGACACGGATCAGCAAAAAGTTTAACTTTCACCTACAACTGACGCACCTCTAACTGTACATGCGACAATTGTTGAACCGATTCCACCGGACACCACTGCTCAGAACCTACAACTGCCACTTGAACCTCAACACAACAAACATACAATGTGAACGAGGTCCAAAAACAACATTGTCAAACCGAACCGGAAGTATGGAATCATGGAAATCCTAGCTGAAATTGAACCAGCTAATCATACGCAAGCTCAAAAGGACGAACGGTGGCGCCTAGCTAAAAGCGAGGAGAACAATGCAATGAATTAAAACTTCACATTATATCTTGTCGACCGGTCTCTCGCAAAGAAATTGTTGGTTACAAGTGTATTTATAAAATCAAACGCTTACCAAATGGATGTGTTGACAGGCTTAAAGCCAGACTGTTAGCAAAGGGTTTTCAATATCAAATTGGCGTTTATTTTCATGAGACATTCAGCTCAGTAATAAAACATCCCTCAATCCATATGGTTCTTGGTGATGCAATAGCGCACAAATGGCCTCCTTATCAGATTGATGTCAACAATGTGTTTCTCCAAAGTGATCTTGATGAGCAAGTCTACATGAATCAACCTCCATGTTTCATTAATCGTGACAATCCTGATCACGTATGTTTTCTTCGAAAAGAAATCTACGTCCTCAAACAAGCACCACAAGCCTGGTACAATGCTCTTTGCGATTTTCTCATGCATGCCAGATTCACTAACTTCATAGCATACGCCTCTCTCTCTTTGTCTTTAGTTATGGGTCGCTACTTATCTACAATTTATCTATGTTTACAACATTATAATCACTAGGAACAGAGCATAAGAGGTCGTTAAGGTCATTCGCCCACTCTCAGAGCATTTTTCTCTCAAAGACTTGTGAACTTATCCTACTTCCTCGGAATGGAGGCAACCAGAACCACCTTTGGATTCACTTAACGCAAACTAATTACATCATTGATCACCTTCGCGCACAAACATAACGAACTCAAAACATGTGCCTACACCAATGTGCTCGACAGAAAAGCTCACACTTACCACAAGCCACAAACTTGTTGATCCATACGAGTATAGAGTCGTCGTTGGAATATTGTAGTATCTAGGCGTCACGCGACCTGGCATTGCTTTCACGGTGAATCGCATATCGTAGTAGATGCGTCAACCAACGACGGCACACCTCGACGGGGTCAAACGTGTGCTTCAGTATCTCACAGAAACACAAACAAAGGCATCTTCTTCTCTGCATCAACACCACTCAACTTACATGCATTCTCATATGCTCATTGGGCCGCAATGTTGATGACTACTCCTCAATTGGCGCATACGTTGTCTATATTGGCAACTAACCTATTTCTTGGAGCTCTAAGAAGATACAAGGAGTAGTGCGCTCTTCAATAGAGGTTGAATATCAGATTGTAGCTGAAACTGCTTTTGGATCATCTCGCATTTATCGGAGCTATGGTTCCCTATCTACACAACACTTACTCTATATTGTGATAAAATCGGTGTCATATATCTTTATGCAAATCCAGTGTTTCACTCAAGGATGAAACCTGTCGTTCTAAACTATCACTTTGTTCGTCAACTTGTCGAGGTGAAACAACTATCGGGTGTTACACATCAGCTCAAATTACTAACTAGTTGATGCTCTAACAAAACCACTTCCACGGTTGATATTTCAGGACTTATTTGTCAAAATAAGAGTTACTAAAAGTCGTCCATCTTGACAGAGTGTTAATATATAAACTGTTTTAGTAATATTCCTCAATATTCTATATATATTTCGGTTGTAGATTTGTGTAGATCCAACTAGATCCTCTTGTAACACCTATATATGTCCTTGTAATCTCTCAATAATAGTCATTCAATTCCAAACAACTACATGTACTGGATTTCAGAACTCGATATCATCCAAACCAACATAATTATAACACTAAAATTTGACCTGACCTTAAAATTGGCATGATTGCCAATCTATTAAGACCTTAGAATTTGTTTATGTGTAATGCAAATATTGAAGATTTTGTCGTAGTTTGATTGTGTTTTTAAACAAGTTCTTCAACCGGCCTTCCGAATTTTTGTGGTTTATCTCTTCGTGTTTGTGACTCTCTATGTTGCAGTTGTACCGGAAATGCAATAAATTGTCACCAGTTTCACCTTTGATTTTTTCAATAATTGGCTAGATACTCTTCTTTAGTCTGATTGTTCTCAAATTAGTTTTTTCCGCCTTTCCTCTTCAGATATTTGGTATTCTAACTTCTATTTATGTTTTGTTTGGGTTTAATTTTCCGTGTGAATTTCGTGAGATAGTTAGTTTGTACTTACCTTAAAATTCTAAAACTTAAAATTCCCATTATTTTTTGGGATATGCATGTAAGTTTCGGTTTATATTTTAATATATGTATCTCCAGACAGAAAAAAAAGTAAGTAAAATACTGTACTACCATTTTCGCGATGGAAAATACTGTACTCCCATTTCCGCGAAAAAACAGTGTACTACCAAAAGCATTTGTAGAACAAAGATATTGTGCACCTTTATTTCTCACCACCGAACCTACCGCAAAAAGAATCAGTTTGGTACTATCACTCAATCTTATTTCAAATCATAAAGCTTAGGTTTGCCAAAAACATAAAAATAAAGTCTAAGCTAACCTAAATTCTCATACTTTTCTCGTATATATTCTCGTGACTGACCATGTAACTTCATAATACATATGCATTTATCCTTACCCAAAAGAAACAAGAAAATTTACTCAAGCATGCCATGGTCTTTAATTCACACAGGCATTTACATTTTCTCTCTTCTCATACTTCCAAAACTTTTAAATTAAATTACAAAAAAAAACGAGGAAGATGTTAAAGGATCTTTAGCTTTCTTCTTTCCCTGAAACTTCAAGCTAAAGTAAAATGATCTTTTAAAAAGATCAAAAAGTGAATCCCCAAACCAGCTTCGAAGCTTTAAGAGAACCTCACTTCTTTTGTTTTTCTTTTCCTTTTAACCTAATTATTAATAGATTATAATTCTCAAACTCATCATCAGATTCGGAATTTTCAAGCAGCCGCAACAGTTCCCTTGTGAAGAGTATAATCACAAGATCTAGTTGGAGAAGAAGACGAAGAAGAAGAAGAGCTTCGTTGTTCTTTTCTCCTCATTGCTGATTTCACAGAATCAGATAGATTCTGTTTCTTCTCTGTTGCCTCATCTCTCTCAATCTGCTCTTGTCTACACTCTTCACTACAAAACGGTACGTCTCCTCTGAATTACACAAACAAATCGCAACTTTGAATCAGACAAATCTAATTTTTTTCAAAATTTCGACTGAAGAGATAAATTGAAATTAGATCCATAAATCGTTTAATTGGCTAATGAAGGAAATGGGTATCCGAAAAATCATTTATTTTTTTCTGGGTTTTCATCATTTCGATTTAAAGGGAAAATTTTTTGAAATGAGATCTGATTTATAGATCTTAAAATTTACCTGTACATGTAGATGTCTCTGTTATCACCAAGTGGTTTCTTACAGAGGAAACACGAATCCAAGAAATAAGGCTGTTGATTATCGAATCTGAAGTCATGGAATCTTCCAGAAACAGCAGATCTCGGAGACGAAACCGAGTATTGATGGTAATAATAACTTGGAGGGTGGTGGTTGTAACAATAGTTCGTGTTCCTGCCGAAACTGTTCATCCTCGTATAAGAGAAATGACTTGGAACGATGCCGTGTTGTGAGTTTACAGTGTTACCAGAAAACCCAGCTTCCATCTCCGATAAAGAAGAAGCCAACTCATCATCTTCTTCAATAAAATAAGGGTTCCTCGCTGAAGCATCCATGGTTCGGGATTAGAGAGAGAAAGAGAGGTTTTGTGGGTGGTGAATTTGTAAGGAAAGTGTGAGTGCGAGAGGTTTTATAGCAAAAAGATCTTTTGTTTTTTTTAGGGGTTTAAGAGAGAGGAAGTAAGAAACTAGGGGCGAATTTTGAGAGAGAGAATCTATTGGCTTTGTAGTGTAAGGTAAAAAAACCTTTATTTGCTTTATTTTGGAAGTACAAGAAATCGAAAACCGCTTTTGTTATTTTCTAGAAATACTTTATTGACACATAAGGAATAATTTGAGGCGTTAGAAAATAATTTCTTCGTGACTTATTCGTCCCGCAGTTTCATAGGAACTTTCGAGAGAGCTTAGAGAGAAAGTAAAAACTTTTTTTTCCAAATTTGTTTTTTTTTTCTAAATTCAAATATCTTTTACTTCTGATTTTTTACTTGGATAAATATTAAATTACTAATATAATTTATTTACACCATGTGCAAGCACAACCATTAACAATTCTTTTTAAATCATTAATTTAATTAGCAATAATAATATTATTAAAAATATTTATATCATATTAATTATAATTATATTTAACATATTATTAAAAATTTATACATAACTAATAAACAAAAATTATTATTTAAAATGATATATACATATAAATATTTAAATCTATTTTGTAAACATATTTTTATATTAGTTATAATAAATTATAATTATATATATAAACGTCAGTATACATTTTACTTGTTATTTATATTTTTCGAAATTCAAATTCTATATATATAATTTAAATTTACTATATAAATTTTATTATCTACAACAATCATATATATCAATATTTCAATTTCTTATTTCAAAAATAGTTTTGTACTTATTATCTTAATTTTTTATTTTTAATAAGCTTGTATTTATCTCTAAAATAAAATAAAATAAAATAAAATTGATAATATAAAATAAGGTTAACAAAGGTAAAAAGCTAATTTCATTAAAGATAATCAAATAATTAACCGTTTTAAGTGTGAATATAAGATCAAACACACTTCCCAATTAATATAAAGATTACTCGTCATGCAAATTTTGGAGGGAAAATTATTATATAGGCAAACTATATAACATATTTAGGTGAATAAAATTGTAAATAAATAAAAATAGATTGTTTGCACAGATTAATTTAATATAATGCATATCGTTGTACTACATGGTCATAAAATATTCTTTTTTTGGCTTTTGATTATATAATAATTTATTGGATAAAATAACATATTACTAAATAAAAACTTTATAAAATCAAATATTTAATTATGAAGACGATCAATAAAGCGATAATAAATTAGTTATTTTTTTACAATTTTACTGTTATTGAAACGGTTTCCAATATCCAAAACAGTAAAATGGTTTTCAACAATGATGTAGTCCACTCTCGGACAATTATATCTACAAACTCATCTCATATTATTTTTGATGATGAAGACAAATAGTGATTTCATGCAACACTATAAAAATGGGAATATAGTTGCATAAACTTGTACATATCTTGTGAAAATCTATTTTTCTGTTACACAATTTTCATTGGGATTCTACCTTTGTTTTTTTTCAAAAATGAGTGACAATTTAAGAAGAGCCTTTCATGGTGTCAATCTTGGTGTTGATAATCCTTCAATCTACGTCTAACGGAAATTGTTCAACAAGCAGAAAATAAAAACAGATTCATATTATATGGGTCGACCATTGATGCCAAGATGACAAAACTTGCGCTCCATCATCACCAACCTACCATGGATGAGAAGGTTTCATTCAGGGAAGGATCATAAATGGGAGACGTTTTCAATTTGTTTTCCCAATAGATGAAGCATTGGAGATGGTTATCCGTAGACAAAAATGGACGTTTTCAGAACGTATGCTTGTATTACAAAGATGGTCTCCCAGATGAATCCTCTTGATATGAACTTCATTCCTTTTAAGATCCAAAGTCGTGGTATACCATTTCAATTCATCAGTCTTGGAGTCATTACTCACATTAGACGTGCTCTTGGACATCTTATGGATGTTGATTTCAACCTGGAAACTAACCTTGAGTTGGTTACGTTATAATTTGAATTAATTGGAACGTCATGGAGCCGCTTCGATTTCAAAGAAACTTTCAATTTTCTCATGTAGTCAACACCCTGATTCGTCTCACTTATGAAAGACTTCGAAGATTTTGAGAAGTCTGTGGAATGCTCTCTCATGACTCGGATCGATGTCTGATACAAAATGGTGGCGAGGAAGCAAACAAATCTGGAGGAGATGATGAAAATGATGACATGCCACCACCAACACCAAGAGCAAATTCATGTGTGGTCATCCAAAAAGTAGATAATGATGGGAATATCATTGGAGAAGATGTATCAGAAGAAGCACAAAATGAGGAACATAATGATGGAGCCAATCAAAATGCAGAACAAGAAGAAAGTGAATCTCAAACAAAGGAATCCATCTCACTAGGTGATCAAATGATGACCTCTACGACCTTGCAAGCATGTGTACAATGTACTCTAATGAGATGAACATGAACTAACCATACAACTTGATCCTTGTTTTTTCAAACTCAGTTGGAGACATCCCTGGAGGCATTTATAGTCGGATCTACGGCTCTATTGAAGATAATTCTGGTTACTTAAATGAAGACATAGATGAATATGGAATCAATCGTAAAAGGAAGCTTAGTGACAGATTTGAAGACATCAACAACAAAGAATCAGACAAAGAAAATGGAAACACTGGCAAGTTCAACAAGAAAACAACTGGGAAAGAGAAGAAAGTAGTGGTTTCAACTTTGATAACGAGAACAACAAACCAGTGAGAGGCATGGTGGGCCCGAAACCACCACAACCACCATGAGAACAACATGTTGGAACTGTCAAGGACTGGGCATTGACTTGACAGTTCGACACCTAAAGAAGATAATTAGGAAATATCTCATGTACATCATTTTACTAGTTAAAACCAAGCATCAAGATAACTATGTTAGAGATGTAGGTTGTTAGTTAGGTTGTAGTAATCATGTAATAATCTCCCTTGTTGGATTACGTGGTGGTCTTGTGGTGTTTTGGAAGCCCCAAGTATAAAGCCCCATGTAGAGCTTACACTGTTATTCATGTCTTTTAATCTTGTTGATTGTTTGGTTCAAAGTAATGGAAAAAGTTTATAATTTTTTGTGTGTGGAAACCCCAACCCAAAACTCATGAACATTCTTTAGAAAAGATTAGAAAGAACATCAAGTAACATCAGAGGATTACCCTGGTTTATACATGGAGACTTCAATGATCTTCTAAGTAACAAAGGAGAAATGAGGAGGCAAAGTTCGTACATAAGCATCTTTTACGAATATGAGGAGAATGGTCAGAACTTGTGATTAGTGATGTTAAACCAGTTGGGAATCAATTTTGATGGGCTAGACAACGATGCAAACACTATGTTTCTTGCTTCCTTGACTGTATCATAGCCAATACATAATGGCATGCAATGTTTCCATCTTCATAGACAGTTTTTAGAGATTAGAGAACATATCACATACCACTTGTTGCATTTATCTAATATAACATGGAATAAAGAATAATATTCTTCATATTTGATCGTAGAATAACCAAAAAAGACGACTTTAGAGAGACAGTTCTGGATAGTTGGTCTCTTGATAATGGTAATAAACAGATATCACTATCTACAAGGCTTAAACATTGCAAAAGAAGAATATCTAGATGGAAAAATAAATTCAGAAGAAAGAATCAACACCATCATAAAACAACTTGATCAAGCGCTTATGTCAAGTAGATTAACCAGAGTGAAAAGAAACATACTTAAAAGAGAGTTAAACCAAGCCTACATGTTGAGGAAACCTTCTAGAAAATGAAAGCAAAATTGTCAATTTGAAAACATGGGACAAGAACACCAAATATTCATTCAATGACAACAGGGAAAAGAAAAAGAAATCGGATCAATTTTATAGAAGATGATCAAGGAATAATACATAAAGGTGAAAAAGAGGTAACAAAAATTGCAGAAACATATTTCTCAAATATTTTCACCTCGAATATAGTAAATGAAGATTTGTATCCAGAGGTTTTCATATATCACCAGGGGAAAGCTGTTTTTGATATTGGTCCACACCACTCACAAGCATCTTTTACCAACAATTTTGGCTAGAGATCAGTCATGCCATTATCAAAGAAGTATTTGACTTCTTTATGACAAGCAAGACGGAAAAAGATCATAATCACACAAACATTTGTCTGATTTTGAAAATAGAACCTCAAATAAGTATGACTGATTTTCGTTATACTGATCTCTGTAATGTTACCTACAAAATCATCTCCAAGAATCCAACTGCTTTTGTACCTGGGAGAATGATTATTGACAATATCATAATAGCCCACAAAGCTTTTCACAGCCACAAGTCACGCAAGAGACTAAGCAAAATCATATTTGGCTTTAAAAACATACATTATAATATCATATGATCATCTGTAATATAATGTTTTTAAGACTACCATGCTTCATATTGGGTTATGCATCAGATGGGGGTTCTGAAACAGATCGGTGGAATGGATTATGGAATGTGTATCCACAATATCATTTTCAATATTGATCAATGGATCATCTAAGGGGCTTATTTAACCAAGCAAAGGAATTCGACAAGGTGAACCTCTTTCTCCTTATTCTTTGTGTTAATGTTCTATCCCATATGATGAATAGAGAAATGACGTAAAGAAGCTCCAAGGAATCAAAATCAGTAGCAGAAACCCATCAGTTAATCATCTTCCTTTTGCTGATGACTCCCTCTTCTTTACCCTCACAAATTCGAAGTCATGCAACACCATCAAGACAATTTTGAGCATTTATGAAAAGGTCTCTAGTCATATTGTAAATCTGATAAAATCTTCCATTACTTTCGGTAGCAAATTTCAAGACTGTACCAAAACCCATATGAGAAACATCTTGGGGATTTTTAATGATGGAAGAGATGGTAAGTACCTAGGAGTTCTAGAACAGTTTGAAAGAAATAAAACATAAATGTTTAAGTGTATCAAAGAGAATTCAAAGCAAAAATGAAGGATGGCACAAACAATTCTTATCTCGTAGTGGAAAATAAGTCTTACTAAAATCCATAGCCCATGCTATGCCTATATTCTCTATGAATGTGTTCAAGTTTCCCAAGGAAATCTGTGATAAAATCAATATGGTTATATCTCGATTTTGGTGGGAAAAAGAGATAACAAAAAGGGCATGCACTGGTTTTCTTGGAATAAGATGAGTTTGCCAAAGAAATAATGTAGCCTTAGGTTTCAGAAATCTTCATAACTTCAACCTCTCTCCTTGGAAAACATGTATAAAGAATCTTACAAAATCATGAGTGTTTGATGGATATGATTATGAAAGGAAGATATTTTATTAATCACAACATCTTAAATGCAAAAATTGGAGAGAAAGCATCCTTTGTTTGGAAATCCCTTATGAAAGGTTGTGATCTGTAAAAACAAGGTATGTGAGTGATAGTAGAAGATGGCACAACAATAAAGACATTATAAAACCATGGCTTTCTCTTCACCCTCCTAGAGCACCAAGACCAAGAGCTGAATACAGAGAAACTACAATGGTTTGTGAATGGCTAAATAACATGAAAACATATTGGGATGAACAAGAAGTCAGAGAAAATGTTTGTGATGAAGACACTAACACAGTCCTGAATCTTAAGATTTGTCCTAAAGGAAAGATAGATTTATTTGGCTGGCACTACACAAAATATGGAATCTACACAGTGAAATCTGTTTATTGGTTAGCAACTCAAGTTCTTTTTATTCAACAAGTATAACCTATGGGTGGCAATGTACATTTCAAAGAAAAGATTTGGAAACTTAATCTACCTTATAAAATTCAACATTTTCTCTAGAGAATGCTTTCTGGTGCGCTTTCAGTTGGTGAAAACTTAGCTCCAAGACACATTATCTCTTGAATCACTTGCAAGAGATGTTTCTAAGTTTCTAAAACTACTAAAACATTTTTTTTAATGTGATCAAGTTTTATAGGAAGATCGTGACTTCTAGATACAAACTTATACAACCCGGTTACAAATTTTTAGGCAAAACTTGAAGTATTTTTTAATTGCTATAACCAAGTCATATGGCCAGCTTAAATTTTTTACCTTTTAGAACTTATGGAGAATATGGAAGAGCATGGCCATCCTCCTTTACCAGCAAAAGATTTTCCATGGAAGAAAAATTTAAGATTAACATTTCAAGATGTTAAAGAACGGGTCATAGTTAAAAAACCATATGGCTAAAGAAAGAAATAGCAAACGTGAAACAACTCAGACACATATAGCAAGATGGAAACGTCCACGATATTGCTGGATCAATTGAAAATATGATGGTTCTTTTATTAATCCTGATCAAAAAAGCAAGGCATTGTTGGAATTATGTCTAGTAATCTCTGTACTGTCTCTAGAAAGTAAGAGTATGTCAATGATCAGACATAAGTCATATAATACTGGGGGTCATGATGGCTTGCTAGAATCCGCTCATGATCTATAAGTCTTGGACTTATTGCCTTTATTATATGATCCCATATGGGTCACACGCCTAAGCTAACAGGAAACTATAAGGGAACGGTTCAGCAGAAGTACGGTAAAAGTGCTAGGCATTTACTATACTTAGAGAGATTAAAGGGCCTGATTAAATCTAAGGGATTTAATCAGACTGAGACTTGGGCCCAAAAGCCCATGAGAACTAGACAAGAGTTTTATAACTAAAACTAAATCTAGCTCTTTTTCTCTTAGCCTATTCTGCGCCTCCTCTCTCTCTCTCTGCGACTTCTCTCAGCTGGTCTAGCAGCCTCTCTCCTGTTAGTGTGCGTGTGTGAACCTCTGGAGGAGCTGTCCCTTGGCGGTTCTGCTGATCTCTGACAATACCTCTCTAATCCGCTGCATAAACAAGGTATTAGGTGAGATCCCTTTATGTTTTTGCAAGAGAACCTAAATCCAATCTGTTTAGTAGAGTTTAATCTGAAAGAATTAAACCAGGACAAACACTAAACAATCCTTCAGTGGTATCAGAGCCATTGGTTCTATTAGGATTTCTTGTTAGAATCATGTTTAGGTTGTTTAGAAGTGTTTGAATCAATCTATGCTTAATTTTGATAAGAAAACACTTAAGAAACCTAAGAACTAAAACCCTAATCGAAAACGCATGAACCGATCTCGGATTGGTATGCGTCGGAGTGTGGATCGCCAAAGGATCACACGTCCGGATCGGCGAAGACGCACGAACCGATCGCTTGAGGATCGTGTTGCGTGGTCGTTCCGATCAGCGGAGAGACGCGTCCCGATCAGCGGATGGACCGATCGATCGCACGATCGCGAGAGATCGACCACGATCGCGTCCCTCTCTCGACCCGAACCGTCCCGCCTCTCGTCCCGATCGCGTGTTGCTTGCGGCTGTCCCGATCGTTCTCTCGATCGTGTGAGGCTTGCGTCGCGATCGTGATCGGTTCGTGACCAATCAGTTCGGTTTTGGCTGATGGTTCGGTTCAAAATTTATTAAAACTTGATCGTCACGGTTTAATAATTACAGACTTAATAAAATTTATTAGATCTGGTTAAACCGTGATAAGAAATCCAATGTCGTAAATAAATTGGATTTAGTGCCTAAACCAGTGGTTTTCTAATTTGATTTGGTTGGACCAAATAAATTGAGAAAATCCGGTTTAGTAAATAACCGGTTAACAATTGTGGTTATCGTAGTAATTAATCTTGGTTAGACCAATTTTAATGAACCAAACCGGTTATGTCATTTAATTGGGCAATTGGGTTATGTCTTGGACATAGACCAATTCTTGGGCCTTGGGCCAAGAAGTTAAAACAATTGGGCCAGTTATTTGAGTCTTTTCTTCAGATTTATTTTAAAATTCATTTAATAATTAAAATTTGATTTTAAAATTAATCAGTTTCCAAATTTCAAATTAGAAAGCTTCTTAGAATAGAAGTTTCTAGATTTGCATGTTTTGGATATTTAGGAAATTTCTATAGTTAGAAAGTTTCCAATTTTAGGAAGTTTCTAATTATAAAAGTTTCCAAAATAGTAGGTTTCTCAAAATGGAAAGTTTCCCAAAATAGTAATCTTCTATTTTGGGATGATATTTTAAGAAAAAACTATAAACCTCAAATAATATCAAGCGTTGGATGTCTTGTCCAGTCTATGTCAGCTGTTGAAACCCATTCAATCGTACACATGGCCTTACAGTGTGAGGGTGTCTATCTTTTGCGTGGGTAAGACAGTTTGTGATTCATTAATGTCATTGGGAGTCCCAGACATTAGTGATTACATGACTGTATAGTATGGTTTTCTTGACTAGGCCATCGGGAGTCCCGGGCCTTGAGACATCAGAGTGGATTGGGCCTCGGGCCCAGATTCACAACCAAGAGTTATATCACGGATATAATTAGCCGAAATAGGGCTTACCGATATAAGCTAAGGTTGGGTGACGGCCAGTGGCCCACTTTGATCTTAGTTATATGTGGATCTTGGAATCATTATATTCTTTTGAGGGTAACAAATGTTATTGAATATAATGCGAGATTAATCATATTGAACATATTAACTAAAATCCTTTTATCTAATATTTCAGCAATGACTACAACAAGCACACAAAACACATTCTCAATCCGGTCTGTTCTCGACAAGGAGAAGCTGACTGGAACGAACTTCCTGACGTGGTCAAAGAACTTGAGGCTGGTCCTCAAGCAGGAGAAGAAGGAATATGTCCTTCGTGATCCCCTCCCCGAGAGGCCTCCTAACAATGCCGCTAGGAATCTGCATAATGCTTGGGAAAAGCATTCGTCAGATGAAAATGATGTCTATTGCCTGATGTTGGCGACCATGACTCCTGAGCTGCAAATGCAGTTCGAGAGTGTGCTGTCGCCCATCGAGATAATGGCAAGCCTGAAATCGCTTTTTCAGGAGCAGGCAAGGACTGAGAGGTTCCAGACAGTTAAGAACCTCTTGGACTGTAAGATGGCTGCAAATGCGGCAGTGAGTCCTCATGTCTTGAAGATGATGGGTTATCTCGATCATCTTCAGAAACTCGACTGCCCTATCAGCCAGGAACTTGCCTGCGACATCATTCTGCAGTCTTTACCTGCAAGCTATGATCAGTTCATCCTGAACTTCAATATGCAAGGCTTGAGTAAGACACTGCCTGAGCTTCACGGAATGCTCAAGACTGCAGAGCCCAACTTGAGGAAAGCCAAGGACCCCAACGTGCTTATGGTGCAAAAGGGCAAGGGCTTTAAGAAATCCTCTGCCAAGGACAAGGGAAAGGCTAAGGCTGTTCAAGTCTCAGACAAGGACACGCCAAAGCCCAAGCCCAAGTCCAAGGCTGGGCCTACTGACATCTGCAGGTTCTGTAAAGAACCGGGGCATTGGAGGAGAGAATGTAAGAAATTCCTGGAAGGTCTAAAGGAATTGAAGAAGAAGACTCTGGAGACTTCTTCATCAGGTATTTTTGTTATAGAAGTTAATACAACTACTTCTGATAATACCTCATGGGTTATGGATACTGGTTGTGGGGCTCATATTTGTACTAATATGCAGGCACTCAGCAACAGTAGGAAGCTGAAGCAAGGACAAGTGGAGCTACGAGTTGGGAATGGAGCGAAAGTTCCTGCACTAGCTGTAGGCACATACTTGTTGTCTTTACCTTCGGGATTGGTTTTAGAACTTAATAACTGCTATTTTGTACCTGCGATAAGCAGAAATATTATTTCAGTTTCTTTATTGGATTTGGAAGGTTATGATTTTTCAGTTAAGAATAAATTATGTTCCTTCAATCGCAATAATTTGTTCTATGGTTGTGCCCCTCTTACGAATGGGCTTTACATACTTGATCAATCCGCACCAATTTATAACATTAATACCAAACGGTTCAAACCTAATGAGGAGAACCGAACGTTTCTATGGCATTGTCGTTTAGGGCACATCAGTGAGAAACGCATTAAGAGGCTCCATACGAATGGACTTCTTGGCTCATTTGACTTTGAGTCATGTGAGAAATGCGAATCCTGCCTGATGGGCAAAATGACGCGGGCCCCCTTTAATAAACCCAACGAGAGGGCCAGTGACTTATTGGGCCTGATACACACTGATGTGTGTGGCCCAATGTCTACAAATGCAAGAGGAAACTATCAGTACTTCATTACCTTCACTGATGATTTCAGCAGGTATGGATATGTTTATTTAATGAAACATAAGTCTGAATCGTTTGAGAGATTCAGAGAATTCCAAAATGAAGTACAGAACCAACTTGGCAAAAGCATTAAAGCTCTTTGGTCCGACCGAGGAGGAGAATACTTGAGCCAAGAGTTCAGTGATCATCTGAGAGAGTGTGGGATAGTTTCCCAACTCACTCCTCCTGGAACACCTCAATGGAATGGTGTGTCTGAGAGGAGGAATCGGACCTTATTGGATATGGTTCGGTCTATGATGAGTCACACAGACCTTCCAATATCCCTTTGGGGATATGCTCTGCTAACAGCAGTGTTCACTCTAAATAGAGCGCCATCAAAAGCAGTAGCTAAGACACCATATGAATTATGGACTGGAGAAACTCCAGTGCTGTCTTATCTTAGAATTTGGGGTTGTGAAGCCTATGTCAAAAGATTAATCTCTGACAAGCTTACACCAAAGTCTGATAAATGCTACTTCATTGGTTATCCGAAGGAAACCAAGGCTTATTACTTCTACCTGCGATCCGAGAACAAGATTTTTGTTGCCCGGGATTGCAATTTTCTTGAGAGGGAGTTTCTCTCTAAGAAAAACAGTGGGAGTAAGGTACTGCTTGAAGAAATTCAAGATGAACAGGATACTGCTCAACCTAATGAGGAAGAGCAGCATGAGGACCTACAAGAAATTGTAGAGCCTGAACCTGTGGTACCTGAAGTTCGAAGATCCGGGAGGATCCGTCACGAACCCGAGAGATATCAAGGATTCCTCGTGACTAACTGTCATGATCTTCTGATCATTGATGGTGATGAACCATCGAACTTCAATCAAGCCATGATGGGCCCAGATTCCTCTAAGTGGCGTAAGGCCGCTGATTCCGAAATGGACTCCATGTCGGTCAACCAAGTGTTTTCGTTAGTTGACTTACCCGCTGGTGTAAAAGCCATCGAGTGCAAATGGATCTTCAAGAAGAAGATTGACGTGGATGGAAATGTCCAGATTTATAAAGCCAGGTTGGTGGCAAAAGGTTTCAGGCAAGTTCACGGTGTGGATTATGATGAAACCTATTCCCCAGTGGCTATGATGAAATCTATTCGGATTCTACTAGCAACTTCAGCTTTTCATGATTATGAAATTTGGCAGATGGACGTGAAAACCGCCTTCCTGAATGGAATTCTGGAAGAGGATGTGTATATGACACAACCTGACGGTTACATAGATCCAAAGAATGCTGGGAAAGTATGCAAGCTTCATAAATCCATTTATGGATTGAAGCAAGCATCGAGGAGCTGGAATCTTCGTTTTGATGAAGCGATCAAGCAATTTGACTTCATCAGAAACGAAGAAGAACAATGCGTGTATAAGAAGACTAGTGGGAGCAAGATAGTATTTCTTATTCTGTATGTCGATGACATACTGCTTCTCGGAAACGACGTACCAATGCTGCGGTCGGTAAAGGACTGGCTTGGAAGTTGTTTTTCCATGAAAGACATGGGTGAAGCCGCATACGTTCTTGGAATCCGGATCTACCGGGATAGATCTAAAAGGCTGATAGGCTTGTGTCAAGATTCATACATTGACAAAGTCCTGCATAGATTCAGCATGGCAGATTCCAAGAAGGGCTTCACACCAATGGTACATGGCACAACGCTAAGCAAGAAGCAGAGCCCAACGACGGCTGCTGAGCTTGAGCGCATGAAGAATATTCCTTATGCATCTGCAATAGGATCTGTCATGTATGCCATGATCTGTACTCGTCCTGATGTTGCTTATGCATTGAGCATGACGAGTAGATACCAGTCAAATCCAAGTGAAAACCACTGGATTGCCGTCAAGAATATCCTGAAGTATCTAAGACATACTAAGGATAAGTTCTTGGTGTACGGCGGAAGTAATGTGCTTGAAGTCAGTGGATTCACGGACGCAAGTTTCCAGACAGACCAAGATGATTTCCGGTCACAGTCCGGTTATATCTTTTGTCTGAATGGCGGTGCAATCAGTTGGAGAAGCTCCAAGCAAGACACCGTTGCTGATTCCACTACAGAAGCTGAATATGTCGCCGCCTCAGAAGCAGCGAAGGAAGCTGTTTGGATACGAAAGTTCATTATTGAACTAGGTGTGATACCGAATGCGGCTGAGCCTCTGGCACTGTTTTGTGATAACAATGGTGCTATAGCTCAGGCAAAGGAACCAAGATCACACCAGAAATCCAAGCATATACTAAGAAGATTTCACTTGATACGTGACATCATTAATAGAAAGGAAGTCAAGATCAGCCGAGTTCCGACAGAAGATAATGTCGCTGATCCATTGACAAAGCCACTCCCAAGGCCTAAGCTCGAGTATCTGACTGAAGCTGTAGGCATTAGAGACATTGAAATGTAATCTAAATTTGAGTGGGAGTTTGAGGGCTTTATTTAGTTATTGATATGTTCTTGTAAACATTTTATGATGTTTAAATAAAATTATTATTTCAAGATTATTTTAACTGTAATGAAATAATCGTTCCAAAATGATATGAACCATTTTATAGGTCATCGAAGTAAGTGACTTGATCTTGAGTTATCAAAGTCATTTAGCTTGATTATGAGACCCTATATTTGATAGATGGCTTATATCATCCTGTCCCTAGTCGAAGGTTGTTGAAATTGGAACACCAACAACCGCGTGAGACTAGATTGGTATGTGACTTATGACAAAGTCTCAGAGTGTCATAGATGCACGACATCAAAGTCAGTGCATAGGTGTATGTTGGGGTACATACGACCGGACATGACCCGCTTATAAGAACTCTTCAGGATATTTATATCTGTGTCATAAGAGATTCTTACTACGACTATAGAGTATAGTCCTTAGACCTGAGTTCGCATGCATGTGACTGCACATCAACTGATGCGCTTTGATCATTGTCTAACGCTGTCGTTAAGCGATAGTTATAAGGACCTTGTTTGGGTGTATTATGAAATGAGTAGTTTACAGTGATGGAACAAGACGGGATTTGTCCCTCCAATATAAATGGAGTGAATATCTCTAGGCCAATCGGAGATTTGAATACTGGAAAATGCATGGCCATGCTCAAACGGACTGTCCCGAGTCGTTTGGATTGTCAGTATCAAATCAGAGTCCGATGAACATGATTAGGCTTTATAAGGATGACACTCATCTTGCCTTATGACTAATCGAGATATTGAGACAAAAGGAATATGAATACAGAGATTCCAGTACAAGTGGGAGATTGTTGGAATTATGTCCAGTAATCTCTGTACTGTCTCTAGAAAGTAAGAGTATGTCAATGATCAGACATAAGTCATATAATACTGGGGGTCATGATGGCTTGCTAGAGTCCGCTCATGATCTATAAGTCTTGGACTTATTGCCTTTATTATATGATCCCATATGGGTCACACGCCTAAGCTAACAGGAAACTATAAGGGAACGGTTCAGCAGAAGTACGGTAAAAGTGCTAGGTATTTACTATACTTAGAGAGATTAAAGGGCCTGATTAAATCTAAGGGATTTAATCAGACTGAGACTTGGGCCCAAAAGCCCATGAGAACTAGACAAGAGTTTTATAACTAAAACTAAACCTAGCTCTTTTTCTCTTAGCCTATTCTGCGCCTCCTCTCTCTCTCTCTGCGACTTCTCTCAGCTGGTCTAGCAGCCTCTCTCCTGTTAGTGTGCGTGTGTGAACCTCTGGAGGAGCTGTCCCTTGGCGGTTCTGCTGATCTCTGACAATACCTCTCTAATCCGCTGCATAAACAAGGTATTAGGTGAGATCCCTTTATGTTTCTGCAAGAGAACCTAAATCCAATCTGTTTAGTAGAGTTTAATCTGAAAGAATTAAACCAGGACAAACACTAAACAATCCTTCAGGCATGTGGATAATCAAAAATGAAGAGGGTAGGTATATGAATAGAAATCAAGCAAAGAAAAAAGGAAAAATATTTCTACTGCACTAGAAAGAGAATGTCAAGCATTGATAATGACAATGCAAAATATTTTTATAATTTTTATGATAATATTTTAATTTTACCCCCTAACTACCACTTAAGATAATTTTTTTGATAAAAATATTTTTTTTTGTCGGCAAACATTTCATTTGATTGGACCTAAAATGGGCTAAGTTACAAGGTTCATACAAAGTTCAATTAATGACTACAAGGTAAATAAAATGCAAACGGAAATAGTGGCTCATAAACGGCACATTTAACTCAAAAGGAGCCCCGACAGCCACGTATGGACAACTCACTGACATGTGTCGCCCACCAAGAAACTCCGTCATGCAAAGGTGATGCCGGAGAATCGCGGTACACCGGCCACACCTGAGACCTTAAAACTGCAATGAAACTCTACCGATCTAAATCTCGGATCAGGAAATGGAAAACTACCAGAAGAGATGAAACCCTCACGTTTCCCAAAACGCCGTAAGCTTCAGAAGACATGTACACCTCTGAGGCCCAATTTATTGGTCGTAAATGTGTTCCGAACAAAATCTGACTCCCACAAGCCATGCCGCTATCCGTAGTGAGGAGACTACGGTGCTGGAACTGTTCCCACTGACGAAAACTTGAAGAAGGTGAGTGGCGGTTTTTCGATAAGGAGAGTCCACAGGAAAATAGATCGAATCTCCGATGATAAACCGATAAAAAATGTATAGAATAAATCGATCGGAGGAGAACAAGACCAAGGGAAGAAGCGATTAAAAGGATATGGAATACAAATCACTTCTTACTTGGAGAAAGTCCGACAACGAAGTCGGAAGCAAAACCGATATAGTATCAGGAAAGCCGAGTCCGGCAAAAGTCGGAAGAGTTATTGGCGGTCGAACCACAACACACCGGCATGTCACCGGATTATTTTACAAAAATAAAAAGTATGGACAGCCGAGCACATGCAAATCGCCGGTGGTCCGAAAGCATCCAAAAATTGTCTATAATAAAACTTTAGAGGGAAGTTAGAGAAGAGAGGGGGAAAAAAAAAACATGGGTCCCAACAGCACTTGGGAGACGTTAAAGAAAATCACATCCGTCCAAGCGGAAAGAGGGCTTAATGTATGGAAAAAAAGTTTTAAAAGGTAACAAAACAAGAGGAAGGAACAAAATAGCGCCAATATTGTAATATAAAGAAACTTAAGGGGTCTACATTTAAATATTCAAATTTCATCACGGTTCCATAAAACATGGGTCCCACCAGCACTTGGGAGACGTTAAAGAAAATCATGGGGATTCGGGGAGGAGGGAAGAGGTGGACCCCACGAGCGTGTGGTTTCTTTTATTTCAAAAGGCGTTACCGTAAGTCCGTAATGACGACACTACTTGACTACTTGTGTGTGTTGCGTTTCTTCTTCCTTCTCGACCAAAATGGTAAATGTATATACTTTATACTAGTGTTTGTTTATTAAAATCGATAACAAAAGAAAGAAATTAATAAATCTGTCGTTTTGTCTCCTTTATGAATTTCCGTGGTGGGTGACGTTTTGTGCGAAGACTTTGAGGAGCTTGGTGATCTAGAAATAGTAGTGGTGCGGTAAGGTCGGTGTTTTATTAATGTGCTATAGGTGTGAGTGCGACTAGTTGTGATTTGATGTAGTACTTACGTATCTACTAAGGTAAAATAGAGGATCCTAAAATAAAACAGTAGTTTGGACCTCTCTTATACTATGGAAGAACCGTGTGTGGACATTATTGCATTGTGGAATCGGTTGACAATAACAATGAATATATATGGAAATGTTATCTAAAATTTTGATAATAATCGTGTGAATATGTATAGTGTCATTTCCATGCCAAATTTGGTAAATAGTAAGCTTCTTTTTTTTCATCTCCAACAATAATATCAAATCTCACCCCAATTTTTTATTATTATAATATTAAATTTAAAATTTTCTTTATTTTTAATAATTTTGATAAATTTTAATTATTTATATAATAATTTAACTATAACATAACAGTACATTCTGTAACAAAAAACTATAATCAATAAAATAAAATATGAAAAAATAAAATACATTGTGCTAATTCTTAGAATTAGCATATTCACACCACAAATGTTTAATTCATGTATTTTGGAGTTCAATATGAATTTTTCGGTCTTTAATTTTTTCTTGTCGAACTAATAATTTTGAAATAATATTTTTTTCTAAAATATCTGAACGAATCTTCACATTTAGTACGAGAATATCTAAAATCTGAAATTGATTCGAATCTGAATCCGAACAGTACTCGAATACCTAAACTAACAAAATTTGATTAACCAATAACAATATTTTAATTATATTAATAAATAAAATAATAATATTTTAATGTAGGGTACTCTAAAAAAAGTGGTGTTAGATGGTGCATCATTAAAAAAAATTTGTTGCCACATTTAATGTTTTGATGAGCCATTAGAAATGCCCTAAGAATGATAATATATCGAGATACTACATTTTCTATCAAGTTTTGCTAGTGCTCCTAATTTAACAGTATGGAAGGAACTGACAAAACTTGATTAGTTTGATTGTTTAGGTTAAATTGATGGGAAACATTTTAAAATTAGTGTGGTTATCAGCTGGACCAAACAGATCGGACAATCTATTATCAATTTTCATAAACTAATATATATACCAAATTATATTGAATTATACGAAATTTAACCAAAATTAAAAAAATTAGTTTCGAACTGAGCTAAAATTACGCTAGTTTAACCGATTTTAAACGGAAAAGCAAAAACTTCGTTAATTTTAATATTAATATTAATAACAAAACAAATTGTAATTTATTTTTGTAAAATTTTAATAGTCGAATTAACTGACAAACTAAAACAACTGACGCACATAACTGGTGGATGGCCATGGACAAGTGCACCAAAAGGCTCATTGAGACGTTTGCAAGACTTTGAGATTGAATTCAACCAGAAGTACTTTTCAATTGAGGCATGAATCGTATGGAAGGACACTATTTGGACTTGGTTCAGGGGCGCAGGATGGTCCGTGAGTACGAGGCAGAGTTCGACCGACCCAGACGTTATGTGGGACGAGATGTTGAGGACTAACCATTACATGTGCGACGTTTCCTCCGTGGCATGCGGGTGGAAATTCGTACTTACTGCTTAGTTTGTACCTATAACTTTGTTTCCGAGTTGGTCGAAAGGGTTATTATAGTGGAGGCAAACATTTTCGAGGAGAACCAAGTAAGAGCTAAGTCACATGAAAAGGTAGCTAATCGATCTGGCAAGAACCTAAAGAGGAAATGTGATCAATTTAGGGCTCGCCAAACCTCTGAGAACCACACCAAATGTACCACTTGCGGAAAGTATCACTTGGGGAGTGTTGGAAAGCAAGGAGAGTATGTGCAAAGTGTGGCAACATGGACCACGAAATCCGAAGATATCCACAAGACAAGGAGGAAGAAAGAGTGGCAAATGAAAGACCAACGACATGCTTCCATTGTGAAAAGGCTGGGAATTACATGCGTGAATGCCCAAAGCTGCTAAAAGAAAAGCATAAGGGACCATAAGTGAACCGTGAGAAGGAAAGTTACACGACAAGGGCTAAGGGACATACCGAGACACCATAGGTTTACGAATGGTTAAGGACACTGGAGTGGACTGTAATACTCTGATTCCAAAAATTGGGTGAACGGGCAGTAGAAAGTCAACATGGGCAAAATTGTAATTTTCAGAAGTTAGAGGGCATTTTGGTAATTTTACCAAAATATGAGCCGGAAGCGGAGACAGACCAAATGTTCTTATTTTAAATAAAGAAACATTTATAAGACTAGAAATGGAAGGAACATGTTTTAAACAAGCTTTTCGGACTATCGGGAATGGAAACCGATAGACCAAAGAAACTAGTAAAATCTGCATCGGGAGCTACGGGTATCCAAATGAGGCGATTCAAGTTGCTAAATTTATCTAATCTCATCAAGAATATGATTTTGTGGCTTGGAAGATTTATGGGAACATATAAACGGTTTTTAAAATATTAAAGGCAGAAATGGCTAAACCAAAGCAACGTAACGGAACAGAGTTTTTGGCCAGATTGAACCCTCAAGAGACAAGTGTCACCCCCTGATGGCACCACTTCTTCCTATTAGGTTCAAAGAATTTTTTTGGTGAGTTTATTGAATGGTTTTTTGCAGGCAAACACATTCACTTCCCCTTTCATTTCAATCACATCTCATTCAACTCTTCCTAGCCTCTCTCTCTCTCTCTCTCTCTCTCTCTCTCTCTCTCTCTCTCTCTCTCTCTCTCTCTCTCTCTCTCTCTCTCTCTCTCTCTCTCTCTCTCTCTCTCTCTCTCTCTCTCTCTCTCTCTCTCACCCCTCTCTCTACATATTCAACTAAAAACCCAGCCACCCTCAAGCATTTGTTGAAGATCATAAAGAAACTCATGAAGGTTCTTCATGCCTTGGTGAACAAGTAACCTTGCTATCTCCAAAACCAAGCTAAATCAGCTCAAGCCACTTGTATAATCTTGCTCAGCATCTTCTCCTCTCCATTTGCTAAAGTTTAGCAATCTGCTAATCCAAAGTTGCGGACTAAATGAGATTAAAAGACATTAACGATTTTAAAGGCTTGCTTTTGTTTGTGTGCGTGTTGTTGCTTTGATGTTGTGTGTTGTGTGCAAGCATGTGCTTAGACTACTCCGGTGTAGGGCCGGGTAGTTCGTTTGCGTGTTACTTACACTGGTCATGGGACCGGATAAGTTTGTAGTTAACTGATTCGATATAACATCAAAAAGGGTTGGTGGTGGTGTTTTTTAGGGCTTGCGGGATATATCGGTGCTGCTTCTATCTTTCTATTGACCTTGACGGTCTCGTGCTCTGTGTTAGAGTCCCAGTAAGTCTGCGTGTTTATTTTATTGCACTAGGACTCTAAGGTTCGTTAGATCCGGCAAGTCTAGGTTTGAATGCATTCTGGTATTTCTGACCCGACTGGATCCTTGGGTGGTGACCTGACTGTTTCACGTGGTGATTCGGGTTTTGGTGTGAACCTACTGAGTGACGTCAGTAGGTGTGTGGTCCGGAGAATACGGGGTCATGTCCTAGGGCCAGAATGCATGGAAATTTAGGTTACCATAGAGTAGCCTGAGTCGCTGTGTATTGATGGACAGAGAACAGTGTCCTAGGCCGTAGGACTTTGTGTTTACGTCTAGGAGTCGTGGGTAGTTTTAGTTACCATGTCGGTAACTAAGTTTTCCCATGGAAGTTACCGAGTTCGTATAGTGGGCCCAGTGGTGATAAGTTTGTGGTGTGCGATAGATAGATCGAGTCTAATCGAGGGCATGTGCCGCAGTGACTTCGATTTTCGTAGTCCTTCCTTTCTTTTTCAAGTGCTTGTGTGTTGTGGATCTATCATGTCGTGATGGCACATGATAGATCATTTCTTCTTTATGATTGTTATTTTGGATTTTTGGGGCGGGAACTGTAGTTATAGATAGATTAGAAGTCGTTAGTGGGGAGCCAACTCGTTGGGTGATCTTAGATCGCTCATTAGACTCTTTTGTGTTTTTAAGGGTTAGTAGTGACGGACGCGGGAGGTCCTCGGTGTAGGTTCGGGATCGCTTGTGGGCCGGGAGTTCTGATTCGATGTTTGAATGTTGTATTTCGGTTCGGCTTTATGGCGCCTGTTTTATTCTAGTTAGAATTTAATAGGCAAATTGTTTTGTAAACGTTATGTAAACGTTTATTTATTTAGAAACGAAATCGCTTCCCTGGTATATTGGTGTAGTATGAACCGACACAACTCGCGAAAGCAATACATGTTGAAATGCTTTTTATTTTGGATGCGAGGTAAACGGGGTCAAGGATGGTTTGGTGCGAGCCCATGTCTCAAACCAAACTGTCTATGGCTTCGTATTGTGACGAAATTTCTCATTTGACTTGCTCGGGTTTGACTTGGTCATCTTCTTGTTTGATTGTTGACCGGTCAGCTCGTCGGTCAGCGGATGACAGGAAAAGGGCGTTACAAAAGGTGGTAGAGCATGGTTCGTCATGGGTTTCGAAACGTTTCATTTCTAATTATTTTCCATGTATTATCGAGTCAAATGTGTCGCCCAAGCATCCATTAAGGTTCGTTAGATCCCGAAAGTCTAGGTTTGAATGCATTCTGGTATTTCCGACCCGACTGGATCCTTGGGGGGTGACCTGACCGTTTCACGTGGTGATTCGGGTTTTGGTGTGAACCTACTAAGTGACGTCAGTAGGTGTGTGGTCCGGAGAATACGGGATCATGTCCTAGGGCCAGAATGCATGGAAATTTAGGTTACCATAGAGTAGCCTGAGTCGCTGTGTATCGATGGACAAAGAACAGTGTCCT
Organism: Orychophragmus violaceus; assembly: GCA_030180135.1. Classification (NCBI taxonomy): domain Eukaryota; kingdom Viridiplantae; phylum Streptophyta; class Magnoliopsida; order Brassicales; family Brassicaceae; genus Orychophragmus; species Orychophragmus violaceus. The sequence continues at coordinate 20,137,583 of CM058240.1, forward strand.
AGGCCGTAGGACTTTGTGTTTACGTCTAGGAGTCGTGGGTAGTTTTAGTTACCATGTCGGTAACTAAGTGTTCCCATGGAAGTTACCGAGTTTGTATAGTGGGCCCAATGGTGATAAGTTTGTGGTGTGCGATAGATAGATCGAGTCTAATCGAGGGCATGTGCCGCAGTTACTTCGATTTTCGTAATATTTCCTTTCTTTTGCAAGTGTTTGTGAGTTGTGGATCTATCACGTCGTGATGGCACATGATAGATCATTTCTTCTTTATGATTGTTATTTTGGGTTTTTGGGGCGGGAACTGTAGTTATAGATAGATTAGAAGTCGTTAGTGGGGAGCCGACTCGTTGGGTGATCTTAGATCGCTCATTAGACTCTTTTGTGTTTTTAAGGGTTAGTAGTGACGGACGCGGGAGGTCCTCGGTGTAGGTTCGGGATCGCTTGTGGGCTGGGAGTTCTGATTTGATGTTTGAATGTTGTATTTCGGTTCGGCTTTATGGCGCCTGTTTTATTCTAGTTAGAATTTAATAGGAAAATTGTTTTGTAAACGTTATGTAAACGTTTATTTATTTAGAAAGAAATCGATTCCCTGGTATATTGGTGTAGTACGAACCGACACAACTCGCGAAAGCAATACATGTTGAAATGCTTTTTATTTTGGATTCGAGGTAAACGGGATCAAGGATGGTTTGGTGCGAGCCCATGACTCAAACCAAACTGTCTATGGCTTCGTATTTTGACGAAATTTTCTCATTTGACTTGCTCGGGTTTGACTTGGTCATGTTCTTGTTTGATTGTTGACCGGTCAGCTCGTCGGTCAGCGGATGACAGGAAAAGGGCGTTACAAAAGGTGGTAGAGCATGGTTCGTCATGGGTTTCGAAACGTTTCATTTCTAATTATTTTCCATGTATTATCGAGTCAAATGTATCGCCCAAACATCCATTAAGAAACCGAGTCGCGTCTGTCAAAATTGGGGGGTAAATGGGGATTAGGACTTTTGTATTATTGTGCAGACGTTTTCATGTTTTTGGTTGCAGACATACATAAGAGTTCCCCATGGAGGATTGGGCGAGTGGTGCGTATGTGGTGCGGGTTCGTTTGCCATCATGAGTAGACACAGGTCCGCGGGATCCGATCATGCCCATCCGGGGCAGCATGTACCTTCTTACACTCGGGGATCACGGATATCCAACCATCCTCCAGTGTCTTTGCGAGCGCGTATGGGCGCTTCAGCAACAACGACTTCTACTTTGCCACTTCCGGTGCCGCCCTTTCCTGCTTCGATCCAGGACGATGCAGACTCTGCTGAACCTTATGTCGGATTTTTGGACTGGTTTGGGTTAGATGACATTGAGCTTCCACCTTTTCCACCGATTTCACCCGAGCAGGTCGCTCAGCCAGAGCTGCATGAGCCTATTCTGGAGGTGCCAGATGTTCCCGTGCCTTTCAGTATGGGTGATTTTGTATTTAGTTCGTTGCCTGCGGATTTCGATTTGGAGATGGAGCCTATTGATCCCTACCAACACCAGGTTTGGGAGGGCCGCGTCGCCGAGCAGACCGCCATGTTTGTTGACGCCTTCGAGCAGCATGTCAATGCACATCACCATCCACCTCAGCTGTCTCTCTTGTTCGAGTCATCTGAGTCTCCACCACCAGAGATGCCTCAGTAAGAGCAGTGTGATGCATGTGGAGCCCGGGGTTTTGATTTTCACTGATGTCCCCGTTCATCCGACCCACGCTATTGAGAGCCGTACCAGCCCGTACCGCTACCCGACATTTTACAGATCTGTGGCATTGACAGCCACCTAGCACCTATTTCTATGATCGCAGCCCCATGTCCCCACATGCCAGACCCATGACCCAGCAGGCCACCCCAGTGCCTCCCATTGTCTGTCAGCTTTGCGAGCGTGGGGGCCACACATCGCGTCTTTTCCCTATGGCCGAGCCTCGACCTATCACCACACCACCACAAAGTGCATCCTCACCATCCCCCTGGCACACCTGCCAGTAGCTACTCTTGCGAGCCATAATTCTGTCTTTCTGGGAATTTCGGTCTTGCTGGAGGTTCTAGATTAGGGTTAGGATATGCCAGGTAAGTGCGGGTTCTAACTTGTTTTCCTTGTGTGTGTATAGATCGATGCACTATCGTCTTTAACGAGCTTCGGGTATGTAGCGGGTGCGATTTTGGTTTTTTGGGTATGATGGAGACTGCTTATATAGTAGACTCCGTTCGGCTGATGTACTAAAAACTCTTATATGTATGGATATGACGTTTTATGTATGAGGTGGATACGGAGTGTTCGATTTATAATTTTAAGTAACATGGTAATTATTTTGCATGCGTGTGATGGTTATGAATGCAATTCAATTACGATGTGAAAACAAATGATTGTTCAGAACAAGCGATCACTCATCATGACCCATGAGATGACCACACCGACATATCGTGACCATCTATTACTTGCTTCATCGTGTGTTGTGTGATTGTGATGTTTTAGGGGTTTTAGTTGTTTCCTTGCATGCTTGATTGGTTGTTGCATTGCATGGTACGTTCGGTTGTTAGAGTTGGATTTAAATTGTTGCATTCATTTGACCGTCAGGTTGATAGTATTGCATTGTGCATGATTGTTATGTTGTTAGAATTGAAATGTTACATGATGCATGATTGCTAGGTTGTTAGCAATGCTTATGTGATAGGATTGATAGCGGAATTGGAATTTTTGTAGCATTGCTAGATTCGCTAGGTTGCTGGTAATCCTATAGTAGGGTTAGCGAATAGGGGAAATCCGTGTTATAAGTTGTTAGACCTAGAGGGTTGGTAGAATGACAGTTAGGTTATTGGTTAGAATCATGGTATAGGGGAAAGTTAGAAAACCTTTTAGGTAAAACTAAGCTCGAAATTGATGATTGGTTTTTGATAGGAAGCTTATTCGCGAGAAAACAGAACTATAGAATATTGTTATGTAATCATGTGTGACCATCGGGAACATGACTAAGTAACCACATTTCTATGAGGAAGTGATATCGAGAGTAGGTTAGAACGAATCTAACCTCTCCAGTGTGATGTTGTTGAATTAAGATGCAAGACGTGATTGACGATGTGACGTGAATGCGAGACTGAACCCAAACCCGAAAGACAAGTCAAGTTTGAGAAATCCGCGAGACATTTGACCCAAGCCATGTGTGAGACAGTGTGGGGGTATTGGCAGAGGAATTCAGCAGACGGCCAAGAATGATGAGTTAGCAAAGAGATTTGGGGGAAAGCAGCGGTATCAGCATTGGATCAGTTCGGAGTATCAGCGAGAAGCAATTTTAGAATCTATGTAGCGTGGAGTTAATTGACCGGAATTTTGAGGCATGTGCAGGTATAGTGGGACAGTATCGGGCGGTTATGGAGGTCGAAGCAAAGTGGGGAAGCCAGAAGTGAGAATCAGAGCAAAGCAGAGTGACGCGGATGAGTTCAGAGTTCGGAGTGGAGCAAATCAGTCAGGAGCAGTGGATAAGCGAGTGGAGTAAAGACCAATAAGGATGGGCAAGTCAGAGTTTTGGTATCAGTAATCATCTAAAGTTGGTTAAGTGATCAATGTGCGAGCAATGAAGCAGCATAAGCAGATTAGAGTGGAGACTTGCAGGGTTTGGTACTGATTCAAAGTTTGCCAGTAACGGAGAATTCGGGGGCCAAATTCCTGTAAGTGGTGAAGAATCTAATACCTTGTTTCCGAAAATTGGGTCAACGTGCAGCAGAAAGTCAACAGGGGCAAAATTATAATTTTTAGAAGTTGGAGGGTATTTTGGTAATTTTACCAAAATGTGAGCTGAAATTGGAGACGGGCCAAATATTCTTCTTTTTAAATAAAGAAAAAATTTAGAACAGTAGAAATGGAAGGAACATGTTTTAAACGAAGTTTTCGGACTATTGGGAATGAAAACCGATAAAACCGAAAAACTTGTAAAATCTGTATCGGGAGCTAAGTGTATCCAAATGAGGTGATTCAAGTTGCTAAATTCATATACTCTCATCAATAATATGATTTTGTGGCTTGGAAGATTTATGGGAACAGTTAAAGGGTTTTAAAAATATTAAACGTGGAAATGGCTAAACCGAAGCAACGTAATGGAACAGAGTCTTTGGCCAGAATAAACCCTCAAGAGACAAGTTTCACCCCCCTGATGGAGCCACTTATTACTCTGAGGTTCAACGAATGTTTTTGGTGAGTTCATTGAATGGTTTTTTGCATGCAAACCCATTCACTTCCCCTTTTATTTCAATCACATCTCATTCAGCCCATCCTAGCCTCTCTCTATCTTTATCTCTCTCGATCTCTCTCACCCCTCTCTCTCAAGATTCAACTAAAAACTCAGCAACCCTCAAGCATTTGTGGAAGATCACAAGAAACTCATTAAGGTTCTTCATGCCTTAGTGAAAAAGTAACCTTCCTATCTCCAAAACTAAGCTAAATCAGCTCAAGCCACTTGTGTAATCTTGCTCAGAATCTTCTCCTCTCCATTCGCCACCCCTCAGCCTCAGCCTCATCCACTGTCGTCGAACCCGTCAGAGATTCGCCGGAAAAGTGATCGCTGGCGAGCCACCGCCGAGTTCACCTTCTTCAACTGGTCTTTTCGGCTCCTTCTCCTTCCTTAGTCCTTTCTCCTCTCATCAGAAGTCTTCCCAGTCACCAGAGGATCTTCTCATCCGCCAAAGAAGCTTCATACCGGCAGGTCAACGCTTGAGAACAGCGGTCAACGCCAGAGTTGGCTGCCAGAAAAGCTTCTCTCACCTCAATTGCTCAGCCGGTTCTGGTTCAGGTGGTTTAACAATGGGATTGGCTTGGTTTAGCATCGGTTCAGCCTTGGGATTGGTTTATTTAAACCGTTCAAATTGTAGGTCAACGCCGGTTCAATCCCTCAACGGTTCAATTTGGTCCTGTTTAGCTAAACCGGTTTGAATGGATTGGTTAAGTTGGTTCAGTTGGATTTGTCAACCGGTTAGGAGAAGTCAATGGTCGTGGTCAACGGTCAACGCCAGAAACCGAGCCGGTTAACGCTCGGTCAATGGCCGTTTCTTGATTCTTTGGTTCAGAGTGTTCGTGTGAGGGTTCGGGAGGGTTTGGGATTCAGCCGTTCGGTCTCGGGATCCGCATCCATCTCATCGTAGATAGTTAATCATATAGATCGGGAATCCTTAAACCGTAGTTTAGGAATGCATACCCGTTATTTGATTGATTTATAAATGATGATTATTGGTTAATACTGAATTGGTTAGGTTAATTAAATGCATGCTAGGTGGTTAGAGTTAATCCGTTGATTGCCTGTTAGGTGGTTAGTGTTGATTGAATGTTGCATTCATATAGTCGATGTATGTTATGACATATATGCATATATATATACGTATTAAAGAACGATATTAAATGAATTTATATGGGAATTAAGACGACATTAGAATATGGATTAAAACATTTAACTAACGTATAAAATGTGATAACAGGTGAGTTAGGTTTAATAGACGGGTTTAAGGGTTAAATGAATTAAAGTTAATTAATAATGAGATGTCAGGGAATTGGTAAGTTTAGTAATTCTAATCCGACAGATCGAGAAGTTTAATAAAAGATACTTAAGAAAGATAATTAAAAGAGTTGTGTGGTTGGTGAGCCGTCTACGGCTTAACAATCCTCTAATCAAAAGTAGCGGACTAAATAAGACTAAAAGACATTAATTAATTTAAAGGGTTGCTTAATTGTTTGTGTGCATGTTGTTGCTTTGATGTTGTGTGTGCTGTGTGCAGGCATGTGCTTAGATTACTCCGGTGTAGGGCTGGGTATTCGTTTGCGTGTTACTTACGCCGGTCATGGGACCTGGTAAGTTTGTAGTTACCCGATTCGGTATAGCATCGAAAAGGGTTGGTGTGGGTGGTGGTGTTTATGGATTGCGGGATAGATCGGTGATGCTTTTATCTTTCTGTTGACCTTGACGGTCTCTTGTTCTATGTTAGAGTCCCAGTGAGTCTGCGTGTTTAATTTATTGCACTAGGACTCTAGGGTGCGTTAGATACCGCAAGTCTAGGTTTGAATGCGTTCCGGTACTTACGACCCGATTGGATCCTCAGGTGGTGACCTGACCGTTTCACGTGGTGATTCTGGTTGTGGTGTGAACCTACTGAGTGACGCCGGTAGGTGTGTGGTCCGGAGAATAAGGGTCATGTCATAGGGCCGGACTGCATGGAAATTTAGGTTACCATAGAGTAGCCCGAGTCACTGTGTATCGATGGACAGAGAACAGTGTCCTAGGTCGTAGGACTTCGTGTTTAAGTCTAGGAGTCGTGGGTAGTTTTAGTTACCATGTCGGTAGCTAATTGTTCCCGTGGAAGTTACCGAGTTCGTATAGTGGGCCTAGTGGTGATAAGTTTGTGGTGTGCAATAGATAGATCGAGTATAATCGAGGGCATGTGCCGCAATAAATTTAATTTATGTAATCCTTCCTATCTTTTGCAAGTGCTTGTGTGTTGTGGGTCTATGCGTCGTGGTGGCACGTGGTAGATCATTTCTTCTTTATGATTGTTATTTTGGGTTTTAGGGCGGGAACTGTAGTTATAGATAGATTAGAAGCCATTACTGTGGAGCCAACTCGCTGAGTGATCTTAGATCGTTCATTAGATTCTTTTTATATTTTTCAGGTTTAGCAGCGACGGACGCAATAAGTCCTCGGTGTAGGTTCCGGATTGCTTGTGGGCCGGGAGTTTTGATTCGATGTTTGATTGTTGTAATTTGGTTCGGCTTTCTGACGCCTGTTTTATTCTTTGTTTTATTGTAGTTATAATTTAATAGGCAAATTGTTTTGTAAACGTTTATTTACTTAGAAATGAAATCGCTTCCCTGGTATATTGGTTGAGTCTGAACCGACACAACTCGCGGAAGCAATACATATCGAAAAGATTTGTATTGTGGATGTGATACAAATGGGGTCAAGGACGGTTTGGTGCGAGCCCTCGTCTCAAACCGAACTATCTCTGGCTTCGTATTGTGACAAAAAATTCGTTTGACTTGCTCGGGTTCGACTTGGTCATGTTCTTGTTTGATTGTTGACCGGTCAGCTCGTCGGTCAGCGGATGACGGGAAAGAGGCCTTATAAAAGGTGGTATCAGAGCATGGTTCGTCATGGGTTTCGAAACGTTTCATTTCTAAGTGTTTTCCGTGTTTTATCGAGTCAAATGTGTCTCCCAAGAATCCATTAAGAAATCGAGCCGCGTCTGTCAAAACTGGGGGGGGGGGGAAGGGGGAATGGGGATTAGAACTTTTGTATTATTGTGCTGACGTTTTCATGTTTTTGGTTGCAGACATAAAACAGAGTGCCCCATGGAGGATCATGGCGAGTGGTGCGTGTGTGATGCATGTTTGTTTGCCATCATGAGTAGTCACGGGTCTGCGGGATACGATCATGCCCATCCGCGGTAGCATGTATCTTTTTACACTCGGGGATCACGTATCTCTAACCATCCTATGCGCCTTTGCGAGCACGTGAGTGCGCTTCAGCAGCAGCGGCTTCTACTTCGCCACTTCCGGTGCCGCCCTTTCCTGCTTCGATCTAGGACGATGCAGACTCTGCTGACCCTTATGTCGGATTCTTGGACTGGTTCGGGTTAGCTGACATTTAGCTTCCAACTTTTCCACCTATTGCACCCGAGCAGGTCGCTCAGCCAGAGCAGCATGAGCTTATTCTGCAGGTGCCAGATGTTCTCGTGCCTTTCGGTATGGGTAATTTCGTATTTAGTTCGCTGCCTACGGATTTCGATTTGGAGATGTAGCCTGTTGATCCCTACCAGCACCAGGTTTGGGATGGCCGTGTCGCCGAGCTGACCGCCATGCTTGCTGACGCCTTGGAGAAGCACGTCAACGCACATCACCAGCCGCCTCAACAGCCTCAGTTGTCTCTCTTGTCCGAGTCATCTGAGTCTCAACCACCAGAGATGCCTCAGTACGAGCAGTGTGATGCATGTGGAGCCGGGGTTTTGATTTTCAGTGGTGTCCCCGTCCGTCTGACCCACGCTATCGAGAGCCGTACCAGCCCATACCTCTACCCGGCATTTTACAGATATGTGGCATTGACGGCCACCTAGCACCTATTTGTCCGATTGCAGGCCTAGGTCCCTGCAAGCCAGACCCCGGACCCAGAAGGCCAGACCCAGGACCCAGAAGGCCACCCCTAGTGCCTCCCGTTGTCTGTCAGCTTTGCGGGCCACACAACGCGTCTTTGCCCTATGGTCAAGCCTCGGCCTAGCACCGCACCACCACGCGATGGACATCCTCACCATCCCCTTGGCACAATTCCCAGTGGCTACTCTTGCAAGACGTATTGCCATCTTTGCTGGGAATTTCAGTCTTGTTGGAGGCGCTATATTAGGGTTAGGATAGGTCAGGTAAGTGAAATCTTAACTTGTTTTCCTTCTGTGTGTATAGATCGGCGTACTATCGTGTAAGACCGACTTGAGGAAGTCTGATTATCTCTGCAATCCAAGAAGAAAGAGTTTTTGAAAAGGCTTGCAAGTCATACCTGGCCAAAATCACGACCACCGAGGTTGGAAAATAGGTGAAGATTGGGAGATTACAGTGTTCAAGGAGTTTTGGGACGTGTTCCAGGCCTTGCAAGGCTTACCGCCTGATAAGTGTGACCCATTCACCATTGAGTTTGAACCAGGAACAACTCCACTGTCTAAGGCACCTTACCGTATGGCACCAGCCAAGATGGTTGAGCTCAAGAAGCAGTTGGAAGAGTTGTTGGATAAGGGATTCATTAGGCCGAGAAACTATCCATGGGGGTGTCGGTCTTTTTGTGAAGAAGAAGCACGAGAGTCTTAGATTGTGCATCGACTACCGAGGCATAAAAGGGGTCACGGTGAAGAAAAAGTTCCCCTTGCCACGGATAGACGAGTTATTGGATCAATTAAAGTGGGCGACCGTTTTTTCCAAGATAGATCTAGCATCGTGATACCATCAAATCCCAATTGCACCAATGGACGTAAGGAAAACAGCGTTCCAAACACGATATGGTCACTATAAGTTTGTGTTCATGCCGCTTGGTCTGACAAATGCATTAGCTGCGTTCATGAAGATGATGAATGGGATCTTTTGGTATTGGCTAAACAAGTTTGTGATCATTTCCATTAATGAAATTTTTGTTTACTCAAAAGACTGGAAGACTCACCAAGAACATCTGAGGATGGTAATAGAAAAACTACGAGAATAGAAGCTATATGCCAAGTTGAGCAAATGTATTTTTTGGCAAAAGAGGAGGTTCCTTGGACACATTGTGTCAGACAAAGATGTATTGGTCGACCCCAAGAAAATCATGTCGATCGAGGAATGGCCGGGGCCGAGGAACGCTACGGAGGTTATGAGTTTCCTCGGACTAGCCGGCTACTACTGACGGTTCGTCCAAGGGTTCTCGAGGAAGGCACATGCCATGACTCGACTGACCGGAAAGAACGTCAAGTTCGAATGGACGGACGCAGCCGAGAAGATTTTCTCAGAATTGAAGGATATGCTAACCAAGTAACATGTCCTGACTCTACTAGATAATTATATACCGTATGTGGTATACACAGACGCATTCATATGCATATTAGGATGTATCTTGGTGAAAGAAGGGAAGGTGATTGCCTATGCCTCAAGATAACCAAGGAAACATGAGTGTAACTACCCTATTCATGATCTTAAAATGGTTGCGGTAGTATTTTCACGTAAGATATAGTGATCATCCCTTATGGAGCCAAAATGCAATTATTTACCGACCACAATAGCCTAAAGTATGTTTTCACTCAGCCATAACTGAATTTGAGGCAAAGGAGTTGGATGAAATTGGTGGCAGATTACGGTTTGAACATCATTTACCATCCTGGGAAGGCAAGGAAAACTTAGTAGCAGGCACCTTGAGCAGAAAAAAGACCGAGGTGGCGGTAAAACGGGATGCAGAGTTATTGGTCGGGTTGTCAGGTCTTTGCATCTCAATGATTTGGCAATGGACAATGAGCCATCAGGCTTAGGAGCAGCAGACCAAGCGGACTTACTACCAAGGGTTTGGCTATCTCATAAGCATGATGAGGAATTGATCTAGGCGGTAAACAAAAAAGACACGGAGTACCAATTCTCCAACAATGGAACGATTGTAGTGAATGGATGGGCCAGCGTACCTGGCGTGACATGATTAAAGGAGGAGATCCTAAAAGAGGCGCATCAGTCCAAGTTATTTATCCATCTAAGGCATACCAAGATGTATTGTGACCTCAAACGATACTATCACTGGATCGGGATGAAATGAAACATTGCGGAGTGGGTGGCTAAGTGCCCAACCTGTCAACTGGTCAAGGCAGAGCACCAGGTCCCAAACGCCCTATTACAAAGTCTGCCCATTCCATAGTGAAAATGGGACCACATCACAATGGACTTTGTAACCAGACTGCCAGCGACCAAATTAAGAAGAGACTGTTTGGGTAGTGGTGGACAAGTTGACCAAGTCCGCACACTTCCTGGCCATTAAAAAGAGCGATGGAGTGGGAAAACTTGTTGAGAAATATATCAATGAGATTGTGAGGTTGCACAAAATTCCAGCAAGTAGTTTCTGACAAAGATGGGCGGTTCACTTCTTATTTCTTGAAGGCTTTTCGAAAGGCCCTGAGAAAAAGAATGAACATGAGCAAGACATATCATCCACAGACGGATGGGCACATAAAGAACCATACAGACCTTGGAAGACATGTTGCGAGCATGTGTTATGGATTGGGGTGACTCCTGGGAGAGGTACTTACCTTTGACTGAATTCGCTTATAATAATAGTTATCAAGCGAGTATAGAAATACATGTGTGTAGTTGGGAGACTATATGCATATAAATGGCTTTTCTAGGGTTGAAGGTTATTGATAACTAGGATTTTACAATCCTTTAGAGAGAGGTATCAATTCCTATTGATTATCGTTGTAGCAAGAGGTATTGAACCAATTTGGGATATGATTGAGCCAATTTGAATACACTAAACCCTAGAAGTCAAGCAACCAATTTCAAGTGATGATCCTAATGATTCTAGATGCAATTAACATTAAACAAGCAAACAAAATTTAAACAAGAGAGAACAAAGCAAGCAAATAACAAACTAGAGGATCAAAGATTAAAGGATAAGGCTTATAGGTTGAGGTCAATGGATTGGTGACTTGGGATGATTAAGGATGCTAATTCATACTTCAAGGAAGCTAATCTCCTAGCAAGGAACACAACCAATTGATTAGTCTAATCTCTTAGTACTAATCTCTTTCCCTAATCCTAATTCAAGAACGAACCATCATTTGTGAATTAAGACTAAGCAAGCATTCATAACAAGTTCCGTATAGCTAACAATCACTCTAAACATCCATTTTCATGTGCTAGAATGTGAAAATCCTATTAAATCTAAAACTAGCATTTCATCGAACACATGGTGTGCAAGAAATCCTAAACATCCTAATCAACATGATCAAGGCTAATTAGGTATTAAGAACACTAAGATAGAAGAGATTTAAGATAGATAAGCATTAGGCATCCATTAATTATCCCTAATCAACCAAATCCTACCTAACCCATAAACCCTATGAGAAACTACTCACTAATCATCCTATGATTAACAAAACCCATGAAGATAGTGTTTATCATGAAGATTAGCAAAAGATAGAAAGATTAAGAGAAGAAATCACAAAGAGAAATACTTGGATTAAACAAAGATTCAAACTTGTCTTACAAAAGAGTTTTTGGAAACAAAACAAGCTTAAGCACAATAAAAATAGGTTTTTGGCGAACCGGGTCAACCCGGAATAAACCACCTGGTTCAATTGGATTAAAAGTGTGAAAACTGGAAAATTTATCGGCCCACCTGACTGATATGGTGGCCGATACTTCTTCTCTGTTTAATTTCTTCATTCTGCGTCAATGAACGTATCGGTCTGGCAGACCGATATGGTGGCCGATACATCTTCTTTGTTTTTCTTCGTGACTCCTGAGCAAAAGGTATCGGCCTCCTCAACCGATATCGAGGCCGATATCAACTTCCTGCTGGCTCTTTCCTCATCTTTCAAGCTCCATTCTCCATTGCTTAGCTCACCAACACTCCTTGCATCTGTAACACACCAAAAACACTTCAAATGCAAGCCTAAAATGCCTATTCCTAATCCTAGACACCTCTAAACTATAAATGCAACAAAGAACAAAGAAATGAAATGTTAAGAAGCTAAGTGGAAACAAAACATGATCTAATCAACAACCTAAATGCATGAAAACACAAGTATATCGATTCTCCCAAACTTGAATCTTTCTTGTCCACAAGCAAGCATTAGAATCAAACAAGTTGGGAGAAAGGTTTGAAGGCGGGAGCTCATATCCAAAGACAAAACCGAGATCAACAAGTTCCAACATAAGTCAATATCACTAGGATGCAATCGAGGCAAGCTTACTCCAAAAATTTATCCATACTCATCAAGACAATACTCTTAACTCAATCATCAACCTACACAAGCATTCAAATCCACTAGCTCCTTAACATTCATTAGATTTTTAAAGTGAATCATATTCAAAGCAATGTGATTAAAATCATTTGGCAAAGGGACAAGTTTTGAGATAAATGTGATCTCAATCAAAAGAGGGGGTTCTCCATATGCATAAGGGTTCTCTCGAGAAGAATTGAATGAGCTATAGTAAAATGCTAAGAGTTAGAGGCAATTGGTGCATACTAGGTTGATTTCCATCTACCCATGCCCCAATAGCTTCTTATCCTAGTCTAGCCCACCTATTAGAAGTCTACCCTTTAATCAAGGCTATTCTTGCCTTATCCCTCTTTCTCAATCAAACACTTTCCAATCAAACTCCCCAAGGATCATTCAAAACATTTCAAAACAGTGGCAACTCTTTTCTTTTAACTTAGCTCAAATCTTTCTTTCTTTTCAAAGGTCTTTTTTCATAAACTTTCTTCTTTCTTTAAGGTGAGCCTTTGACTTCTTTTCATTTCAAAACATGAGAACTTTCCTTTTTAAAACACATATGAACTTTCTTTTTAAACACTTTTGCCAACAAACTCATGATCCCGTTCCAAAATCCCTTTTTATTATTTCCTTTATTTACTCTCTTTTTTCTTTCCCAACTCTTCCCCCAAACTTGGATCATAGCCGATTGCAAAGCCAAAGATGTTGAGCTTGCATCTACATGGAAATTTCCCCTAGTCGCCTCATAATCAACACTTTTTACCTAGCTCATTCCAAAAGGCCTAACTCTCAACAAAAGTGTTTATAGTTTGAAATAAGGGTGTTGAAAGGTGTGAAAGACTATTTGAGCAAGTATAGAGGGATAGAAAGGATAAGAATGCTCAAATATTTTATGGTATCCATGAGTTCAACACACAAAGCAAGAATAAGATAATTAGATGATTCATTACGGTTCTCACTTAGATGGAGCTAGTTTCAAATCACAGCAAGTTTCAGCATTAAATCAAGGTTCAAAGCAAGCAATCCAAGTAGGGTTCGTCTTAGCTTTCTAGCCTTTTCCGATATACAATCCTAGGATGATCAACTAGCTCAAACAACTAGCATAAGGAACAAGTCATCACTCAATCAGCCTTACAAGTAAATTCAATCATCGCTCCCTATGCATGCATCCTATATGACAATTCTAGACTCGATCCTAAGATGCAAGTGCAACTACATGCTTTCTTTTGTGAAATTTTTTTGAAAATTTTCAAAAAAATTTTGGTTTTCCTATGCCATAAATGAAATGCATGAGACTAAAATGATAGAAAAGGAAAATAAGAACAAAGCAAACAAGATTAGCAACTGGTCTCTCCCCCAAACTTAAATCACACAGTCCCTTGTGTGATAAAAGAGAGGAAGAAAGACCGATAAAAACGACTCAAAAGCAAGAATCAAAAAGAAAAAAAAATATGTACAAGGGTGGAGTGTTACTTGGTGCTTTAAGTGGAGTGAAATGGGATTTAGGAATGGGAGGTGGAGGCTATAGAGTTCCTCCTAACTTGGATGAGAGCCCGGTTCTTTTTCAATTTTGCCATGACCTTTCCTCTTTCTTTCTCCCAATGCCTTGACCATATGGCCTAATACCTGCAGAGACCTAATAGAGAGATCAATATTGACTAGAAAACTTAAAAATTAAAGCAATATATGCAAGAGATAGACATGGGACTTCCTCCCAAGTGAGCTAGTTTAAAGTCACTAAGCTTGACTACCTTTTCTTTTAATGAGGAGGTCGAGGAGTCTTGACTTTTTGGATGATGGTCAAGACCTTAGTGAGATGCTCTTGTAGCCTGATTGGGTCTACTTGTAGCTCGGGAGTGAGAATGATTCTAGCACTTGAGAACGGTTTAAAATTTCCTTTGCATTTGACCTTACACTCAATGCTCCCATCCTTGAGCTTAAATGGGTGAAGTGTAATAGTGTTTGAATCTTGAGCAATGGTGGAGGTTTTGGGTGCTTTCCTCTTCTTCTTTTTGCTCAAAAGAGGAGCTCTTTCGGCTCCACTCACCCTCACCAACTGGGCGCTTTCCAAGTGCTCATCAAACAAACTTTGGAGAGCATCTCCATCCAAGACATCCTTCCCAATGTTGCCATCTCTTGAAGGTGATAACATGGAATTAGTAATCCTTTAGAGGTATCAATTCCTCTTACTTATCGCGTAGTAAGAGGTATCGAACCAATTAGGAGTAGATAAAACCAATAAGAATTCACCAAACCAATTAAGTCAAGCAATCAAGTTTTAAGTGAAGTTCTAACAACCTAATAGCAATTCAAATAAGCAAACTAGTAAAAGAAACTAAACAAATCAAGCAAGCAATTAACCAACTGGAATATCAAGATTAAAGATATGGCTTATGAGCATAGGTCAATGGATTAGTGACTCGGTTTGAGCTTGGGATGCTAATTCATACTTCAAAGAAGCTAACCTCCTAGCAAGGAACACAACAAGTTGACTAGTCTAATCTCTTAGTACTAATCTTTTTACCCAATCCTAATCCAAGAACAAACTCTCATTTGTGAATTAAGATCAAGCAGGCATTCAAACAAGTTCCAAATAGCCAACAATCACTCTAAACATCCATTTTCATGAGCTAGAATGTGAAAGCTCTATCAAAGCTAAAACTGGCCTTTCATCGAACACATGGTGGGCAAGAAATCCTAAACATCCTAATCAACATGATCAAGGCTAACTAGGCATTAAGCACACTTAGATAGAAGAGATTTAAGATAGATTAAACATTAGACATCCCTTAATCATCCCTAATCAAGCCAATCCTACCTAACCCATAAACCCTATGAGAAACTAATCACTAATCATCATATGATCAACAAAACCCAAAGAGATAGTGTTAATCATTGGAGATTAGAGAAAGTAGAAAGATTAAAAGAAGAAATCTCAAAAGAAGTACTTAGATTAATCAAGAATCAAACTTGTTCTTACAAAAGGGTTTTTGAAACAAAAACAAGCTTAAGAAACTATAGAAAATAGGTATTTGGCTTAAGTAGTGAATATGGGGCGAACCGGGTCAACCCGGAACAAACCGGGTGTTGACCCGGATCCAAGTCAGCTTCTGGTAAGCGTATCGGTCAGGCTGGTCGATATGGCAACCAATATGAGCTCTTGGATTTTTTGTCGAAGAAGTTTATCGGCCAGGCTGGCCGATATGAGCTCTCGGGTTTTTGGTCGAAGAAGCGTATCGGCCAGGCTGGCCGATATTCACACCAATATAAGCTGTCTGAATTTAATCCGAGAGTGTGTATCGGCCACCCCCACCGATATGGTGGCCGATATTCCTTCTAGCTGGTTCTTCCTTAGTCCTTCGAGCTCTAGACTCTACTTCCAAGCTCACCAATTCTACTAGACACCTCCAATCACCTGCAAAACACAAGAAACACTCCAAATGCAAGCCTAAAGTGCCTACTCCTAATCCTAAACACCTATATACTCTAGATACAACAATGATCGACAAAATGTTACGAATGATGGTGAAATGAAGTCAAAACAAGAACTATATACAAGTCTAAATGCATGAAAATGTATGAATATCAATTCCTCCAAACTTAAACCTTGCCTCTCCACATCTCTTTAAGACCCTGCAGAAGTTCAAAAGACAAGAAGAGAAAAAGAGCCATATACCGAAAAATCGTCCATGAAGACTTCCACAATGTCCTCGATAAGATCGTAGAAAATAGACATCATGCACCGCTGAAAGGTAGCAGGTGCATTACACAAGCCAAATGGCATCCTTCGATAAGCGAAGGTATCATAAGGAAAAGTGAAGGTCGTTTTCTCCCGATCTTTCGGATGTATCGGGATCTGAAAGAACCCACTGTATCCGTCGAGAAAGCAATAGAAAGGATGGTTAGCAAGACGCTCAGGCATTTGATCAATGAACGGAAGTGGAAAATGATCTTTTCTAGATGTTGCATTTAACTTTCTGTAATCTATACACATCCTATGCCCGGTGATAGTCCTAGTAGGGATTAATTCACTGTTATCACTTTTAACTACCATAATCCCCCCTTTTTCGTGACACAATGCACGGGTGAAACCCAAGTGCTGTTCGAAATGGGGTAGATTATCCCTGCATCAAGCAATTTAAGAATTTCCTTTTTAACTACTTCCTTAAGATTAGGATTCAACCTTCTTTGATGTTCAATAGAATACATGGATTCATTTTCGAGGTGGATCCTATGAGTGCATAAGCTAGGCGATAATCCCTTAATGTTATCAAGTGAATAACCTATTGCTTTTCTAAACTTTTTCAATTCAGTAGTTAAAGCAATCAACTCATCATCACTTAGCAACTCATTCACAATGACAGGGTAGGTAGAATTTGGGCCGAGAAATGTGTACCGAAGCCCTCGCGGAAGGGGCTTTAACTCAACCTTTGGCGCCTTAAGCTCACTCCAGTCGTCAGATACAAGCTTCTCCTTGCACAACTCAACTCCCTTGGCACCATCAGCCTCTATACCCATAGCAAAGACCTCTAACTCCTTACCTACTGAATCTGATTTAAGCTCTAAGTATTCAACCTCTCCTGACAAAGGTTTGTGCGAGTCAAGTGCCCTCATATAAGTCCAGCTCTCATCGCGAAGATATCCATACTCCCCACATTCTTTTGTCAAAGCAACTTCCAAGGGATCACTCATGTTCAACTCTTCCAGGAGTTCATCAGCTAACTCCTCCATAGTCTCTATATAGAACATATGCCCTTGTATGGTTGGCTTCTTCATTACTTTGTTGATGTCAAAGTTGAGCACTATGTCTTTACCAAGATTGAGATCTATCTTTCCTCTCTTGACATCTATGATTGTACCAACTGTGGCAAGAAATGGCCTCCCAAGAATTAAAGGATCCTTTGGTTCTTCATCCATCTCCAATACAATAAAATCTGTCGGGACTTCAAATCCTCCTATTTTCACAGGAAGATCTTCTAGGAGACCAATTGGGTACCTCACTGATCTATCTGCTAGCACCAAGGAGATCCTACAAGCCTTGTAGGTAGAGAAGCCTAGCCTTTTAGCTACTGATAAAGGCATCAAACTTGCGCTTGCTCCAAGATCACATAAGAAACTCTCAAATCGAAAAGGACCGATAGCACACGGTAGAGTAAAACTGCCCGGATCTTCAAGCTTCCTCGGTACAATACTCCTTTGAATAAATGCACTACACTCATGGGATAGCATAACCATTCCTTGTACCTCTTTGGTCCTTTCCTTAATAGCATCCTTTAGGAACTTGTTGTATTGAGGAACAAGTAGGAATGCATCTATCAATGGCATTGTGATCTCTACATTCTTCATCTGTTTCTCGAAAAGAGCTTTATACTTCTCTAGGAGCTGCTTCTTGAACCTACCCGGAAAGGGTAACTTTGGTTCATAGGGAGGTGGAACAAACTCACTAGCTTTCTTCTTGAGTGTGTCTTCCACTACCTCTTCAAGAACAGCCTTTCCTTTCCTCTTATCACTCTCACCATCATTTTCCTTGTTAGGGGCAGAATTTTCAGAATTCTCCTCCTCTTCTTGAACTTCAATGTCCTCATTGAGTGTAGGAATGACCTTAGGCTTGTGAACTTGATGATGTTGCAGCTCCTTGCCACTTCTCAATGTGATAGCATTGATATACTCCTTGGGGTTTTGCTTAGATTTTCCGGGTAAGGTTCCTTGTTGTCTAGAGCTTGAAGCCGCCTTATTTTCCATGTTTGTCACCCTTGATGTCAAATTCTGCAACTCACTCTTCAAATCTCTAACTTCCATAGAACCTGAGAACTGTCCCTAAAGTTGTTGCTGCATCATTCCTTTGAGTTCATTATCCAAACCGGAAGAAGAAGAGGTTTGTGGTTGTTGCTGTCCAAAACTGGATGGAGGGTATTGTTGCTTTGGAGCATAGCTTTGTTGACCTTGAAACTGAGGTTTATTGACAAACCCTTGTTGAGTGTTGAAGGGCACATAAGCTTTTGCTTGAGTAGCTTGAGGTTGCCCTTGTCCTTGAGGTTGAGCTTGGGGATAAACTTAATCTTGTGGGTTTGCCACATTGGGGTTTCGATAAGAAAAGTTAGGATGGTTTCTATAGTTTGGGTTGAAACCTCCTTGCCCCGCAATGAAATTTATCTCCTCTTGTGTCATATCTTCTTCTACACTAAAGAGGATGGGTTGTGTATAATCGTAGTTGCCCACAAAGCTGATTTGCTTTTGGCTTGATGAGATCATCTTGTCTATCTTTTCATTTAAAGCTTTGATTTCCTTTTCATACCTCTCATCCGAAGAAGAAGATCCTCTATTAGTCCGCTCATAATCCTCATTATAGTTGCCATCACTAACAGCTAGATTCTCAGTTAGTTCCATAGCCTCATCAACTCCCTTTCCTAGGAAGTGTTCATTACTAGAGGAATCAAGCATCACCCTCATTTTAGGAAGCACTCCTCTGTAGAGGTTACTTAGAAGTGTTTCCTTTGTGAAACCGGGGTGTGGGCATTGGTTGGTGAGCCTATTGAGCCGTTTCCAAGCTTCTGTGAAACTCTCATTGTTGCGTTGCACAAACCCGAACAGCTCATTACGGAAGCGGGCTGTCCTAATGGCTGAGAAGAACTTCTTTAAGAAAGCTTTCTTAAGCTCTCCCCATGTAGTGATAGATCCTGGAGGGATGTTGCTTTCCCACTCCTTAGCCCTATCCGCCAAAGAGAAGAAGAATAGGTGCATCTTCAAACCATCATCAGTCACGCCATTAAGCCTCGTTGTGGCGCAAATCTTGTCAAATGTGTCTAAGTGCTGCAAGGGATCCTCAGATGCAAGCACATGGAACTGATTATTTTGCACCATGTTGATCAAGATAGCCCGGATATCAAAGTTGTTGTTGTTTACCGGTGGTGGAATGATCCCTTGGCGGTTTGCGTTTGTATCCGGGGCATCTCCATCCCCAATGGCCCTAAATGGCCTCTCGGGATGAACCGGGATTCGGTTTCCCTGTCCATCTCTAGCATCATCACCCTGAAGGTTTTGCTGCTCTTGGTGGCCCTGGTGGCCTTGCTGTTGATCCTGGTGATGCTCCATAACCAGCTACTCAATATCCACAAAGTCTTGTTGTTGAACCTCTACAACTGGTTCCAACCCAAGTCTCTCTAAGTGAACAGCCCTCTCAAGTGCACGTCGCTCCTTTGATAATCTCCTCTCGTGTGCCTTGATGTCCTCAACCCTTGGAACTAAGTTTGTTGGTCCGCGGCTGCGTAAGTTCATACACCTGACATCAAAAAGAGAGGAAGTAGCAAAATTAGTAACAAAGACTTGAACTAAAAAGAATTAGAAATCGAATTGATCTATCCAACTTCCCAAAATGGCAACGGCGCCAAATTGATAACAGGGATTTAGTAATCCTTTAGAGGTATCAATTCCTCTTACTTATCGCGTAGTAAGAGGTATCGAACCAATTGGGAGTAGATAAAACCAATAAGAATTCACCAAACCAATTAAGTCAAGCAATCAAGTTTTAAGTGAAGTTCTAACAACCTAATAGCAATTCAAATAAGCAAACTAGTAAAAGAAACTAAACAAATCAAGCAAGCAATAAACCAACTGAAATATCAAGATTAAAGATAAGGCTTATGAGCATAGGTCAATGGATTAGTGACTCGGGATGAGCTCGGGATGCTAATTCATACTTCAAAGAAGCTAACCTCCTAGCAAGGAACACAACAACCTCCTAGCAAGGAACACAACAAGTTGACTAGTCTAATCTCTTAGTACTAATCTCTTTACCTAATCCTAATCCAAGAACAAACTCTCATTTGTGAATTAAGATCAAGCAAGCATTCAAACAAGTTCCAAATAGCCAACAATCACTCTAAACATCCATTTTCATGAGCTAGAATGTGAAAGCTCTATCAAAGCCAAAACTGGCATTTCATCGAACACATGGTGGGCAAGAAATCCTAAACATCCTAATCAACTTGATCAAAGCTAACTAGGCATTAAGCACACTTAGATAGAAGAGATTTAAGATAGATTAAACATTAGACATCCCTTAATCATCCCTAATCAAGCCAATCCTACCTAACCCATAAACCCTATGAGAAACTACTCACTAATCATCATATGATCAACAAAACCCAAAGAGATAGTGTTAATCATTGGAGATTAGAGAAAGTAGAAAGATTAAAAGAAGAAATCTCAAAAGAAGTACTTAGATTAATCAAGAATCAAACTTGTTCTTACAAAAGGGTTTTTGAAACAAAAACAAGCTTAAGAAATAATAGAAAATAGGTTTTTGGCTTAAGTAGTGAATATGGGCGAACCGGGTCAACCCGGAACAAACCGGGTGTTGACCCAGATCCAAGTCAGTTTCTGGGAAGCGTATCGGTCAGGCTGGTCGATATGGCAACCGATATGAGCTCTCAGATTTTTTATCGAAGAAGTGTATCGGCCAGGCTGGCCGATATGGTGACCGATATGAGCTCTCGGGTTTTTGGTCGAAGAAGCGTATCGGCCAGGCTGGCCGATATTCACACCGATATGAGCTGTCTGAATTTAATCCGAGAGTGTGTATCGGCCACCCCCAACCGATATGGTGGCCGATATGCCTTCCAGCTGGTTCTTCCTTTGTCCTTCGAGCTCTAGACTCCACTTCCAAGCTCACCAATGCTCCTAGACACCTCCAATCACCTGCAAAACACAAGAAACACTCCAAATGCAAGCCTAAAGTGCCTACTCTTAATCATAAACACCTCTATACTCTAGATGCAACAATGATCGACAAAGTGGTATGAATGATGGTGAAATGAAGTCAAAACAAGAACTATATACAAGTCTAAATGCATGAAAATGTATGAATATCAGAAGGCTCCACAACATGATACTTTTTAGTCTTGATACAAGCACTCTCTTTCTCTATTGAGGTAGAAAAATGAGATTCCTAAGAGAATTCATCTAATGCAAAAGGTTCTTCAACATTACCATAATCCAAACCTTCCTTTGCATGAGGCTTCTTCTTTCTTTCACAAGATTTTGAAGGTTCAGACTTATCAACTATCTCACAACTTCCCACATACTTCACGTTCCTAGCATGATCTTCATCATTTTCATCAAGCAAGTTGAACTCTATTGAGAAGATTGCACTACAATACTCCTTGGGACTTGATTCAACATCACCCTCTATTTCATCCATGGATGTTGTAATGAGATCACACTCTAGAGAAACTTGATTTTCCAAGTTGTTAAGCCTAGAATATAGGTTTGCAAGTCTTGTGTAGAGATCATTTTGAGACGATATGACCTTGGTATGAATGTTGTCAAATTGCTTGTGCATCTCATTGACTTCACAAGCTTTTCCCTATAATAGTTGTTGGAGCATCGTTTCCATGTCCAAATCATGATTTGGAGTTGTGTCACCATGAATTGTTGGTTCAAAGACTTGTTGGTGGATGTTGTAGCCTTTACTCTCATACCTTGCAATGGTAGATGACTCTTGGGTAGCTTTTAAGACTTCATCTAAATGATCATTTGATATATCATGGTTTTAACCGGTTTTATGCCATGATATAAGTATGTTTTAGAGTCTTTTGTGTTTCTTTCGAGTCTTTTATTGGTATTATTAGGTACACGCACGTTTGGAGTGGATTTGGAGATTATGGAGCTATATGGAGCATTTTGGAGTTTTGACCCGAGAGTTTGTGCTCACTGTCCGAAACAGAGGAGTGTGTCGATCGACGCACATCAGCATCGATCGATGCACAGCGCGTTGGGCCAGACTCGCGAGAGTTAATGAAGAATTATGATATTGCAAAGTTGCCCAGAAGTTCCAGATATTTACACAGAAGCCCCAAGACGTGATTTAGCTATTTAATTAGGTTTTTAAGTTTTGTTTTAGATACGCTAACATGCTTTAGAGCAGAGAGTTTTTAGAGCTTTTGGGGCTGATCTAATCCTGTACTACATATTGTTTTTGGAGAAGATTTCAAACCCCTTTACTCCTTTATTAATCTCTTTTATGCAATCTATTATTTCATTGATTATGTTTTCATATTCCATGTCTGAGTAGATTCATAGTTAGGTTTAGGGATTCTCAATAAGGACTTTATGGCTTGCTAGATATAATTAATTCAGTTAAGGATTCATATCAATAGATGTTCTTCAATCTAAACTGTGTTTAATGCTAGTTCTAACCTTATCACTTAGAATCTAGATCTTAAGTTGCTAGATTAGCACGAAAGTGTGATTTAGAATCTGAACTATTTAGGTTGAGCAATATAATTACTCACAAAGAAATTTGGTTTAATTAGATTGTGAACATATCGAACTTGATCATTAAAGCTGGTTTAATCTGTTAGAAATTACAAAGACATTTGGATTTCTGCAATTAGGCTTAGAGAATTCTCACAACGAAAGTTTGTTAACTCTATATCTGTGTTTTGAGTTCTAGAACTATGCTTAATTAGATCCTGACTGAATGATTTGTCTGCTTGTCTGATTTCCTGAGAACTCCCTAGACTTAGCGCCCTTAGTTTATTGCTTACAACCACAACTTGCTACTGATTTACTTTCTTGATTGCTTTTTAGTTTCTCAATACAATTTGCTTTCTCTTAGTTTAATCTCTTTAGTTCTAATCCTATCGTTGCCTAGAGTCCTCGTGGATTCGATCCCTAAGCACTACATTGATATTTTTGTGCACTTGCAGTTAGTATAAGGTAAAACTCTGACACCTATCAAGTTTTTGGCGCCGTTGCCTGGGACTCTTAGAGTCTTCGATAGATTCGAACTTAGGTTTTTACTAGGATTTTTATTTTTATTTATTTTTATTTTGGTTGCTGATTTTTCTCTGTTTTCTCTCTGTCGCAGGTTTCAAAATCGCATAGCATCGACCGTTGCACTTTCTGTGTCGATGGTTACTAGGCGATTGGAGTTGAATCGATCGTTGCACTGTTAGCATCGATCGTTGCTTGGCGATTACAGACGGTTTATGCAGAAGCGTGATACCAGAAGTAATCCGAATACTAATCTCGTAAACCTCCAACTCGAAGAGCTTGCTAGACTAGAGAGGACCAACAAAAGAGTTCAAAGAGCAAGGATGGTTGTACAACGTGTGATCATAATGCCTGATGCTCAAGGTGTCCTAAGGGACCAACAAAACAATCCGTACAATGCTGTTGGGCAACGGATTCACGCTGAAGGGAATGTTATCCCTGATCCTCCTGAGCATCCACAACAGGAGCAGAACCAAGGCCAAGGACAGGCCCAAGGTAGACAGAAGCAGAGGATGGTTGTTCATGAGAGAACATTAGCTGACTACAACCGACCGGACGAGTTTCATGCCAACCGGTCAGCTCTTGTACCTCCTGGTTTTGAGAGGAATGATTTTGAGATCAAGACCATCTACTACTCTCTTCTGAAGCAGAATGCCTTTCATGGGCGTCCGACTGAGCAGCCAATGGATCACATAGATGAGTTTGAGGACATAGTCATCGGGATGAAGTATGATGGAGTGAACTATGACTATCTGTTCCTCAAGCTTTTCCCTTACTCTCTCGCTGGAGATGCTGCTGCCTGGCTGAAACAACTTCCACCTGGGAAGTTTGAGACATGGGATGCTGTGAAGAGTGAGTTTCTGAGACACTTCTATGTTGATGCTCGCTCCGATCAGTCTAGACAGGACATTCTTACCTTCACTCAAGGTCCGACAGAGCCTCTTAAGATTGCCTGGATGAGGTTTAAGAAGTACCAGCGTGACTGCCCGCATCATGGATTTACTGAGGTAACGTTGATGGGTATTTTCTTTAGAGGCATAGATCTTCCTTATCAGACTGCGTTCGATAATTCCAGCAATGCAAACTTCAACACTAGGACTCCTGCGCAAGTAAGCAGTTGATAGATAACCTAGTAAGCAGTAATAGCTGCAAGACTACTGATAAGAGGAGGAAGGAATCCTATGGGAAGGTAGAGAATTTGGAGATTGCTGATATTAGATCAAAGCTAGACACAGTTTGCAATCTTCTAGCTGGGAAGAAAGCTGTTAATTTTGCCCAAGATGTGGAAGTAATCCAAGCTGAAGAAGATGGACAGGAAGAGGATGTGAACTACATAAGAGGATCTGGTTTCCAAGGTAACAGGTTTGGTAATCAGCAAGGTAATAGATTTTTCAGTGGTCAGAAGAGTACCTTCATAGGCAATCAAAACTCTTCTGGCTTTGGACAGAATGATGGATTTCAGAAGACCTTCCAACAAGGTAACCAGAGGACTTATGGATCTTCATCTTATCAGACTCCTCCTGTTGCTAATGCTCATGAGAGTAAGATGGAGGCAATGATGGAGCAGCTGCTGGAAGGACAAACTAAGATTGCTGTGGACTGCAACAAGAAGTTGGATGCTGTTTATGAGGATCTCAATGGGAAGTTTGAGTCTCTAAGTACTCATGTGAAGCAATTGGACACTCAGGTGAACCAAATTTCAAACTCTGTCAAGGGAAAGAGTGTTGTAGACACCCACATTAAGGCCTGGTCAGTGTACATTGATGATGGATCACACCTAGGTGAAAGATTTGAGCTAAGTATAGTTGAACTGGTAGAAGAGGCTGAAATTTCTGATTTTGGGGAAAATCTCTCGGGTGGAATCTGTGAAAATTTGACTGCATCGATCGATGCACCCTTAGCGTCGATCGTTCATGGCGTGGACAGACAGATTCACAGGATTCCTATGCAGAGGCAGACCAAGAGCTTAACCGTTTATTCCCTGGAGTGTCTGAGATAACTCAACAGGAGATCTATGCACAATCCATTCGAATATATCGTAAAGTGTCTGAGGTGATTCAACAAGAGATTGATGAGCTTAAAAAGCTGGAAGAGACTGGTGAAGAGTTGGATGAGATTCCATCATCTGATGATCCACCTTATCACCCTTGTGTGCAAAGGTACTTGAAGAAGATGTTGCCTATGGATGAAGAGCTGAATATTGGGTTATAGTTGTTCCTCAACAGATAAGTGATGTGCTATTGACCAAGATTCCTAAGAAGCTACCTGATCCTAGGATTTTTGTATTGAGTTGTTCTATATTTGAGGATAGTTTCAAGCGCTCTCTGTGTGATTTAGGAGCTGCTGGAAGTCTTCTGTGGCAGAGAAGCTGGGTATGATGGATTTTTCACCCACTAGGACCTCTCTTGCCCTAGCTGATCAGTCAATAAGGATTCCGGAAGGAGTTCTTGAGGACGTCCCAGTGAGAGTTGGAAACTACTTAGTTCCAACAGACTTCTTGGTGCTTAAGTATGACAGTAAGCAAGATGATGCTTTGATACTGGGTAGACCATTCTTAGCCACAGCTAGAGCGGTAATAGATGTGAGGCACAGTCTGATTGATCTCCATCTGGGAGATGAGCCACTGCACTTTGAGATGGACATGCTGCGTAAGCCGCTGATTGATGGGCACACTTTCACCATTAGGGATGGATATGGAGAGCAGATAAGTGAGACTTTGGTTTCTGATCCACCATATCAGTTTACTCCTTCTTTTCTTGGACGAGCCCATACTGAAGATGCTTACTCTCCACCATGGATGAGGAGACTTGTACAGAGGCAATCACAGTCTCTGTCAGGATCTCCAGCAAATTGATCTTGTTCGTCCGGTCAAGCTAATGACCTTAAACAAGCGCTGAGTGGGAGGCAACCCACTGTTAGGTTTTAGTGTTTTTCTTCCTTATTTTTGGTGTTTTTCTTAGGATTTCACGTTTTTATTTGTTTTTGCTAAGTCTTAGATACAGAACACTGTCTGGAGATGTGTGACGATCGTTGCCATATGTGTGATGATCGTTGCCATATGTGCAACGGTCGTTGCAGGGAGATATGACGAAGAGATGGGATCGCCTTGTGACGATCGTTGCGGTCCTGAGCAACGGTCGTTGCAAATGGTTTAATTGCAAAATTAAGGTACGCGTGCTAAACCGGAATCAATTTGGTTCAACAGCGTCGATCGTTGCACGTATGCATCGATCGTTGCTCACACGACTCAGGTAAGTGCCTTAAACCCCTCTTCTCTTCTCTTTTTCCCCATTTCACCGTCCGTACAACCGCGAGTGCACAACCCTAAATCTCTCATTTCTTCATCATTTTCTCTGATTCAAAGCTTGAATTTACTTATTCCCCCCCCCTATCTATTTCTCCAACCCATTTGTAGTGATTCCAAGGTATGAGCTCTCATTTTCATCATTTTTGGAATCGGTTCTAGGGTTTATAAATTAAGGATTTTTAGGCTTGAAATTGATGAACCCGTACTTATTAGACTTGATTAAGGATGTTTGGTGATGGTATTCGGCTGTTTGTGAGGTTTTGGAACGAATTTAGAACTGATCTTTGAGATTATCTGTCGGCTGTGAAATCGTCCTGCAACGATCGACACACTTGTGCAACGATCGTTGCATTTCGATTCACAGGAAGTATTCTGCCGAGACTTATATCGTTTATTGATTTTCTTCCAGATGTCTCCTCGACCAGCTCGCAAACGTAGAGCCACCGCCACAGCAGCTACAGCTCATCATCATCCACCAGCTGAGTGGTTCCATCGAGAATCACCACAACCTGCGGACTATCAGAGAGTTCAAGCAGCGATACAGCCACCATGGCCTAGAGCAGATGCGCAGCTGATTCCGACAGACAAAGTTTGGGGCATGGAGATTGATGACCTGCTCAAGACTGACACGTTCACAGAGAGGCCATTACTTGACCATTGGGATGAGTTTGACACATTTCTCTACAATGGTTGGTGTGGCATGACGCTTAAGCCGACCAAGTTTGCAGATTATTCGACTTGTAAGAGTCTGGGCATCGATGAGCAAGTTCTTGCATTGTGTAAGGGCATTGGTCTGGGGACAATGCCTATGCAGCCTCATGAGATGTACCCTTAGTTGGTAAGACAGCTTCTAGCCACTTGCAGAGTGATTTACCCTGACCCAGAGAGCAGGAAGGCTTCAGGAGGTTTCTTTACCTTCATGTGCCTAGGATGCAGGTATCGGATTCCCCTTCTTGATATCTGTAGGATTTATGGATTCAGCACTGAGCCTGCGCGTATTGGTATGTCTCTTCTGTGGGAGTGGAGGAAGCTCAGTATTTCTGGGAGTGCATTGGTAATGGTCGGTATAACTCACGGAGTACATGGGTGATTCAGGTTAGGCATCATGTTCTCCGATATGTCTTGCGCATCTTGCGATGTACTTTGTTGTGCAAATATGAAGCCAACAAGATGCGTAAGAACGAGATGGAGATGCTTTTCATTGGACTGAGGGACCAGTTTGAGGATACTGTTCTGAGAGATCTCACTAGAGGACTCAACTTGGGAGCTGTCTTTGCCCATCATTTATGTGAACTGCAGAAGAAGCCATTTGATGGTAAGGGCACTGAGACAGTAGGGAGTCTTCTTACTCCCATTTTCAGGCATTGCATGATTCCCTTAGAGGGCACAGAGTGTAATGACAGCAAGGAGTTCCTTGATTTCAGCCACCTGCAGAGCGCTACATGGCTCAAGGAGGGACGTATATGGGTCTATTATGACCCTGCCACTGAGAAGCGTGGTGTGGATCTTCCTGCTGCTGGTCTTACACAGATTGATACGCTGGATGCCTTGAGATTCTGACCCCCTACGAGAGATCAGCGCAGAGTTCCTTCTATGGCTCATCTGCTGGGAGAGCCTTCTACACGGGCTTCTACTTCATCTGCGCCTGCACCTGCTGCCCCTGTTGATGATATTGGCCCTTATCCCGAGCCTTCGATGCCTTTTGGTGATATGTCTGAGGCATAGTGGAGAGAGCGTGAGGATGGTATTCTACGGAGCATCTGGAACTTCATGCATACCAGCACTTGCAGACAGCCGCAGATACACCATCCAGGACCTTCACGACGTAGACAGCGATCTTCGACTCCCGGTTCTTCGAGTGGTACTGATCGCATTGATGGGATGGAGGATGAGTGAGAGTAGTGGCTTCTCTGGATATCGGTTCTGTATTTCTTTTTCATTTTTCTTTTGCACTTTTCTTTTGATTTTCTTAGGATGCTTATGTCTTTGGATGATATGCTTGCATTTGAACCATCTGTTGCTTTGATTTTGCTTGTACACATTGATTTTCAGCTTTCAGGTTCGAAAATTGAGATTTTCTCACGGACTAACCTGCTGACTTGCTGACTGATCCGAGAAATCGCAGTGCATCGATCGACACAACCTTGTGTCGATCGTCACAACACGAAAAAATCGCCTAGCAACGGTCGTTGCATTTATGCAGCGATCGATGCTTGTGCGACAGAGGTAAAAATCAGACAGAACTCAACACATCCATAACATTTTTGCTTTCTTTTACCAACCCTTAGCTTAACACTACTGGGGACAGTGTGTTTCAAGTGTGGGGGAGGTGCTACTGACTTTTATCTTTCTGTTTTCTTAGAGTCAGTCCGTTTTTCAAAAAAAAATTGTTTTATTGAGTCAAAATAAGTTTAAGTAAGAAACAATAAATTTTTGAGAAGTTAACAATATCTTGCAGGAACTTAAGTAACCATTGGGATGAAGCTGAAAGATCAATCTATGACTATTAGAAAACCCAATACGGATCAACCTACTGAGGACACCCATATCAATTCAGGTATTCATAGGATCCTTTTACTGGCTTCACCCTTAACCTGACTTAATTTCTCACCTAAGGGCTTGGTATACCTTGAGTCGGACTCCTTTGTTACTTCTGACACAGCTTGTAAACCTGTCCGAGTATGGTTCCCTTCTCCCCTTCCATAAGTAATAAACTGAGGATGAGCTAGTAGCTCCGAAGTGGTCTCTGGGAGTGGTAGCTACAACTATCATATCCTGTGCATCTATGGAATGTGTCCAAAGTACACCCCTTAACGGGAAGAGCATTGATAAATAAAATAAAATGATACCCAATGGGGAAAAATCAGAATGGTAAGGAAGGGAAAAGAGAAGAAAAAGAACCAGAAAAAGATAGTATGGTGGTCTAGAGCTGACAAAGTAAGAATCCATGTGCCCTTTGATCGATAATCCTTAGGTGAGACCGCACTTAATATGCTTAAGAAGTCAGTAGGGTGAATTTGAATTGCTTGGATTGATTGTGGAGTTTACTTAGGACAGTTGCTAAGTGTGGGGGAAGTACATGTTGGTCTTGATATCTTGCAGTTTATTCTTTCAGTGGTTTACTAAGGGGAATCTGAGTGTTGTTGCTTCTAGGACAAAAAGAGTTTCTGAAAGTTTTCAAACCTCTTCACCATATTTTAGTTCTCTGTTTTGCTTGAGGGCAAGCAGGCTAAGTGTGGGGGAGTTGATATATCATGGTTTTTACCGGTTTTATGTCATGATATAAGTATGTTTTAGAGTCTTTTTGTGTTTCTTTCGAGTCTTTTATAGGTATTATTAGGTACACGCACGTTTGGAGTGGATTTGGAGATTATGGAGCTATATGGAGCATTTTGGAGTTTTGACCCGAGAGTTTGTGCTCACTGTCCGAAACAGAGGAGTGTGTCGATCGACGCACATCAGCATCGATCGATGCACATCGCGTTGGGCCAGACTCGCGAGAGTTAATGAAGAATTATGATATTGCAAAGTTGCCCAGAAGTTCCAGATATTTACACAGAAGCCCCAAAACGTGATTTAGCTATTTAATTAGGTTTTTAAGTTTTGTTTTAGATACGCTAACATGCTTTAGAGCAGAGAGTTTTTAGAGCTTTTGGGGCTGATCTAATCTTGTACTACATCTTGTTTTTGGAGAAGATTTCAAACCCCTTTACTCCTTTATTAATCTCTTTTATGCAATCTATTATTTCATTGATTATGTTTTCATATTCCATGTCTGAGTAGATTCATAGTTAGGTTTAGGGATTCTCAATAAGGTCTTTATGGTTTGCTAGATATAATTAATTCAGTTAAGGATTCATATCAATAGATGTTCTTCAATCTAAATTGTGTTTAATGCTAGTTCTAACCTTATCACTTAGAATCTAGATCTTAAGTTGCTAGATTAGCACGAAAGTGTGATTTAGAATCTGAACTATTTAGGTTGAGCAATATAATTACTCACAAAGAAATTTGGTTTAATTAGATTGTGAACATATCGAACTTGATCATTAAAGCTGGTTTAATCTGTTAGAAATTACAAAGACATTTGGATTTCTGCAATTAGGCTTAGAGAATTCTCACAACGAAAGTTGGTTAATTCTATATCTGTGTTTTGAGTTCTAGAACTGTGTTTAATTAGATCCTGACTGAATGATTTGTCTGCTTGTCTGATTTCCTGAGAACTCCCTAGACTTAGCGCCCTTAGTTTATTGCTTACAACCACAACTTGCTACTGATTTACTTTCTTTCTTGCTTTTTAGTTTCTCAATACAATTTTCTTTCTCTTAGTTTAATCTCTTTAGTTCTAATCCTATCGTTGCCTAGAGTCCTCGTGGATTCGATCCCTAAGTACTACATTGATATTAATGTGCACTTGCAGTTAGTATAGGGTAAAACTCTGACACCTATCATCATTAAGAGCTTCCAACTCCTTAGTCACTTTATCATCAATGTCTCCATTGTCCATTGGAACTTTCTCAATCCCACCAACATAGTTCTCCTCACTTTGGGCTAGATTCTCAACAAGTAGCTCCCCTTGATCAATTGTGAGGCTCAAAAACCTTCCTTTTCTAGCTACATCTAAAGTCCATTGGTGCTCATTGATCACTCCATGATAGAAGGTACTAAGGATAACTTCTTTGTTGAACCCATGGTGGGGACAATCATGAGTGTAGCCCTTAAGTCTCTCCCATGATTCATGAAAAGTCTCATGGTAGTCTTGTTTGAAGCTCAAGATGTCTTTTCTAGCTTGGGATGTTCTTTGTGGAGGGTAGAGCTTTAGGAGGAATATCCTCTTGCAATCATCCCAAGAATTCACCAAGTGAGATGGCAATGATCTCTCCCATTGGCTAGCTTTATCTCCAAGTGAGAATGAGAACAAAAGGAGCTTGACACTATCCTCATCCACATCTTCAATCCTAAATGTGTTGCACAACTTCTATAAGTAGTACAAGTGATTATAGGCTCCACTCTTGTACCTAAGAACCTTAAGTCTTGAATCAATCTAATCAAATTTGGATCGATCGTGTAAGAATTGGCTTTGATATGAGGAGGATGAATACCATAGATCATGCAACATTGAGGAGTGTCAAAACTTCCAATTGTTGGCCTTTTCTCTTGGATTGGAGTGGGTATCAATGGGAGTGTCAAGGAAGCTTCTTGAGGTTGAGGTTGTGGTGAAGTAGCTTGAGGTTGTGGAGCTTTAGTGATACTTCTTTGATTGTCAATCTCCAACACCTTAAGTGAACTTGGTTTGTCATGTCTCTTCCTTTTGGTTGGGTACCTTTGAAAGCACAAGAGAATCAAGGAAACCAAGTTAGTAACAACAAAAGAAAGAACGTTCATCATCTTAACTTGAGATGAATGAACCAAAGCAAAGAGAAAGAAAAGCTTAGTCTCAAAGACTTGAACTAAACAGGAATAGAAATCTAATTGATCAATCCTAAATTCCAAAATGGCAACGGTGCCAAATTGATAACTAGGATTTTACAATCCTTAGAGAGAGATATCAATTCCTCTTGCTTATCGTTGTAGCAAGAGGTATCGAACCAATTTGGGATAGGATTGAGCCAACTTGAATACACTAAACCCTAGAAGTCAAGCAACCAATTTAAAGTGATGATCCTAATGATTCTAGATGCAATTAACATTAAACAAGCAAACAAAATTTAAACAGAGAGAACTAAGCAAGCAAATAACAAACTCGAGGATCAAAGATTAAAGGATAAGGCTTATAGGTTGAGGTCAATGGATTGGTGACTTGGGATGATTAAGGATACTAATTCATACTTCAAGGAAGCTAATCTCCTAGCAAGGAACACAACCAATTGATTAGTCTAATCTCTTAGTACTAATCTCTTTCCCTAATCCTAATTCAAGAACAAACCATCATTTGTGAATTAAGACTAAGCAAGCATTCATAACAAGTTCCATATAGCTAACAATCACTCTAAACATCTATTTTCATGTGCTAGAATGTGAAAATCCTATCAAATCTAAAACTGGCATTTCATCGAACACATGGTGTGCAAGAAATCCTAAAAATTCTAATCAACATGATCAAGGCTAATTAGGCATTAAGAACACTAAGATAGAAGAGATTTAAGATAGATAAGCATTAGACATCCATTAATCATCCCTAATCAACCAAATCCTACCTAACCCATAAACCCTACGAGAAACTAGTCACTAATCATCCTATGATTAACAAAACCCATGAAGATCGTGTTAATCATGAAGATTAGCAAAAGATAGAAAGATTAAGAGAAGAAATCACAAAGAGAAATACTTGGATTAAACAAAGATTCAAACTTGTCTTCCAAAAGAGTTTTTGGAAACAAAACAAGCTTAAGCACAATAAAAAAATAGGTTTTTCCTTATATAGTGAGTATGGGGTGAACCGGGTCAACCCGGAACAAACCGGGTGTTGACCCGGTTCAATTGGATCAAAAGTGTGAAAATTGGGAAATGTATCGGCCCACCTGACCGATATGGTGGCCGATACTTCTTCTCTGTTTAATTTCTTCATTCTGCGCCAGTGAACGTATCGGTCTGGCAGACGATATGGTGGCCGATACATCTTCTCTGTTTTTCTTCGTGACTCCTGAGCAAAAGTTATCGGCCTCCTTAACCAATATCGAGGCCGATATCAACTTCCTGCTGGCTCTTTCGTCATCTTTCAAGCTCCATTCTCCATTCCTTAGCTCACCAACACTCCTTGCACCTGTAACACACCAAAAACACTCCAAATGCAAGCCTAAAATGCCTATTCCTAATCCTAGACACCTCTAAACTCTAAATGCAACAAAGGACAAAGAAATGAAATGTTAAGAAGCTAAGTGGAAACAAAACATGATCTAATCAACAACCTAAATGCATGAAAACACAAGTATATAAGTTATGTGTATGATCTAGTCAGGTTACTTATGTGTTTATAAATGCAGGACCTGAGGTTGATCACATTGATGACCGGGCATAGGCGCGTGGGGCACAAGACCTATTGGATGAATGGTAAGATAGACTGATTAGTTAGGATTGGAACATTCTAGCATATTGAGCAAACTCTCTATTGTATTCAATACCTTGGTTTGATTAATAAAATGTTAGTTTATCTTATTTGTTAATTATGCGTATTGCCTCCGATCTAAGGGACTGGAATATAAGATTGAATGGAATGAATAACATGGAAATAGAACTTAGGAAACGAATGAAATCTTAAGAATGGAATAGAATAAGAGACATTCTCCTGGGTCCTATGGCCGCAATAGGGTGTTTCAGAAGTTCCGCAAGATTATTGACAATGGAAACAATATATATATATATATAAGTGAAATAGTTCGATATACAAAAGAGTATTTGTGGCTTGTCGACGCTCTTGCAAACTAAACACTTGATCTTCTTCCTCACTTTACCCACAATCAAGCAAAATGGCTTTGAAAAAGGAAGAGATATCAATAAGTAACAAATATGAAGTGGTATATTATATCGATTACTACACCCAACACAGAAACAAAGTTATAATCCCAAAGTACTTAATAAGAACGACCAAAGATATCCATATAAGATCTAACGTTTATTTTGCCTCTTTTATGTGTACATTGATAATGACGTATAGTTTTATAATCTGTTAGCTTATAGTGTAAAAAGAATTAGAAAAGAAGTGCATATCTCTCTCTTCTCTCTCTATTTGAATTTTTCTCCAACAATGGAATCTTTTTCCATTTCTCGTCTAATCCTTTTTAATTGGAGTGGCGGCAGCGAGAATATGTTCATAGTATAGCTTCCGCTCCTGATTTCCTTCAAAACACGCAAAGTAGCGATTGTACTTTTCATGTGGAGGCTTTCCATGAACTTGTGCTCTGAGAGCTCTGTTTAGATATTCTCAAACTCATTTACATCATAGACCATTGAAGGATCACCAGATTCATGTGTAACGGGGAAAACTGATCAAGCATTGCTTCATATTCCTTTATGAGGTAGTGCAATAAGTCTGGAGTGTAAAAAGGTTGGTGAAGAACTTTTGGATGTAAGGTAAGCATATATGATCACCAATTCATTTGCCATACCTCTTCAGTATCTTAACCAATAGTTTAAACAAACAAAGGAAAACCCATCTTAACATTTCGCTCGAGGATTTAATAAACGACTATGATTAGATATGGATCTTGGATTTAAAATTCAAGTAAACGAAAGCAGTTGATTTTTGGTCATGAATTAGGATGTTAAGTCTCATGCTTAAAATCAGAAAGCTAAGCAATGTTCAGAGTCAAAGGTAGTATTTTCTATCCCATAAAGGTTGTGTTTAAATGTTACATGTATAGTTAAGACCACTGTAATTCTCCAGGAGAACCATCTCCATGGAAATCAACAATCTTCTTCCTTATTCTCATCATCTTCTCCTTTGAATCCTTACACCATCTCCAACTCAACTCCAAATCCCACTATAAAATGGAGTAAAATGAAAAATTCTTTTCAACCCTACTCCATATCTCATTCCAAAATGGAGTAATAAATGAGTTTACTCCAAATATAGAGTAACAAATAGGTTTACTCCATTTTTTAGCCATCACTCTGTTTCTACTCCAAAATGGAGTGGGGTTGGAGTAACACTCCAAAATCTCTATTTTGGGGTAAAAATTGAGTTTTACATTGGAGATCCCTTAGTTTTTACAATCCTATCTCTCAATTCCTTTGTTTACACGAAAAAATCAGATCTTTCCGTGGGCAATGTAATTAATCAAATCAGGGAGATCGTTT
The DNA here is from genome assembly GCA_030180135.1 of Orychophragmus violaceus. Lineage (NCBI taxonomy): Eukaryota > Viridiplantae > Streptophyta > Magnoliopsida > Brassicales > Brassicaceae > Orychophragmus > Orychophragmus violaceus. The sequence goes on from CM058240.1 coordinate 20,172,947, forward strand.
TGGAAATGTTACCTTTGATCTAATGATGTACTCTTTCTCCTTCCTAACAAAGAAATTGATGAATATCTCCAACTCGTCCTCCAGAAACTGGATGAAACTTATCGCTTCTTTCGACATTTTGAGGGGATGCTTAAGAAGATTCTAAATTACAGATCATTTACCATTCCCAATCATTCAATGAATGTTATATTGATTCAATGTCAAGCGGTCAAATCTCCGAGAATATATTCTGATTTGGAAGCTCTAAGACCTGAAGAGAATCAATGAATGTGGTTGAATAAATTCGGAAATAAATCCAAACTAATCTCCATATTATGTATTTGCAGTAGGACATAAAGTAGAAGAATGATAAAATGAGAAGAGGTTAAGAAATTCTTTTTTTTGTCAACAATAGTAATTATTTTTATTATGTGAAAATTAACATGTGGACTACTAAAAGGGATGGCGTGTCAGAATCTAGAGAGAAATCGTCCTCTAATAACTGGATGAAACTTATCTCTTCTTCCGACATTTTGAGGGGATGCTTAAAAGATTCTAAATTACATACCATTTACCATGCCCAATCATTTAGTTAATTTTATACTGGTTCAATGTCAACCCATCAAATCTCCGAGAATCTATTCTAATTTAGAAGCTCTAAGATCTGAAGAGAATCAATGCATGTGGTTGAATAAATCCGGGAATAAATCCAAACTAATCTCCATATTATGTATTTGCAGCAAGACATGAAGTAGAAGAATGACGATATGAGAAAAGGTTAAGCAAAAAAAATTTTTTTTTCTTTTTTTTACAACAGTAATAATTACTTTTATGTGAAAAAATTAACATGTGGACTACTAAAAGGGATGACATGTCAGAAGCTAGAGAGAACTCGTCCTCCAGCAAATGGATGAAACTTCTCTTCTTTTGACATTTCGAGGAGATGCTTAAAAAGATTCTAAATTACAAACTATTTACCATGCCCGATCATTTAGTGAATGTTATATTGGTTCAATGTCAAGCTGTCAAATATTCGAGAATTTATTCTGATTTGGAAGCTCTAAGATCTGAAGAGAATCAATGCATTTGGTTGAATAAATTTGAGAATAAATCCAAACTAATCTTCATGTTATGTATTTGCAGCAGGACATAAAGTAGAAGAATAGCGAAATGAGAAGATGTTAATCTTTTTTCTTTTTTGTTAATAATAATAATTTTTCTTATGTGAAAAATAATATGTGAACTAGTAAAAGGGATGACGTGTCAGAAGCTAGAGAGAATTTGTCTTCCAGCAACTGGATGAAACTTATCTCTTCTTCTGACATTTCGAGGGTATTCTTAAAATGATTCTAAATTAGAGGCCATTTACCATACCAATCATTTAGTAAATGTTATACTCATTCAATGTTAAGCTGTCAAATCTCCGAGAATCTATTCTAATTTGGAAGCTCTAAGACCTGAAGAGAATCAATGCATGTGATTGAATAAATTCGGGAATAAATTCAAACTAATCTCTATATTATGTATTTGCAGCAGCATGGCATGAAATAGAAAATTGAGGAAGTGAGAAGAGGTTAAGAAATTTTTTTTGGTCAACAATAATAATTACTTTTATATGAAAAATTAGCATGTGGATTATTAAAAGGGATGACGTGTCAGAGAACCCCTCCATCTGTTATATACTCCCTCCGTTTCACAATAAGTGTCGTTTTAGAATAATTTTTTCGTTTCAAAATAAGTGTCGTTTTATATTTCCAATGCAACTTTTGACATAAGTTACCCACTTTAACCTTAATATTAACCAATGAAAAAAAGAATGCTAATAGTCAAAGATAATTAATAAGGGTACAATAGAATTTTTAATATGTTTCTTAATTTGTGTGAAAAATGCTAGAACGACACTCTTTATGAAACGGAGGGAGTATAGGATTACTACAAATACACTTTTCTTAACATGGTGATATAAGGATGTTTGGTACGTTACAACCACTTCAAACGAACTTCAAACCCCCACACCATCATTAACAGCCCTAGTCACCAACACCGTCCCAATTGTTGTTACACCGCAAAGTATCATTTATTTCAATCGTTTTGTCGAAGAAACAAGTGATATGCGTGTGTTTGCATATTAATATTTAGGGACAAATCTTTTGGTAGGTAAATTCGAAGTGGTTAACCTATATTTTCTTAACGTGCAGTATAATTTACAAATAAGTCAATAAAATATAAATATTGGTAGACTAACAATTGCTATAAAAAGGAGTTTCTTTCGAATTATGTAGATTATACTACAAAATACTTTGAAAATAGTATAATATATAAATTATTGATGGGAGAAACTAAGACGGTCATTGAAGTGTGATACACTTCAGACTCGCTAAGGAATACGTGCAAGCAAATATTTTAACAAGTTAACGTCGCACACTTGTTTGTGTTTGTCTTTGAACTGTAAAACTAATTTCAAATGTAGTTTCTTGGTCCACATTTTTTGTAATAACTTGTTTCCAAATTTTATATAATGAAATAATTATTTTCCTATGAGTTTGCATGCAATTTCGTAAGTTCTTTTATTTTGAAAGACACTACCAAGGATTTTATTAGGCTATGTACAATGGCAAATTTATTCAACACCCCATTTTACACTCCACATCATTTTCTCTTTCTTCCACATCAATTTCTCTTTCTTCTACATCATAATTCAACACCATTTCATTTTATGTCATCTACAATGATTTTCTTTATTCAACACCTTCCCTACCCCACTAATATTTTTTTATATAATTTATATTTTATGAATACATATAATATTAATAATTAAAAATACAATACAATAAATTTATATGAACGTACGAATATTATATATGAACGTACGAATGTTATATATGAACGTATATATGATATTAATGAATGTATAAATTAAATTACGAAATTAAAACAAAACATAGGTTTCTATGAAGGTATATACCAGTGTTATATATGTATCTTATATATGAACGTATTAAAACCAAAATGTATGAATGTATAAACCAATGTTTAAAATTATAAAATGAAACATTGATATAATTAGTGACACTACTTGCTGCCAAAATACTTGTCCTGTTGAATAAAAAACTTTATACGTTATACTTTCCCTATGACGTCAACCTTTCTCTGTCCTTTTCTCTTTTAACAAAATTCGTTCGACGTTATATTCTCTTCTCACTTTCTACGTCACGTGGACCCAACGCCCAGCCCCATTATGGCATTGGCTGTCTTGGAGTACGTATTTACTCTCCGCTCACTGGCTCTTGCCTCGAATTGTTTGTTTCAATCTTAAATCATAGTTAATCAATGTATTGTGACAAAAAAAAAAGTTAATCAATGTAGACAATTTAAATAACTAAAAAGTATAATTTTCAAAGATTGCCATAATTAGTGTGAATTTCGATATACAGTAAAAACTTTATAAAATAATATTGGGCTATTGAAGCATTTAAATATTATTAGTTTTTAAAATTATTTATTTATAAAAAGTTTAATTTATTTAAATTTGTTTAGTATTAAAATTTATTAATTAACCAAATTATTAATAATTAAATATTAATTTATAAAATTTAAATTGTATAAAATCTTGTATGTTCTCCTTGGTTGATACTTTTTTTTTGGACAAACGGTTGATATTCAGTAGTTATTAGAAACTAGGGCTGGGCAAAAAACCCGGAACCGAAATACTGAACCGAATCCGAACCGAACAAAAGGAACCGAATCCGAACCCGAACCGGTAAAATACCCGAATGGATCCTAAACTTCTATATCCGAAGAATCGGAACCAAACCCGATCCGAACCGAGAACCGAATGGATACCCGAAATATCCAAACTACAATTATATATTCAAAATATTATTTATATTTAGACTTAATATAACAGAATTATACAAAATTATAATTACAAACTCAAATATATTGGTTAGTTTTAGACCAAAATAGGTTAAATATCCAAAATAAATGAAATATATGAAACTTCTAGCCATATTTGTCTAAATTTAACAAATTTTTGTTCAAATTAACCAATTTTATTTTTGTTTTATGATTTTTCGGGTATCCGAACCCGAACCCGAACCAAAATTATAAAATACCCGAATGGGTCTTATATGTTTAGACCCGAAAACCCAAAAACCCGAAAGACCCGAACCGAACCCGAATAAATACCCGAACGCCCATGCCTATTAGAAACACTACGTGCTTGCAAATACTATAATAATATATATTGTTAATATATGCAAGTAAACAGTCTGTTCGAGTAAGTTTTTATACTTAGAAAAGAGCTCCTTTCACGAGGTTTGTTTATTTGATCAACCACTCCTCTTTGCCGGGCTTTTCCCGGGAATCCATCGCCTCGTAGACTCCAGTTGTCATTTATGATTTGTAAATTTGTATCCTCTTTAAATGTTAAAATTATAGAAAATGTAACAAGAATGAAAAATAATCTCCGTTTGAACCTACTTTTTCAGGTGTTCGAACATACGTAGTTAGCGCACAGGCAAAAATATATACTTATTCTGTTTCTTAATATAGAAGGTTTTAGTAAAAATACATATACTAAGAAAAATTAATTTCTTTATTTTTAAACATAAAATATCATTTAATATTCTGTTTTCCAAGATTTCCAAAAAAAATTTTAATTGTATTGGCTTTTCAATATTTTATATTAAAATAAAATAAAATTTTGTATAGAAATGTGAAAACTTTTTTATATTTTAAACAAATACTAAAATTCTAAAACTTCCTATATTGAAAAACGGAGGGAATATTATGTTTAGATTTCAATCAATACCATTAATACTATTTTTTGTATTATGGTATCAGAAGATTTCTTTTAAAAGATTTCATTCAATAACATGTACGTGTTAAACGAATCCGGTTATCCGGCTTTTTTGGAATATTTCTATCTGGATTCGGATCCGTCGGATCTAGAATATTACTATACATATCTAGATTCAAACTATCCGGATATCCGGTTTTGGATATTCATAAAATATCGGATATCCATGGATATTTGGATCTAATCCGAAATTTGATTAATTTTTTTAAAAAATTTACATATTTCACACGAAAATGAGTTATGTTCGTTAAGAAAAAACCATAACAGAATCAATTCACAAATGTATTCAATTAAAATTTTCAATATCGACTTAGATATTGATCAAATGTCACACAAGTGATCTACCTATGTAAATATACAATATATTACACCTTTCATATCACTAACTAACATAATATTGGTGGCTAAATATCCAAAATTTAAAAATTAGTTTCTGATTTTGGAGATTAAGAAAGAAAGAGAGTTTGACAAAATGAGAGTGGAAATAGTAATACATTTTGATGATTAATTTGTTCAATGTGATGCATTATGTGAACTTTCTTTTATTTTAAATTAGACTCTATTTTAATTAGGTTTCAATATATATCATTAAAACTAAAGAAGATTATAAGAATATATATAAGAACATATATAATATAAATAGATTTCGGATATCCGGTTTTGAAATTTTCTATTAATCGGATTTGGATTCGTCGGATCCGCGATTTTACTATCCGAATTCGGATCCAATATCCTGAATATCCGTTTTTTTAACGGATCTGAAATGGATCCCGGATAGGATCTGAATCCCAAATAATAATTCCAGCCCTAAGTACATCTACTCATTTTGTTTGCTAGCTAATCTGATTATGGTCATAAAAGTCGTAGTTAAATATTTTTCACGCATGAATAGTGCTGTTTTGGAAAGAGAGAAAGAAAAAAAAAACACATGATAAATCGTAAAATGAATCAATAATTTAACTGCCATTTTTAAAAATGACCATGCGAGTATCTGGCTCATATGTGTTTTAAATTTATGTATGTCGGATATGAAAATAATCAGTATTTATCTAACAATATGTTAAGAGTGTATTTATATACTTATCTCTATAAGAAATAGTTTTTTAATAAATAATATAGATATTTATAATAAACCGATCCTTAACCGGAGATCAATCGGGTTTACAAAATCGAACCAACGTAAAAACCACAAACCTCATTAACCTAATTAACTGGGTAAGAACCTTCAACTCACTCGAGAAACTTTCAGATTTGCTGTCCTCGTCGCCATCGGTGGAAGCGCTCCAGGTTGATTCACGATGCTCGATGGCAACCTTCCCGCACGGCGTGGAGTTCCGACCCCAGCCGACGTTCCAGTAGTGCAAGCCTTGGCCTCCTCTCCCCTTCGCCTGGCGTTGAAGGTTCTTGGCGGAATCCTTCGGACTCACCCGACGGACCGTTCCCAACAAAATCCAATGTCGGCACCTCCTCCGAACTTCAAAGTCTAACGCGAGATTCTATCTCCACCGGTCACCTCCAATCTCTACTCTCTTCCGTCGATGAAGATTTCTCCGGCAAAGACGACATGCAACAAGGCATGGACCCGTCGCTTCACCAAATCACTTTAATGTGGCCACCACCTCCGTGACATCTCCGTCGAATGTGTCACCTCCCTCCAACTCCTCACCGGAAAAAGCGCGAGACAGATCCACAACGCTTCTCCTTTTCATGTGCTCCTCTCCACCGCCACACGTCCTCAAGTGGCTGGGAGACTCACGGCTCACCAGAATCGGCCGATTCGTTGGACTCCGCCCATGCTCCGCCGCTACAAAAGAGCTCTTACCTCGCAATGCCAGAAGAAAGAGAGACGAGGAATCATTGGCTCGATTCCTCCACCACGGCTGTGCTAAAAGCAAGCGTAAAGATGACGGGAGGCCTCTCACAACCACGACGGAAATCGTCGGGCCGGAGAAACCTCAAAAACAGCGAGATCGACAACAAAAAAACTAGAGAAACCGAGAGAGAAAAACTTCGGTTGCGTGAATATCACATGCACGAAGTTCGCTCGCTATAATAATTTAGATGAAACATTTTGGAACTGATCTAGTAGCTGTGTCTCTTATGTGATGAGTTAAACGAAACATGAGACCACATGTTCTTTGCATGTCTCTACCCTTTTACAATTTGGAACTGGTTAACCTCGGGAATGATTAACGTCAATCTAGATTGAGAAATCACTATCAAATCTGTCATCAAATTGCTTGAATAAGATTGATACAACATTTCTCAAACTCGCTCTTCAAACAACAATTTATGGTCTTTGGAGGAAACGTAATGACCAACGTCACAACCGTCCGTCGAAAACAGCTTTGCAAATGGCATATAACATATTCAATATCATCAGTCTGAGATTGGAGTCGCTTCGTTCGGATGAGCGTGAGGGACTCCAGCAGTGATGGTTCAGTGTTGTAGCTCTTCCCTTTTCTACAAGATTGATTTTTGGTTTCTATTGCATTATGTTTTTTTTTTTTGTATAACAATCTATGTGTTTGTTCTGTTTTTTGTTTGTTTTAGAATTCTTTCTTTAAATTTGTAATTTTTTTTGTTGACAAACAAAATAAATATTTGAACAAAAAAAAATTAGACGACCGGCGTAGTAACAAATCAATTTTTATAATATAAATAGAAATAGTATGTTAATGGCATTTTACATGGGTGAATTGCACCTACTATATCTTTGTTAACTTTTCCTTGCAATCTCATATGTTCTTAAAAGAGTTTGCATTGTCGTATCTTTTTGAGTGATTTGGGCATGTAAAAAGACAAAAATGCCCCCAGGCAATCAAACTATGTAATCCAACTAAATGTACAATTTAACTTGTGATGGTTGAATCAAAACTAAATGAACTCAACACTGGTTTTAACTGTTATATTAATCTGGTTCGGATTACTAAATGAACTCAACATTAGCTTTCTTCCTGTTTTTGCAACTTTTTGTATTCGATTCAATTCGGCCGCAAATCGTTTAAGGTGAGTAGTCGTCGATGAGGATAAGAGAATTGTTGGGCTGAATCAAAGATGGGTGGAATTGTTAGCCATCTCGGGATCAACGACGAAACAAGCAAACTGTTTTTGCTGGAACGAATAATCGATTGGGTGGTCGTTAGTCGGCAAACTCAACAGGTTGCTTTGTGGATCCGGCTTGCAGTTATTAGAATGATGAAGATGATTGAAGAAACCTGTTACAATCACGGGATTGCTTATATCTCATGTCGAATTTGTTTATATATCATGTTGAATTTGTCGAATTAAAGCAGGTGGTTCTCTGGTTTGCTTAATTAAGGCAGGTGGTTCTCGAATGTGTCGAATCAAGGCAGGTGGTTCTTCTCGTGTTTGCTTATATCTCATGTCGAATTTGTTTTCTAAGATCTAGAATCCAATTTCAACAATGCATCCGTCTTTGTTTTCTCGATTTATTTATAACTATCCGCGAGCCTGTACACAATTAATGTATTTTTCACCTTTTAACTAACCATCGTTTTAGGAATATGAACCGTTTCGTCCTAAAATCATCTATAAATATAAGGGATGCCAACCTTATATCTCTAACTAGGGATGAATATAGAAGATAACAATAATTTCGCCCCTTCTCCTCCCAGCTTCCTCGATCTTCCTGATGAAATTCGGAGATCGATTTTGGTCAGAAACGCTAGCGAAGTCGTTCGCGAGTACTACGTAACGAAGGCAGTGTGCAAAACCCTCCGAGATGATTCCGACCACGTGGATACCCTGTCCCAGATTGATCTTATAGGAACGAGTCACAACTTTCTTGGTTATCATCGCTTGCAACATGCATGTCTACTTGCCAACAATCCATCAGCGGTCTTTCAAAAAGCCATATCGGATTTTATGGACACAGAAGGAGTTGCCGCAGAAGAGCGAGCTGACGCGCTTGTCCGCCTCAAAAACTGCGCTGTTGCTGGAATCAAACCCGCAACGTATTGCTACGAAGTCATCCGGCGATCCATCTGCCCCCACTTGGTTTCTGATATAACGTTCCCTCAACTGTCTCGCACTGCTATTCGGGCCCTTAGGAGGCATGTCAAAGCGTTTCAGGGAGTAAGTTATCCTCACTATACCCCTCAATATATCAGAACCATCCGTGACTATGTCGACATTGAACGAATTCCCACATGTCCTTGCGCTGTTTATCGTTACTGGCTTGATTTGACGAACGAAAATGTAAAAGGTCTAGACATGTGCGATCTCTGTTTTTGGTCTCTCGAGACTTATGTCTTCTTCGATATGATCCCTAGGACTTTTTCTAGATGGGTTGATTTTTATTTCTAACCAAATGGATTGCGATTTTGTATCTATAAGTATTGCAATTTGTCACTATCCTATGTACGAATATATTGTTCTTTTTCATAGCATAGCATCCACTTTTGATCCAATTATCAATCTCTTATTGTCTTTCTATCCACTCTGTTATTATTTCATAGCATAGCATCCATTTTTGATCCAATTATCAATCTCTTATTGTCTTTCTATCCCCTCTGTTATTATTTCTATTACTCTTCTCTATCTATATCTCTGTTAATTTTTTTTTTATTGCTATCTGTTTTACATGGGCACATCTATTTTTTATTTCTGGGTTTTACATGATTGTCAATTTCTAAGGTGCAAGTGGATAGCGAATTTGTATCTATAAGTATTGCAATTATAATTTCGTCAACCATTGCATCCACTTTTGATCCAAACTTGGCCGATGTTGTTCATTTGGTCCTGCATTACTATCCATAATATGTTTCGATTTGCTAAGTTTCATTTATCCAGATTACCTTCTCATAACTACGTATATTTAGTAAATTAAATCAGTCTTTTCAACCAGTTTAGTGAAGAAATATATCTTGTCAAGACTTTTAAACATTCATATCATATATATACGTATGCTATAGGTTCATCTAACCTTTAATATCGATAAAACAAATTGTCCACCCTGTTCTTCGAAACAATCTTCCCAATAATGAGCTTGACGTCTACTTCAACTGCCCCTCCTTCTGAAGAACCATTACCTTCTAGGTGTATAGGCGTCGCAGCACCAACCATGTGCTGGTGTGGGGAAGACATCGAAGTAGGATATGGTACAACTCCTTCCAATCTTAATCGCAGATGGTTCAAATGTCCCGAAGCTATTCGGGTTAGTTTAAATCCAGATTCCTTTGTTTTTTTCTAGATTCACTTTATATTTCAGATTGTATTTTTTTAACTCCTAGTTTCTAAACAGCACCCAGATGAAGGTCACTTAAGCGAGTGGGTGGACGACTCTATTATGAAAGAGGTTGATAAGCTTTCCCAAGATCTTAAGAAAATTGTAGAGGACATCAAAGTTCTACAAAATTGGTCGACTTCTGTTGGTGAGGAAATGGAAATCAAGATAACAAGAAAAATCGAAGTTGATGTTGCAAAAAATAATAAGGCTTCTTGCGCCACACGCCATACACCCACCCGGATGAACATGATGCAGATTATCAGGATCGTCTTCATCTCTCTTTTCTCAATCAGTTGGACATTGAGCAATTTTAAGTTTCATTTTCATGGTTGAATGCTCGTTTATTGTACTTACTTCATCAATGTCTAGTATGGACGGATATCAACTTACTCATATTGTAGATCTCCATCCACCGTTGAGTATCTGTACTCATTCTATCCACCCCTATTATTATTAAGGCCCAGTGTTTTTTCTTATGTTTTTATTCGCAAATATTTAGTTTTATTCAATCATATGACTGTCAAATCGTATGATATCACAAGCAGTTATTCTTTATATCGTGTATCTATAGATTCATTTCACTCGTTTTATTTACTCTATTTAATCCACGGCAGACAGATTTGACTCTACTTAATGATGTTCTTGGGAAAAAAACAAAACTTTGTAGGAAATTGTCTAATCATAGATTACTAAGGCTCTTCTGCTGCCTACGATTTATTCGATCGATACGTAAATTTTATATCCATATCTCCCATAAAATTGCCTAACCATTTTAAGTCCATGAGTAAGTTTTGCCTATCCATTTGTACAACAAAATAAAACCATCCATCTCATCCAACCCTTTTTAAATATATCTTCTTAACTCCTCCTCTTCCTTAGTTATGTGTGCAGTTTCCATTCGCTTGTATAAATAATTGTCCATTGACCCCAACTATCCGTCGACAGTCTCAATACATTCCACACAAACAATGAGAGGAACAATCCCCCGCGTTGCTGAATCTTCTAGCTCTCCACGGCCTGTTCTCAACTTTCTAGATCTGCCTTCCAAGCTTAGGAGATTTATCCTTGCCAAAAATGCAAGCGACCACCTTCTGGAACATTTCAGGGTTCGCGCTGTCTTCCGGACCCTTCGAGACGACGCGGATCACGTTAATACTCTCCGTCAGATTAATCTTATCCAGACTGCTCCATTGGACCCACTCCCCCAATGCGTAATAAGGTTGTACCACACTTGTCTAGCCGCAGACAACATAACCGCTATTTTCTCAAAGGGATCTCCGACTTTATGTACACAGATGGTGGCAGACCGGAAGGTTTTAAAAACCTTAAACGATGTGCAATCGCTGGTTTCAAACCTGCTGTGTATTGCTATGAAGTCATCCGTCGTTCTATTACCCTGGCCTTGGATTCAGGTTCCGACATCCCTTTCCTCTCTCGATTTGTTATACGTTCTTTGAGAAGGCACGTCAGAGAGTTTGAGCGAAACCTCTGGCCTATTGGAATCTCCATGTATTTGGCGGATGTGGTCAGGGATGAGATTGACGGAACAAGGATACAGAGATGCCGCTGCTCTCTTTTCCGATATTGGCTAGACTTTTTGCACGAAGAGGTCAAGGCTTATGGTATGTGTGATGAATGTTTTTGGGCTATTGAGGCTTTATCCTTCTTCCAAATCATTCCCCAGACATTCCTAGAGTGGCCTTTCATTTACGAAGCAGATTCGGTTAACGAAGGCGGTTGGCACTACGCCTGAATCCAGATCGTCGGCGGTTGTTCGGGATTAGGAGTAGCTCAAAGCGGTGCCGTTTTGTGTGTTGTCATGTAAAATCCTAATAAATTGAAACGAATATATATTTATATTTAATAGCCTTTTTAAATTAAGTTCAGAGCATCGTCGGTATCCACCAATTTTAATTCTAAATAAACTATCCATCACATTTTTTTAATGTCACAGTTTTCAAAACTATAATCTTCAAGATCGCTTTTTCTTAATGTCTTACTCTCGTGAAGATATTTTTTCAGGGTATGTATCTATAATGATTGATCCCAATTTAAAAAAAATATAATTACTATATAATTTGACTATCCATTATTATATCACGCTATACTACTATCCATTACAGCATATACGCTGACTATATACATACCTCACGCTCTAACATATTTATTACCAGCCTCCATAATTATTATTCTATTCACCATCCATCCATTATTAAGTTTCGTTCTTCAAACTACTATCCATCATTTTTAATACTTCTCTTTGTCTATTTCTATAACATAAAGCCATCAAACCGAAACATTGCGATGACACCGAAACGTCGCGTTCTTTCGCATCTATAAATAGTACATGTCTACATTGCTTCCTGTCCACGCACTCAAAAAAAACCTCTCAATATGAAAAGGCTAACCCCCTCTGTTGGTGAATCATCCAGGTCTAACCCGTTGGTTCCCAATCGTGAAGATCTTCCGCTTAATCTGAGGAGTTCAATCCTTACCAGGAATCCTCGTAATCATCTTCGAACTAACGCGTCTCATTTGGACACTCTTCTTCAGATAAATCTTATTCAGGCACCCTCTCCTGATGACAACCGCGAATGTGTCGCGTTATTGTTCAACGCCTGTTTGGCCTCCAATAACATTACTGCTCTGTTTCTGAAATCAATTTCCGATTTTATGTACACAGAATACAGATATGGAGGTCCAGAAGCCTTCCATCAGATCAAACGCTGCGCAGTTGCTGGATGCAAACGCTGCGCAGTTGCTGGATGCAAACCGGCTATCTATTGCTACGAAGTCATCTGTCGATCTATTTATCCTGCTTTGGATACAGGTTCCTCAATTCCTTTCCTTTCTCGTGCTACTATTCGTTCTCTGAGGAGGCATGTGAGGCGGTTTGAGCGTACTAACTGCCCTATCGCCTGTATGTCCCTCGACCTGTCTGTCATCAAGGATGCAGTTGACGAAGACAGAATACAGAGATGCCGTTGCTCCGTATTTCGCAATTGGCTAGATATCATGCACGAAGATGTCAAAGCTCACTCTATGTGTGATGAATGTTTCTGGGTCATTGAGACTTTGTGTTTCTTCCAAATAATTCCCCAGACATTCCTCGAGTGGCCTGAGATCCCTGAAACTTCAGTAAATGCCGGCTCGATTGGTTACACAGGCAGTTGGCACGAAGCGGCTATGCAAAACGGTTCCGGTTTGGGCGACGGCGGAGCATAAAACGGCGTTGTTTTGGATTATTAATTTAGACTACATATTTTATTATCATGTTCGTACTTTCGTTTAGTTATCCAAATGCTTGAACGTCTAACGTATGATGCAAGTACTCTGTCTGTTTTACTTGTTGTTTTTTTTTTTGCTGATCAAAACTTGATTTTGTTTAGTTTTTGGTATCCATCATTTTTGCTTTATAAATCAGCAACACACAACCCTCAATTCATTCTCTTAGCACGTATCCACCACAAATTCTTGTAAAAGTACTTTAGTTTGTATAGATGATAGTAATAAACCATCATTAACCAAGCTTACTATATTTTTAACTCATTATTATAAGGATTCTCCACTCGCAACTTGTTCATTACGAATAGGTATAGAATAAATTCATTTAATATTTTCGTTTAACCCACCATCTACTCTGTTGCACTTTCTTCGATGCAATCTTCCTCTCGATACTCAATGTCTCGTTTGGTTAAACAAAAAGAACATTAACTCACAATCACCTGTCAATTCCTTTTTCAAATACATTACCCTAGCCACCTACTTAACTTAAGTGTCAGACTTAGTACTGTTCAAGGCTGCTTTATATGCAGTAGTCCAATCATTCACTTAACTAATGCAAATATGTCATGTCTCACATATCTATTTACCCCAGAAAAAGAAAAACCTTTCCCAATTTTAATCTCCATAGTCTAGGTTTCATTGCATTTGTATTATTTAGTTCCTCGCTATAGCTACAACGCATCCATTGTCTGACTATCCACCCATATAGCTACATTTTTTAATGGATTAGATAACACATCTTTCATGAATTTTGATATCTCCAGTCTCTACCTGCTTGTTGTACTAATTTTTTTCATGAATGTATTTCTTTTCCCTTATACACTACGGCGACGGCCACAATTCATAATCGTTTTCCAAATAAAATTATATTACAATACCCAAACGAGTTATCAGTAATCAAAGCAACAATAGGTCCTTAATTTCGTACAGATGGACACAACAAACTTTAAAACTAAGCGACCAAATCTACAACCAGCTCAATCGTCATAGTTTTCCCATCCGCCGTTGCCCCATCCTCCATTGTATCCATTGTTTATTTCAACCTCGCCCCAATTTTATTCGTTTTGCATAAGGCCGTCGTCCCAAGCATCGTCATCTCGCTCTTGCGCTGCCTCAATTATCTCAGGCCACTCGAAAAAAGTACGCGGAATGATCTCGAAAAAGACTAAACTTTCAATTGTCCAAAAACAAACATTACACATACCATGCCCTTTGACTCTCTCGCTTAGATAGTTTAACCAATATCGATGAACCGCGCACGGACAAGTCCTTAATACATCCCCATCAAATTCATCCCTTACCTTCACAAGCTCCTCCGATATTGGGACAGACCAAGGGTGCTTCTCGAAAGTCCTAACGTGCCTCTTCAGAGCACGTACAATATCCCGCTTAAGCAAAGGAGCATTAGAATCCGTTTCGTAATTGGGGGAGATAGACCGACGAATTACTTCGTAGCAATATATGGCCGGTTTGTAGCCCTTGGCGGCGCATTCTTTGATTCTTATAAAACCCTCTTCTCGTCTCTGGGTGTACATGAAATCTCCTATTCCTCTAAAAAAAACAGCAGAAGTGTTGTTCGCAGCCAAGCACAAGTTGTATAGATTTGTCACCTCATCACGTTCTTCCCGTTGGGGGACTTCCTGGACAAGTTCAATCTTCGAGAGAGTATCCACGTGGTTAGAGTCGTCCCGAAGAGTCCTGCATACTGCACGCACCCTGAAGTATTCCCTGATATTCTCACTAGCATTCTTCGTGATGATCATCCTTCTTATTTCTGCTGGCAGATCCAGAAGATTCAAACTGCTCATTTTGTACCCGTTTTAGGTTGTATGTTATTCTCTGGACATCGTGAATGTCCTCAACATTATATTTATACATCTTGGATAGGGTGCGACGCTTCGTTATTCCGCTATTGCACGTTATCAATAGCTATCCACCTATTTGTTTATTTCAACACACAAAGTCATATATTCTTATATTATAAATTACTTATACTATCCACGAACCCCCCAAAAACTACAATTACTAACTTAAAATTTAAAACCTCACCATTGATGTTCTGTCGTCTCACAATAAATTCATCGTTAACGTCTTCTCTGATTGGCCAATAAATTTAATTCACAAAATTATATTTCTTTACTCATTCAAAGCTCCTCGCCATTACTTCACAGTCAAATCAATTATTTTTTGCCAGTTTTACAGTCCCAAAGCAAGCGGCGCATGCCTTCTGTTACACGGGTCTGTTACACTACAGTAACTAGCTTTAAATTTTGCTTTAATTTGATCCCACTTAAGCAAATTAATTATTTATTACCCTCGTTTAAATTATACTCGGATCACAAACTGTCCATTGTGAATTCTTATAATTATCCAGTGGGACTTCTTCTCTATCATAATTATCCATTGTGACTTCTTCTAATGGATCCGGACAATTTCATCTACATATGTAAGTAAAACCAGTGCTAAATATTATTAATATACATGCGGCCTAACAATATGTTACTGTCACCCTATACATGACCACGAAAGCCGATTGTAGCACAAAAAATCCATCCGTTTCTATCCATACACTTAGAATGTGGTAAACATAATCCATACATTTCTATCAATACTATTACATTACTGTCCCTCGAACATACACATGGATTGTTTGTAAAATTAATTCATACGTAAGTATCCACAGACATTTCCCCGAAAGTACATCGTATCCATGTATCAATAATCCATAACTCAATCTCTAAAATTCTTTATATGTTTATCCAATCCCGTGATTGTAACAGGTATATTCAATCATCTTCATCATTCTAATACCTGCAAGACGGAACCACAAAACAACCTGCTGAGTTTGCGGTCTAACGACCACGTAAACAGAAACTATAAAACCTAATCGATTATTCGCAAACAGAAACAACCTTCTTGTACTATAAAACCTAATCAATTATTCGCAAACAGAAACAACCTTCTTGTATCAAGGCAAACCCAATCGATTATTCGTTCCAACAAAAAAAAGTTTGGGTGTTTCGCCGTTGATAACGAGATGGCGAACAATTTACACACATCTGTGACTCAGCACAACAATTCTCTTCTTATCGACGACGGCCGAAGTGAATCGAATAAAAATAGTAGAAAAAACACGAAGAAAGCTCTAAAATAATCAGAACAAAGATTAAAATAACAGTTAGAAAGATTGCTTTAGTGGGAGAGGATGCAAACTAAATGGAGTTAGCCATCTAACTTGACTCTAGCTAACTAGTGCAATTCAAAAACAATCTTTGAAACTAACTAGATTATAAGCTGGAAAATCAATTTAGTTGGCTTTCTAACTAGGGGCAAAAAGGTAATAGCACACCCAAAATCAAGTAGAAAAGATACATAAATACAACCAGAATTGTAAAGATATAAGATTGCTATTACTTTCTGATAAAGATACACTGGGTGCAATTAATCCCATTTTACATGCGTTGTCGTCTGATACTATTGTTGCATCTTTAAGATTTTCAAACAGTACACGTGTGAAACCAGGCCTAACAAATTGTGACGCGTAAAACCTTAACGATTAGGTATTGTCTTGTTTGAAAATGCGCTAGACGCTATACACGCAACCGATACGGACCTAACGAATTATTAAAAATTCGAGATAAACTTGAAAAGTATGTGAGACATATTTTATAATAATTTAAATATTTTCATATGTAATAGAACATATTTTAAAGTTGGTATGCATATGTTTATCTAATATTCATAGAGAGAAAAATTAGGGTAGAAAATGATTGTTATTTGTTTTAGTTCACATCTGATACAAAAAATAACTACACATAAGATTATACAAAAAATAATACCATTGGTTTAGGGTCCAAAACGTTAGATCTCCACTGAGATATGAATTATTTGTAATGGAGCTCAGTGGGCCGAACTTAAAACCAGACTAAAATAAAAGGTTCATACAAAAGCCTAGAGAAAATACAAAAACTAAAGAACAATACATAATTTTTTTTTTGTCGGCAACTATTTTATTAAACTGAAGGTCCAATGGACAAGTTTAGCAAATACAGACATACAAGATAAAATTATTATAGGGTTTAATGGGCTACAAAGGCCCAAAGACAAAACCGAAAAAATTGCTTTCGTGGATAAGCACGAAGCGGTAGGGCTACCACGCGTCAATCCCCAGATAAAACTGGCATGCAGATCGCCGACAACCGATTTTGGTGTCTCCAACTGTCTAAGCTGCAAGACTGCGATTTCCTGTCGATCTAGACAATCTAAAGAGCACCGTATGAACGACAAGTTGAGATGCTATATCTCTTGTTCTGCAGCCAAACATCGCCAATATGAAGCGCCTCATAGATTTTCCAGACAAAGAGAAAATCAATCTAAGCAAAACCAGTCGACCCGTTTAAAACTCGATCGGGCAGTGCACCGTCCGACTCAAAAGCGCACGGAGAGAGGGGAGAAGAAGATAGATCTTCAGCGGTACGACGGAGAAGCACTATGGCAAAGATCAGGAAGTCCGGACAAAGCGGATCCGGAAGAAAAGTCCGACAATTGTCGGAAGCAAAAGTCGATCATCAGAAAACCATAGATTTATTGAGAGAAAACCGATATGATACAAAGAGAAACCCAAAAAGTATACACAGAGCCGGACCGGCAGCGTGGCTACGAGAGCCGAACCACTGGCGTCCGACTAGAGAACACAAATTTGTTGATCGGCGAAACGAGTAGAGAGAAGGTGGAGAAAACGAAGAGAGAGATTTAGGTTCTCAACTTGAACAATACATAAAATTTAATTGACAAAAAACAATAAAAATAAAGAATGAGAGACCCACAATGAGGCACCCACTAGATCTTCTTCCTTGTTGTAAACGAGAGTCTCAATTTTCTCTTCTCAAGTTTCTCTCTCTTTTCATAGATTCTTGATAACAAGATTTTACAATCTTTTAGAGGTATCAATTCCTCAAGCTTATCGTGTAGCTATGAGGTATCGAACCTTTTTGGGATGGATGCAACCAATAAAAATGCACAGAACCAATCTAGACAAGTCACAATTCAAATTTCAAGTCTTAACAAACTAAAGAACCAAATTCAAATAACTAAGCAAGCAAATAGGAAGATTTAAAACTAGAAATCAATATTAGAAAACAAGGCTATGGGCTAAGGTCAATGACTAGAACCAATTAGAGCTAACAAGGACACTAATTCAATCAACAAGATGCTAATCTCAAGCAAGGAACACTAAACAATTGACTAATCCAATATCTTGGCACTAATCACTTTCTCTAATCATAAATCAAGAACAAATTCTCATTTGTGAATTAAAACAAGGCAAGCATTAAGATCAAGTCCCATTAAGCTAATAATCACTCTAAACATTCATTCTCATGAGTTAGAATGTGAAAATCCCCTTAAAGACTCTATCAAGCATTTCATCGAATACATGGCGTGCAATAAAAACCAAAGCATCTAGATTAACTTGATCATGGTCAACCTAGCATTAAGAACATCTAAAAGGGTAAGATCAATCATAAATAAGACCTAAGCATCCTTGATTCACTCTAATCAGCCTTAGTCTACTTAACCCATAAACCTTGATGAAGACTACTCACTAATCATTATATGATTAACAAAACCCATGAAGATAGTGTTAATCATGAAGATTAGAGAAAGATAGAAAGATTAAGAGAAGAAATCACAAAGGGAAATACTTAGATTAAACAAAGATTCAAACTTGTCTTACAAAAGAGTTTTTGGAAACAAAACAAGCTTAAGAACAATAAAAAATAGGTTTTTGGCCTTATATAGTGAGTATGGGGCGAACCGGGTATTGACCCGGTTAAATTGGATCCAAGTGAAAAATCTGGGAAATGTATCGGCCCACCTGACCGATATGGTGGCCGATACTTCTTCTCTGTTTAATGGCTTCGTTCTGCGTCAAGGAACGTATCGGTCTGCCAGACCGATACGCCAACCGATATGAGCTTCCTGTGCATTCTGGGATTTATGGCCGAGGAGATGTATCGGCTGGCTTAACCGATGTGGAGGCCGATACATCTTCTCTGTTTTTCTTCGTGACTCCTGAGAAAAAGGTATCGGCCTCCTCAACCGATATTGAGGCCGATATGGACTTCCTGCTGGCTCTTTCCTCATCTTTCAAGCTTCATTCTCCATTCCTTAGCTCACCAACACTCCTCGCACCTGTAACACACCAAAAACACTCCAAATGCAAGCCTAGAATGCCTAATTCTAGTTCTAGATGATCCTATACTCTAAATGTAACAAAGAGCAACAAAGAATGAAGAAAGTAAGGAAAAGAAGTCAAAACATAAACAAATCATTATCCTAAATGCAATGAAAACACAAGTATATCAATTCCCCCAAACTTGAATCTTGCTTGTCCTCAAGAAAGCATAAGACAATCAAACAATTTGGGAGAAAGGTTTGAAGGCGGGAGCTCATATCCAAAAGTTTAATCAAGATCAACAAGTTTCATTTAAAGACCATGCAACCAAGATGTAACTAAGTCAAGCTTACTCCAAGGATATAGCCCTACTCATCAAGGCCAATTCTCTAACCCATTTCTCAACTTACACAAGAATTCATATCAACTAGCTCTTTGACATTGATTAAGCATTTCAAGTGGATCCTACTCACAACAAAGTGTTCAAACTCATTTGGCAAGGGTTAAGGTTTTGAGATAAAGATGATCTCAATCAAGAAGAGGGGTTTCTCCATATGCATTTAGGTTCTCTCAAGAAGAAATGAATGAGCTTGTGGTAAAAGGCTAAGAGTATAGAAGCAAGTGACGCATACTATAATCATTTCCGTCTACCCATTTCCCCAATGACTTCTACTCTCACTCTAGCCCACCTAGTTTGTGTCTACCCTTTATCAAGGCTATTTTTGCATCATCCCTCTTTCTCAATCAAACACTTTCCAAGAAACTCCCCAAGGATCATTCAAAACTTTTCAAAACAGTGGCAATTCTCTTCTTTCAACTTAGCTCAAATCCTCCTTTCTTTAGCAATGGTCTCTTTTCATAAACTTTCTTTTCTTTCTTTAAGTTGAGCACTTTGGCTTCTTTTCATTTCAAAACTTGAGACACTTTTTTTTTATTTTAAACATTCTTTTTAAACACTTTTGCCAACAAACATAAGATCCCATTCAAAATCCCTTTATTTCTTTCCTTTTCCAAATCCCTTCTCCCAAACTTTAATCCTAGCCTAATGCAAGCTAAAGGTAGTCAAGCTTGCATCTACACGGAAATTTTCTTCTAGTCGCCTCAAACTCAACACCATTTGCCTAGCTCATTTCAAAAGGCCTACCTCTCAATAGAGTGTTTATGGGCGGAAAGAAAGATGGTGAAAGGCGAGGAAACTATTCAAGCAAGCAAGAGCGGTAAAAGGGAAAAGAATGCTTGCATATTTTGGAGGTATCCATGAGTTTAAAACACTAAGAAGGAGAAGGATAATTACAAGTCAAATTAGGGTTCTCACTTTAAATAGAGCTAGCTTCAATTCACAACTTGCTTCAGTTTTAAAATGAGACTAAAGGTCAGCGTTCCAAGCAGGGTTCGTTCTAACTTTCATGCTTAACTCGGGTTACAATCCAAGTGCAATCACATAGCTTTAAAGCTAGCATTTGAAACAAGTTTCACCCAATTAAACTTTACAAGGAAATTCAATCATTGCTCCCTATGCAAAAACAACCTATATGATGCAACTAGACTCAATCCTACGATGCTATTGCAACTAAATGCTTTCTTTTTGTGAATTTTTTTGAAATTTTTCGATTTTTTTGGTTTTTCTATGCCTTAAGTGAAATGCATGAGACTCAAAATGTGAAAGAGAAAAATAAGATCAAAAGAAAATCGAGATTAGCAACGGGTCATTCCCCCAAACTTAAATCACACAGTCCCTTATGTGAAAGAAGAGAGGAAGAAAGACCGAAAACAAACAAAATGCCATGAAAGAAAAGAAAAACGAAATATGTACAAGGGTGGAGTGTTACCTGGTCTAGTTGTGGTGGGAAGGAGATGAAGAATCTCCCATGGAGTATGTTGGGTTTGAGGAAGAGCAGGATGGTGTCCTCATTTCCCTTCTCTTTCGCCTCCTCATCTCGTGGCTGGAGTGGCGGTGAGGCTCGTAGTAAGGTTCGTCAGCCATGCGTGAGGCCCATCCGAGTTCATGACCAGCCATAGAGTATCGTGCTTGCTCCATCTCTGTCTCCTCAACCAACTGATCAGCTTCTCCGATCACCTCCTCAGTGGCTGCCCAGATTTCCTCATCCAACTCAGTAGGGACCTCTCTTGCTGCGGATGTCTGCCCGGGAGTGCTACTCTTGTCTTTCTTACCTGTTAGAAGCTTCAGCACCTTGGTAACCTTCTTCAAGCAACTAGCTAACTTCTTGATGTTTTTACCATGCCACTTGATTTGCCTTTGAAGGTCTTGGTTCTGATCCCTTAGTGCACAGACAGTTTTGTTTGCAATTGGATCATCCAAGGGCTCAATGTAGTAGCGGTGCAACCCATAAACCCCAGCAGGTGCTTCTGGCGACTCAGAACCGGCTGCACTTTCTCTTCGCGGTACGCGGGGTTCGAATTGATGCTCTATCCCGTGTAGAAATCTGATGTTAGCCGCATCATCAAAGCTCGTAATAGCGGTGTTCGGAAGCAGATACCTCTCTTCATACTCCGTATCTGAACACATCCGGTAAAGAGGACGCCTCGGGGGCCTGTGAGATCCGGGATTCACACTAAGAATTTGTATTCGTGGATTTGGACTTTTGGATATAGAAATGGTATAGTTTCCTATGAATCAAAGACTTTATTGAGATTGATCGTCGAGATAGAACAAACACAGTCGAGAAGAGAGTACAAAGTATAAATCGAGCTATCTAATCGAAGTGTTCTTAGCCTAGGTTGGAATTGTCTTTAATGAGCCGCCACTTCTCTTCTTAAATAGCCTCGATTCTGATCTCTTCGTCCCGATCTTTCGGCCTCGTCGTTGTAACGATCTCCGAGATTTATGCGGATCGGTTGAACTGGCGAAGACCGAGTTGCTCTATCTCCACGTCATCCTCTGTCGAGCTCGAGCTCGATCGTCTCCGGCTTTGGCATTGTCTGGGCCTCTCCAAGGCGTTTGCTTCGCTTGGGCCCAACAAGAGAGTTGGCTCTCCCGTCTGTCTCTGATTCTGGAATGGGCTCGTAATTACGGGCCTTTGTCTTGTCTGTTAATGGGCCGGATTTCCTAGGGGGAAATCCAGTACCAACAATAGCCCCCCAGCCCATTGAATTCGAGAAGTCGAGGTTAATGGGCGGTGGACGTTCTTGGGAAGAGGCGCGTGCCTAGGATGTGACAAATCTAATGATTATTTTCGCCCCATCCGTTGATCTTGTTTTGATCCAATGGCGCGGAGTGAGCGCGTGAGACGAGCTGAACTACTTATCAGCGCGTCGGCAGTTGTTGCGTGCGCGGATTTTTAGAATCCATTTTCCACCGTAGATCTGGTCGATCGTTAACGGCTCAGATTCGAAGATCGCAAAGCGTCTTCTCGGGCTCGTTCTTTTTTGATGACGTGACCCAATTACTGCGCGCTTTGGAGCCGTTGATCTCAGATCAATGGCTGGCGAGAGGGAAGCAAGGGGTCCGAGTCATCCGATCCTATCAGCAATTAATGCGAGTAAGGAGTCGTACGGGCGATACTGCGCACAATCTTTGATATAAATAATCATTTGCATTGTTTGAAGGAAGTCCTTTGCTTTCCTACTCTTAACCTGTTCGAACTTTTTCTCCCTACTTCCTTTGTCGTTAGAGAGAAAGTTTTCTTTCAGAAACTTTCCTTTTTCCTTCATGGCTTCTAGGGATCCTGCGGGAGCGAGTACGAGTGCGGCGGCGGGGTCGTTTGGACCGCACCCGCCGTCTTCGTTAACCGTGGACCGTATCCAGCAATTGAGGGTGCTCTGCCGGATTCCGACGGAAGTTGAAATCGTCATCCCTTCTTCGGCGGTATCCCTCGAAATGGTCATAGAGGGCTACTGCTGTGCCTCCTATACGTATTTCGAAAAATGTGGGCTTTTCTTTCCCATTCCTCGCCTCGTCTTCTTGGTGCTGGCCCAACTCCAGATGGCTTTCTATCAGATGACGCCGAATTTCGTTCGGTACGTTATCGGACTCGGAGTTAGGGCTGCGGAGGAAGGGATTGAGTTTGGTCCTGAGGAGTTAATGCGGGTTTGCTCGGTGAAGCAAGATTCCCGCTTTCCGGGGTCGTACCGTCTTTCCCCCCGGTTTGGGAGGATTTTGGACGGTCTCCTGCCGAGGGAAGGGTGGAGGGACCAATATTTTTTCTTTAGGACGACTCACCACTCGGTCGGAGAGTTTGATTGCTCGGTCGTTCCCTCGCGGTGGGCTTCCGACGTTGGTGAGGCTTTCTTACTGCTATTTTGGTTATTATTTCTTGTGTCAGTTTGATCCCTGACCTGCTGCGTTATATATTGCAGAGTTCCCTGAATCGCTTGACCTTAATCCTGTCACGGAGGCCTTAATAGCCCGTGTGAGGAGAGGTTCCGTTAACTGGGACAGTTTCACGGTCGAGCGTGTACAGGCTGCCTTGAGGGTCAATCCAAGAGGGGTCCCACTGGGTCGGTACCGGGTCTTTCGGGAGCAAACCTTTCCTCCTGTACCTCGCGGGACTTCTCTGGGTCGAACCGTGCGACCCCCGCTTCGTATATTCGAGCGGGCAAGAGAAGGTGAGTTTTCTGTTCGTGACATTCGGCTCGTCATTATTTGGGAAGAGTCTAAAGACTTCTCCCCTCCTTTTTTATTCTACAGGTCTTCCTTCCTCGGGCGTGGGTTCGGATGCCAGCACCCCATCTCACGAGAAGCTATCTCGTAGGTCGAGGAGTCGCCGAAACGGAAAAGACCCCATAGATCTGGCAAAAAGGGTGGAGGATGGGAGTCTGAGCAATGCGCTCTTTTTTGCCATGTGTGATTCTCCTCTCCCTTCCACGGTTGTCCCCCCGAGCTCCGGGGCCCGTGATGCGTCCGCGGAGGCAGGGGGGTCTCCTCCTCTCCGGTTATTCGGAGGGCGGACTCGGTTCCGTCCAGGGAGCCGGCTTCGCGCGATCCTTGCCCCGATGATCAGGACGTAGGTAGGGGTCCTTCCCCCGTACCGAAGCATCGAAGGATCGATACAGAGACGAGCTCAAGTAGTTCGAGCGAGAGTGTCGGGATGCCCCGGGGCGCGGCCCGTTCGTCGAGGCACGTCGGACCCGCAGGGGTTCCGCTTCCAGTTACCGGGTACCCGGCCTTCGGCGATTTGTATGCCAGGATGGCCGAAGCCACTGGAAAGGCATCAACCATAGTTCTTGTTTTTGCCTTTCTTTGGTAAGAAAGATATTTGAAATTCGTGTCTTTATGTAGTTTCTAGAGGCTACAAGCGGACTTATGGTCCGGTCCGAACGCGAGCTTCGTGAGAGATCGCGGTAGGATGAGCTCGAGGCCGCTAGGAGGTCGGCTCGTATTTTGACCGCAGAGTTGCAGGATTCCTTTGCTCGGGAGGAGGAGCTCGAGAGGAAACTGGCTCGGTATGAGGGGATCGAAGCCCGGCTATTGGTTCTCGAGAATCGCGAGGAGGACCTTTCCCAGAGGCTTCGGGCGGCCGAAGGCCGGGCGTTGGCTGCCGAAGAAACGAGTCGAGTCGCCACAGCGCAAGCTGCCCAAGATCGGATCGATCTGGAGAGAGTTCTTGCGGGGAGAGACTTCGATATAAAGGTCGCGTCCCACGAGGCGAGGAAGAAGATGAGCGGGGAATATTTGGAGATCCTTAAAGGGATCAAGGAGAAGAGCGAGAAGCGGAAGCTCGAGACCAACATTGAGATTCGCCTCCAAGAAACCCTGGCCAATATCGAACTCATCACGGAGTTTTCTTCCGGCGAGCTTGACTTGACTCGGGAAGTTCTGAGGTTGGCCGACCAGAAGAGGATGGCCATGGAAGAGATGAACGCCGCGGCGGTCTCTGACTTCAGTGTCGGCAAGTTGAACTTGCCGGCCGTGTCGAGTGACTCGGTCATTTTGGCACACGCTCCGCCACCGGTTGTTCCCCGCCTTGATCAATATGGATCGAGCCTCCCGACTGGGATTGCATCTACCGGTGATCAGGCGGATGATGGAGACGAGGCTTCTTCGCGCTCTCGACAATGATGTTGCCTCTAGGGGCTTTTTTTTTATATGTACATTCTTTGTTTTTTTTTGTTTTGGAAAAACATTTATTCGCCCAAGCGGGCTTTGTTCGAGGACATTGTGTCCTTCTTTTAACGAATTTCTTTTGGAGTCTTACATGCCTTAGCATAGACTTTACTGTTTTAGTACCTTCACGATTTGATCGTTCGTACTTGAGTTCGGGTCCCTTCGTAATGTGCAGTACGAGTTTAATGTTTTAACGGAAAAGATAAATCAAGTAAACTTACAAAGGCTCGTTGTGCGCGGAGGTCTTTCCGTGTGATTGGTTGCTTTGACTTCGACGTTTTTGTTTAACGGGAGAGGGTGGCCCTCTAGTTCTTTCGAGCTGTATCAGGTCGGGAGAATTGACTTTGGGAGAGGCCGTTTCAGGTCGCTCGGAAGGGATATTTTCATATCGCTTTGGCTTAGGAGAGATAATTTCATATCTTTCGTTTTGGGAGAGATAATTTCATATCTTTTGTTTTGGAAGAGATAATTTCATATCTTTTGTTTTGGAAATGCTGTGATGAGATATTTCGCAATGATTCTAACTTTCACGACAGAAAGAAGCATTGGATTAAGAGACTTATTTTGATTTCACAAAGATAAGTTGGGGTAACTTCCTCGGAAGCTGCTGAGCTCGGCGTGAGCTTTGTTTTTTTTGGGGGGGCGGCTGCGCTCGAAGTCGAGCTGCCTACGTACCATTTTTAAGGGGATCAAGCCATTTCGTAGTTCGATTATGTTGATGTACTCCTAGTGGAAATACTTTTTGAGGTTGATGATGTTCCAAGGTCGTAGTTCGGGCTTCTGGGTTTCCACCGACTTGAGTCGGTAGACCCCGTCCTTTACGACGTCGGTGACCTGGTAAGGACCTTCCCACTTCGCTCCTAATTTTCCAGCGTGTTCTTCCTTTTTATGGTCGAACACTTTTCGCAAGACGAGCTCTCCTACTTGAAACCTTCGAGTTTTGATTCGGGAATCATAGTAGCGAGCTGCGGCTTGTTGCTAATTCTGGAGTCGAGCTAATGCGAGGTTCCTCCTTTCGTCGACGAGGTCAAGCTCGTCAGTTATCATCTTGTTGTTAAGTTCCTCTTGTCGTGGGCATTCTTCTTTGCGAATGCTTGACACGAGAATTTCAGCTGGTACTACCGCCTCGATTCCGTAAGCCAGCGAGAAGGGAGTCTCGCCAGTGGATTTGCGGGGGGTAGTCCGGTAGGCCCAGAGTACGGCTGGGAGTTCGGCACTCCAGGTTGTTTTGCACTCGTTGAGCCTTTTCTTGAGGCCGTTCATAATCGCTTTGTTAGCTGCTTCTGCTAGCCCGTTCCCTTGGGGGTAGCGTGGCGTTGAGTAAGTCAGCTTTATGTTCCAAGTTCTGCAGAACTCTTTGAACGTGTTTGATATGAACTGAGATCCGTTATCGGTGACGACCTCGTGGGGTAGTCCATGTCGGCAAACGATGTTTCGCCAGACGAACTCCTTAACGTGAACGTCCTTGATTTTCTGGTATGACTCTGCTTCAATCCACTTGGTGAAGTAGTCCGTCATCACCAACAGGTGTGTGGCTTTCTTTTTGCCAGATGCGACCAGCGGTCCAACGATGTCCATTCCCCACCGCATGAATGGGTATGGTGATGAGATAGAGGAGAGTTTCTCCGACGCTTGGTGGATAATTGGGGCATGCTTTTGGCATTTATCACACTTGTTGGAGAAAGATTCGCATTCGGCGGCCATTGTAGGCCAATAGTAGCCTTGCCTTTTGATTCGCACGGCCAATGCTCTTCCTCCGGAATGGCTTCCGCAGGATCCGTCATGTGTTTGTGTAATCACGGCCAGAGCTTGCTTTTTGTCAAGGCATTTAAGGTAAGGTCCGGAGAGGCTCCTTTTAAAGAGCTCTCCTTGTGTGACACAGTACCTCGCACTCTGCGTTTTAAGTTTCCGCGCCTCCCATTTGCCGTCGGGAACTTCGCCGTTTGTGATGTATCGAATGATCGGAGTTCTCCAATCTTCGTCGTTGTTAGGCTCAAGTCCCTGACTAGTGGATGCGGTCTGAATTGGTCTGTCGGGGACGTTCGCGACGTAAACGGTGCTTCTAGGATCAAGATCATCATCAATCTCGATGGTGTCGCTATTAGTGTCTCCGGGACACTCTTTGCGTTTGACATCGTCCTTCATAGCGGGCTCGTCCTTTTTCAAGGACAGAGCTTTGAGAGCTATGTCGATGCTTGGTTTTTCTATCCCTTCGACTGGTATGATCCGTTTGAGGTTATGATCTGATGTCGATGCTAATGCAGCTAATGCATCGGCTGCGGTGTTTTCACCTCGTGGGATTCGTGTTAGATCGAAGGATTCGATCTGTTCGGCCAATGTATGGACTACCCGTAGGTATGCTTCCATTCGTTCGTCTTTGGCCTCGTAGTCGCCATGATATTGGCTCGTGATCAGTTGGGAATCGCTGAAGGCGTTTACTTCCCGGGCTCCTATGGCTGTCGCGAGTCTGAGCCCGGCTATTAACGCTTCATATTCAGCCTCGTTATTCGATGCGGCGAAGCCCAATCTGAACGATTGTTCTAGTACTTCACCCGTTGGGGAGACTAATTTCACTCCGACTCCGGACCCTTGTCTTGAGGAAGCTCCATCGACGTAGAGCTTCCATCTTTGGGCCAAAGTCGGGTCGAGTTCTATAGTCGGAGGGAGCTCGATTATGAAATCTGCCAATACTTGTGCTTTTAGGCATGTTCGAGCTTTGTATTCAATGTCGTACTCGCTAAGTTCGATAGCCCATTTGACCAATCGACCTGATTGGCTCGGACTGTGAAGAATGGTTCTCAGTGGTTGAGAGGTCATCACTATGATGGAGTGCGATTGAAAGTACGGTCGGAGTTTCCGAGCCGACGTTACTAGCGCTAAGGCGAGTTTTTCCATGGCGGGGTATCTGGTTTCAGCGTCGATCAAGGTCTTACTGATGTAATACACCGGCCGTTGTTCGTTCTGTTCCTCGCGAACCATGACTCCACTTACTGCTGCCGTCGAGACAGCTAGGTAAAGGTAAAGGGGTTCTCCTTCTACTGGTTTCGCCAGTATGGGTGGTTCGCTTAAGTAGGCTTTGAGCTGAGTGAATGCCTCTTCGCACTTTTCGTCCCAGAGGAACTTTTTGTTTGCTTTTAACAAGTGATAGAAGGGTAGACATTTATCAGTCGACCTTGAGATGAAGCGATTCAGAGCAGCTATTTTGCCGGTTAGGCGCTGGACTTCTCGCGTCGTTCTGGGAGATTTCATCTCTATGAACGTTGCGATCTGTTTGGGGTTCGCTTCGATCCCTCTTTCGGTCACCAAGTAACCGAGGAATTCTCCTGAAGGGACCCCGAAGGTACATTTAGCTGGGTTGAGTTTCATCCCATACTTATTAAGAATGGTAAAGCATTCTTTTAGTTGGGGGATGTGATCCTCGTACCTGGAATATTTTACAGAATATCATCGATGTAGACTTCCATGGTTTTGCCTAGAAGTCCTGAAAACATCTTGTTGACGAGGCGCTGGTAAGTTGCTCCTGCGTTTTTCAGTCCGAAGGGCATGACTTTGTAGCAGTACGTGCCTCGATCCGTTATGAACGAAGTCTTTTCTTGGTCTTCATGGTTCATCAATATTTGATTGTACCCTGAGAACGCGTCCATAAAGGATAGCAGCTGATGTCCAGCGGTGGCCTCGACCAGTCGGTCGATGTGCGGGAGTGAGAAGCTGTCCTTTGGACATGCTTTGTTGAGATCCATGAAGTCTACACAGACCCTCCAGTTTCCGTTCTTTTTCTTAACCACCACGGGGTTCGCGAGCCAGTCGGGGTACTTGACCTCTCTGATCGATCAGATTTTTAATAACCGATCGACCTCGTCATTGACGGCTTTGGCCCGCTCAGGGCCTAGTTTTGGACGTTTCTGTCTTATCGGTTTGTAGGTTGGGTCGACATTCAGCTCGTGGCTGGTTACATCAATGTTTATCCCTTTCATGTCTGCTGAAGACCAGGCGAAGGAGTCGACGTTCTGTTTGAGAAAAAAGACCAGTTCGTTCTTAACCGGCTCTGATAGGTCGATTCTGATGCCAACGAGTCTTTCGGGATGAGCCTCGTCTATGCAGACCTGAGTCGTGAGGTCCTTTGGAGGTCCTATTTGACTGGGATCGTTCGACCTTTTTGTCTGCATGGTGGCGAGCTCCTCCTCTTTCTGTAATTGCTACGCAGGGATTTCTCGATCTGCTTGTATCCGTTCATGTAGCAATGACGGGAAATCTTTTGACTTCCGTAAATGGTTTTGATCCCTTTGGGAGTTGGGAACTTTACACATTGGTGGTAGGTCGATGGTACCGCTTTCATGTCGTATATCCATGGTCGACCTAGGATTGCGTTATAGGGAGCTGGCCGATCTACTATGACGAACTCCGTCATTCTCCGAACTCCTCCAGCAATTACTGGGGCGAAGACAGAGCCCATCGAGTATGTCGTTTCGCCAGCAAAACCTACTAGTGATGTTTTTTCTTCCACAATCTCGGAGTCGTTGAAGTCCATCTTTTTGAACGCGTCGTAAAAGAGGACATCTACCGAACTTCCTGTGTCAATCATTATCCTTGAGAGTTCGACATCTCCCACTACTAGACAAACGAGGAGGGCGTCGTCGTGTGGCTTGTCGAGATTACTTGTCTCGCTCTCGTAGAAAATGATTTCGTGGTCTGGACCCAACATTGGGGTTTTCCCCCTCTGTCGGTCTCGACTCTTCTTTGAAGAGCTTTGATCGAATTGACCGAGTCGCGGCAAAGCTTGGAGCCACCGAAGATGAAGTCAATTCTTTTAGGGGGTATAGCCCGTACACCCCCCCCCCCCCCCCCCCGCAGAGACGAGGGAGATTGATTCTTGAGCGTAAACTCTTGGCAGGAGCCGGAGGCGGGGATAGCGCCGAACCTCCCGGAGTGCCGCTTAGGTTAAGCTCGCCGAGGATGAACTCAACTCGCTTCCGCGACCCATGAGGGAGAGTTTCGGGGGATTCCGGCTCTTTTGACCGTTCCCGTTTGTTTTGGGAGTGCTTTTTGGAGTTCGACTCCTTGGTCTGTTTGTTTTCCTTTTTGTCGGACAGAGTTTCCTCCTCGACTTCGGAGTCTTTTTTTCTTTCGGACTCCTGTTTTTGAGCCTCTGCTTTAGCTCGAGTATAACAATCCTCGGTCGAGTGCCCTCTCTTATTGTGGAAATCGCAGAATTTTTCCTTGTTGAACTCGAATTTCTTCGAGCTCTTTGGGCTCTCGACCGCGTTGACGTTCCCTGATTTACGGGAATCCTTTTTCGAGTTCGGATTTTGCGAGCCCGACGGGTTCCTTTCTTTCCGGTGTTTTTCCCTGAGGGCCGTGGTTTCGTCCTCGAGGCGAGCAAAGGCCGATGCGCGATGGAGGGCGTCATCGAGCGTTTGAGGTTCGCGGACTGTTATTTCCTCGCGGAATCTGGTTGAGAACCATAGTCCCCGTCTTAACGCTTCTATAGCTACCTCATCTCGTGGGTTCGCGATTTTGGATTTTATTTCCTTAAATCGGTCGATGTACGAGCGAAGTGTTTCGTCGGGTTTTTGAGAGACGCCAAATAAGGCTGCCTCGGTAGTCTTTTCCTCGATGAAAACGGAGTATTGTTTGAGGAAAGCCGTCATGAACTGGGTGAAGTTGTTAATGGACCTTTCTTCCAGTCCGGCAAACTATTATATGGCAGAACCTGATAGGTTTTCCGCGAAGAGCCTGCAGAAGGCTGGCTCCCTCTCCTCATCGGTAAGGTACACCCTTGCCATCGCTAGTCGGAATGCCCTGATGTGGGCTTTCGGGTCTGATTTCCCAGAGAATTCTGGAAACTTAGTTTTCTTGATCTCTCGGATCCTTGCAAACGCAATCCGATCTGTGAACGGCGTTTGTTGTGTTTCTTCGATCACTCGATCGATGTCAGGAGCCGCGCTCGTCGCCATGTGAACTTTCGATCTCAGACTGTTAAACTGGGCTTTAGCCTGTTCAATGTATTGTCTAAGCAAATCGTGTTCATCGCCCTCTGCGGGTGCAAACTGGACTTGTGCCTGACCTGACGTTTGTTCCGGAAAAATGGGGTCGAGGAGATCGATCGTTGGGATCGACCTCGTCTGATCGACCTGGGGTGTTCGGAACTGAACTGAGTTTGATCCGTTAAGGAGTCCCGAGCTCGAGGCGAAGGCAGAACCTCCTAGTTGCCTCGGTCGGATGTTAGAGTTACTCGGGAAAGGTGGTGGCCCGGGTAATGGTCGGTTTCTTGATCCGGTTGGGTCTGTGACCATTGAACTCGAACCAAATGGGGTCGGTATCGTGATAGGGGTCATTGTAGGGTAGAAGCCGCTATTTGACGTATTACCGAAATTTCCCGACGTTCCCGGAGGAGTTACTACCTGGGAGAAGTCCAAGCGGGTACACGGTGGAGGACTTATGGGAGTTCGCGTTGGTCTGCCCCCTTGGCTTTGACTGGCGAGCTCTTCAAGGCGAGCGTTTAGACGCCGCTCTTGTTCGTCGAGCTGCGCTGCCAGAGAACGGTTTGCGATCTCTTGGGCCCTTGCGCTTGCCTCGTTGTTTCTCGTTCGATCTATCAACAGGCTTAACATCGAACGGATCTCGGCAAGATCGCTTGGCCCTTGTCTCTGTGGAGCAGAAGGTAGTGGCGAATTGGGTCTGGTTACTCCAGATCCTCCTCCTGGGGTGGGTATTTAGTCATTTCTCATCCACACCCAGTTTCTGCTCGGATCATTAGTTCCTAACAAAAAATTTGTCGGAGTCTGGCTCGTCGCGATTGTTTGAGCGACGGAGCCGGCTGGTGCCGAGGTCGTGGAGACTGAGGCAGAGCTCGTCAACACGCCGTCGGTCTGACCCATGTTTCTTACCCCGGTAGTGTTCTGAGGAACGTTGTCGACCGTTTGAGGGCGGTCAACCGGCGGTGTGGCGCTGGGAGAGCCAGTTTGGTCGGGACTCATCTCGATCTATCGGATCTAGGATCTGATTCTTAAGATAGGAAAGGCTATAGAATGTCCCCACAGTCGGCGCCAAATGTGAGATCCGGGATTCACACTAAGAATTTGTATTCGTGGATTTGGACTTTTGGATATAGAAATGGTATAGTTTCCTATGAATCAAAGACTTTATTGAGATTGATCGTCGAGATAGAACAAACACAGTCGAGAAGAGAGTACAAAGTATAAATCGAGCTATCTAATCGAAGTGTTCTTAGCCTAGGTTGGAATTGTCTTTAATGAGCCGCCACTTATCTTCTTAAATATCCTCGATTCTGATCTCTTCGTCCCGATCTTTCGGCCTCGTCGTTGTAACGATCTCCGAGATTTATGCGGATCGGTTGAACGGGCAAATACCGAGTTGCTCTATCTCCACGTCATCCTCTGCCGAGCTCGAGCTCGATCGTCTCCGGCATCGTCTGGGCCTCTCTAAGGTGTTTGCTTCGCTTGGGCCCAACAAGAGAGTTGGCTCTCCCGTCTATCTCTGATTCTGGAATGGGCTCGTAATTACGGGCCTTTGTCTTGTCTGTTAATGGGCCGGATTTCCTAGGGGGAAATCCAGTACCAACAGGTCCCGGTACCTAGAAAATGGTTCCTAGTTAGCTGAGCCAAGTCCAACCATCCTGCCTTCGTAGGCTGTCCGAATGTGTGCGGGTCAAGCGATCCTTCCAGCTTGATTCCCTTGGCCTTGAGTATTGGTGTGATCAATCCGCCCATGTTAAACTTGGGATCAGCATCCATGTAAGACATTTCCCAATCCCTGTGATTACTGAATTGCTCTACCAGTATAGCAGCCATGCTTGGTTTACGCGGTACAGGTGGTATCGCGGTACCATCGGGAAATGTGCGCAAAAGAGGTTGCAGTCCGATGTACAGCAGTTTCATCTTCACTTCAGTTACTTGGGATGTCTCTTTCCTTGCGAACATGGTGTGAGCCAGTGCCTTGTGCACATACCGGATGGCAGGATGGCGGATCCTCGCGGACTTCATCAACCCCGGCTTATACTTCCCATCAGCGATCATGAACCACATCTCTCTGAGATCATTCTTTTCAATTGTGATGAGTGTACCTGGTTGTGCACCATCGTCCGCGAATCCAAAGAGGTCACTTATTTCCTTAAAAGTCATGCTGTACTTCTTCTTTCCCATTGTGAAGTCTTTCTTCCGAAGACTCACTTGCCCTCTTGAAGCTGCCTTTGTCACATTGAGCGTTCCTTTCATGTTTGCAAGGAATTGGCAAGCCGAGCTCTGATATCCGTCACTGGAGAGGCTGAAAAAAATGCTTAAGCCCCATGTTCTCGACGATCACGTTGTAGTCTCCTAAAATGCCAAGAGCTTCTAAACTTTGGAAGTGAGGGTACTGGGTTGACCAAAATGGTATTTTCGTCAGCTTGGCCATGTACTCAGAAGGAGAATAGTGCTTTGTAGGCTTGGGAACATACTTCACTGTAACCGCAGGTTCTTCCTCCTCAACAGCGATACCCTTTCCTCTCGAGGAAGCTCCTTCATCCTGTCTCGGTGCCTTGGCCTTTGGTCTCGGATTTGCGGATGCTCTAGTCATTGTCCTACAAGAGAGCACTCAAAGAGGGAGTAAGTACTTTTAACAATTCATCAACACAAGAGGATAGCATCAACTGATTCAAAACATCTCGATGATCAATACTAACAATACGCCAATTCAATTCAATGATCAAGATATGAGAAACTTAGCCACTTTCCGAGATTTTTCATTGCTAAGTGATCAAACATGCTACGACAACTCAACATTCATCAATTTAAGTCCTTCTAGCGCAAGATTCATCACCAACTCAATCACTTTCATTCACAACTCAAATACTTGATCAAAAACTCCCAAATTGCATTTTCAAAAATTTTATGAAACAAAACTCAAGCAAATCAAGTAGTCTCACTCAAGCTAATCATAAACAACCTATTGCAACTTTAGGAACCATCAAATCAAGTTTCCTCCCAAATTTCCGAAATTCCAATTTCTCAAGAACCCTAATTCACCAAAAATCAAATTCCTTCAATCTTATGGCGAAATTGGCCATGGTCATTCATGCAAACACATATGGGGAAGGTTCTCAAGCATTATCAACAAGAATTAAGGCCTAAATTCGAAGTTCATAAAATTGCATTTTTCAAACTCAAAAATCACTAAGGGATTTGAGAGGTTTACCTTGATTTCTTGATGAAAGGATGGAGTAGACAATGAGAGTGTGCACTAGAAATCGCGAAAAACGAGCCCGGAATCGATGAAAACGGATTGAAATTGAGAGAGATGAGAGTTGGAGAGCTTGTAAGAGTTTCTTGTTGAACTCGGACTGAAATCGCAAAAGAGGGAGAGAGAAGAGCGTGAGGGAGGAGAAAACAAGAGAGAAAATGGGTCCCATTCGGTCAAAATCGATTTGGTTGGTCAAAATCCGGTTAAAACCGGTTTGAAATCGGGTTAGGATAGGAGGACTTACCTGGGCGAAGAGAGTATCGGCCTGGCCAACCGATACATGAACCGATATAATATGTCTAGATTTTTCGAGTCAACTTCGGAGAAATCGTATCGGCTGGCCCAACCGATATCAAGGCCGATACTTTTTCTCTGTATTTCTTTCGGCCATTTTCTCCCAAAATGTATCGGTTGGCCCAACCGATATGGTGACCGATACATTTTGTCTGAATTCTTTCTTCATGCTCCATGGCTTTTTCTTAACACCAATGAGTCCATAACTTCACTAATCAACCAAAACCTAATAAACCTTAAAGAAAGACATCAAAAATAACAAGCAAAGGATCATATGTACAAGGATAAACATGGGAATGTCTCTCAAGTGCGCTTTTGTTTAAATTCGTTAAGCTCGACGTTTCAAACCGGAATTTTAAGCTGAGGGAGGGCTAGAGAGTGGAATCGAAGTTCCTTCCTCTATAGCTTCTGAAGTTGAATAGTGTTTGAGCCGTTGTCCGTTGACTGTGAACTCCTCATTGGACTTTCCCCAAAGTACTACTGCTCCATAAGGTCTCACCTCTTTCACTCTAAACGGTCCGGACCACCTTGACTTGAGCTTTTCGGGAAACAACTTCAAACGAGAATTGAACAGAAGCACAAGATCCCCTTCTTTAAACTCCTTCTTCAGGATCAGCTTATCATGAAAAAGCTTGGTCCTCTCCTTATAGATCTTTGAGCTCTCAAATTCTTCAAGCCTTATCTCGTCAAGTTCGTTCAGCTGAATTAACCTCTTCTCGGTTGCGGTTTTAATGTCAAAGTTTAACAACTTGACTGCCCACAAAGCCTTATACTCTACCTCAACCGGCAAGTGACATGACTTCCCATACAGCATGGTGAACGGTGTAGTGCCCAACGGAGTCTTGAAAGCTGTCCTATACGCCCATAATGTGTCATCTAGCTTCTTAGACCAATATTTTCTCTAAGCTCCCACAGTCTTTTCCAAAATGGCTTTGATTTTCCTATTAGACACCTCCACTTGCCCGCTTGTTTGAAGATGATATGGAGTTGTAACATTATACTTGACTCCATATTTCTTCAAAAGGCTTTCAAAGAGCTTGTTGATGAAGTGCGAGCCTCCATCACTGATCACTATCCTCGGTATCTGATAGGCTCTAAGTTTTAATCCCTATACTAACTGCAAGTGCACAACAATATCAATGTAGTACTTAGGGTATCGAATCCACAAGGACTCTAGGCAACGATAGATTATAGAACGGTCGAGTTAAACTAGGAGAAAGCAAATTGAAATGAGAAACTAAAAGCAATGCAAGAAAGTAAATCAGTTGCAGAAAGTAGTTTGTAAGCAAGAAGGCGAGGCGTTAGGTCAAGGGAGTTCTCAGGAAATTAGGAACATAAGAAAATCAATCAATCGGGATCTAATATCATAAATCTGTTCTAGAATTGGAATCACGGAAGTATAAGAAACTAACTTTCGTTGTGAATCCTATCTATGTCTAACAACCTAGCAAACCAAATTTCGTTGTGAATTCTAGAATTCTAAACAAGCATTAATCTCAAGTTCTTTCGTTCACAATTCTTCTAAACCAAATTTCTTTGCGAGTAGATCAAATTGCTCATCTAGGTTCTTTCTAGCTAATCAACCAACTGTCGTTGTGGAAATTAACCTAACATCATAAATCTGGATAGCTACTTCAGATTAAGCATTGAAAACAATCCTAGATGAAGAACTAACAAGTATGAATCCCTATAGATTTATCAACCTATAATTCCATGAAATCCCTAATGAGAATCCCTAAACCTAACAAGTAATCTACTCAGACATGATCATCGAAACAGAAAACATCATGAATAGAAAACCAAATATTATAAAATCAAATAAAGAACTGGGGTTCAAAATCCTCTCTCTTTCGAGAACAAGATCAGCCCCTAACTCTCTCTGAAAATAGAATAAAGCGTGAGTAAAGCGTAGCCTAAACAATGGCTTAAAAACCCTAATATAATGGTCTAATCACGGCTGGGGCTTCTTTGTAATTATGAGAAACTTCTGGGCAAAGTTGCAATTTCCATACTCTTCATTAAAACTCGTCGAGAAAAGTCTGGGTCGACCTTGTGTCGATTGATGCACATGTTGTGTCGATCGACACAGGTCTGCGAAATGGGCAGTGAGCTCTTCTTCTCTGGTTAAATTTCCAAACTGCTCCAGAATGCTCCATAATGTCCAATTATGCTCCAAACGTATCTAGACCTGTAAACATACTAAAAAGACTCAAAAACATAATAAAAGACTCGATAAATAAGACATATACCATGGCTAAAATCCATGGTATATCAACTCCCCACACTTAGCTCTTGCTTGCCCTCAAGCAAGTAAAGAACCAAAGTATAAGAAAAGAGGTTTGAAAACACAGAAACTCATTTCGTCCTAGGAACTTTCGCATTCGCATTCACTTAGTAAGCCACTGAAAACTTTCATACAGAACTCAAAACCACAATGTACTTCCCCCACACTTAGCAACTGTCCCAAGTAAACTCCACAATCAAGTTAGGATATTCAAGTTCACCACACTAGCCTCTGTATACAATTAGGTGCAGTCTCACAAAGGGAGTATTGAATCAAAGGACACATGGACTCCACCTATTCACTGTTTGACCACCAAACTGTCGATTTCTGGTTTCTTTCTTTTCCCTTTCTCCCTTAGCAACTGATTTTTCCCCATTGGGTATCAATTTTTTTTAGTGCTCTTCCCGTTATGGAGTGTACTTTGGACACATTCCATGAATGCACATGAGGTAATAGTGGTAGCTACTACTCCCGTGACCACTTCGGAGCTACTAGCTCATCCTCAGTTTATTACTCTTTTTTTTTTTTTTTTGCTCCTCAGTAAAAACTTGATAGGCTCTAAGTTTTAATCCCTATACTAACTGCAAGTGCACAGCAATATCAATGTAGTACTTAGGGTATCGAATCCACAAGGACTCTAGGCAACGATAGATTATAGAACGGTCGAGTTAAACTATGAGAAAGCAAATTGTAATGAGAAACTAAAAACAATGCAAGAAAGTAAATCAGTTGCAGAAAGTAGTTTGTAAGCAAGAAGGCGAGGCGTTAGGTCAAGGGAGTTCTCAGGAAATCAGGAACATAGGCAAATCAATCAATAGGGATCTAATATCATAAATCTGTTCTAGAACTGGAATCACGGAAGTATAAGAAACCAACTTTCGTTGTGAATCCTATCTATGTCTAACAACCTAAAACCAACTTTCGTTGTGAATTCTAGAATTCTAAACAAGCATTAATCTCAAGTTCTTTCGTTCACAATTCTTCTAAACCAAATTTCTTTGCGAGTAGATCAAATTGCTCATCTAGGTTCTTTCTAGCTAATCAACCAACTGTCGTTGTGGAAATCAACCTAACATCATAAATCTGGATAGCTACTTCAGATTAAGCATTGAAAACAATCCTAGATGAAGAACTAACAAGTATGAATCCCTATAGATTTATCAACCTATAATTCCATGAAATCCCTAATGAGAATCCCTAAACCTAACAGGTAATCTACTCAGACATGATCATCGAAACAGAAACCATCATGAATAGAAAACCAAATATTATAAAATCAAATAAAGAACTGGGGTTCGAAATCCTCTCTCTTTCGAGAACAGGATCAGCCCCTAACTCTCTCTGAAAATAGAATAAAGCGTGAGTAAAGCGTAGCCTAAACAATGGCTTAAAAACCCTAATATAATGGTCTAATCACGGCTGGGGCTTCTTTGTAATTATGAGAAAATTCTGGGCAAAGTTGCAATTTCCATACTCTTCATTAAAACTCGTCGAGAAAAGTCTGGGTCGACCTTGTGTCGATCGATGCACATGTTGTGTCGATCGACACAGGTCTGCGAAATGGGCAGTGAGCTCTTCTTCTCGGGTTAAATCTCCAAACTGCTCCATAATGTCCAATTCCGCTCCAAACGTACCTAGACCTATAAACATACTAAAAAGACTCGAAAACATAATAAAAGACTCGATAAATAAGACATATACCATGGCTAAAATCCCTAAAATCCATGGTACATCAGTATCCCAAACCTTGGGAAGATCACAGTCTTAAACAGTTTGATGACTACTTTAGAGTCATTTGTTGGACTCGCGACAGCTTCAACCCACTTTGACACATAGTCTACTGCCACCAAGATGTATTGGTTTCCATATGAGGATGGGAAAGGACCCATGAAATCGATCCCCCATACATCAAATACTTCTACTTCCAGTATCGGGTTTTGCGGCATCTCATTCCTCTTCCCAATGTTCTCTTTTCTTTGGCAAGCATCACACCTTGACACATATGCGTGAGCATCTTTAAACAAGCTAGGCCACCAAAAACCTGAATGTAGAACCTTGGTTGCA
Organism: Orychophragmus violaceus; assembly: GCA_030180135.1. NCBI lineage: Eukaryota > Viridiplantae > Streptophyta > Magnoliopsida > Brassicales > Brassicaceae > Orychophragmus > Orychophragmus violaceus. The sequence continues at coordinate 20,212,441 of CM058240.1, forward strand.
GTCTTGAATGATGCAAAGTGTCCTCCATAATCTGAACCATGACAGTGATACAAGATCTCTTGAATCTCTTCTTCCGGGACACATTTCCTGTAGAGACCATCTGAACACCTCTTGAACAAGCATGGTTCATCCCAATAATATCTGTTGATCTCTCGAAAGAACTTCTTCTTGTGGTAGCTGTCTAGGCTCGGTGGCTCTCTTCCGGTAGCTAAGTAGTTAACAAGATCAGCATACCAAGGCTCTTTGTCCTCAAGAGAACTAGCCTCTTCTAACTTTCTTCTTGTATCATGAGCTTCTCTCACAGTCTTGACAGCCATTAGTTGCTCTTCCGGGAGTGAGTCATCAATGGGAATACTATCCTCAACTCTCAACATAGACAAGTGATCAGCTACTCCATTCTCTATACCTTTCTTATCCTTGATTTCGTGGTCAAATTATTCAAGTAGTAAGATCCACCTTAGGAGTCTTGGTTTCGCATATTTCTTGGCTAAAGGATATCTTAGTGCGGCATGGTCTGTGTAGACAACAACTTTTGATCCCACTAGATACGATCTAAACTTCTCAAATGCAAATACCACAGCTAAGAGCTCCTTTTCAGTTGTAGCGTACTTAACTTGAGCGTCATCTAATGTCCGAATGGCGTAGTAGATAACATGCAGCTTCTTATCTTTCCTTTGCCCCAAAACAGCCCCAACTGCGTAATCACTCACGTCGCACATGATCTCAAATGGTAGTTCCCAATCAGGTGCTTGCACGATAGGAGCGCTAACCAAGGCTTCCTTGATCTCATTGAAAGCCTTCAGACATTCAGCATCAAAGGCAAATTCAGTTTCCTTGCAAAGAAGGCGTGTGAGAGGCCTTGCTATCTTAGAGAAGTCTTTGATGAATCTTCTATAGAAACCCGCATGTCCAAGAAAGCTTCTGATACTCTTAACTGAATTTGGCGGTTGTAGACTCATCATGACTTCTATCTTAGCTTTGTCCACCTCAATACCGCTCTCGGATATCTTATGACCCAACACAATCCCTTCTGTTACCATGAAATGACATTTTTCCCAGTTAAGCACCAAGTTTGTCTCCTCACACCGCTTTAATACCCTGCACAAGTTCAAGAGACACAAAGCAAAAGAAGAGCCATATACTGAAAAATCATCCATAAAGACTTCCACAATATCCTCGATAAGATCGGAGAAGATAGACATCATGCACCGATGAAAAGTTGCGGGAGCATTACACAGTCCAAACGGCATTCTTCGATATGTGAAGGTGCCATAAGGAGGGGTGAAAGTCGCCTTCTCCTGATCGTTCGGGTGAATCGGTATTTGGAAAAATCCGATGTACCCGTCAAGAAAACAATAGAAGGGGTGGTTAGCAAGACGCTCAAGCATTTGATCGATGAACGGTAATGGAAAATGATCCTTCCTAGATGCGGCATTTAGCTTTCTATAATCTATATACATCCTATGCCCGGTGATAGTCCTAGTAGGAATCAATTCATTATTTTCACTTCTAACTACCGTAATCCCCCCTTTCTTCGGAACACAGTGCACGGGAGAAACCCAAGTGTTGTCCGAGATAGGGTAAATTATCCCTGCATCAAGCAATTTAAGAATTTCCTTTTTAACTACTTCCTTAAGATTGAGATTCAACCTTCTTTGATGCTCAATAGAAGACATGGATTCATTTTCAAGGTGGATCCTATGAGTACATAAGCTAGGTGACAGTCCTTTAATATCATCAAGTGAGTATCCTATTGCTTTTCTAAACTTTTTCAATTCATTAGTTAAAGCAATCAATTCATCATCACTCAGCAGCTCATTCACAATGACAGGATAAGTAGAGTTAGGACCAAGAAATGCATACCGAAGCCCCCGCGGAAGAGGATTTAACTCAACCTTTGGCGCCTTTAGCTCGCTCCAATCATCAGCTACAAGCTGCTCCTTGCATAGCTCAGCTTCCTCAGCGCCATCAGCTCCTATACCCGTAGCAAATACCTCTTGCTCTTTAACCACATAATATGATCCCAACTCAATGTACTCAACCGCTCCTAGCAAAGGCTTGTGCGAATCAAGTGCCTTCGTGTATGCCCAGCTCTCCTCGTGAAGATATCCATACTCTCCACATTCCTTTGTCAAAGCCACTTCCAACGGATCATCCATGTTTAACTCTTCCAGGAGTTCATCAGCTAGCTCCTCCATAGTCTCAATATAAAACATCTGGCCTTGTATGGTTGGCTTCTTCATCACTTTGTTGATGTCAAAGTTCAGGACTATGTCTTTCCCAATATGGAGGTCTATCTTGCCTTTTCTCACATCTATTATTGCTCCAGAAATGGCAAGAAAAGGTCTCCCAAATACCAGAGGGTCCTTTGGTTCTTCATCCATTTCTAGAACAATAAAATCTGTTAGAACCTCAATTCCCCCTATCTTTACCGGAAGATCCTCTAGAATTCCAATTGGGAATCTCACTGACCTGTCCGCTAGTACTAGGGAGATTCTACACGCCTTGTATGTTGAGAAGCCTAGCTTCTTAGCTACTGAGAATGGCATGAGACTGACAGAAGCTCCAAGGTCACATAGACAGTTGTCAAATCTGAGAGGCCGATAGCACACGGTAGAGTAAAACTGTCTGGATCCTCAAGCTTCATAGTAACAATCCTTCTTTGGATAATAGCACTGCATTCATGTGACAATACAACCATGCCTTTCACTTCCTTAGTCCTCTCCTTAATTGCATCCTTCAAGAACTTGCTATATTGAGGAACAAGTAAAAAGGCATCTATCAAAGGCATGGTGAGCTCTACGTTCTTCATTTGCTTATCGAAGAGGGCTTTATACTTCTCTAGGAGCTGCTTTTTGAACCTACCCGGAAAGGGTAACTTAGGCTCATAGGGTGGTGGCACAAACACACCTCCCTTCTTCGTGAGTGTGTCTTCCACTACTTCTTCAACTACAGCCTTTCCTTTCCTCATAGCAATCTCACTATCATTTTCTTTGTTAAGAGCAGAATTTTCAGAATGCTCCTCCCCTTCTTGAACTTCAATGTCCTCATTGAGTGAAGGAATCACCCTAGGTTTGTGAACTTGATGATGTTGCAGCTCCTTACCACTTCTCAATGTGATAGCGTTGATATACTCTTTGGGGTTTTGCTCAGATTTTCCCGGTAAAGTACCATGCGGTCTAGAGCTTGAAGCATTCTTATTCTCCATGTTTGTTACCCTTGATGTCAAATTCTGCAATTCACTCTTCAAATATTATCTCCTGAGGCTTGTCCCTGAAGTAGTTGATGCATCATTCCTTTGAGCTCATTATCCAAACCTGAAGAAGAAGAGGCTTGTGGCTGTTGTTGTCCAAAACCGGGTGGAGGGTATTGTTGCTTGGGAGCATAGCCTTGTTGGCCTTGAAATTGAAGTTTATTGCCAAACCCTTGTTGGGTGTTGAAGGGAACATAAGCTTTTGGTTGAGTAGCTTGAGGTTGCTCTTGTCCTTGAGATGGAGCTTGAGGGTAGACTTGATCTTGAGGGTTTGCCACATTCGGGTTTCTATATGAAAAATTAGGGTGGTTCCTATAGTTGGGGTTAAGCCTTTGTTTAAACCACCTTGCCCCGCAATGAAGTTCATCTCTTCTTGTGTCATTTCTTCTTCTACACTATAGAGGAAGGGCTGAGTATCATCATAGTTGCCCACAAAGTTGACTTGCATTTGGCTAGAGGTGATCATCTTGTCTATCTTCTCATTTAAAGCTTTGATTTTCTTCTCGTACTTCTCATCCGTAGAAGATGATCCTCTATTGGTGCGCTCATAATCCTCATTGTAGTTGCCATCACTAATGGCAAGATTCTCCATTAGTTCCATAGCTTCATCAACACCTTTGCCAAGAAAATGACCATTACTTGATGAGTTAAGCATAGCCCTCATCTTAGGAAGCACACCTCTATATAAGTTGCTGAGAAGAGTTTCTTTAGTGAACCCATGGTGAGGACATTGGTTTGTAAGCCTCTTAAACCGCTCCCAAGCTTCAGCAAAACTCTCATTGTTGCGTTGCACAAACCGGACAACTCATTGCGGAAGCGTGCTGTCCGAGTGGCTGAGAAGAACTTCTTTAAGAATGCTTTCTTAAGCTCACCCCAAGTAGTAATAGATCCCGGAGGGATGTTGCTTTCCCACTCCTTAGCTCTATCCGCCAATGAAAAAAAGAATGACGCATCTTCAAACCATGGTCCGTCACACCATTAAGACGCGTGGTAGCACAAATATTATTGAATGTGTCTAAGTGCTGCAGAGGATCCTCAGATGCAAGCCCGTGGAAATAATTATTTTGCACCATGTTTATCAAGATGGCCCGGATCTCGAAGTTGTTGTTGTTTACCGGCGGTGGAATGATCCCTTGTCGGTTTGTGTTTGTATCCGGTGCATCCCCATCTCCAATGGCTCTAGCTGGCCTCTCGGGATGAACCGGAATCCTATGACCCTGTCCATCTCCAATGGCCCTGAAGATGCTGCTGCTCGTTGTGGCCCTGTTGGCCCTGTTGTTGATCCCCTTGATTCATAACTGGCTGCTCAATACCCACAAAGTCTTGTTTAACCTCTTCAACTGGTTCCAACCCAAGTCTCTCTAAGTGAACAGCCCTCTCAAGCGCACGTCACTCCTTTGCTAATCTCCTCTCGTGTGCCTTGATATCCTAAACTCTTGCAACTAAGTTTGTTGGTCCGCGGATGTGTAAGTTCATACACCTGACATAAAAGAGAGAGGAAGTAACAAAGTTAGTAACAAAGACTTGAACTAAATAGGATTAGAAATCGAATTGATCTATCAAAATTCCCAAAATAGCAACGGCGCCAAATTGATAACAAGATTTTACAATCCTTTAGAGGTATCAATTCCTCAAGCTTATCGTGTAGCTATGAGGTATAGAACCTTTTTGGGATGGATGCAACCAATAAGAATGCACAGAACCAATCTAGACAAGTCCCAATTCAAATTTCAAGTCTTAACAAACTAAAGAACCAAATTCAAATAACTAAGCAAGCAAATAGGAAGATTTAAAACTAGAAATTAATATTAGAAAACAAGGTTATGGGCTAAGGTCAATGACTAGAACCAATTAGAGCTAACAAGGACACTAATTCAATCAACAAGATGCTAATCTCAAGCAAGGAACACTAAACAATTGACTAATCCAATATCTTGGCACTAATCACTTTCTCTAGTCATAAATCAAGAACAAATTCTCATTTGTGAATTAAAACAAGGCAAGCATTAAGATCAAGTCTCATTAAGCTAATCATCACTCTAAACATTCATTCTCATGAGTTAGAATGTGAAAATCCCCTTAAAGACTCTATCAAGCATTTCATCGAACACATGGCGTGCAATAAAAATCAAAGCATCTAGATTAACTTGATCATGGTCAACCTAGCATTAAGAACATCTAAAAGGGTAAGATCAATCATAAATAAGCCCTAAGCATCCTTGATTCACTCTAATCAGCCCTAGTCTACCTAACCCAAGGTGATCCGTTATCACCATATTTATAGAAAAATCAGTGGAGGAGAAGAAGTAAAAGAATCCGGAAAATAACTACAGATTGGAATCGGAAAATACAATTTACTGAAATTTTCTTTCTCTTGGGTATATATATAACGAATCTGGAAAGTAAACGAAGTTCTCTCACCGTTTTCTTTTACGGCTTCTCTTCTGATTTTTAATTTTGATTTTGGTGTTTTTTTGTTATTCTGTTTTAATCAGGATTTTTACCTTCAAATGGGTTTTATGGGATACATATTTGATCTGAAAAAATATAGACTCACCGTTGGATGCAAATAGTCTTGATCATATTGTTGATTGAAAATTTAGTAAATAAGATTGGGTTATATAGCCCATGCGATTTTACCATTTATGCGGACGATTTATCTATTATGCGGACGAGTTATCAACTAGGCGGCCGAGTTATATCAAAATGCGCCCAACCAATTTTAATGGCCGAATTGAGTAAAAGCGTGGTGGTGCCCATCCGATCACCGATTAAGCGGCCGCTTAGGCGGCTAGACGGTCGCGTTTTAGAACAAGGGTTATTGCTGCTTCACAATGAATCTAGTATCTTCAGTTTTCTTTGACGCAAATGGTCAATAATGTTTGATTAATTTTTGGCCGTCCGATTATATACTGATTCTTTTGCATGTCCCCACATTCACCAAATCTGCTCGTTCAACCTCCTATGAATTCAATTACGAATTTTGCCAAGGGAAAGTTGTTTGTTTTAACTTCCTTTCTTGAAAATCATCACAGATAAAAAAATATGTTTTTAATTAATTTTGGGCGTATTTTAATTTTTTAAGAAATTTAGACTAATTCGCAAAATCCATTACCAAAGACGGATACAAGGGTGGAATATAGACATAAAAGACTGAAGCCGGCTATCACAAACCGATACCAAAACCAAAAGCCAACGGATAAACGATAATCCCTGGAGCCAAGATAAAACAAGGCTAATAGTGAAAAACCTACACATATACTATAACTATCAGAATTCGAATAGAACTTATACCGAGACACTCTAGCACAAAGATCTATCAAGAGTCGAGAGAGAATAAGAGCGAAGCAACCAAAGTCGAACTTTATTATGTCTCATCCACCGGAACTCAATATACTGCTCCAACCCTGTTGAAGCCACGAAACACCGAATGCAGATAGACCGAGGAAGGCGAGGGACCAAACCTTTTACCACACGACAACCGACGACTATAAGCGAGAAGAGCCGAGCTCCAAATCCTGACAAATAAGCCGGAGAACCCAAACCAAGGAGCAGAGAACTGCAGGAACCAAACCGTCGCAAACAAAGAAGGATAAGCACACTCTCCACACTCAAATTGTCCACCACTAGAAGCAAAAGAACAAAAGCACAACCAGCCCAAGGGAGGAACAATGAAACCACCAGGAACCTGACAAATCCGGACTCGAACTACAACCGAACCAACTGGAACCTCAAACAGGAAAACCCACCACAACGAGCAGTCAAACGAGTTCAATATTCGATTCCGATAAATTATAACAGATGCACAGATTCAAACTACAGCCGCACAAAGACCTAACATAAGCAAAAACCAAAGCTAAACCAGGCTATACAGAACCATCCCCAAACCATCACCACTATACCGAAGTCCAAACCTGCAATCTCAGATAGTCACGTCGTCTAGAAACACAAGATCCAAAGGCGAATCTCGGCCATAAACTGCGACGATGCCCCACAATCCGGCCTAACAACTCCGACGGGAAGAAGGCACAACCACCACCACGCGGAGCCAGCTAGATCTCAGCACATGAGACCCTTTAACAATCGATAACAGACGCCCTCGCCGGAGACAGAAGCTGCGACTCAACGAACCCTAGAAAGCCACCGGCGGTGACCAACACACCGGAGAACCAGACGGCAGAAGGCTGAGAAGTAGATCTGGGACTCGAGAGGTAAGGGAAACGGAGAGGGAGAACAAAAGCAAAGACAGGGGATAACCACTAGCCTCTCCCGGCGGCGATGGCGCTGTTCGCCGACCGCCGGGGAGGAATCCGGATTTCGCGGTGGCGCCTCGAAGATAGAGACAGAGAGCGAACTTCTTAGGGCGAATGAAAATCTTTCCAGTAAAAAAAAAAGACTAATTCGCAAAAAAAAATACAGTACATAACTAATTTTTTAAAATATTTAAATGAACCGAAAATATGAATCCATATACATATAGATATGTAAAAAAAAATATTTTAATTTTGTATAGCAAATAAATCAAATTTAAAATGTATTAAAATTCTAAATCTGTTTTTTATTATTTGACCACAAGATTTTGACCCAAAAAAAACGAGAATGAAATTAGCAATCTAAAAGTATTGAACCACCCAAATTAAAATCAGAACCAACGAATATAATGAGACAATCCCTGCAAAAATCTAGGCACATGTTTTAGTATGATAGTTTCTAGGTCTTTTTTGTTAATCATAGTAACATAAACATAATTAAAACTTATACTAATTGCTTTGCTGAGGTCATCACATGTGATGCTTTCATAAAAGAAGTTGCAACCATTGTGGCGCACCATAGGCCATTATTGGTGTATATATCTTTTCGAGTCCAAGGGTGTTATGCCACTCATTTCTATTAAAAAATCCTAAATGCCACTCTCTCGTAAAATTACAATTTTATCATTAATGAATCTCAAATAATGATTTATCAGAGTTAAATAACATTGAATCGGTATAAATTCGTAAAATACATGGTAGCTCAGTGGTCGCGCGCGTCCCTGAGCACGCGTCGCATCCAGGGTTCAAATCCTCCTACGTACGGTACATCTTGTACAACTGGTACATCTGGGAGGCAGTTGTACCACAACTGGTATATCTGGAGGGCAGTTGTACCATATGGTTGGTGAATTTTTCATTTAAAAAAATCAGGGGTAGTTTCGTCACTTCATTAAAATCGAATGGCATATAGATCATAAAATGGCATATAGATCATTTGGCTCTGAAAAAAGTAGCATTTGAGCCATTAATCCATATCTTGAGTGACCAAATATATCAGAAAACTGAATCTAATAGAGATCTTTATAACTAGTGAATTGAGTAAGCATTTTATTTTGGTTAAAAATGAGTATATTATTTGAGAAATTAATAAATTCAATAACACATTTCTTCTATTGAAGATTCCCCGACGTTAGGTTTTTCTTTCTTTCCTGAAAAGAGCTTTTATATTAAATGTTTAAAAGAAAAAGAAAAAAGCAACTAAAAGGTATAGTTTGGGTTATACTCAGAAATAAATCATCAACTTAAATCAAACATAAGCTAAATTGGCTAGAAAGCAAAGATAGTATTCAAGTCTTCTGCGTTGAATACATTTGCAAAAGGACAAAAATAACAAAGCTAGCCAAGACCATCTCTATTATCTTGTCCACGGTTAACTCGACTAGATGCATGCAACCTGATTCCATTGCATCTATTTAACTTTTGCAAACGGTTTGACTGATCTTTCCCAGATAATTTTCTTACATGTAGAGGTTAAAAAACCTCCATGGTCTGGATCTATGTCAAGATCCGTCGGTTCTTCTTGGTATTCTGTAGAATTCAAAGATGAGAATCTATTATTTCGCAAAGATGCACTAGAAAATGACTTGTGAATAGGTCACTTAACTTGAAATATAGGAGGAGATACTTCCTTAGTAATAATGGGCATCGATTTAGCAAATAACACATTTTTTATATTACGCGCTCTCTCATTGGAAGACAAGTTTTCTTTTGAGTTAGTTGAAGAACCAATTGACAGTGAAGGAGCAGCTGACGGAACAGAAGAACTTGAAGCAAACGTTTGTTGAGCATTTACTGGAACAGTCTTGATTGGAGAATTGATGGGAGTATTGTCCTTCTCCGATCTTTCTACTTCTATGATAGGAAGCAAAGCAGCAACAAGATCCTTCCAGTTCTCTCTGAACTTTGAAGAATCCATAGAGATATCAGAAATGTTTAAAGAAAAAGTGACAATTGACTTGCTTGATTTGAGAAGACAACGAGAAGATTTATGTCCAAATAGCCCACAACTACTACATGTAGAAGACAACCACGAGTAGAAAACATCAACCATCGTGATAGTATTACTATTATCTATTAAGGCCACCGTTTGAGGAAAGGATTTATCATGCTTAACTTCAACAAGAATTTTGTTTTTTTTGAGTTGGATCCAACCAAGGTTTTTCAGTCAACATTGGTTTTCCTATCCCTCGAGAAATCCACTTGATTCCCATGAATGAGTAGAGCTGATCCGACATGTTATTAAGAGTAAGTCAAACCGGGACAATTTTTATCTCTGGGATAGAAATAACATCATTAGTAGACCACGGAGACACAAACATCAAGTAATCATCAATGTGCCACAACTTTTTTTGCAGAACCATTTACGGGTAGACTCATCAGGAATGTGGAAGAGATAGTTAGATTCTCCTAAATTACGGATGAAAATTCTACATTTCCTTCCTCAAATCATAGCTACTATGTAACGCCCCTTCCCGTTATCTGATGACCGACACGCTGACCGGCTAACAATCAAACAAGAACATGACCGATCGAACCCGTCCAGGCCAAACGAGAAGAGTTTCTCACAATACAAGCCAGTGACGGTCTGGTTTGAGTCAATGGCTTGGTCAATGGCTTGAACCAAACCATATTTGACTCAGTTTACCTTGTTTCCACGATACAAGACTTTTCAGCCTGTATCGCTTCCACGAGTTGTGTTCGGTTTGGACTAACCACATATCATTGAATAATTCTGTTTTAATTAATTTAAATCTTTTAAATTATATTCTTACTAGTTCCACATATTTTCTAAAATCATTTTAACGGGTATACCCAGAAAAATCTAACACCGAAGAAAAACCAAATGAATCGAAAATAAACCGCAGCCAAATGCAAACCTGAAACCACTCCAAATGGTTTACATGTCCGCCGAGCTATACCAAACCTGAAAAACACAAAATGAATCTAATGAGTAATCTAAGATTACCCAATGACTTGACTCCCAACAAAACATGTTGCTAAACAACTATAATATCCCCACCCAAACCTAAAATAACAATCAATAACATGCAATAAAGCTAGCCGATTACGTTCTACCACGACGTAATGGGATCCACACCACACACAAGCATTAAATTACAACAAGAATCATCAACGAAGGAAATCGAGAACATTGCGGCACATGCCCTTGGTTAGAATCGATCTAACTAACGCAGCTCTATTTAAAACTCCACAACATGGGCCCCAAATGCGAACTCGATAACTTCCACGGGAACACTTAGGTACCCCACGGTAACTAAAACCTCCCACGACTCCTAGACGTAAACACAAAGTCCTACGACTAGAACACCATTATTTGTCCATCGATACGCGGTGACTCGGGCTACCCCTAGATAACCAAAGCTTCCATTCAGTCCTGCCCTAGGACGCGACCCCGTATTCTCCGGACTACACACCTACATACGTCACTCCATAGGTTAACTTCTGCCAGAACCACTATCCGAAGGTACGTGAACTAACCAAGAACTCAACTCCCAAGGATCCAATCGGGCATGAAGTATCAGAACGCCATCTTTAGACTTTCGGGATCTAACGCACCCTATAGAGTCCTAATAATAATATGTAAACAAACCGACTCGTTGAGACTCTAACACGCAAGACCGGCAAGGTCAAATAGTAACACTATCTCAATCCCAGTACACATTCTATCCCGCCAGTCCTACCACCATTAATCAACACCGACCTATCACGTCCTGTACCGGAATAAGTATCTACACCCAGACTTACCGGGTCCCATACTGGAGTAAGTATCCACTAACACAGTCTACTCGGTCCAACACCGGAGTAGATAAATAATCACACAATCAATGGTCTACCCTGCCCAACACCGGAGTAGATAAACAATCACACAATCAACAATCACACACACCAGTCACTTAGTTACTTAGGTTTCATTAATCTTTCTAGCTTAAACCTTAATTCATTTTTAACCCACTACATTGGGATTAGTAAGCTTACTAATCATGCAGCCCCCAAATTAATTCATTAAATCTTTAATTCATTAATTTTAATTATTCAATTATTTCACCGCTAGATTGGAGTTAGTAAAGTTACTAACTTCCTAGATGGCTCAACTCCAAATTATATCTTTTAATTTCATTCCTTATTTCTTAATAACCCAACCTGGTTATCATATTATAAGGTGTGTTATATATTTTTAATCCATATTTTAATTTAACTCTTAATTCCCATATATAGATTCATTTAGTTACGTTCGTTATAATATATATGAATGCATATATTTCCAAGAATGTCGTTCTATATGTATGCAACACCCAATCAAGCAATCAACGATACAATCAATCAATCAACCAATCAGTGATAACAATATGCATTATATATGGCCTATCCGTTTTGTTTAATTCCCGAGTTATTTAATCAACCTAACTATTCTATCATATTTCAGTAATGGGTATGCATTCCTACGATTCTACGGTTCCATAATTACAAGGTCTATATGATCTACCTAAATTCATCACACAATAAATTAGCCAACTTACAGTGATATCGTGACGACGAATGGACTGACTGACATAACACCGAGACCCGAGATGAACCTGACGCTAACCCAAACCTTCCCTGAATCGTTGACTTGATTTGACCCAAACTTGACCCGAGCATTGACCCTGGTAATTCCGATCTTTCCTCCACATGAACCTCCGGACCGAACTTACAAATACAAACCGTACTATAACCCGCCTATAACGGAAGGGAAACTCGGTACGTACTATAACCCGCCTATAACGGAAGGGAAAGTCGGTACGTGGGATGAACGTTGAAAATCTCCGCTCCCCCGTCACCATCCCATCTCTTATTAACTTTCTCTCTACTCTCTCTCTCTTTCTCTCTCCTCTCTCTCTCTCACCTCCGGCTCCTCCTTCTTCCCTCCCTCCTTCTTCTTCTTCTTCTTATTCTTCTTCTTCTTCTTCTTCTTCTTTCTTCTTCTTCTTCTTCTTCTTCTTTCTCCCTTCTTCCTCTCTTCTTTCTCTCTTCTTTACTCCTTTGAGTTTTTGGTGTGAAGAATACTGGATGGGAAGGTCTCTTTTTATAGTGAAAATGAAGAGATCTCCACCCTCCATTTGTCCCACTTCCCTTCTCCATCCTCCTCCACGATCTTCTTCTTCTTCTTCTTCTTCTTCTTCTTTCTCCCTTCTTCCTCTCTTCTTTCTCTCTTCTTTACTCCTTTGAGTTTTTGGTGTGAAGAATACTGGATGGGAAGGTCTCCTTTTATAGTGAAAATGAAGAGATCTCCACCCTCCATTTGTCCCACTTCCCTTCTCCATCCTCCTCCACGATTTCACACAAAAAATCAAGCCAAAAACAATTCATTTCATCCCTTACCTTACACTTGTAGCTTCCTTCTCGAAGCCTCTTGGATGGTTGCCACCACAACATTGATTCAATGTATTTAAGATTACAAACAAAGCATTTATTTCATTCTAGCAAGATTTCGTGGTTCATGCTTATTCTTGGGCTTGAATTATGTCTAAAACAACTTCATTTCTCAGCCCAAACCATATTTATCCAAGCCCAAGCCCTCATGATTTTATTTTGCATTTTTGTCATTAATTACTCCTAAATGATCCAAAAATCATATCTTATTCCAGATGTCAAATCTTGCCAAAACTTTTAACCATAGCTCATTAATAACTTAATAGATTCGTGGTCAAAATTTCATAATTTTGGAAGCAATTTATTAAGCGTTTTCGTCTTTTTCTCGGTTTTGTCGGTTTCCATTCCCGACAACCAGTAAAACCTCCAAAACTCTTATTTCAGTGCTCTATGTCTTCTAAGCAATATTTTTAAACAAAATTAAGATTACTTGGCCCGTCAAAACTTCCGTCTTCACTTTTGGTGAATTTACCAAAATACCTTATAGCTTCCAAATTTACTGAAACGACATTTGTTGACTTTCTGTTGACTTGAAATATGCCCGTTGACGTTATTTAGAGACAGGGTATTACATACCAGATCTTGAATTTGTCCACTATAAGGATCAGAGAAACGGTAGAATTGACCCACCACAAATTCTCTTTGATTCTCTAGACCACATCGAAGAACATGCCTCAGGATTCTCACCTTTAGACTTCCATCCTCCACTCCGGTATGGTGACTCTGTGAAGATCCCTTAAAGATTGATTCATCTTTGTTGTCTAAAGATAACCTTTGGAAAGAGCTAAGATATTTGTTTTTTCCGAATCCGAGATTGGCTCATGAGACAAAACCGAGTTGTTTGAACGACATTTCTTCCCATTCGCAAGTTCTGACCATTGAGATGAATTCAAACCATTTTGTGTATTAAAATCAGAGGTTCACATCAACTTGTTAGAGAAAAACGGAGAGTTTTCTCCCATGCTTCTAAGGATAAAGTCACATGGACAACAACAATTGGTGGAGGTATTTCTTCCATCAAAGGATCCTTTGAAGGGCCAGTCGTACTTGAAGGTGTTGAGGAATTGTTCATCAAGGCGATTGACGATGAGAGTGGAGAATTTGATGATCATTTATTCAAAAGAGGCCAAAGTGGATCTTCAACCTTCAACGCAGAAGCACCGACAGCAAGGTATGCCTGAGGAGCCTCTTTTCGGAGAGAGGAGTCTGTCGGAGGAGTCACTTGAACCAAGAGGGAGGATTCGCCGGAGAAGCCACTTGAACTAAGAGTGATGAATCAGTTGTCTTCTCCGTCGACGGTAAAACGCGATCGGGCGCAAGCAACACCAAATTGTTATGGTCCGTGGTAAAAATACAGACCAAGAGAAAGAGATTGTTGTGGTAAAGGATAAGCCATATTAGCTCCGACAAGAGCGTCGACGAGACTGCAACGACGACGTCGTCAGGGAAATTGAGATCTTGATTTAGGTCATCTGCAAAGAGTTTGGGGCGCGTGTTCACACGCGCATTTAACTCACCACTTTAATATGTTTTGTGTCATTGTAATTAATAAATATTTAAATTATTTATTAGGGTCATTTTGGATGTAATAAAGTTATACTAAATGTGGATCATACTAAATATTCTTAATTAGTGATTTTATTCTAAAATATATTAAAAAAAATTAACATCTTTTGATATAAATATATAATATATATTTTATATTATAACAACTTTTCTATAAAAATATTTTATTTTTCCGATTTCTTACAAAAAAAAATTATTATTTTCGTATTTATTATTAAAATTTATTATATAATAATTTTAATTACATTTTAATCTAAATATACTTTCATTTATGTTTTTATTCAAAATATATTTATAATATCTTTTAATATCTTCTTTTTAAATATAAATATATATTATATTATAATAAAATTTTACAAAAATTAATATTTTGATTTCTTAAGAAAAATAATTACTAAATTCGTATTTATTCTTAAAAGTTACTAAAATAATTTTAGTTACAATTTTATCTATAAAATAAAAACAAGTTTTTATAATTAGACCATTATAAAATAGGTTCAAAAATAGAGTAACCAATTTTAGTTATGTATACTATTAAAAACAAGCATTGCCTATTGAAAGTATAATTAAAAATGTATTAACTGATTTCAATTAATATATTATTAATTCGATAAAATGTTAGAATTATTCAATTTTATGTTATTCAAATATGTGATTTATTTATCTAGTATGAAAATAATAGTGCAATTACTAGAGTAGTATTAATCTTTTGGCTAATTTTTTCAATATTTTTACCTAAAGTACCCCAAAAACCATTTTGAAGGAAAAAAATTATTACATAATTGCCATTAATTTTTTTTTCTATGTCAGCCAAAAAATTAATTATTTACGAAAATGGCACATTCCCAACGAATTTAAAGCCGCAGTCATCTGTTGAAGATTTTTTTGGCTGCGGATTTGTTTGGGAGATTACAGATTTGTAGTTGTAGATTTAAATTTACATGTTGAAGATTTTTTGGGTGGTTTGCATATGTATCTTTTATCTTTTTCTTTGAATTTTTGTATCTTTCAAAAAGTCTTTACGTTTTTTGTGTTTTTTTGTAGGCCCCACCATTAAAAAGACCATTTTATTCCTCACAGATAGAAAAAAAATTAATCAAGACACTCTCTCGGTGGATAGGTGTCACATCATATCAAAACTATCCATTCTTTTTTATTTTTTTATTTTATTTTCTTTTCCTCTTCATTCTCTTTCTTACTTTACATTTCTTTCACCCCTCATTTTTTGGATGTTTGATAGGATGCCGGAGGTGAGGTTTCCAGCCATATAGACCGCCAGAATGGAGATATAATTGATCGATATACTGGAATTCAAAAAACAAATCGGGCTTAATACGGAAATTTCGAGTGGACAATCTAAGCTAAGTGTCCACAATATCTGTTATTCGTGGATACTACTACGATCACATCACATACAAGACACTTACCATGAATGTTGTTTTTGGATGGATAGTGGTCCACACCTACTTTGTCTCCACAAATTCACAATCATGTGAACTCTTAACCACTTTATGTTCATCAGAAACGTCTAGCATGTGATATAATTGTGGTAGTGTCCGCAAATGGTCGATACATAGTTGAACTCTTGACCACCTTATGTTCATCAGAAGCGTCTAGCATGTTGTATATCGTGGTAGTGTCTACGAATAGTCGATACATAGTAAACACAGTTTTTAATATTTTCGATCGTACTTTTATGTCCCAGATTCACAATCATGTGAACTCTTGACATTTTCTATTCATCCGAAGCGTTTAGCATGTGATATAATCGTGGTATTATCCACGAATAATCGATACATAGTAGAACTCTTGACCACCTTATGTTCATTAGACGTGTCTAGCATGTATGATCGCGGTAGTGTCTACGAATAGTCGATACATAGTAGAACTCTTGACCACCTTCTGTTCATAAGAAGCATCTAGCATGTGATATAATCGTGGTAGTGTTCACGAATAGTCGATACATAGTAAACATTTTTAAATATTTTCGATTGGCCACTTCATACCTATGGTAAGCATCTTGCATGTGATATGATCGTGATAGTATCCACGAATAGCAGATATTGTGGATATCTAGTCTAAACTGTCCATTCGCAAGTTTTGTATTAAGTCCAATTTTTTTTTTTAGTTCTGGTACATCGACCGATTTAATCTCTATTATGGCGGTCTATATGGCAGGAAATTGAACTCCGCCATCCCATACACCGTCAAAAAAATGAGGGATGAAAATAAAGATAAAGTAGGAAAGAGAGTGTACGGAAAAAAGGAAAAGGTAAAAAAAAAAAATGAATAGATATAAGTGAAATGCGTGGACTCTCTATCCATTCACGGAGATTTCATGCCTCGGAGGGCAAAATGGTCTTTCTGACGCCTAAAAAACCATGAAATATATATAAATGCATAAACTTTTGCAAAGATACAAATTTGCTATTACTTTCTAAATAAGATACACTGGATGCAACTAATCCAGATTTTTTTTCTTTGTTACGGATTTTACATAAATACGCAACAAAGAATATTGTGCTTTTAATATTAATAGACTAGTACGTAGTATAACAGATTTGTTTAGTGTGTTATAGATTTATTTTATTTCTACGGATTTGTTTTTTTTTTGCAGATTTAATTTACAGATTTTTTTTTAGTGTTAAAAGTTTTAATATCAATTTGCAGTTTTTTCAAGAATTTGCGGATTTAATTTGCAGATTTTATTTTTAGTTTTACAGATTTATTGTATTTGTTGCAGATTTTGAAAACTCTGTTACAAAAAAATGGCTTAAAATTATAAAAAATATTATAGTGTTACAGATTTATTTGATGTGTTACGGATTTGTTTTAAGTTTCTACAGATTTTTCAAATTTGATGATGTGGCATTTTAGAATCAACATATTTTTTTGCAGATTTGTTTTAATATGTCCTTAATAAGTTTTTTAAATTAATTTTTAATTTAAAATATTATTGAAAATATTACAAATGAATTTTGAAAATTTTAAAATAGTTTATCGTACAAAACAGTGTAGATAATAATTTTTTAATTAAAGTTTTATTATAGATATTTTAGAAATAAATATATAATTTTTGTTTAAATAATAGTTTTTATATTATTTTTGTCACGGAAATAATAGTTTTTAAATTAAATTTTAATGAATATATAAGTTTCGTTTTTATGTTTTAATATTTAAAATTTTAATTTATTTAAAAAAAAACGAATTTCAAAAAACAGAAATAATAATAAATATAAGTTTCCAAAAAATTTACATCGAAGAAAGTTTCTGTTTTTGTAACAACCCTTAATTTACGATGGTAGTTATGCCATATATCATAAAACAAAAGATTACGTTTATGATATTAAAAGAAATATTTAATTTGAATTTAATAAAAGACTTCTTATTTATAGCCTAGAAAAAAATACATTTTTGAATTTAATTTGTAACCACCCATAAAATTATGGTAGTAGTTTTGGAAATTATCCCCAAAAAAAAATTATATTTTGTTTAAGTGAAGAAAAAAATTTAAAATTTGATATTCAAAACTAAAATTTTAGTTATTAGGGGGAAGAAAATCAATTTAATTTTTTTTTTTAATTTTATGTTTTCAATTTTTAGTTTTTTTTTTATTTTTAATTTTAGGTTTTTAGGCTTTAATTTTTAGTTTCTAATTTTAAATTTTGAGGATTTAATTTTTAATGTTAAAATTTAAATTTTAATTTTAAATTTACTTTTTAATTTTAGTTTATATTTTTTAGTTTTTAGTTTTTAATTTATATTTTAGTTTTTAGTTTTTTAATTTTCAATTTTCAATTTTTACTTTTTAGTTTTTAGTTTTTATTTTAAATTTAGATTATAATTTATATTTATTTTTTAGTTTTAATTTTAATTTTTAATTTAGTTTTAATTTTATTTTTTATTTTAGTTTTAAATTTTTAACTTTTAAATTTTAGTTAACTTTTACTTTTTAATTTTCAAATTTTAGTTTTAAAATTTTAAGTTATAACTTATAATTTTTATTTTTATTTTTTGAATTTGTTTATAATTTTTAGTTTAGTTTTTATTTTTGATTATTATTTTAAAATTTTATTTACATTTTTAGTTTTATATTTGTTTTTAGATTAAATAAAATTATTTAATAGTTTAATCATAATAGCAATTTGATCTTTTACATACTTTTACTACTAATTTAGTAAACTTTTAATAATAATTCTTGTAAAGATTAATACTAATTGGAGTAAATTTCACTTGAGATATATAATGAGTCAGATATATAACATATTTAAGGGTTCTTTTATCAAATTTAAAGAAAATGCTACTATAAAATGGGTTAAAATATAAATTAATTTTTTCGATTATAATTTTTTTAGAGAAGATTAATGTTCATTGCAAACCAAGTTAAAAAGATAAAACTAACCAATTTTAGTTATACAAACATTAAAATAAATTTAAACCAATCCAAAATGTAAAATGAACTTATTATTATATTTTAGTTATTTTTGATCTATAAAATATTTATGATCCTTATATTTAGACCATAAAATAATGGGTTAAAACTATATTAACCAATATAAATTATCAATATTATAAAAACAAATTTTGTCTACTAGAATATGGATTAAAAAGATGTACTAACCAATTTTAATTTATAATTTTTAATTTGATAAAATATTAAAATTATCAAATTATTAATATTTATATTTATTTGAATATATGATGAGTTAGATTATATTTGATGTTTTTACTATAGCAGTTTAAAGCGTTATTTTATCAAGTTTTAAGAACATTATAACTACTATAAATGGGTGGAAATATATATTAATTAATTTTAATTATAAAATATTTTAAAAAGATTTATGTTCACTAGAAAACAAGTTTAAAATATAAATTAATAAATTTCAATTATATAAATATTAAAATAAAAAATCAATTCAAAATAATAAACAAATGAATTATCATGATGTTTTTAGTTTTAATAAATTTAAATCTATAATTATTTTTATATAAAATTATAATTTTAATTATCAAAATATTAAAAACACAAGTAAATTTCATGTACAAGCATATGATGTTTTATAAAATAAACATATATCACATATTTTATACTAATTGTTTATTAAAACAAAAGCACTAAAACTTTGTGTTAAATAATTAATAAATTTATTATAAAACAAATCTTAATTTAACTTTAAATATATATATATATATGTATATATATATTCACGCTTCTTTAGCGGATGTTAAAATCTAATTACTTTTATTTTTCATCCAGAACGTCACGTTGGCTAAAGCAATACCTAGTTAACATTTATTGGATCACCATGATTTTTTCCATCATTTTCCATTTATTAATTGGAAAATACATAGTCATTGTGAATACATCTTGATATTATAGTAAGGACATAAAAGTGATAGCAAAAATCTATGTTGTATGTTCTTTTTTGCTAATAGATCAGCGGTTGTATTTGCTTCTCTTTGAGTCCATTGAAAATGTGTTTCTTCAAATCTAGCTCGCCAATTGTTGATGTCTCTGATATAGTTGTAGAGATGAAAATTAAAAGCTTTACCAAGTAAAATATTGATTAGTTCTCGATTGTCTCCTTCAAAGATTAAGCGCTGATAATCCTTCATCCATGCATGTTGCATTGCCATGAGTAGAGACTGACATTCACTTTCAATAGCATTTGATACTCTTTTACCTCTTGCTTGTGTGCATCCAAGATATCTGCCATTGTCGTCTCTAAAAATCAATCATGTTTTGCTTCTTAGATCAGAGTTGACAAAAGAGCCGTCAAAATTGCACTTGATTCATCCTTGTTGTGGTTTCTACCAATATACTCTAGAACGATTGAGTCGTGTATTACTGCTGCATATATTTCGAGTCGTAGAGCTATTCATCACCATGATCCATTCTCTCGCATCTTCATTAGCTAAGCGCAGTGTTTTCCTCCAGGGGAAGTCTTTCTGTTGGAAAAGAAGAGTGTTCATACTTTTCCAAATCCTCCATAGTATCCAAAAAGGTAGTTGTTGTAAGGTTGGGTAATTGATCTGATTGTAAATGTTGAAGCAAGCTTCAACTTTTGCTTCAAAAGACAAGTACTGTTGTGGAAACTTGAATCAGGAAGACCAGAACCTCTCCATAAGGCTTGAGCATGGTCACATTCAAAAAAGAGATGTTGAATAGTTTCCATATGTTGACAACATCGTCTGCAGGTGATTTGTTTACTTATATGTCTCCTGGCTAAGTTATCTCATGTGGCTAGAGATCCAGAAAGTAACCTCCATAAAAATTGTTGAAGTTTTGGAGGATTTGAAGTTTCCACATTTTTCTTTGAAATGAGTATTTCCGCCAGGAGGTTGAAATTGTTGGATAGTAGGGAGATGTGTTGTCAACCAATAAGCAGATTTTACTGTATAAATATCATCTTTGGTACAATGCCATCCTAGAAGATCAGCTGTTGCGTTTGGACAAAGTTTAAGGCTTAGAATTATGTCAATATCTTTATCACAGACGTTTGTTCTGATCTTCCTTTCATCCCAGTCGGTTTTTGTGTCATTGAACTAGTCACTAAGTATAACAGCAGTACCATTTCCATCGCGTGGTCGAGGGGCTCTAGGAGGATGTAATGGCAACCAAGGATCTGTCCATGCGTTTATTGTTGTGCCATTACCAATGATAAACCTCAGGCCTTGTTTAACTAGATCATGTCCTTCCATGAGTGAATTCCAGACGTAAGAAGCTTTGTTTCCAACTCATGCAGTTAAAATGTTATGTTGGTCATGAAAGTATCTCCCTCGATGTAGTCTAGCCATTAGAGTCTCTGGGTTTTGTAGTATTCGCCATACTTGCTTCCCAATGAGTGATAGATTAAAGTTATTTAAATCACGAAACCCCAATCCTCCCTCTTTTTTTGGTAGGCTAAGCCTATTCCAAGAAAACCAATGCATACCTTTTTTATTGTCTCCTTTGCTCCACCAGAAGTTAGAGATAATCATGTTGATCTCCTCACAGACTTGTTTTGGAAGTTTAAAGACATTCATGGAGAAAATTTACATAGCCAAAGCAATAGATTTCAGTAAAACTTCTTTTCCTCCATGAGAGAGATATTGTTTGTGCCATCCCTCTATTTTCTCTTTGGATCTCTCTTTAATGTATTGGAACATTACCACAGAGGCAAGTCTAGTAAGAATATGTCGATGATCAGAACCACCTAACTGAAGGAATTCTCCTTTGGAATCAGGGTATTCGACCAACCAAGCAGAGTTAACGGCTACTCGATCTAAACAGCTCTGAACTGTATGTTTGTTACGGTTTCCAACCCAAGAAAACTTCTCCTTTGTGTCGCAGGTCACTCAAGTCACTTGTACTGTAAATATTGTGAAAGTCTTGGAATATCCATTCATTTATGATTCTACCCCCCCCCCCTTTCTTCTCTTCATTGGATATAATTTCGTTAAAGTTACCAACTAAGATCCATGGTCTTTGTCTAGTTGTGCCTATTCTTTGAATTATTTCCCATAGGATACTTTGCTTTTTAGGAATAGGGTTACCATAGACACAAGACAAATAAAAACTTAATTCATTAGACTTTACTTCAAAATACATAATACGTTCATCACAATACAATTTCTTAATATAGACATGCTTCTTCCATAAGATAGCTAAGCCACCACTCTTACCAACATGAGGTACACTGAAAACATTATCATAACCTAGACAAACAACTTGATCATGTACTAAATCACACTTACTAATACTCTTACACAAGAAAAAGATATTCGGAGTTAAGCGACGACTAATCTCCTTCACCAACCCACCCCCCCCCCCCCCAAGTCCCAGCTGCATATTCTCATGGAGATTGTGGAGGTACCGTGCCTCCGCGCCTCTGTCTAAAGTTTGGTTGACTGAGCAAGACCCAAATGATTCTTCCTTAGCATGTCCCTTCTTCTCTGGTGGAAACAGGTCCTTCCACTGCATGGAACG
Organism: Orychophragmus violaceus; assembly: GCA_030180135.1. Taxonomy (NCBI): domain Eukaryota; kingdom Viridiplantae; phylum Streptophyta; class Magnoliopsida; order Brassicales; family Brassicaceae; genus Orychophragmus; species Orychophragmus violaceus. The sequence goes on from CM058240.1 coordinate 20,234,972, forward strand.
TGGTGGACTTTGGACGATATCCTCCAAGTCCTTACGCTTACGCTTATTAGATGCTTTCTTCGCTTCATAAGCTTTAAAACATATGTGAATCCTCCTTCTGAAACTTGTCTCTCAATGCTTAAGCCTGAAGGTAGCGGTTTCTCTCTGCTGCAAGATAATGATCATCCTTCTATTTTATAGCCTTTTCTTCTGTATCATGATTCTGTTCTGGTAAGTGATCAACCTGTTTTGGGGGCGCCATTTCCTCAGTTTCAGGATTCTGATTCATGTCCATGTTTTCAGCCACTACAGTTCGCTGGTCTTCTTGTTGTATTGCGCCATCCATGATGGGGGTGTGAGCATCTTTATCATTATCATCCCCATAATCAGGCAATGGGGGATAGTCATTAGCATCTCCTGCTTGTGGACAGTCGCGCTTTTCATGGGTGAGAAGTCCACATGATTCACAGAAAGAGCGCAGCCGTTCGTATTTGAAACAAAAACAGTGTTCTCATTTCGAACAAAATGAAAAGTGCGTTGAAACCGGAGGGGATGATCGGTGTTCCAGAGAACACGAATGTGCACTAAATCCACTCGAGTGGTTGAGATTTCATCAATTTCTACATCAACAATAGGGGCAAGGATATCCCCAATGAATCGGATCATGGTTGTTGTTAGGAACTGGAGCGGGATTCCACGGATTTGAATCCAAAACGGAATGATCTTGGAGGCACAATCAAAGAGATTTGTTGACCATCATGAAGCGTCACCATCCAATCTGCAAACGACCATGGTCCTCTTCACAAGACGAGATTCATAATCTCTTTCAAAGGAAAGATAAGTAATTGGTTCATCTATGATGTCAAGGGTGAGATTCTGCATTTGATTTCTCATTTTTGTCATCATTTTTTGATGTTGAAACTCTGTAAGTTACAATGGAAATAATTTATATATTCCTTCCATGGTGGTTTCCAGGAGCGTAAATTCAAAAACTGAATTAGAAACTGAAAACCGTTTGGACAGAAATCCAAATGAAGGAAACTGATACACTTTATCCACAGAAGTCAGGATTTAGTTGTCAGAAATTCATTTTCGAGATGAGAAGAGTTGAAGGTGTAAAGAATCGCCCAAACTGTCGCCTGAATAACCGTTTTTCGCTCTCAAACATCTTTTTAAGAAAAAATATTATCGCAGTCGAAATTTAACAATATGAATTATTAAATATAAATATTACTATATAAAATTTAAATGAAAGTCAATATACATTAATATATACAAATTTTTTTTTTTTTTTTTTGTCAACTATACAAATTTATTTTAAGCAAGTGATAACGTCAATACTATTTTTAATAGAAAATAAATAAATTGATAAATTTCACGTATAATAAAAACAATTAGTTGACAATATCGCCAAATGAAAAAAAAAATGTTTTGAGTGTTAAACGATTTTTATTTTCCAGAGGAAAGTCATATTATGGCTCTAATTGGTGACCATAGTTTAGGAAAAGAATGATGATGAATTTTTAATTCCTCAAAAATTTTACCAATTAAAAGGATTTTTTTGTCAAAATTCAGACATATGGGTCCCACAATATTTCATATTTTTCCTCATGTTTAAGGAATGAATGAACAAAAAAATTCCCCTGCAAATTTGATGAGGAACAAAATATGAATAAAAATTCCTCTACATTCTTATTTTTTGTTAATTAAATTCTTTTAAATGACATTTTGTCCAATTCCTTTTGTTCATTTTAGTGGTCACCAATTGGAGCCTAAAATTCTGTGAAGACATATTCTTAAAAAATTGATATTAGTCATTGATCTATTGATCAAATAGTTAAAAGTTATTGTGAAAATAAGATCACTCTCAAAATTAAATGAAAATATATGGAATGTTAACATCATATTAAATACTAATATATCTACATAACACTATAAAGTGCTTCGGCGGTGGTTCATGTCTTTACGTAGGCTTGATTTTGACAGTGGCGTATGGTGGCTCGGGTTGGGTCGATGAAAAGTGCTTTGGCGGTGGTTCCTGGATTGCTTTTTTTTTTGGTATTGCTAGGAGGGGTTCGGGTCTTCGGCCTTAATCCCCCCCAGGTCCGGTACAAGCAGGCGATAATACCGTTTAAGGCGTAAACCATACCGTGGCCACCTCATGTCGAACCTGGGTGGCGAGGGGGTTCTTGACCCTCTTTACCACTAGGCCACCACAAAGTGGTTTGGTTCCTGGATTGCTCCGTGGCTTTTTCTTCCAAAGGCGTAGATCTGTAAAGCGGAGGTTTCAGTTCCTGCTCATCTTTGTCGTATCCCTTCTATGGTGGTGGCTACGGTCTCCGTTGATGTGAGGTGTTCGGCTGTGGATTGGGTTAGTCTGGCGCTTGATTACTGTCGAGGTATCTTGTATGGGCTCGCTAACCTTTTCGGAAAGGTATCTGGTTCTGGGTTATGGTTAGGGTTAGCCCGGTTTTGTTTCTCGGATTGTCCTTTATCCTTCAGCCGGTGGTTTAGTGGGTGTTTTAGTTTGTTATCTTTCCTTTTGTTCTAGATCATCGATATTGCTATTGTAGATGAGGGAGTATGGTCTCAGTCGTAGCGTCGGGTTTTGGGTTTTCTTCGATTAGTTCTATCTTTAGTTTCATCAAGTCTAGTTTCTAAGCCTCCTTCCACCTCCTTTAGATTAGTTTGAATAAGAAGTCTTATCCTTTAATCGTTTCGTTTATTGGTTCTTGTAAGGCTAACCTTTTGCGTAGACCTGTGGTGAGTGCAGAGTTCTCGGTTTAGGCTTGTTAGGATTTAGACTATGTGTGAAGGAGTTAGACTTGCGTTTCAAGTTTATGTCATGTCTAGTCGTTGTATTTGGGTTTATGTTGCGCGATTTGCCCTTGCTTTGGTTCTTTCCGTTTCTTGCGGTTTCTTATGGGCTACGACTAGGAAGTGTTTGTGGTTTCGTGTCCGCTTCTCTTTCCGTTCTTCGTTATCTATAGAATTTTATGTCTTTGATTTTGTTTTACAGGATTTGCCTCTGGAGGATTTTATCTTGCTGTCTTCAGCTTCCCTCAAAACACTAGAGCATTGGTATCCCAATTTTTTTTATGTTAGTATTTCTCCCTTTTTACTGGTATCGTGTTAATAGTCGGTCTATGTTTTTTGTCTAGAAATCTGGTTTATTTCGGATTTGGTTTGTGTTATGCAACAAAAGTTGGTTTAATAAATTGATCTTTTAACCGGAAAAAAAATCTACACAACACTATAATAAGATTGGCAAGCACACTTTATCATAAAACAGTCGTAGAATGCATTATTTTTTTTTGCACATGTCATAATTTTTTTTTCTCACCTACTATACTATTATTATATGATCAAACAGTTTAGTACTTTTATAACAAAAACTTATTCATTTTATCTAGTAAAGATTATATGGAAGATTTTATTTTGATTTTTACATAGATTTTCCAAGTTTTATCTTGAGAGAAGAGGCTTACAACATTTTAAGACGCGGATGCCCTAGACGATTAAGTTTTTATTATGTAAATTATGGACATCCAGAAACCTACTATTATTTGAGAACAGGAAACTCAGCGAAGATACAATGCTTTTACACATAATCAGTGGAGAACGGAAATGGCAACAGGCACAACACAACTTGGAGACGGGATCTGGCACAACATCCACAGAAGCAATGACGTGTAATACTGATGGAGTGATGGAGCTTGGAAGAAAGAATCAAAAACCGCTGGTATGGGATGGATCTTCACCAATCGCACCTCAGATATCATCGATCAAGGATCTCAATAGCAACACTCTGTTTCATCACCTCTAATGGTGGAAGCCCTATCTATTCGATCCGCCCACCTTCATGCCAATTTGGTTGGCTTTAACTCCGTATGGCTTCGATCATACTCACAAACGTTCATCAGCTATCAATTCGATATCACCACAAACAGAGATCTATGAGATATTAGCCGACATTGAATCTATATCTTCTCTGTTTAACTTCATCTTAGTTTCGCATGTTCCTAGATCCAAAAATGTATTTGCCGACCATTTTACTAAGTCGGCTCTGATATCATGTATTAGGTCTGGCCCATAACTTTGCCATTTAAATTAACTAGTTGATGTTCAACCCCCGCGCACGCGCGGGGTCCAGTGACTTCATTGCTGACTTGGTAGGATTTTAGTAATGTAAACTTTGCGTTATGAACATCATAGTTGTTAAAAATAATGAACTGCTATGTTTTATGAAGTGTTATGATTATGATTATCATTGTAGATGTAACATACGTCGATTTGATAAACATGACGTCTTTTTTGTTTTCATTAATCTTCTAACATTGGTTGGCATTCTACTCCTGCCCTCTTCAACATGGTCTGCCTGAGGCTCTACGGCAACAAACAACCGCAGCTTCAGCATGGTTTACCTCCGGCTCTACAGCAACAACTGCCTCAGCCTAGCACTTTAATAAACGTACGAGAGATAATTGTAAGTTGTTCGTGTTGAAATATATACTGAATTTAAATACATGGGGGATTGGTGGGGCTTGCTTGGTCATTCTGGCAATGGTGAAAGTCCGATCTTTTGGCGTGAAATTGAAAGGTGTAAACTTACTTTGAAAGCAAAAATGCTTGCCAGACAGGTCCTGCAAGCATTGTGGTAGTTCTCCCTCTTCATATCGACAACCTGTGATGAAGCATGTCAGCGTTTGGTGCATTTGAAGCATATGCTTAGTATGAGGTGATGTAAAAGTTTTAGTTTATGCAGAAGTTACCTCTTCTAGTAATGTCGATGTGGTTTTACATGTGAGCTTCGTCAATTCGGAGTCAAAGACAACAAAAGTAGAATTTGTTATCCCATCCGTCACAGCTAACTCAACCATGTATCGGTTCCGGAGTTGGGAATTAGGACTAGTATAATTTTAGATTTTGAGTATATGTTTGTGTAAATACCTCGGAACACCGGTCACTGTTGGAGAGACGCATTTGTTGCACCTTAAGGAGTTCCCGCGCCTGTCCAGCTTACGGCTGTAGGAAGCGCAGGAGATGTAGGACCAGCCGTCTCTCTGCAAGACTCCTACAACAGTGGCTTTGCACAAAAAATCTGCTTCCTGCACCTGTTAAATACAAAGTTTTTACATTACGCATATGCCGGTAATATAAGCGGTTTCTTGAATTTTCTCCATTGTCAAAGAGGTTTACATGTTCTGTGTATTGGGAGATGTAGGCATACAACTCCCGAATCGTCAGCGCCTCCATCTTGGAGATGGCCAGGGTGGTGTCAACCCGAGAGTACATGTGTTGTGCGTCGATGCCTATGCTGCATGGAAGGAAATAGGAAGATGGGGCCAATGCACCGGTGACGACGTATTACCTTTTGTTGAACGCTTCTATTGCCTTGATGCTGGTGTCAAAGTAGAACCGCGTAGCAGGGTGGAGTTGAGGTAGAGGGCACCTGCACCAAAAGTGTGGATGAGTTCTATTAGCATTTTCTATGAAGCATATGTATATACGGTGTTGAGGGACTATTCATACCTCCGGAAAGCTTCGGGTTGACGGTAGTCACTAACATTGTGGAGAGCACTGCCGCGTCGGATGAGAGATGGGCCCTGAACGTAGTTGCGGCATCGTCCCAGAGGGACAAGCAGACAGTGACAGACCTACATGATTTATATGTAAATTATTCAAAAAAGGTAATTTGATGGGTTTTATTTGTAAAGTTAATATATGTAATACATTTTGGGGAATTGAGTACTTACGATTCGATGAGTAGACGGACGACTACACGTTTTGTCGAGGTGGCGTCATCTAAATTCGACCCTTGGACACCTAATCTGGCCGACAACGTCTGCGACAAAATTTAAAATCAGTTTATTAAACTGGCAGCTTAAATAGTGGGAAATGTTTTCCCAGTGAAAACGTCAGACAAAATTACAGAATGAACAAAGTGAGGAACGTTTTAAAACCTGGTATTTCGAGGTTGGTATTCGCAAGTGCGTGCAGGTGATCAAGATTCCGGATCATAAACTTCTCGGCATCGATCATCGGGACAGAGTCTTGAATCTGGTTCAGTGTGGTGCAGGGCAGGAAGCAGAGCACAAAAGGGTGATCGGTTATTTTATACATCTTGTTGCATCGAGTTACCTCGAACCCGGTAAGTCCGACGATGCTCCCTTCGACCAGAGAACTCTGGTAGTGCAAAGCCCTCGACAGTGGGATGAAGGCATGAATCACTGTGTTCTGCGTAGATCAGCAAACAAAATATAGGAATGAGACGATAAGCTTTAATTTGTTTAAAGTGGTGGGCAGAGATAAATTCCAATTTTACCTTCTCATCAAGGAGCAGGACAATTCCCATAAACTCCCCGTCTCTCTTGATGTTTCTAGCGTCCCAGAAACGGAGGAGGCGGCACACGACCTGCTGGTTGGAACGCCCGAGGCGGAGATCGTCGAATGGTATATAGGGGCGGCGGTAGGGAAGGCAACGACGTCGATGGAAGCCATGGATGCTGTCTGGTAAATTACCTAGCTTGCTTTTTTCTTCGGACTCTGTGGTTTGCGAGATTTGCGAGGTGTTGGGTCGTGGTTGCTATAGTAGGATTTATAGCGGCTGATGAACCAAGTTCAGAAACGGTGGGAGGCGAAAGGTTATACATTTGAATGAGATTTAATGGGCTCATTAGTAGGTTGTACGGTCTTGATGGTAATTTACGGTGAAGGGGGAGGTCGATGGTCTACTGTAATGGCGAGACGCCATTGGAGACAGCGAGGGAGGAGATCGGTTAAGAGCGATCGACAACTTTTAGGGTTTGTCGTCGAGGCTTGGGATTTGGAAAATTTGCAGAAGGCCCGGAAGAGAAGACGATTTTCTGGGCCACAATAATAACAAAAGCGACGGGAAAAACAGGCCCAAGTTATAATTTAGAAGGAATGCCACGTGGACACTTTAGGAAGAGAGAACACTTTCTCATTATATAATAGATAGATTAAATCCGCTGCTTAGAAGAAAAAAATCCATAATCATTCACCTCTCACATTTATTTTTCACTTTCTCTTTCCTCACATATTACATAATTATTTTCTTCCAATTCATCTTTCTTAATTTTTTTAGAACAATTATGTGATTTATTTTTGTTGATTTAACATTAAATGTCTTATACAAATTATTTTTATACTTTGATCTCTTATTTTAAATATTTATAAATACTATCATTCTAAATATTAACTAACAAATAATTTTTAATTTATTTTTAGTATGTATAAATTTTAATTTTTTCCATTATAATGTTTTTTTAATTTTATCTTCTTCTAGAAAGCAATAGTACACATAAGATCTCTCAATTTTAAATATTTTAATATTTATATATATATATATATATAAAGTATGTCTGAAATAATTTATCTTTGTTTTATTTTTTTATTAGCACTCTTAAAATATAATTTTAAATTTTAAATAATTGTTTTCTTAATAGTGAAACTCATATCCAAAGATACATTTATATAATTTATATTCATTTAAAGAAAATATGTTCTATTAACTCTTTTCCGACTACATTCTATTAAATTTATGTGAGATAATAATTATTTAGTTTTATATTTACAAAACTTGGACTTAGTTTTTTATTTTTTATTTTTTTATGAAAAAACATTTGGTACCATTTAATATATTTAATGAATTATTTTATGGTTTCTTTAGATTAAGAAATTATTATATAGTTGTGTGAATTATTTGAACCATTGATATATTTGTTTTCTTTGTGTTTTGAGAAATTCTCTCATTATATAGAATGATGAAAAACGTATACATACGATTTTAGTTTAATGACTTAGATCCGATCTCTATGCATTTTTTAGAGAGATTCTAGAGAGAGATTTTTCTCTCAGGCCCTACTTCCAATGTGTTGACCTCAGTCCCTATCCCCTGTTTTCGAACCCCTCCCCTTCTCCCAAGAATTTCCTAAAAATGGAAATTGTTCTCTTTTCCCTAGCCTGTCTTTCCCTTCTTAGACTTTTACCTTTCATCATCTTGGTAATTTTTTCAAACGTTCCTTTGAACTGATTTGGACATTTTCATTTCACCACTAAGCTCCGTTCATCCCTCCGCCTTATCTCCTCCACCGCTCCTCCTCAGTTTTCTCTTATCCTTGCTCTTTTCACCCACCTGATAGGTTGTATAGTTTTCCCTATTCTACTGCAAGTGCATAGTTAATGCAATCGTAGTATATAAGGTATCGAATCCCACGAGGACTCTCAGTCACACAATAGATTAATAGCAGTTCAGATTAAATTAAGCGAAGCAGATTTGAAAACAGTAAACTAAATAGCAAAGTAAATCAAGTGAGTTTGTAAGCAAGAAGGCGAGGCGTTAGGTTTCAGGAGTTCTCAGGAAATCAGGAACGCAAGCAATCAATCTATCTAGATCCAATCAATAACTATTCTAGAACTCAAACACTGATATAGAATTAACCAAATTCCTTTGCGATAATTCTCTAAGTCTAAGTGCAGCAAACCAAACTTCCGTTTGCGAGAACTAACAGATTAAACTAGCATTAATTCCAAGTTTGATATGCTCACAATTAACCTGAACCAAACTTCCGTTTGCGAACAGTTTAATTGCTTATCTAAATTCTTTCTAGTTAAATTAACCAACTTCCGCTGCATTAATCAACCTAACATCATAATTCTGATTAGCTACTTCAGATTAGGCATTAAGAACAACTTAGATAAAGAACTAGCAGATATGGATCTCTACAGATCAATTGAACTATAATTCTCTGAAATCCTTAATGAGAATCCTTCAACCTAACAGGTGATCTACTCAGACATATTCATCGAGACCGAAGATATCATAAGTAGAAAACCAAATATCATATAATCAAATAAGAACTGGGGTTCAAAATCAAGTCTCTTTCGAGATCAGGATCAGCCCCTCAACTCTCTCTGGGTAAAACTTAACGTAAGAAAAGCTTAGCCTAACAAGTGGCTGTAAAACCTAATTATAATCCTAAAACACGTTTTGGGGCTTCTTTGTAAATATCAGGAACTTCTGGGCAGAATTGCAATGTCATCATTCTTCATCAAACCGTCGTTTGGCCCATCTCGCTGGTGCATCGATCGATGCTAGGAATGCAACGATCGACACCTTTCTCTGTTTCGGACAGTGAACTCTATCTCTCGGCCAAATACTCCAATTAGCTCCAGAAAGTGTCTAAATCACCAAATATGCTCCAAATGTGCTTGTACCTAATAAACACCTGAAAAGACTCTAAAACATAGTAAAAGACTCGATAAATAACACATATACCATGGTTAAAAGCCCTAAAATCCATGGTATATCAACTCCCCCACACTTAGCCCTTGCTTGTCCTCAAGCAAGACAAAGAACTAAATGTAGATAAGAGGTTTGAAAACTCTTCAGAAACTCATTTCATCCTAGAAGCTACAATACTCAGATTCCCCTTAGTAAACCACTGCAAGAATCAATCATAGGATATCAAGACCACAATGTACTTCCCCCACACTTAGCAACTGTCCTAGGTAAACTCCACAATCACATTCAAGCATTCAAATTCTCCCTACTGACTTCTGCAAGTATTTAAGTGCGGTCTCACCTAAGGAGTATCGATCAAAGGGCACATGGATTCTTACCTTATCAGCTCTAGACCACCATACTATCTTTCTCTAGTCCCTTTCTTCTCTTTCCCTTCTTTAACAACTGATTTTTCCCCACTGGGTATCATTTTATTTTTTTTATCAGTGTCCTTCCCGTTATGGGGTGTACTTTGGACACATTCCATGGTACACAGGATATGAGAGTTTCAGCTACCATTCCCATGACCACTTCGGAGTTACTAACTCATCCTCAGTTTATTATTATTATTTTTTTACTTTACAGAAGGGGAGAAGGGAACTAAATGGGACAGGTTTACAGGCTGTGTCAGAACTAACAAGGGAATCCGACACAAAGTATACCAAGCCCTTAGGTGAGAAATCTAAGTCAGTATTAGGGGTGAAGTCAGTAAAGGATCCTCTGATACCTGAAGTGATGTGGGTGTTCCCAGTAGGTTGATCTGTGATGGGGTTTTCTAATAGTCATAGATAGATCCTGCAACTTCATCCCAATGGTTACTTAAGTTCCTGCAAGTCTTGTAAATCTTCTCAGAAAATCATAGTTTCTTACTTAAACAATTTTGACTCAATAAAACAAAAAATTTTGAAAAACGGACTGACTCTTAAGAAAACAGAAAACAAAAGTCAGTAGCACCTCCCCCACACTTAAGACACACTGTCCCCAGTAGTGTCCAGCGAAGGATCGGTAAAAAGAAAGAAAAGTTGTTAATGGATGTGTTAGTTCTGTCGGGTTTTACCTCTGTCGCACAAGCACCGATCGTTGCACTAAGTGCACCGACCGTTGTTGTGCGATTCTTTCGTATTGTAACGATCGACACAATGGTGTATCGATCGACGCACTGCGCTTTCACGAACAGTTAGCAAGTTAGCAGGTAAATCCGTCTGTTTTTGTCAATTTTGATCCATGCAGGCTGAAAACACTAGAAACAGAGTAAAACCGAAGCAAAAGATGTATCGAATAAAGTACACATCATCCAAACAAAGTAGAATCCTAAAAATCAAAAGAAGAAAAGTGCAAAAGAAAAGAAAAAGTCAGAATACAGAACCGAAAGACTGAACATGGAGACTGATCTCACTCGCTAACATCATCTATCCCACCATACAGTGCATCATCATCGGCTGCCTCGGGTGCGGGATCAGTATCAGTCGGAGATCGCTGTCGACGACGGTCAGGTACGGGCTGATGGATCTGTGGTGGCCTCCTGCAGCTGCAAGTACGCATGAAGTTCCAAAGAACTCGAAACATACCATCGGATCTCTCTCTCCACTCTGCCTCAGAATATGCACCGTAAGCCATCGCAGGCTCAGGAAAGGGACCCACAATGTCGACTGGGGCTGGCGCGGGCGCAGGAGCAGGGGCAGAAGATGTCGAAGCTCGTGAGGAAGGCTCTCCCAGCGGATGAGCCATGGTCGGAATCCCACGCTGCGCAGACTCAGGAGGCTGAAATCTCAGTGCCTCTAATGTGTCAATCTGTGTCCATCTGGCAGCGGGAAGCTCGATACCAGTCCTCCCAGTGGTCGGATCAGTGTAAACCCAAATGCGCCCCTCCTTGAGCCAGGTAGCGCTCTGCAGATGACTGAGATCTAGGAACTCGGGAGCCGTATCACGCTATGTGCCATGCAGAGGAATCCCACAATACTCAAAAATGGGAGTAAGTAAACTCCCTACCGTCTCTGTACCAGCTCCATCAAACGGCTTCAGCTGCAAATCAACCAAATGCTGTGCGAAAATAGCTCCCAAGTTGAGACCCGCAGTCGGATCTCTCACGCCACTCTGCCTAAACTGATCTCTCAGCCCCATAAACAGCAACTCCATCTCAAGTTTGCGCATCTTGTTGGCCTCAAACTTGCAAAGCAAGCTCCAGCACAAGATACGCGAGACATATCGCAGTACCGGATGTCTCATCTGCACTACTGGCGTGGTCCTGGAGTTTTATCGACCGCTGCCAATACTCTCCCAGAATGTGCGAGCCTCCAGCGGATCCCACTCGAGTGGCTATGCGCCTCGGCGCAGTACTGAACCCGTAGATCCTGCAGAGATCATGAAGGTGAAAGCACCCCCTGTAGCGCTCCTGTGGTCGGGATCCGAGTAAACCACTCTGCAAGTGGCCAATAGCTGCCTGACCAGCTCAGGATAGAGGTCATAGTGTCGCATCGGCATTTTCCCTAGACCAATGCCTCTGCACACAGCCATCACCTGCTCATCGATCCCCAGAATCATGCAGGTGGAGTAGTCCGCGAACTTGGTCGGCTTGATGATCATCCCACACCAACCACTGTAGAGAAGCGATTCATACTCGTCCCATGAAGAGAGCAATGGCCGCTCTGTGAACTCAGCGGACCTTAAGAAACGTATGAGATCCTCCGGCCACTGTCTGGTCGTCGGAAATGGTGTGGCGTCCTCCCTGGGCCAAGGTAAAGCAACTGGTGGCCCATATCTGTTGTATGGTGCGGGTGATTCTGATTCCCTGTTAAACCATTGAGGCGGTGGGGTGTAGTGTCTTGTTGTTGTGGACGCTGTGGCTCGCTTCTTGCGGGGTTGCCTTTGAGACGCCATCTGCAAAAACAAAGTTCAAACATTCATCAAGTCTCGGCAAAATTTCACTGTGAAATCGCGAAGCATCGACCGTTGCATCTAAGGCATCGATCGTTGCAAGGCGATTTCGCGTTATCGAACATTTCCCAAAATCGCAGTGCAACGACCGCTGCTCGAGAGCAATGACCGTTGCAGGGCGATTTTGCCGCAAACAAATCATCAAAATCAGTTCAAAATTGTGTTATCAACCACAAAATCAACAACAATCCATCACTAAACAACCTAAAGCATAATCATGTCAACATGCATTCATCAATTCATCTAAAATCTCCAATTTTTAAAACCCTAAAAGTGAAATCCGAAAAATCAAAAATAGAAGTACATTACCTTGATTTCGTGAGAATTGGATATGAGAAACAGATTGGGGATGTAAAAATAAGTGAAATAGTGCTTAGAATCAAAGAAATCGATGAAGAAATGGTGATTTTCGGTTTGGGTTCTCGGTGTGTCGACCGAAAGGAATGGGGAAGAAGAAAAGAAAATAGGGTTTAAGGTGACTTACCTGGTCGTGGGTGCAACGATCGTTGCTTTAGGGGCAACGATCGATGCTGGGTGAACCAGATTGATTCCGGTTTAGCTCTACGTACCTTAATTTCGATTTAAACCAAATGCAACGACCGCTGCACATGTGAGTAACGATCGACACACATCTCCAGACTTGTGTTCTGTATCTAATATTTAACAAAAACAACTAAAAACGTGAAATCCTAAGAAAAACACCAAAAATGAGAAAGAAAAATAATCAAACCTAACAGTGGGTTGCCTCCCACTCAGCGCTTGTTTTAAGTCATTAGCTTGACTTTTGGAAAGGGGTCAGACTCATGGAGGTTTCAACAGAGACTTTGAGTGTCTCTGTGAATGCCTTATCATCCATGGTGGTGTGTAAGCAGTAGCAGCATGATGTCGTCCAAGAAACGTCGGGATGAATGTAGGGTGAAATTTACACTTGGGCGTTTCAACGCTCTTTCCTGCATTCAAAACAGTGGAGTCAGGAGGTTCAAACATAGAGGATTTATGCTTCACCTTTGGCAAAGTTTTGATGTTCGGGGCCTTTTGTTTATGAGTAGCTTTAGGCCTTGAAGATGTTAGAATAGGCTCTTGTGGAACCACCATCTTCTTGTCAACCACTACTGTGCACTGAACCTCATTTTTAGACTTAACAGGAGCTTTCGGGAATGGCAGTGGAGGTTTATAGGTTCTTTCTTTAGCAGGTCCTTGAGACATGAGTGAAACTTGTTCCCTTCGGGGTGCAACGATCGGTGCGTGTGATGCATCGATCGATGCTATCGTCTCCTCTCGTGTTTCAACTATGGTCTCGGGTTTATCCGCCTCTTGATCCATTCCAGCCATCTCAGACTCAAATTTCTCTTCTTGGCTTGGTCCTACTTCAATCTGAACTATCCAAGTCAAGAGATCCATGTCAATCTCTTTTGAGTCGGGTGCATTGAAGCTTTCTAACTCAGGTATTTCAACATCAAATTCCCCACTGTCTTCCACAAATTCAACAGCCTTAACTGCTAGACATGATCCATGATCCATCTGTATGTCATCCTGAATGGGAATGTTGCTGGCATGAGCTTCTTGAGAATCCTTCCTTGGAGCAGAACTTGGAACTTGATCCATCTGTGTGTCCAGCTGCTTCATGCGAGTGCTCAATGATTCAAATTTCTCATTCAGATTAGAGTACATGTTCTCCAGCTTCGAGCTGAAAGAAGCTGTGTTCTGCTGTTGCTTTTCAATTGATTGCTCTATCATCATCTCTAGTCTGCTCCTTTGTGTAGGAGGTGCTAGATAGGAAGTGTAGTTATGGTCTCTTGATCCTTGAGCATGCCTAGAACCTTGTCTGTGTTGATGTTCCAATGTATGTCTATAAGAGTCGGCTCCAGCCATATAATGTACCTCTGCAAATTTATCAGTTTTTGCCTCTGCTCGGAATTGTCTCTCCCTAAGTAAGATGTCATGGATGTCATCTATCTTACTCTGCATCTCAGCTACTTGCCCAACCAATACATGGTAATCTGGTAAGATGGGATTTCCTTTCCCATCTATTTTCTGACCTTTTGCGTTGCATATGTGACCCTCTTGGTCTCGTAGAACGCCGTTTTCACCGCGAATTAAAATAACAGGTTCCATGGTGCGGAACCTATTGAACGTCTCAGATCTCAGCATCGCTGTTCTCGCCTTGCGTCGATCGATGCAAGGTGAGCAACGATCGATGCAGTGCGAATCCCTGCGAATCCAAAAATCAAAAATGTGAGTAAACAAGAAAATTAAAAAGAATGCTTAGTCTAAATCCTAGTACTAAATCTATAGGTGAACTCAAAGAATCCCCGGCAACGGCGCCAAAAACTTGATAGGTTGTATAGTTTTCCCTATTCTACTGCAAGTGCACAGTTAATGCAATCGTAGTATATAAGGTATCGAATCCCACGAGGACTCTCAGTCACACAATAGATTAATAGCAGTTCAGATTAAATTAAGCGAAGCAGATTTGAAAACAGTAAACTAAATAGCAAAGTAAATCAAGTGAGTTTGTAAGCAAGAAGGCGAGGCGTTAGGTTTCAGGAGTTCTCAGGAAATCAGGAACGCAAGCAATCAATCTATCTAGATCCAATCAATAACTATTCTAGAACTCAAACACTGATATAGAATTAACCAAATTCCTTTGCGATAATTCTCTAAGTCTAAGTGCAGCAAACCAAACTTCCGTTTGCGAGAACTAACAGATTAAACTAGCATTAATTCCAAGTTTGATATGCTCACAATTAACCTGAACCAAACTTCCGTTTGCGAACAGTTTAATTGCTTATCTAAATTCTTTCTAGTTAAATTAACCAACTTCCGCTGCATTAATCAACCTAACATCATAATTCTGATTAGCTACTTCAGATTAGGCATTAAGAACAACTTAGATAAAGAACTAGCAGATATGGATCTCTACAGATCAATTGAACTATAATTCTCTGAAATCCTTAATGAGAATCCTTCAACCTAACAGGTGATCTACTCAGACATATTCATCGAGACCGAAGATATCATAAGTAGAAAACCAAATATCATATAATCAAATAAGAACTGGGGTTCAAAATCAAGTCTCTTTCGAGATCAGGATCAGCCCCTCAACTCTCTCTCTGGGTAAAACTTAACGTAAGAAAAGCTTAGCCTAACAAGTGGCTGTAAAACCTAATTATAATCCTAAAACACGTTTTGGGGCTTCTTTGTAAATATCAGGAACTTCTGGGCAGAATTGCAATGTCATCATTCTTCATCAAACCGTCGTTTGGCCCATCTCGCTGGTGCATCGATCGATGCTAGGAATGCAACGATCGACACCTTTCTCTGTTTCGGACAGTGAACTCTATCTCTCGGCCAAATACTCCAATTAGCTCCAGAAAGTGTCTAAATCACCAAATATGCTCCAAATGTGCTTGTACCTAATAAACACCTGAAAAGACTCTAAAAACATAGTAAAAGACTCGATAAATAACACATATACCATGGTTAAAAGCCCTAAAATCCATGGTATATCACCACCAATCTCCTGTTTTTCATTCTCCATTCTATCTATTTCTCCCTCTCAGCCATGTCTCGTCGTTTTACAAGTCAGGAAAAAGGCAAAGGCCTCACTCATATGGAACTTTCACGCCGGAGATCCCCTATCCGTATGCCAGACATCGACACCTCCAAGCTCTTGGAAGAAAACAGTCTCTCCCTCATCGGAAGAATAACTAACCCGGAATATCAACATCCCATAGCAGTCATTGCTATCCTCCCTCAGATATGGGGACTTGAAGATAAAGTCACCGGACGTGACCTTAGCCCTGAAAAGTTCCAATTTAAATTCCAAACAGAATCTGACCTGCAAACTGTTTTGAATAAAGGTCCTTACCATCACAAACGTTGGATGATTTTGCTCCAAAGATGGGAACCCATTATCTCTCCTACCTTCCCCTCTTCCATAACTTTCTGGGTCCGCATCCATGGCATCCCACTCCATTACCTGACAGAGCAAACAGTCACAGCTATTGGTTCAGAACTGGGTCTCACTGGGGACTGCCTTCCTGACCAAGCAAAAATTAGAATCACTGTTAATGGCCTCCATCCCCTAGAGAAATCTCGTGATATCCTTCTTCCCTCTAATGAAATCACCTCTGTAGACTTTGATTTCGAAAAGCTGGAGAACCACTGCCGTACTTGCAGATCCTTAACCCATGAAACCAAAAACTGCCCCTTAGCCCCTGTTCAACCTCTGAATCCCTCTAAACTCAACAATCTCTCTACCTCTACCAGACCCTCTTCACTCAATCCCAGAAACCCCAGAAAACTCTCTCTCCCTCCCAGATCTGTCAGAGACAGAATTTGTAACACCCAAACTCGGCTACTAAGTCGGTTGAGGTTCACCATCAACCTAGCAATGTTCTAAGTATAAAATTTCTTAAGTATAGATTTCCATTCCTTAAACTAAACAATTATAAGACATGAACGATAAGGCAAACTGGATATTTTATTAATCAAACCAAAGGTACTGATATAATGTATTTCGAGTCATTAAATATAAAGAGTATTCAGTCCTATCTATCCAGTCTAAACACACACACACACACACGTCCGTCTAGGTCTCCATTCCGCGCGCCTAAGCCCGTTCCTCACCACGAGAAACCTCAGATCCTGAAAACATATAAAACGCATAAGATAAACAACTTAGATAAATACAGAAACCTAAATGAATCCAAGTATAATCTATATGTTTCCCCACTTAAATCGCTAAGCCTTTGGTTCCACTAAACCGAGGAAAACGCTTAAGGAAAGGTCGGCCATGACCTTGACCGGTCCATGTCCGCGTCCTGTCCCATGCGCTCCGCGATCGTCCTTGTGTTCTATCCATGATCGCTAAGCGATCCTATCACGGCTGTCCGGTCATGTCCGTCCGGGTCGCGCATATCGTCCGTATGATCCGAGATCACGACCGTAAGGTCGTTCAACGCGTTCATGCGTACGTCCGTAAGGATGCTACCGCGTCCAGCGTGTACGTCCGTAAGGACGACCCATGACCCGCGCTCGCGTCCGTACGTCCATTGCCGCATACCGCATACCGTGAACGGACGCAACCTTCCAATCGTACCCGTTCGTTCTTAACCGCGTGTCGCTCGATCATGAATGGCGACTGCTGCCGACCATGCGATCACACTGATCCATGGCACGGCTATACCGCACGCGACCCATTCCAACCAAGCCCTTACACGATCTCGGCCACATAAAACCCGCCCCACCGGCCAAAGGCCATATGCGACCGTATGAACTTAAGGTACAGAACCGCTTACACCCTAACGGTTCAATTCCCATTAACCATCAAAATAAGAAGATAGAAGAGAATGCTCGGCCTTAGAAGCGTTGATCGCATGGCTAGGCCATGATCAACGATTGGCCGGTCTGTGAGTCTCCACGCACCTTTGGGGTCGCGGTTGACTTGCCCGATTCCTTGGATGTGTTTGGATCCATTTCTGATCCGATTCTCTCCTTGGAACAATCCTCTTAACCGCGCCTCCTTCCTCTTCAAACCGCCGGCCAAACTTGTTAAGTTTCCGGCCAATCTCTCTTCCGATTTCTCTTGCCTTCAAGCCTTCTTTCTCTCACGATTTTTCTCTGAGTTTTGTGTAAGAAAATGGTGCCCAAAAGCGTGCGCAAATAGGGTCTGGCCGTGGGTATTTATAGGCTGAAGAAGCCCCAAAACCGCCAAGGCCAAAGGATGGGAATGGTACAAGTGAATGGGTGTCTTTTCCATTCGCTTCCCTTGGACAATAATCGCCTGGTCAGCTAGTGACACTAGGTGACCCTACCCACCAGCTGACCTGAACACTCAACACTCACCCGAGCTGAGTTGAGCTGAGTGTCAGTCCCTCCAGCTGACCTAGCTGGCCGTCCAGCTCATTCCAGCTGGTCACTCTCTCTCTAGCTCCTTCCTTAACCGGCCAAGCTCATCCAATCTGATCCTAGCCGCTTCTTGACCATAGAACGCTTCCCGTTGATCATCCTTGATCGTTTTCCCTTGTTCTGGTTCCATGATCCGTCTTCCCGATCCTATCTAGGATCGGGGATGCTACAGAATTCACCACCCTTACCATCGCTACCAAGCCCCTAATCTGAAAGCAAACTACATTAGACCTCATGAACTCAGCGAATACTCCTCAGGTCATCCAAACCTCCGGTCCTCCAGACACCACAGAGCTGCTGACTCCAGGATCTCCAGAGAAAAGTCAGATTCCCATCAGCTGCTCTTAGATATCCCCAAGGAAGATCATCCTCTACCCTCTGCACCTTCTATCCATGATTCAGGCCGTCTTCGCCCAAATTCAAGCAGATCCCGTAACTCCCACTCACCCTCCGCTTCTCCGGACCACGTTCCTCTTCCCATTCAAACAAGATCTAATCATGCTTCAAACCGAGGGCCTCGCCTGCATGACACTTCCTTCTCGTCAGGTAGACTCCAAGATGTGGAAGTTCTTAGTGGGGTTTTAAATGACCAAGGAGATCTCCTCCAAAGCTCTCACCAAATACCCAGAACTCATGCCTCTCATCGCTTAGGCCCGGCTGTTGAAAATGTCTCCATTACCATTCCTCAATCTATGCCTCAATCGAAGGCTGCTGGCAAAAGAAAGATAACCAAACCCTCTGTCTCTAGAAAGAAACCCATTCGGAGCCCGCTCAAGGAACCAAACTGAGCAAAAGACTCACTTCATCAAAAACAAGACCCTCACCCAAGAAACGTCTCTGCCTTGATAGTCAAGGTATTAATAATGTAGCATCATCCTCGGCTCAGGCCCAAGCACCCCCAATTTCACTCATTCCAGCATCACGCAAAGGTACCTCGGATTTTCGGGTACCATCACCCTCTCTTCCTTAGCTATACTCGCTTGGAATTGTCAAGGCATGGGGAGCAAATTGACAGTTACAAGGCTAAAAGAGATCCGGCGTGACCTCTTCCCGGACATTCTCTTCCTTTCCGAGACCAGACGACAAGATTTTTACGTCGTTAAGAAGCTCCTGGATATGGGCTATTCCAACACCTTCTCTGTTCCTCCCCAGGGACTCTCAGGAGGCTTAGCCCTAGCTTGGAAACATGATATATCATTGGATATCCTCCAATCCACACCCAACTTCATCGATACCCAGCTTATTTTCAAATACAAAACTTCCTTTATTACATTCATCTATGGTGAGCCTGATAAACAAAAATGACACCAAGTCTGGTCCGCTATCTCCGACATTGCTAGTCTCAGAGAATCCCCATGGATTCTGATGGGAGATTTCAACGACCTTCTCGACCACGAAGATAAGAAAGGAGGGCCCCGTCGTGCAGAATCCTCCTTCGTGGATTTCAGGAGCTTCCTATCCCAAAACGGTCTCTGGACTTTAAAGCACTCAGGCGACCCGCTTTCATGGCAAGGAATGCGCCACACTCACTTTGTTAAGGAAATATTAGACCGTTCAATCACTAACCCATCATGGATTGACCTTTTCCCATCTGGTAGATCGCAGTATCTGCGCTTTGGTGGCTCAGACCACAGACCCCTCCTTACCATCTTCGACGAAGCCAGAGTTAAAAAATGCGGAATCTTCCGCTTTGATAACAAATTGAGAGAGAAAGATGAAATTCTATTGCTCACCGATGAAGCATGGTCAGATGAACGATCAAAATCTGTCCTTTCCAAACTGAACCGCTGTAGATCGGACATCATAGCTTGGTCTAAGCAACAAGCTTTAAACAGTGCTGAGGAAATAAAAAAGTCCAGAATCCTCCTTGATATTGCCCTCTCAGATGACGTCCCTAACCATTCTCTTATAGCCTCAATCACCTCAAAACTGGAAGCTCTATACCTGGCTGAAGAGCAATTCTGGCAATTGAGAAGCAGAATCAATTGGTTACAATGCGGAGACAAAAACACCCCCTACTTACATGCGATTACTAAAAGCAGGCGTCTCTTAAACCGCTTCACTGTTCTGGAAGACGAATCCGGTTCTGCTCATCATGAGGAACATCATTTCGTGGACATCATCTCATCCTATTTCCGTAATATCTTCTCGGCTAATGGCATTGCTGACTTTGGTATAGTCCAAGAGGTCTTACAACCTAGAGTCTCCCAAGCCCAGAATGAATCCCTCATAAAAATCCCTGATGCAGACAAATAAAAGCCGCAGTCTTCTCAATTCATCCTGCAAAAACCCCAGGCCCCGATGGTTTCACCGCTGGTTTCTACCAGTCCTTTTGGAATGTAATCTACCCTGATCTTATCCCAGA
Organism: Orychophragmus violaceus; assembly: GCA_030180135.1. Taxonomy (NCBI): domain Eukaryota; kingdom Viridiplantae; phylum Streptophyta; class Magnoliopsida; order Brassicales; family Brassicaceae; genus Orychophragmus; species Orychophragmus violaceus. The sequence goes on from CM058240.1 coordinate 20,255,470, forward strand.
AATCCAAGATTTCTTTATGACCAGTGTCTTTCCCCCCCCCCACATGGAACGAAACCCACATTCGACTAATCCCGAAGATCGCCAATGCTCGTAAGGTATCAGATTACCGCCCTATTTCTTTGTGCAACATCTTCTATAAAATCATTGCTAAAATTCTGTCTAAAAGACTGCAAACCATTCTCCCCTCCATCATCGACGAAACCCAAACAGCTTTCGTTCCTAACCGAGCCATTGCGGACAACATCCTCTTGACCCACGAAACGCTTCACTTTCTCCGCCATTCTCAAGCCAAAACGAAAGGTGCCATGGCAGATAAAACGGACATGAGCAAAGCTTTTGATCGTGTGGAATGGCCCTTTCTGCGTGTCGTACTCAGCCGTCTCGGTTTTCATCCCATTCTTATAGGATGGATCCTCGAATGCGTATCCATTGTGTCCTACTCTTTTCTGATCAACGGAGCAGCACAAGGAAAGTCCTTCCGACCCGTGGTCTCCGGCAAGGAGACCCGCTCTCACCTTTACTCTTCATCCTATGTACCCAAGTGCTCTCTGGACTATGTCTTAAAGCACAATCAAATGGTACTCTCCGAGGTATAAGAGTTTCCCGTAAAAGCCCTCGCATTAACCATCTGCTCTTCGCAGATGATACGATGTTCTTCTGCTCTACCGACCGCAAATCCTGCCTTGCTCTCTCACAACTCATATCCACCTACAGTACTATCTCGGGTCAATCTATAAACCTTTCAAAGTCTTCTCTGACCTTCTCTGCAAAAACCCCAAGAAGGCAGCGAAGATGGGCGAAATCCATTCTTAAAATCCCGCAAGAAGGAGGTTCGGGAAAATACTTCGGAGTTCCGGAATGTTTCGACGGTAAGAAGAAGGATATCTTCGCTTCAATTGTCGACAGAGTCCGTCAAAAATCACACAGCTGGTCAACTAAACTCCTCTCTCCAGTCGGGAAGCTTGTCATGTTGAAATTTGTCCTCATGGCCATCCCGACTTATACTCTTTCAGTCTTCAAACTCCCCATCTCTCTCTGTAAAGAGCTCCAATCCATTTAAGCCAGATTCTGGTGGGACACTAAACCTGATTCCCGAAGTATGGTATGGGTCTCTTGGCAGAAATTGTCTCTCCCGAAAAATGCTGGTGGTCTCGGACTTAGAAACACTCGCACCTTCAACGATTCTCTCCTAGCCAAGTTAGGCTGGCGCATCCTAAATGAACCTGGTTCCCTTCTAAGCAGAGTCCTTCTTGGTAAATACTCCCCCACAACCCCTTTCATGGAAGCCGAAGCCCCTTCTTCCTCCTCTTACGGTTGGCACAGCATACTAGAAGGAAGAAACATCCTTAAACTAGGCTGTGGCTGGCTTCTAGGAGATGGATCCTCGGTCAACATTTGGTCTGATCCATGGTTATCGCTCTCCCTCCCAGCCTCTCCAATCGGACCTCCGCCATCGGAATGGCTTTACTCAACAGTTTCTGACCTTACCTCCGCCTCTGGCTCCTGGGATATCCACGCTATCCAGTCAATAATCCCTATATATGAGCAAACCATTCTTAAACTCCCTTCACCAAATCCCCTTAGATCAGACCAGTTAGCATGGTTACCCTCAAAATATGGATCATATAACACCAAATCCGGTTATGCCATTAGCTCTTTATCAAATTATCAATCTCCACTAACAACCTTTAATTGGCAGCGATTTGTTTGGCAGGTAAAAACTTCACCAAAGATCCACACTTTCTTGTGGAAAGCGGCGACAGGTGCTCTCCCAGTCACCGACCAGTTGCTCCGGCGAGGCATCGAGGTCTATCCAGGCTGCAAGAGATGTGGCCTCAGTGAAACAATTGAACACGTTATATTCGATTGCTCCTTCGCCCGATCCGTCTGGGATGCTGCTCCAATATCCACCTTTCAACCCTCCCCCGAAGAATCAATCCAATCTTTCCTTGCTCTAGCCTCGAAAACCATTAACCTACCTCCTACTGGCTTCCTCATCCCTATATACCCCTGGATCTGTTGGTACTTATGGATAACCAGAAACAAGTTCATTTTCGAAGATCTCCTTTACACTGTCCAAGATATCCTCACCAAAGCCTCAATTGAAACCTCCTCCTGGTCGACTGCTCAGTCCTCTCTCCAAAAGCCCCGTATATCGAATCTCACCCACCCAACTCCTCCTGAGGATTCTCTGTTTGTGTGTGTTGATGCTGCCTGGTCATCCTCTTCCCTCAACAGTGGCTTCAGTTGGATCTATCACCACCCAACAAAGCCTCTCCCTCCGTCATTAGTTGGCGACTTCTCAGCTACAAAATCTCTTGTTTCTTCAGCTCTTGCAGCTGAAGCCTGGGCCATCTTCAACATGTTGAAGCATGCTCTCCTATCAGATGTCCTCAATCTGCAAGTCCGATCAGATTCTCTGTCTTTGATCAAGCTTCTGAATTCATCTGAGCGTCACACTGCCCTTCATGGTGTCCTCCAAGACATCAGATCGATGTTGCCGCAATTTATCTCTATCTCTTTTTACTTTATTCTGAGGCAAGTCAATTTTATGGCTGACTCTGTTGCTAAGAAGGCTCTCTCTGGTCTTGTTGTTCCCAATTAACTCTGTATTTTCCTTTATAGTTTCAAGTAATGCAATCTCGTTCGACCAAAAAAAACGTATACATATAAATGGAAAGTTGTTTAGATTAAGGCTAGAAATGTAACCAAAAGACAATGACAATTGGACTGATTTTGTTATTATATGGGCCAGTTGTGACCTGAGGCAACTGTATGGGGTTTCTATTTGGGCCGCATTGAAGTAACTTATCATCATTTTCCGGAAATTCGGGGTACAGCCACACAAGAAGTTTAAAAAACAGCCTCTTCCAGACGAAACTTTGACTTCTTACTTCAACTACACAAAATTGGTATAAGGTTTATGATCACCCAAAATTTTGAATCATGTTTAAAACTACACAATCTACTAATTTTGACGGAGTCCGTTAACTCCACCTCTAAACCGGATTAAAATCGAACGTGAACCAATGTGCCCAATTTAATTTGATCTTAATTAAGATGGTTTGCAGATAACCAAATCTAACATTTAACTGGACCTTAATCGGTCCAAATCACAAACCAATAAAAAATTAACTAACCCATCTTCCTCCCCAAATCGAACCAGTCGTGATTCGCTCGACCTAAATTCCCAAATCTGCTTCTAGAACCCTAAATCCCTAAATCTCCCTCTGAACATCGTATTTGTGGGTTGAAAAGCGAAATCGAGGATATCTAGGATGAGGTAAGTTCGAACTTTGTGGGTTTGTAAAACAAATTTAAGAGTTTGTAAAATACTCGCGATTTTCTAGGTTTGTAACTTCGCGATTTTTTGGGTTTTTAACTTCGATTTTCTTGGTGATTCAACAGATTTCACGTTGAAGAAGAGACTGATTCAACATATTGCACTTTTAATACTCCTCTAGAGGCTGAACAGGATAGTTCATCGAGCAATGATTCAGTTGTTGGTGAGACAGAAGTTGTTGGGAATGTCCTGAAATCTATTTGTACTTACTCTGAGAGAAAGTCGTGTTGTCGAGATGAGACAATCATATGACACTGGGTAGTCATAATGCTTTGCTAGAAGCCACTTATGATCAATGAGTTGAGAACTCATTGCTAGTGTTATATGATCCTACAGGGTCACACACCTAAGCAAACTGGACATTGCATAAGAGGATGATCATTAATGTAATGATCGGATGAATGCATATTTGATATGCATTCAATATCGACTTTTCTGGGCGATGTCGATCGATGCACTAATAGTATCGGTCGACATAGATTGGCCGTGTCGATCGACACATAGAGTGTGTCGGTCGACACAACTCGCGGATTAGCAGATTAATTCGGTTTAATCATTAGTTAATCCTGGGGCGGTTTAAGTCGACATATATAAGATATATGGTCGACCTAAACTCGTTTCTAACCTAATTGATAGCCACCAGAAACAGAAAAGAAACCTCTCTGGAGATCAGATCTCTGATAGGCACTAGCATCCCTGCTGTCCAGTTCTGTGTGCGTGTGGATACCAGTAGAGGTGCAGCACTTGAGGCGCTCTAGATCTCGATTACTTGCTAAGACTTCCGCTGCTAATCACTAGGTAATCTTCAGATCTGATAGATTCAATTACATGAACCTGTAGATTCTAGGCTCGGAATTCAGACTAGGATTGCCTAATTGGATTAGGAATCTGCTAGAAATTCCTTCAGTGGTATCAGAGCTTTAGGGTTCCATTGAATCTGTAGCATGTTGATTAGATTAGTTGAATCTGAATCTCTGTATAGTTGATACAAGCATGCTGAAATTCGTTTTTATGAAAATCTAGTTTTTTAGGTTTTTTGATTGAAAAACGATTAGGGCTTATCGCACTGTGTCGATCGACACCAAACGGGTATCGGTCGACACAGAAGGATAACCCGAATAGAACTTATTCACCTGGTGTCGATCGACACAAGAGTTGTGTCGGTCGACACAGACCTCGCTAGAATGATGAATCGGTTCAATTGGATTGGACCGGTTATCGAGCTTGGTTAATGATGTTTTAACTGCGATTGGTTTGATTAGGTTGGTGTCGACCGATGCTAGTGTAGCATCGATCGACACTGACCGGTATTCAAAACCGGATCAATTGGATTGATCGGTTATCGCGGATTGTTTTTGGTTACTCTGTATCGATCGACACTATAGTAGTGTCGGTCGACATCAGATTCGATGATTGGGTTTTGGAACCTGCAATCACAGAACCAAAGCATGATAAATCAATTAATTATAAGAATTAAAACATAATAAAACTGAACGTTTTAATGATTCCGTTCCTCAATCAAATATCAAGTGATACTTGATGTCTTTCCAATCTTGTCGACTGTCAAGACTCGTTTCATTGAGTGATAGGCTTGCAGTGCAAGGTGTCCACAATTACATGAGTAAGGCAGGAAGTAATCGTGTTGATGGGCTTGCAGTGCAAGGCGTCAACAATTACATGACTGAAAAGATTGGTTTACTTGACTGGGCCATCAAAATCGTTTTGGGCTCAGAGACATCAGGTGGATTGGACATAAGATGTCGATCCACAACCAAGAGTTATATTGGATATAACTAGCAAGGTTGTTGCTTACCTAGATAGCTAAATTTGGGTGACAGCCAGTGGCTCACTCAAGTTTAGTGAAGTATGGGTCTTGGATAATTATATTCATGTGAGGAAACATTGTTTGAATATAATGCGAGTTTTCTTAAATGTTAAGACTTCTTATTTCTTGAACATCATAACTAAAACTCCCTTGTTTTTCAGCTATGTCTAGCACAAACCATCGTAACAATTTCTCCCTGCGATCCGTCCTTGAGAAGGACAAGTTAAATGGATCAAACTTTCTTGAATGGTATCGGAACTTGAGAATTGTTCTCAAACAGGAGAAAAAGGACTATGTCCTTGAGAAAGTTCTCCCTAAGAAGTACCGAGTCAATGCCTGGCAGTCAGATAAGGATGCTTGGGATAAGCATTCTAATGATGCGGTGGATGTGAGTTGTCTCATGTTGGCTACCATGAACTAGGAATTGCAGAAGCAATATGAGTACGTGGAGTCGCCAAAAGAGATGATCACTGGCCTGAAAAGTATGTTTCAGGAGCAGGCACGAACTCAGAGATACCAGACGGTTAGGTCTCTGATTGAGTGCAAGCTACCAATGGGCGAACCAGTCAGTCCTCATGTCATTAAGATGATGGGTTATATTGATAACCTGGGGAAGCTGGATTGTCCCATTAGCCAAGAGTTGGCTACTGACATCATTCTACAGTCACTGCCGTCAAGCTATGATCAATTTGTTATGAATTATAACATGAACAACTTGACGAAGACGTTGACTGAATTGCATGGGATGCTTAAGACTGCTGAACCTAACATCAAGAAGGACACCCCGGATGTCCTTATGGTACAAAAGGGTAAAAAGTTTAAGAAACTTGGTAAGAACAAAGGTGATGGAAAGACGAGCTCGATTGTGAATCTAAGCGAGTCTGGCCAAGCTCCTAAGGTTAAAACCAGTCCTTCTGAAGATGTTAAGTGCCGTTATTGTAATGGTTATGGGCATTTGAAAAGAAACTGCAATAAATTCTTGGAGGATTATGAGAAGCTGAAGAAGACGTACGAGACTTCTTCTTCAGGTATTATGTTATAGAAGTAAATGTTACTTCTTATAGTCCTACTTATTGGGTATTGGATATCGGTTGTGGTGCTCATATTTTGTGAAAATGTGCAGGGCCTGAGCAAAAGTAGGATTATGGAGAAAGGACAAGTGGATCTACGCATGGAAATGAAGCAAGAGTTGCTGCATTAACCGTAGGAGTATTTCATTTGTTTTTCCTTTTATGGCATATTTTGAACTTAAAACTGCTACTATGTAACTGCTATGAGCAGAAAGATTATTTCTAATCCTTGTTTGGATATGAAAGGATATCAGTTTTCAAAAGGAATAAGTGTTATTCATTTGATTACAGTGATATATTTTATAGTAGCAATCCATTAAAGAATGGATTTTATATTATAAACCAGAATGTGCCTAACTATAACATTAATATCAAACTTCTCTCTGGCATTGTCATTTTGGGCCACGTAAATGAGAAACAGATTCAAAAGCTCCATAGTGATGGGCTTTTGGGCTCATCTGATTATGAATCACAATGAGTAAAGTGAATCTTGTTTATTGGGTAAAATGACAAAGGCCCCTTTCGAAAAAGGGTAGTGTCGATCGACACAAACGGTGCATCGGTCGACACAGGTCGCGAACGGATAAAATGAAAGGGCCAGAGGCTTATTGGGTTTTATACATACGGATGTAAATGGCCCGATGAGCGCAAATGCTAGAGGAAATTTTCAGTACTTTATTACCTTCACTGATGTTTTCAGTAGGTACAGTTATATCTTATTAATAAGACATAAGTCAGAATCTTTTGAAAAGTTCAAAGAGGTCTAGAATGAAGTACATAATCAATTTGGCAAAAGTATTAAAGATCTACGATGAGATCATGGAGGTGAATACTTAAGTCAATAATGTAGTGATCATCTGAGAGATTGTGAAAGTGTTTCACAAGTCACTCCTCCTGAATCGGACTTTATTAGATATGGTTCGATCAATGATGAGTCACTTAGATCTTCCAATATCCTTCTAAGAATACACTCTAAAATTGTCTGAGTTTACATTAAATAGTGTTCCATTAAAATCAGTTACAAAGATACCACATGAGATGTGGAATGAAAATGTTTCTGATTTATCCATCATGGAGATTTGGAGTTGTGAGGCTTATATAAAACGTTTAATCTCTGATAAGCTCACACCCAAATCTGATAAGTACTGCTTCATTGGTTGTCCTAACAAAACCAAGGCATGCTACTTTTACAACCAGTTTGAGAACAAATTGTTTGTTGCTCGGAACTATGTTTTCTTGAGAAAGACTTTCTTTCCAAGAAGAACAGTGGGAGTAAAGTACAACTCGAAGAAATTCGAGAATCACAGGAGACTGTTCAACCCGATGAGGAAGAGCAGCAGTTGGATCTACAAAGAGTTGTAGAACCTGCAATTGTGGTGCCTGAGGTTTGCAAGGATCTGATGAATGAATATTAGATATACATTCAAAAAGCGAGTTTTAAATATGTGTCGATCGACGCAAAAGTTGCATCGATCGACACAGGTCGCGAACCAAAATATTTTGGTTTATGATTTAATTAACTACGGTTTAAATCTTGGTTAATTAGATCGTGGTAAAAGTCTACATATGAGATATGTGCGTGACTTTTAACACAAGACTGAAGCTCGTAGATCCAATAGGATCCGTCACGAACCCGAGAAATGGGGATTTCTCGTAACCAATTGTCGTGATCTACTGATCATTGAAAGTGACGGGCCTGCGAAATTTGAAGAAGCAATGATGGGCCTTGACTCCGAAAGTGGCCAAAAGCCGCTGAATCCGGAATGGCGATGTCCAAAGCTGGATTGGTGGAAAAGGTTTCAAGTAAATTCATGGTATTAACTGTGAAGAAACCTAATCCCAGACACCATGCTTATGTCCATTCGGATTCTCCTAGCAACCGCCACTCATAATGGTTATGAGATCTGGCAGATGGATGTGAAAACAGTCTTCCTTAATGGAATTCTGAAAAGGGATGTGTACATGACACAACCTGAAGTTTTCATTGATCCTAATGAAGCCAGGAAGATATGCAAGCTTCATCGATCCATTTATGGATTGAAGCAAGCATCTCGGAGTTGGAATCTTCGTTTTGATGAAGAAGTCAAAAGGTTTGATTTCGTCATAAATGAAGTGGAAACATGTGTTTACAAGAAGACTAGTGGGAGCGCAATTGCATTTCTAGTAATGTATGTTGATAACATACTACTTCTCGGAAATGAAGTTCCATTGTATAAGTCTGTTAAGACTTGACTCGAAAGTTGTTTTTCGATGAGAAATATGGGAGAAACCATATACATTCTTGGAATAAGAATCTATGGAGATAGATTAGACAAGCTAATTGGATTGTGTCAAGATACTTATGTGATAAGTCCTTACACAGATCCAGTATGCATGATTCCAAGAAGGACTTTGTGCAAATGAATCTTGGTATTACTCTTAGCAAGACGCAGTGTCCTTCGACACACGCTGAGCTAGGGCGAATGAGGGTCAGGCTACTGCTAAAGGCATAAGATGTCTTAAGATGTGATCTTAATTTTAGTGGGAGTCAATGTTATTAATTTTAGTTATGATATGATGTTCGTATAAACATAATATGATTATGTTATTGAAATCTGACATCTATGTTGTTTAATAATGGTTATTAAATAATAGTCCCAAAGTAATTTATGACATTTTATAGGTCATCAAGTATGTGACTTGATCATGAAACCCTATAAATAATAAATGACATAAATTATGTTTGTCCCTGGTCGAGGTTGTTAAAGTGGGACATTAACAACCACGTGAGACTAGTATGTGAGGTGACTGATGACTAAGTTTCATGGAGTCATTAATAAGAGTATTAAAGTCAATCACATAGGTATGTGTTAGAGAACACATGATCGGACATGACCCACTGATGAGAACTCTACGGGATAGTTATATAAGTGTCATGAGAGTTTTCATTACGACTATAGAGTATAGTCCTTAGACCTGAGCTCATCATGATTTCTTACATGTGAATTGGTCCGCTTTGACCTTGTCAAACGTCAGCCGTAACTGGTGATCATAAAGACATTGATTGGGCGTATCATGAAGCGTGTGAAGGAACAGGGATGGAACAAGATGGGAATTGTCCCTCCTATATAACAGGAGATAAATATCTCAGGGCCCATCGAAGATTTGATACTGAGAAAATGTGTGGCCACACTCAAACGAGGTGATTGTCAGTCGTTTGGCTTGTCGGTATGAATCGGAATTCGATGAACATGATTTTGGCTTAATAAGGATGACACGGATCTTGCCATATGCCGGATCGAGATATAGTGACGAAGGGATTATAGGAATAGATGATTCCAGTACAAGTGGAAGATTGTTGGGAATGTCCTGAAATCTATTTGTACTTACTCTGAGAGAAAGTCGTGTTGTCGAGATGAGACAATCATATGACACTGGGTAGTCATAATGCTTTGCTAGAAGCCACTTATGATCAATGAGTTGAGAACTCATTGCTAGTGTTATATGATCCTACAGGGTCACACACCTAAGCAAACTGGACATTGCATAAGAGGATGATCATTAATGTAATGATCGGATGAATGCATATTTGATATGCATTCAATATCGACTTTTCTGGGCGATGTCGATCGATGCACTAATAGTATCGGTCGACATAGATTGGCCGTGTCGATCGACACATAGAGTGTGTCGGTCGACACAACTCGCGGATTAGCAGATTAATTCGGTTTAATCATTAGTTAATCCCGGGGCGGTTTAAGTCGACATATATAAGATATATGGTCGACCTAAACTCGTTTCTAACCTAATTGATAGCCACCAGAAACAGAAAAGAAACCTCTCTGGAGATCAGATCTCTGATAGGCACTAGCATCCCTGCTGTCCAGTTCTGTGTGCGTGTGGATACCAGTAGAGGCGCAGCACTTGAGGCGCTCTAGATCTCGATTACTTGCTAAGACTTCCGCTGCTAATCACCAGGTAATCTTCAGATCTGATAGATTCAATTACATGAACCTGTAGATTCTAGGCTCGGAATTCAGACTAGGATTGCCTAATTGGATTAGGAATCTGCTAGAAATTCCTTCAGAAGTTACCAACATATATCAATTGGAGATTGAGGATGTTGTTGCAGGATACCAAAATGAGTCTCGCATTCGTCACAATGTTTGTCCATACAGTGACAGTGACAATGAGAGCGTGAATGTCCCATTTGTGCGAGTGAAGAGATCTCATCAGATTCAAAGGCGGTGTATTGGTGCTTTATATCTAGGTAAATCTTTCTCAAGTGGTGTTGCCTTTAAGAAAAATGTCTTAGATTTTGCTTTGAGTACTAGATACAACATCATGCAATATCGATGGGATCAACTGAAGCTTGGTTACAATTGTGGAACGGATAAGTTTCCATGGAGGGTTTATTGTTCTGTCAACAAGCGGAAGAACATATGGGAGATCAAGAGGTTAATAGAGCCACATAGTTGCAGTCCCTAATGGTGCTTGTGAGATGTTAACCGATCCTATTATTGCACGCTTGTTTACTGACAAGATAAGAGAAGATCTAGCTTACTTTAAGCCTAAGAAGATTCACGAACTAATTAAAGAACAATATAAATGGATATTAGTTACAAGAAATCATTGTCAAGAGGCAAGAAAAAAGGCTATGAGATGGATCAAACAAGAGTATGAAGACCAGTTTGCGCACATTAGAGGATATTGTGAAGAACTCCTTCGGTCAAATCCCGGATCAACTGTAGAAGTTGTCACTAAATTTGGAGCAGATGGTAAATACATATTTGGGAGGTTTTATTTTTGCTTTGCCGCACTCAAAGACTCGTGGAAAAGAAATTGTTGGGGTCTTATTGGAGTTGATGGTACCTTTCTTAGAGGAACAACAAAATGAATGCTCCTTGTCGCGTAGGGACGAGATGATGACAATTGCATATATCCCGTAGCATGTGCTATAGTTCAAGTGGAAGATGAGATTAGTTGGGTTTGTTTTATTAAGAAGTTGCAAGCTGATTTGGAGTTAAAGAACGGTCGGGGTTTCATCATAGTGTCAGATAGGCAAAAGGTATGTTTAGTGTCATAATGTTATGTTTTTAGTGTGGAGTTGGTTTATTAATGTATGTGTTGTCTTCTCAGAGGTTTTGATCAATGTGGTCCACAAGGAACTTCCAAAAGTTGAGCATAGAAAATGTGTTAGACACATTTATCAGAACATCAAATCAAGCCATTAGAAAAAGATGGAGTTGAACCATTGATATGGAGTTTGACTTGGAGCTATAACAAGACCCAATATCGGAAGAATCTCGATAGGATCAAAGACTATGATGAAGATGTCTACAACGATGTTCTGAAGAGAGATCCAACGTCATGGTGTATAGTTTACTACAAGATCGAAGGTAAATGATGTGAGGACGTGGAGAAAAATTCTTTTGAGTCATTCAACAACACCATCGTTGGTTCAATAGAGAGAGACCAGTTATGTCGATGTTGGAGATGATCCGAATACTAGCAATGGTTCGTATTAGCACACGTTCTGCTATTGCTAATAAGCACCAAGCCACTCACACACCGTATGTGAAGGTAATTCTTGATGAACAACTTGATGATGCTCGGAAAATCAAAGTGTATGCATGCATCATAGGGAAGTATTAGGTTGAGATTGGGTATGAGTACGAGTCTGTTTACTTGATTAAGAGGGAATGCACTTGTTGCAAATGGCAAATAACTGGAATCCCTTTGCTATGTTTTAGACCTTCTAAGAAGATAAATTTTTGTTTTAGACCTTCTAGGATGTAAGGATGTTGTCTTAGGACCTCTTTTGTTTGCAGTTCAAAACACTTTATCAATGCATTTTGTTTCTGAATGGGATATTTTATGAGTTTAGACTAAGCTTTGAACTTGTGAACAACCGATGCTAATTTTGTTTGAAACAGTTGATGCTAATTTTGTTTGAAACAATGTAGAAAAAGACATATAGACACATAAACTCAAGTGCAACAAATAAACTAGCAGAACCTAACCAAATAGCTTTGCAAAGCCAACCATGATAACAAGCCCAACGGTAACCACTATACACAATGCCTTCCAAATTCCTCTCTTTGCATCTGATATTACTACTTCAATCCTCCTAGTCAATCTACCTTCAACCTCAATTCCATCTGCTCAAGCTTCTTTCTCTCAAACTTTATACTCTCAGTTATGTTTCGCTTCATCTCCATCAAATCTTCTTCAAGTGTCTTTGCCTTCAAATCACATGAAACTTCATCGACCCACTTGAAATATGGCCATCTTTCAGCAACTGATACAAATCACACGAACACAATCATGAATCAATTTTTTGTCAAGAAAAATCACACTGACATAATCATCATTAATTACCATTAATCATAATACCCTATTATCCGCAGCATATGAACAACGATAAAACATTCGATATGGATTTCGATTGCTCTTGGACTTAAGCTCGACAACTGAATGACCACACCAACAAATATTTGGCGGTGGGAAGCCGACGACTCTATCACGCATGTTTCCAGATGAATTCACCAACAAACCAGCATACTGACTTGTTTGGAGATTCGAAGTGGACTTCATCTTAGTTGTTTGCTTGATTTTGATTATGAAACCCAAACTCAAAATTCAGAGGGAGTTGGGAATTTAGGGTTCTACAGAGGGAACCGGTTTTTGGGAGAAGAAAGGATCAGGTCTTTTTCAGTGGGTGTGATTTGATCCGGTTAGGTTAAGGTCCTGTTAAAGGTTTGATTTGGATAATTAAAAACCACTTTAATTTCGGTTATGGTCGAAATCAGTAACAAATACCAAAATTAAATAGGAGTCATTGGTTCAAGTTCGATTTTAATCGGGTTTAGAGATTGAGTTAACAGAATCCATCAAAATTAGCGGATTGTGTGGTTATAAATATGATGCAAAATTTTGGGTGATCATAAACTTTATAAACAATTTTGTATAGCTGAAATAAGATGTCAGAATTTCATGTAGAAAAGGCTTTTTCAAATTTTTTGTGTGGCTTTACTCCGAATTCCCTCATTTTCGAGCACCAACTTTGGCATGTTACCACTTTGCCCAAAATTCCAATTGCAACACTACACTACAACAAATAAGGTCTATAGCATCATTTATAAAGTGTCAAAAAATAATTGATGATAGTTAAAATCATTTATTGAAAATTGATATTAAATTTGTGATTTTAAATTTATTTACAATAATTGATAGTATATTAAAATGATTAACATCATTTAAAATAAAACTGATACAAATCAGTATTAACTTACATTATTTTTAAGAACTAATACAAAATCTATATTTATATCAGTTGCCCAAATGAAACATTTGTTCAATTTTATTAGTATCACTTAACTAAAAGATATAAAATTAACATCAATAATAAATGACATTACATATGTGGTTTAACATTAGTTATGATTACTGATACTTGCTTAACATCAGTTCACTCAAAATGATACAAATCTATAGTAATTTACGTTTATCCCACATCGGTTGGAATAAGAAGAAGGAGCACAAACTTTTTCTATATAATGAAATATCATATCTTCCATCTATATAGGACAATTAGTTATATTACTGACAACCAATATAAATATTTTTTTATTTAAAAAATGTCTAAGTTGCGAAAAATAAATATTTTAATAGATATTTATTCTGAAAAATAATATAAGGTTAATCTAGATTAAAAATCACGTTTCGGAAAAGGAAAAAAATTAAGTTAATCTAATATATTGATTTATATCAGATATACAAACGACACATAAATTATCATATCATTTATTGAAAATGATATTGATTTTGGTAACACTTATTTATAATTTACATAACTATATTATCAATTAACATAAATGATATAAATATTTAAAATCAATTGTTATAACTGAAACTAATGTTTATATTATTTATTTTGATTGATGCGAATTTTAACATCACTTATAGCAAATGATAGAAATTAACATCATTTAAATAAAATGATGAGAATAGTTGCATCAATCGGTTTTAAATGATACAAAGTATTAGAGTCATCACTTCCAAAATCATTTATATTAATGATGTAAATGAATTTGCATCAATCAAAAAAAATAATGTTAATAAACAAAATAAATGATGTAACACGTCATGAACCGAACAAACTTATCAACAGTTTCAAATCATCTAAGAATTTTATGTTACTGTTCAGTTTATTATTATTATTATTATTATTATTATTATTATTATTATTATTATTATGATTATTATTATTATTATTATTATTATTATTATTTAACAACAATACCTTATATTAATAAAATTAAAAAAAAAGTTGCAGGCAGTACAATGCCATACGCCAAACAGACGTTACAAAAACCAACCGTGGCCACAAAACGAAAAACAAATACAACAAAATTACAGGAAAAAAAAAATTAAAACAACGCCAGCCCTGTTTGCAAGACTGGGACCGAGCCAAGAGCATCACCTTGATCCTAGACAAGGAAAGGCTTTTGAACTTAACAATTTGCTTGATTTCTTTAATGAGATTTTTTTTTTTAATCGTCTAGAATACTGTTACAATCATGAGTGATATTTGATCTAATCCTAACACTAAGAATATTCTGATCAAGATCAGCACCATGATTCAACTACCTGCAGCACCTATGATTACGATTAACAGCTCCACGAACAATGACTCCATGGTTTAGCTCTCCTCTGCAACACTTGATCTACGACGAACGGCTTCACATGTACCACACCTACGATGGACAGCTTTCCCGCAATACATGAGACCATGACGGCTGGTTGTTACCTGCAAACTCTAGACCTCCTAAAAGCTTGTATTCATTAATCTGGCTAAACTGCATTCTCTGGGAATCGAACCCCAGACCTGGTGTAGAAGCCTTTAAACCCTTGACCATTGGGCCAAGGGGCTTCCACCTTTAATGAGATTAGAAGCTGTTTTAAAAGAACTTGAGTCGAGTGTTGAGTTTCTCTTTTTCCATAAATCAAAGCTTGACATGTCAGCTTCAAAATGAAATTACCGTTTTTATAACCAGCTTCAAAATGAAATTACCGTTTTTATAAGAGTTGATTCATTAAAGGGGATAATAGATACCACCGTCCCGATCTAAACTCATGTCTTTCCATATCTTAATAATAAAGGGCTTTGGTTTTTATATATACATATTTTCTGTCAAATAATCAAAATATATATTCTTTGTTTTCATTACAAAATTACAAACATTACTTTATATTAAAAGAAACAAAATTAGAAAAATAAATTTTAGAGGTCTAATTTATTTTTTATTTTTTGGCCTTACAACCCATAAAAATGATGAGCCCGCCCTGGATCTTTCGACCATCTCAATCCATCCTCAGTTAACGAAAGAGGAGAACAGGAGAAGCATGAAACTTGTATTTTGTAATTATTAGCGAATAAGTCATGCGTCCATCTTCAATTATATTTTTGTGTGTGTAGTCCATATCATATAAATGTACTTGTTTTTTTTTTTGTTTACAAAGTATATTTAAACGAATAATGCACTCAAATGCCATTTCATATTGCATATTGTTTGTTTGCACATAAACAGTTCGATTGCATTATTGTCACGTGAAATTTAAAAGTCTATTGATGCAACTCACAAAGAAAGTTGTTTCACCAAACTTGGAGTATATCAAAGCGTTGGATCAGCTCTCTTCTTCTTCTAAAATTATTAATTTTATATTATTTAGTTAAGAATTTTAGATCGAACCGTTCCTTCATGTCTTTGTATCATTGTCTATGCGGTGCATCATCACATCATGGACCCTCTAATTTATAGTGTTCCATATCACAACATTCTTTTTTATATGTTTATATTTAAAATTTCTTGTCTTCTGTTTTGGGCCAATTATGTATGTTCCATGCTGTCATTAATGATGTAAAAATACGGTTTATAGGTTTGAAACTATGATATATGTAGTGATTCCGTTTTGTGATATGATAATCGAAAATGCCTTCCAAGTTTTATGTCTATATAATTTCAAAGATAAAAATCGGTCCCAAAGTTAGAGAGATTATGAACCTGGAACTTTAGAAATTAGAACGTAAAAACATAAAGAAAGACGATGTTACCAAAGTCATATCATCAATAAAACGTAACTACAAACATTTACACATTCGTTAAACTACATATATATATATATATATATATACATATATGGTATCTAGAAAAAGATGTTTTAGACACCTAAAAATAAATGTATTTGGCACAGTGAAGTGGTAGTAGAGATTTAGAAATGCGTTTATAACAACTTTATTTAGTTTGAACTTTATGGGGGGAAAAATCACACATACGTGGGTACATGGGAAATCTGGATCTTAGCTTTGATATAATATTTTTATTTGGTAGTATGGTAACATGTTATTCAGTTATTCTAATATTAGTCAAAAAAAAAAAAAAATTTGAAATAAACAATCTGGTACTGTTTGGAAATAGTTCACTATATAGCATCTCAATATATTTGTATCGAAACTGATCGAATTAATTGATAGGGTTTATCAAACAAAACATTAGACATAATATGGGGTACATCTTATTGTAAAAGCACAATATTTTAAATTATATGCTAAACCATTTTAAGTTATTAGCATACTTTGGCTAGAGGCATGGAATGAAATATATCTTTATCGTTTTAATCGGTTTCTGCAGGTATGAGTTGGTCTTCCACTTCCTTGATTTAAGACAAAAAGTAGTATCAGGTTTATTGAATTAATGACCGCTTTGTTTTACTATTTTCAAATGTGAACAAAATCTACTTTGTTCGCTAAAGTCTTTGTTTTATCATTTTTTTGGTCTTGCAGGTTTATACATATTTTAAGTTTCAAAATAAAATAAAAAGTTAAATCATATTTTGTTATTTTGTAGAAGTTTGTATCCATTTCTTCTACACAGTAATTAGTTTTCGAATTGCCACTGGATTACTAGAAATTTATACGAGCAACTTGAACAATATTTTCAAATAAAAGGTGAGTAGATTAGGTTAGATTATATTACATATAAATAAGCTATAGTATAATTATATTTTCAAAGTATTAAAGTTTGAAAAAGCATAAGATGAGCTTATAAAGTTATAGGTATATGTCTGGCTATTGCATTACCTAAAAATCATGAGTTTCTTACAATTATTATTCTCGTATTGAATTAAAGGACATCTTATGAAAAAGATTAAAGGAGCATATACTCATAGTTTTCGAGAAAGAAATTCAGAAAATACTGTTTTTATAGAACTTTTTTTTTCTTTTATCATATTTAACATTTGTTCTCTTACAGATTTATATACATCTGTTTAGTTTCATGACATAACAAAAATTTATGGTGATAGGGTAGAGAAATATTTTTATTTCAAAATATTAACTATATAAAATCTTATACGAAATAAGCAATATGTTTCAAAATATAAAAACTGAAAAGTCAAAATCCATAACAAATAAAAGCTAATCTTAACTGAAATAGAAACACTACTAAACTACAGAAAATATAAATTAAGAAAATTTATCACTGCATTAGAATTTATATTATTAAATTAAAATTGCTAAATATATAATAAAATATCGTATTAATATCAAATGTTAGATACAGAAATAAATAAAATCATTTGGTCACGGTTTATTAGTTATTACGTTGTTCCACGAAAACAAAAGAACTCATAAAGAAAAAAAACAGGCCACTGCATGTGACTATGTAGCATGTACATTCAAGGATGAAGAAACATAACTCAGCTATAAATATATAAAAATGATGAATTTAATTACTATGTAGATTTTGTTTTACTTTATAAAATGCCAATGAAAGGCCTGGTAGGCCCATTTAAGTAAAGCCCATCAAGAAAAGTAAACCTCCACGCTTGAATTCTTCGATCGTAGGCAAAGCGGGCAAACTCGAACAGAGTCGTCGCATCCCTTGCAGAGGATCAAATGGCGACACGGCAAAGCCAGCACCGTCGCCGATCGCCGTCGGCAAATCCTACAGCACGGTCCGATCAATTCGAATCGATCGGGAACAACGTAAGCCGATTCGGCGTCTTCAGCTTCGTCCACACCGTCTTCCCTTCCCGATTTCGGTTCCGTCGCCGTGACTCCGTCACCATGGGAGAAGGCTTGCTGCAATCGAGCTTGTAACGACGTCGCTTCGGCTTCTCTCTCCGCCGCTCTCACCTGCCAAGCACGTGACTCCGTCTCAATCTGCGCTGCACGTGCTTCAAGCACTGCGTGATGACGTGTGGCTTTCTCGATTTCCGCCTCTTTCTCTCTTAACCTCCGCCTAACTGATTCTTCCGTCGTTCTCAGAAGCTCACGATAGTGTCTCTCACCGTTTTCTGCTAACATGCACCTTAGCTGCTCTCCCTTTACAAATTTATTTTTAAAAAAATCAGTGAAATTCTGTATTGATAATTTCAAATCGAGAAGGAAAACTACCATTTCTAAAAAAAATCATATTTTTATGTTTTAATTTCCAAAACTATGATCAAAGTTGAAAAATTCCAAGAAAATAAAACTTCTTTATACGGTATTTTAGAATATTTTCAGTAAAAATATTCACCTGAGTCTGAAAAAATCTATCGAATTCATCCGTTTGCCGTTTGATTTCTCCGGCAATATCTCCGGTTATCATCGGAAAAGATGACAACCCTTGTTCTTGATTCTGCGAATGCCCCTGAGACAAACGAAGACCGGTGGATACTACATTAGGAGTTTGGCGACGGCTGATAAATTGCGGCGGAGTAGACGGCGGAGGATTCATCGGAGACGCCGTGATTTCTAAATCAATCACCGACGAAACTTCTCTGGCTCGCTTTCTTGAATCAACCCCTGTTTATTGCCAACCAAACGTCAAACCGATTCTTGAGATAACCGATTATTTTCTCAAGATAACCAATGGAACTGGATTTAGAAGTCAAACCGGCGGTGATGGAAGGAAACTGAGACTTTTGCAGCTCCGGCGAAAAATCATTCCCTTCTTGACCGTTTCTGAGAAATCGAAATATCATACGAATGAATACATACACACACACATATATAGAGAGAGAGAGCGAGGGAGGGGAGAGAGAATACCTGTTGAGGAAGAACACAGTGGAAGGATGAGCTTGAACCGCCATGAACAGGTGAAGATTAAAGAAAAAGAAGGAAGCCTCTTAATGAGAGAAGATAATCTTTAAATATGTATAAATCACACAGAAGAAGATATGTATGTATCAACAACGGTTGTATCGGACATGGTGAAGATTGGATTGGGACTTTGCTTCGGGATTCTAATTGTTAAAAAGAAATAAATGGTGAAGGGGAGGAGGAACGGAATGTAATGGAAGTTTTTAAGGGGAAGGCTTTAAAGTCTGTGTATAGGCACATAGTAAGCATGATTCTTATTTATTATACACCAAATGTTGAATACTTGAATCGCATCTACATTTATTTAACTTTTCTCTTTTTAAATGGAAACGGATATTTCGTTCTTTTAGATCTATTATAGATTCGTCGATATTATCAGTTTTCGAAAAGAAAGTTATTCATACTAAGGCAACTAGTTGCACGTAGTTTCAATATATATTAATACTTTAGTATGTTAAATATTTATATATATATTATATACGGATATAAAATTTCGAATATCAATATATATTTTTTGTAAAAATAATTTATTTATATATTTTCGAATTTGATATTAACAAAATAATATAATTCATTATATCAAATCATATAATCTATAGCGAGCATATGTATTAATATATAAAAGTTAAATAACAAATAATAAACCACGTCGTGGTGGCCTAGTGGTAAAGAGGGCTAAAAACCCCCTCGCCACCCAGATTCGACATGAGGTGGCCACGGTATGGTTTACGCCCATTAAGATGGTATTACCAACGGCTGGTACCGGGCTTAGGTGGGGACTAAGGCCCAAGACCCGAACCCCTCCTGGTTAAACAAAAAAAAAATAAAAAAAAAAATAACAAATAATATTATAATAAAAATAATTATTTAAATCAATATAGTAAATAATAATAAAATTAATCAAAATAAGGTTAAACTCAATTTCATAAAAAAAATTAAATCACAATTTTGAAATTTAATATAAACCAAAATCAATTCTAAATTAATATAAAGATACATTAGAAAAGATATTTACAATTAAATTCATATATTACATTTTTTTTAACTTGCTTTCTAGTTTCTTCAGTAAAAAAAAATATAAAAATGTAATATTTTCATATATCTATACAAAACAGTTAATTTAAAGTAGAAATGCTTAATATGTATTTCTCTATTATGTTATTTTAGTTGTAGATATGTTTAGCTAATGTTTTGTTTTTGGGATATAAATACAGACATATTCGGTGACTTACATGAATTTAGTTTAGTATTACATAATATCAAAATTATAAATGTCGGCATATATTATTCGTTTGGTTGGGTAAAATATTCTTAAAGTAAATACAATGGTTCGACCAAAAAAAGAAGTAAATACAATAATTATTGTCCTTAATAATCACATGCATTTGTTTTTGTTAAACCACATATGCAAGCCTATACCAATATTTTTTATTTATCGCAAACTAAAATAAGTGTACTTATTATCAAAATTTATATTACTTTTATCTATCTTAAACGTAAATTGTCTTCAAAAATATCTTGAAATTCTCTTCTCAAGCTTTCTTCCTTTTGGTGTTTTCTTGCTATTTCTCTTAAGAAGACTCTCTGTCGTGTTTGCTCATTGCTGCTGTCAAACGGTACCGTCTTCTTGTGAGTCTGTGACACCTCTTTATTTCAAAATTTACCATTTGAAAATTTGTTTAAATCCCAGTATAACAGAAAAATTATGAAATTGTACGAAAATATAGAAAGTAAATATATGATTCACTGTTCGTATTATTCATTTTTTTGTCAGCATTTTTTTCTACTACAGTTCATACTTCACATAATTGACGATTGGTAAAAAAACAAAACAGGTAGATTCAAATTAAATTTATGTTACATGTGATTGAATTTTAGAAATTATCGTATTGCAGGTAACTGACTTTGTCCATGATAAAGACGTGATTTATATATATGCGCGAACACACACGCACTATATGTATTATTGGGTTTAGTAAATTATCATGAATTCATGATGAAACAGAAATCTAACAACTAAACAAAGATATATTCAACAAGCTTTATCAAATAAACTGCAAGTTAGGAGCTAGCTAGCATGCCTGTAATATTATATAGATATTAGGTGGGTTGCTGCTCTTGGCTTAACCTAATAAATTTCCAAAACTTTTAACTAGTTTTGAACATTAGGCGAGGAAGAAACATATATACGATGATAGGAGGGATTTATGTTCAAGTTTAAACTGTTGGAACACAAATTTATTAAATAAGGCTTTGGGCCTTACAAAATATGTGTGTGTGTGAATGAGAAATTAAATGGGCTATGGGCTCATATATGTTGACACATTTTAATGAGGAAGAGTGTAAAATGTCCCACATTGCTTAGATGGGAAAATTTTCACTAGTATAAATAAGGACACTCTTATGTCCTTGTTCAAATACTTGGGCTACACTATGGAGTGTGAAAGAGAGGATGGAAAGACCACACGCGCGCGCGCCGCCGTGCCGTGCCGTGCCGGGCCTGGGCCTGGGCCTGGGCCTGGGTCCTGGGTCTTGGGTCTTGGGTCTTGGTAATAGGCCCCAAAATCAATTGGTACGGTTTGGAGGTTGGTTTAACTAAACAATTTTGGTTTAGTTTTGAATTATTGTCGAACGAGAAGATGCTCTCTCGACATCCCTGTCCCACCTCGGCCGAAAGCATCCACTCCCCGTGATTTACGCGAACGTCACATCCCAACGGCTCCTCTACCTCCTTCATCTCCTTCCTCTACAAAAACAGAGCAATATGGCTCTAAGTTAACATGCAGACATTCATACACACTCATAAAATCGTTTCACGTTGTTCCTTCGTATTCTCCTCTCTTCACGTAAGTCTCGAGAGTGTACGTATAACTTTCGTTCGTTGGAAACGTTCTTCGAGTGTTGCGAAAACGTTTCGATATCGGTTTTATCCTGGGATTCGATTATCACACCGAAACCGTCACACTACGGGTGATAATTCGAGTTAAGGAAAGAGACGTCACCGTCTCGACTCCGTTCGTCTTTCCTTAACGTATACACAAACCGCAATTCATTCACCGTTCGTATACAACCCGTAAACTCGGGTCCTACAGTCTTAACTCGAATTACAAGTCCGTTCTCTGTTTCATAACATTGGCCGGACTTGGTGAATTGCGTTTTGTGTTCTCGGTTAAAGGAACGTTTCTGCGAATCGTTTAACGGTTACACGGAATTGAACTCGCGAATCGTATACGTACGGTTACATGAGTTATATTTTGGTTCGCGGTTAGCTTGTGTAAGCTTCTCACGCGATTGTATATCGTTCAAAGACGTGACGTTTTAACTCAAAGATTAGCGTTTCCGCTTCACCGCGTTTTAAACGCTAATCGTTTTAGTGACTCTAAAACGTTTACGGTCTTCTGAAACGCACACCAACCAATTGTATAGCGTTTTCTAAACGTCTACGGTGTGGTTCGCGAATTGCTTTAAGCTTTACCGCGATTGTACAAACGTGGTGTATCACACTCCTCCTCCTCCACCAGCGTTTGCTTCTCTTCAAGCATCGTGCCAAGGCTTATTGCCTGACAAGTTCAACGGCAAAAGCTGGAAGATGTGGTCGAACCAGATGAAGTTCTATCTCCATGCGATGCATCTCTCGCGATACCTCGAGGAGGATCAACCCGAAATTGGAGAGGGAGCCGGCGATGTGTACACCGTCGGAACTCTGGATGCATGGAATCAAGGAGATTACATGACGAAAGGATGGATTCTTGGCCGTCTCGTTGAGCCGCTATATGCGATATACTGCGAGCAAAAGACCGCCAAATCCCTATGGGCCGCCTTGGTGAAAAAGTACAAGGTCGATGATGCTGGATGCCAGAAGCACGCAACGGCAAAGTTCTTGGAGTTCCAGATGGTGGACGACAAACCCATCATGGAACAGGTGGAGAAGTTCCAGCGAATCTGTCAGGAAGTCGCTACAGAGGGAATGTCTATCTGTGAAATCTTCACGGTGAATAGTTTCATAGAGAAACTTCCTCCAACTTGGCTGACGTTCAAGAACTACCTCAAGCATAAGAGGAAGGCCATCTCACTGGAGGATTTGATCCAGAGGCTAAACACGGAGGACCGGAACCGTCAAGCAAACGGTGTCCAAGTACGTGAACACAATGTGAATGTGGCCACCTACAACAAGGAAAAAGGTAACCTGGACAAGGAGAAAGCGGCAAAGTATCAGGCAAACCTGACCGAGGAGGACCTTTGTGCTGTGGTAACAGAGGTTAACATGGTGGACGAGAAGACCAATGAGTGGTGGTACGACACTGGTGCCACAACCCACATCTGCAATGATAGGTCCATGTTCAGTACCTATCAGAAAAACAAGTCTGAGGAGGCACTCTTCATGGGTAATAAGGCTGTCTCCAAAATCGAAGGAAAGGGGTCGGTGGTGCTGAGAATGACCTCAGAAGAGGAGATCACGTTGAAAAACGTGAAACATGTGCCCGACATGAGGAAGAACCTGATTTCCGGTACGCTGCTGAGCAAGGCCGGTTTCTCGGTGATCTTCGAAGGTGACAACCTTACCCTCAAGAAGTGGGGCATGTACCTGGGAAGAGGATTCGTGAAGAATGGACTTGTCAAGATGTGTGTCATGACTGTCCTCAAGAAAGAAGAAGCAAGTACCTCCAAAACCAAGAATGAGATTGTTGTTAAGAATGATGTTGCAAATGTTTCCACTGTTGTAACTGATTCCGCAATGAATAAGAATAAGTCCGTTGCTTACTTGCTTGAGTCTTTTAATATTTGGCATGAAAGATTAGGACATGTGAATTATAAATCAATACACCGATTAATGAATTCAAACCTAATCCCGAAATGCAAAATGAGTAAAGAAAAATGTGAAGTGTGCGTACAGGCTAAACTCACAAAAACACCATCGCCCAAAGTCGAAAGGACTACCGCACCTCTAGATTTAATTCACACAGACTTATGTGACTTAAAATATGCTCCTACTAGAGGCGGGAAAAAGTATTTCGTGACTTTCATCGATGATCATACGAAATATTGTTATGTATATCTATTGCATAGCAAAGATGAGGCGTTGGATAAATTTAAAGAATATAAACTGGAAGTTGAAAATCAACTCAGTAAGACTATTAAAATAGTCAGAAGTGATAGAGGAGGGGAATATGATGGCCGGTTCAATACTTTCTGCATGGAACATGGAATTATCCATCAGACGACTGCCCCTTACTCACCGGAATCTAACGGAGTTGCGGAACGAAAGAACCGAACTCTGAAAGAAATGATGAACGCAATGCTTCAAGATTCTGGGTTAGCCCAGAACATGTGGGGGGAAGCGTTGCTTACATCAAATTATATCCTTAACAAAATTCCGCACAAGGTCACTGGGAAGACACCCTATGAACTTTGGAAAGGTGTTGTACCTTCGTATAAATACCTGAAAGTGTGGGGGTGCCTAGCAAAAGTGGCAGTGCCGCCTCCGAAAAAGGTCACGATAGGACCGAAATCTGTGGACTGTATTTTCATCGGATATGCGCACAATAGTAGTGCTTATCGGTTTTTGGTTCATAAATCGGACATACCGGATATCCATGTAAATACCGTAATGGAATCTCGCAATGCATCCTTCTTTGAAACGGTGTTCCCGTGTAAAGATAAATCTAATCCTAAGCGGACACGTGAGCAAAGAGATGACAGTGAAGCTAGTACTTCGGGTACTTCAGCTCCTGAAGTTGAAGAAGTTGAACCTAGACGAAGCAAGAGAGCTCGTAAGGAAAAAGACTTTGGCGAGGATTTCCTGATGGTCTTTCTCTTAGAGAATGAACCTAAGACGTTCACAGAAGCCATGACTACACCTAACGCACCTTTTTGGAAGGAAGCCGTTAATAGTGAGATTGATTCTATTATGCAGAATCACACTTGGGAGATAACCGATCTACCTCAAGGTTTTAAGCCACTAGGGTGTAAATGGATTTTCAAAACCAAGTTGAAAACAGATGGCTCGGTAGATAAGTACAAGGCTAGGCTGGTGGTTCAAGGATTTCGCCAAAAAGAAGGTTTGGATTTCTTTGACACTTATTCTCCGGTAACGAGAATAACCTCAATACGAATGTTGATCAGTATAGCAGCATTAAGAGACCTAGAAATTCATCAATTGGATGTTAAAACTGCCTTTCTAAATGGAGAATTAGAAGAGGAGATTTATATGAAGCAACCCGAAGGGTTTGTTGTCCCTGGACAAGAACACAAGGTATGTAGACTTGTGAAGTCATTGTATGGACTTAAGCAAGCTCCAAAACAATGGCATGAAAAGTTTGACAACGTAATGATGTCGAACGGTTTCAGCATAAACGAGTGTGACAAGTGTATCTATGTAAGAAGTACTCCACAAGGGTATGTCTTGCTATGTCTATACGTAGATGACATGCTCATCATTGGCAGTACCAAAGACATGATCAATCAGACTAAGAACATGCTTAGCCAGAGATTTGACATGAAAGATATGGGACTTGCGGATGTAGTTTTAGGGATTAAGATCATTAGAACTACAGAAGGTATAACCTTATCCCAAGCACATTATGCTGAAAATATACTTGAGAGGTTTAATGGCAGACACCTAATGAGTGTGAAATGGGGCCGTTTCTAGGAGAATGAAAGAGAGGCTATATTCTCCAAGTTCACTCATGAAAACCAGGAATGTTCAGGGCCAAAATGAACAAAAACAGAGAACAAAGTTCTACGAGAAAATGTCGCTGCGCGATACCTGTTGTCTCGGTTTACATAAAAATCCGGTTGGTTCAAGACATCATGTTCACCTCCCGGCCAGTAAACCCGACAGATATTAAAAATGATTGGTTCAAAGCTGAAAAATGCTACCTATCAGATACAGTTACATTTTCGCATATACTCTCGAAAGTCTGTCTAGTCTAGTCAAGTTAGTGTCTAGTCTAGTCAAGTCTAGTATAGGTCTTTCGAGTCTGTCGAGTCTTCATATGTCTAGAGTAATTTCTATTCATGTGGGGGATTGTTGGAACACAAATTTATTAAATAAGGCTTTGGGCCTTACAAAATATGTGTGTGTGTGAATGAGAAATTAAATGGGCTATGGGCTCATATATGTTGACACATTTTAATGAGGAAGAGTGTAAAATGTCCCACATTGCTTAGATGGGAAAATTTTCACTAGTATAAATAAGGACACTCTTATGTCCTTGTTCAAATACTTGGGCTACACTATGGAGTGTGAAAGAGAGGATGGAAAGACCACACGCGCGCGCGCCGCCGTGCCGTGCCGTGCCGTGCCGGGCCTGGGCCTGGGCCTGGGTCCTGGGTCTTGGGTCTTGGTAATAGGCCCCGAAGGGGCCTCCGCGCGCGTATTATTTTTTGGGGAAAATTTTGGTAAACCAAAATCAATTGGTACGGTTTGGAGGTTGGTTTAACTAAACAATTTTGGTTTAGTTTTGAATTATTGTCGAACGAGAAGATGCTCTCTCGACATCCCTGTCCCACCTCGGCCGAAAGCATCCACTCCCCGTGATTTACGCGAACGTCACATCCCAACGGCTCCTCTACCTCCTTCATCTCCTTCCTCTACAAAAACAGAGCAATATGGCTCTAAGTTAACATGCAGACATTCATACACACTCATAAAATCGTTTCACGTTGTTCCTTCGTATTCTCCTCTCTTCACGTAAGTCTCGAGAGTGTACGTATAACTTTCGTTCGTTGGAAACGTTCTTCGAGTGTTGCGAAAACGTTTCGATATCGGTTTTATCCTGGGATTCGATTATCACACCGAAACCGTCACACTACGGGTGATAATTCGAGTTAAGGAAAGAGACGTCACCGTCTCGACTCCGTTCGTCTTTCCTTAACGTATACACAAACCGCAATTCATTCACCGTTCGTATACAACCCGTAAACTCGGGTCCTACATAAACTAATCTTCAGAGTATATATATACACTGATATACATATACATATAAAATATGTTCCGCTAATTAAAAATATGACATGTAAAATCAATTTGGCAATTGGATTGTTATCGTCTTGATTTGACCAAAACCGAGTAATAGTAGCGATTTGTACCATAAAATTAAAAAATTTAAATAATGAAAATAGTAATGGAGACATAACACACTTTTGTTCTTTGCCCTTTAAAGGAGCCCACCACACCAAATTGTGAGAATTCTTGGGCAAAACTTCTTGAACATTCAATTCTTCTCTTCCTAAAACATGTTATCCTCACTTTTCAATCTCTCTTACTCCTTACCCAACTATCTCATTTTCCATATTATATTTTAATATTCATACACACATATATATATATATATATATATATATATATATATCAAAATTATTTATATATGCATCACCAAGTATACAAAGACAACACATCAACCAATTGATAATACTTTGGATTTTGGTGTGAGTGGTTTATATGTGGTGGGTTTGCGAGATATTCCTCACGAAAGCTTGCTCACATCCTAGATTAGCTGGACGCTTTAGCGAGACTCAGATACCTAATGCTAAACCGAAAAAGAAAAGAAAAATATTGGTTGGTGCGTGTGACAAGGCATCTTCAATAACATTGATTGTTATCTAGAGTGAGTAATTTGGTGAAGGTAGTAAAATAACAATTATATGTGTACGCATTTTAAGAGATGTTTTCGTTACTTAGAATACTTTATTTAAGAGATATTAATATACTTTATATCTATATAGGTGTAACTTTAGCTTATAGTTGGATTTGTGTGTTGGCCATGATGAAAAACGGGGAATAAATTGAGAATAAAAAGATGGACATTATTTTCCTACAAAAATATGAAATAAAAAGGGTGGAAAGAAGAAGTGTCCAATATTCAAAAGTGTAGATTTGATTAGATGCAAAATACACAATTGGACATCATTATTTTTCTTTAATTAGGGTTTTTAAAGAATTTCTCTTTTGTCCACCTTCAAGTTTCGTCATGAGTAACAATAATAATGCTTCACACTATGCCATATCACATTCTCAACCAAAAAAGTCGCTTCCGTCTTCTTCAAAACGAAGGATATATATAAACATATACATACGCGAATATCATATGATCATTAATATAACCATGAAATTGTAATATATAAAATACATTAAATTTCATAAACTTTCACTTGTGAAGCTTTGGATAGATCTATATGTTTTTCATCATTCGAAGCTGTTTAATGCTGAATCAAGGCTTGATCAAAAATATAAAGTACGATCATTTTACATCTGAAAGATATTCGTGGATATGTGTAAAAACATTTCATTTCAGCTTGTCATTGTTTGCCGATAAGACACGTAAATAAAAATGACTAGTTAAGTTGGTTAAACTTGCTTGTAATAATGTCTAAATGAAAAATTTAGGCTAATGTGTTGATTACCAAAAAATCAACTTCACGGAAACATAATTTGCTTTGAGTTCTAGCTAGCATTAGCTACCAACTGATGAAAGATCACACATTTTCATTATTTAACCCATCACCTATCTTTATCATCATTTTTCTTTGTTCATTTTCATTTTAGTCATCTTGTTCTGTTCTTCCCATTTTCTTTACATATTTGTTTGTATAATTAGTTTCTTTATCTGTCTGTTTCACTTCTGTTTTCATATTAAGGATAGTTTCAAGAATAACATAAAAACTCATATTTGAATTACTCAGTTTATAATGTTTTGTATATTTGGTCTCTCTTTCAAATGAAGTTCTGGTGAATCCGATGTCTAATATTTAGACAAATATTTGTGAGAAAACATACTTATCTCTTAATTTTGCATTTCTTTTTGGAATGAAAAGAACACTTTTTTTGCCTTCTGAAATATTTCTATTATAATTGTTGAGTATAACTACAAGACAATTTACGGATAATTTTATTTATTTGTCAATGATCTACTATATAGACTTTCTTTATGTCCTGATGAACAATTTTAATTGTATTAGGTTGGAGATAAGTTATAAGTTTTTCCCATTAATATGTAGAAATCATATTTTATGAGAATCAAACTCTATATTTTCAGGTGTAAAAAGTATTAATTTATTATTTAATAAACCACTACATTGAAAGATTTCCCCCAAAAATACGATATTTTATTTGTTTTTCGTAACTAAAATTCCCAAATAAGATAATAAGATGAGAAAGGATACACACACATATAAATAGTCTTTTGTGTATATAGACAAAAGGTGTAGGAGTAGACAATGTGGTGGCAAGAGCTAGACAGGTAGACAAAAACATTGATGTAAGGGAATGGCATCTCTTGAAGCCAGTACATGATTTTGTCTAAGTCAAATTTCCTTGTGGATTAATTAATCGTTTAATTTGTTGTCTATTCAAAGCACCATGCCATGAAGTTAACTTAGGACGTTGAGCTTATCAATTTATATTACTTTTCATTTTCTGGCTAAGTTTCATGAGCCCATCTTTGATTGTTGAAAAGAATATGAAAAGTAGACAAAAGAAGAGTCAATTTTTTTAAGGAAAAAAAACAATTTAGTCAATATTATTGAGAAATATGGCTGTTTGTTCCCTATTTCTACAAAAGGTGTGGCTTGTGCCCATGGGTCATGGCCTCACGTAAGAGCCTAACAAAATACCAAACGTATGGCAATACTTAAAGATAAATTAGCGGTCCGATTCCCCTCAATTTAATGCATCATGGTGACATATATATGAGTGATAGATAGATAACATGTAAACGGTAAGGTAAGTCTCTTTTTGACATGTACACGCAAATAAGATCAACAAAACCATATTTAGTATGCTCACTTAGCTAGCCAAAACCATATTAATAAAAAAAGCGAATTAATCAGTAATCTCCCTAAATTTGTTTTATATATATACTGGTTGCTATGGATTCTTATATTAGCGGCTAGCACGCTAAGATTAAGCACTTTGATCATCATCACGTTCAAGTCAATTACACATACAAAGATTTTTATTCATCTTCATCATCAAGTCGATCCGAAAATCTTGATCATCTTTATATACGTACGTATCTAATTTCTCTATTATATAGGTTCACCAAAATAAACTTAAATGTATGAGTAACAAGGACAATTGATTTTATAATGTTATTTTTTGGACTCACTTTTTTTTTTGAATTTTGAAAACTAATGATTCCCTGTAGGAAGGTCAAAAATGAGAAAAACAAGGCACATCCTTCATTTGTTGGATGACAATACCAAATTCTTTTTCTACTTTTTTGTTGTATATATAAATGAACTTTCATATTCCTTTGGTACTAGTACAAGATCAAATCCAACACCTCTATCTACTTCATAAATATTTTTCTTAGCAACGTATATGGTACCAAAACCTAACTATAACAGAACTACAATCGAAGATATAGACAAGATTCGATCTAATCTTATCTTGAATGCACAACTTTGGATCTGCAGAACAAATACGAATGAGTAACTACTTTGGAGTTTGCATTTTTATTTAATATTCTTCTGTGACAATATAATTTAAGTATTATATACCTCATAGACCCAATAAAACCACTAGAATACATTTATACTTTGTTATGTACCCATATAAAAAAGTATCATGCAAGATTTGAAAGATCTATACCAAATCTTCAACAAAAAACAGAAAAGTGACATTGGTGGAAAAAAATAAAAAGGAGAAGATTGAAGATGGGGTTGTTTGATAAGGCAAAGAAGGAAAACCATTAAATAAGAATACTATCTCTTGTTGTTCTTGTTAGATTTTCTCAACCATCAATCCATCCATCCATCCTCTACACTTCTCTTTAAATTCTTGTAACCCTTTATGATGGGGACCAAGGACCAACCATATTTTAGGGTATGGCCAAAATTATTTAAATCCAACAAGCTTTAACGAAAAAGTTATGATGGGTGAATCAAACAAGAATTATCAAAGTAATCCAACCTATATATAGCCCCATCTACAATTGGTGTATTAGGAGAGCCCCTAAAAGATTTTTGTTTATTTTCAAAATCATGAATTCGTTTCATGACGGTGGAGAAGAGACGCATGTAACCTGCTCAAATCATTTCGACGAAATTATCAACCACCGATATATAATTTTTTTTTTTTTTTTTTTTGTAACAGATATATAATTTCTTGATACTTCAAGTTCAAACAAACATCAAAATATAATAACTTATTTCATCTGTATGCAAATTTTTTTTTTTGAAAAAGCACAAAACATGAGCTGGTAATTCCTGTGAACAAATAAAGACGAGATAGTAAATGGAAAATCGGTCACCTTTGTTTCATTATAAATGTAGTTATAAACTTTCTACACATACGAATAAGAATATTTAAAACTAAACCTTGTTAGAAAAGAAAAAGAATATTTAAATTGATACTGTTTGTGACCTTTGCGATAAACGACAAAAACCTTTGCGATAAACTTGCGATTTTCTTTTGACCTTACCTCCGATCACGGGCTTCTCTCCGTCGATGGCTCCGTCGCCATCTGTCACTCTCGTTCCTCCGCCTCTACCCCCTGAGCATGTGTCTCTGTGCTCGGGCATAGATTTGGACCCAACGGTCTCGTCTGCTCTGGTCTCTCTGACCCGAGCCTCTACCTCTTCTCCGGTTATGTCTCCGGTTCCTTATGTGGATTTGCCTGCTCTGGCGCCTTCGCCATCGTCGGGTTCTCCTCCTGCTAGTTTGAACACTTCTGCGCCAGGTTTCAATTGGGCTCACAACCTCAATTCCTCTGGTAAAATTCCTAGCTCTTCTGCTCCGGTTTCAATTTCTCCAGATGGACGCCCCAGGGTTAAAATTTCTAATTCCATCTTCGAGAAAGGGGCTCGCTTACACAAGGATTACATAGTGAGGATTTTCTATGGCAAAGCTCCAACTTATGGCAAAATTTGGGTTGTTCTTAACTACTTATGGGGGAAGGATCGCCGCGTTACCATCAATCACCTTTCCAAAAATGCATACTTGTTTCATATCCCATCCCCTTCTCTTCGTCGGAAAGTCCTTGACCAAGAACTTTGGCGCGTCGGTGATTCTCCTTTTTTTGTTACCGAATGGAAAGCGGAGTACAGCTTAAACCCTCCTGCCCTTGACAGAGCGCCGGTATGGGCCAAAATTCACAACATCCCTTTTGACTTGCTTACTCCGGATGGTCTGAGTGCTATTTGCAAGCCATTGGGCAGAGCAGTGGATTATAAACCGTTTACAGGTATCTCATTCGCCGAAGTAAAGATTGTGGTGGATTTAACACAGCCTCTGGCTTCGGAAGTAGAACTTGAATGTGAGAATGGCTCGCTCTTACTGTTGACGGTCACATACCCGTGTCTCCCTCCACTCTGTTCTTTTTGCGGTGAAATTGGTCATAAAGTCTCTCTGTGTCCAGCTGCTTCAAAGGTTGATGTTGAGCAAAGCAGAGCTAAAGTGAGAGAACAAGCTAATCAGCACTCTCAGGAATGGAAACCGGTGTCACAGCCAGCTAAGCCACCAGCTCCTTCTTCTTCGGTTAGTCCTCAGGCACCTCCGGCTGTGTCGGTTGCCAATCCTATGGACTGTGGTTATGGACTCGCAGTTACAGTGACTACGGATGTTCCTACAACTGCGTTGCAGCCCCTGCCCAGACCTCCCAAATCATCCCAGAAGGCCCTTGTTCTGTCTTCTCCATCTGCCGTTTCTACATCCAATTCATTTGTTGTTCTGCTAATGGAAGATTTGGATCTAGTTCCGGCTTCATCCCATACGGATAAAAAGCGGAAGCCTAATCCTCAGAGCTCTCCAATCCATAGTGGTATTCTTCCCATTGAGTGGAAGAGTCCTCATCCTCCTCATTAATTTTCATGTCGGACACCTTTTTTTGGAACGTGCGAGGAATCAACGAATCTTGGAAGCATAGCCCACTCTCTACTTGGCTTAGGAGAAAGTCAGTAACTTTTGGGGTGCTTTTAGAAACGCATGTTAGTGTAACAAATAAGCATCTTATTTTAGCTTCTTTGGGATTGGGATGGAACATTTTGGACAACTACCACTACTCAGACTTGGGGAAGATCTGGATAGTATTCAAAGCTCCTACAACCGTGACATTGTTACATAGTGATCTTCAGTCAATTACTTGCTCAGTGACTCTCGAGGATGGGACTAGTTTCATTTATACAGGTGTGTATGCCGCCAATGAAGAACTTGCCAGACGTGATCTCTGGCAATCGTTACGTGATACTGAAGCTTCGTTCAATTTGTCTTCGCAACCTTGGATAGTCAACGGAGATTTTAACGAGATTATTCATCCCTCTGAATCTTCGAATAGGGAGATGCTCACAACAACTCGTGGGATGCGGCTATTTGGCGACTGTCTTACTGACCTTGGTTTGTTTGATATCCCATCTCGTGGCCCTCGGTTTACTTGGCAGAATAATCGGCCTTCTGATCCGCTGGCCAAAAAACTGGATCGGTGCCTAATTAATAGTGCTTGGCTGCTCCTTTTTCCATCTTGCCACGCAGTTTTTGAGGCTCCAGAATTTTCCGATCATACTCCCTGCGCTATCAAGCTCAGAATGGACCCTCCAAGCTTTGGAACTAAACCTTTTATGTTCTACAATCTTCTTACCAAGCATCCAGATTTTTTGGTTTCTGTTCGTGAAGTCTGGCACGCTGGACATGATCCGGTTTCTACTCTTAGAGACTTTGGTTTTAAGCTGAAACAGCTCAAGCGTCCCATGAAAACTCTTTTCAGGGATAACTTTAGTGATCTTGAGAAACGAGTCTTAGAGGCAGAGCATAGAATGTTTTCGGCTCAGCTATCTGTTTTGAATGATCCTTCTTCTGCTGGTATGGAGGATGAGGTCTTGGCTCGGCGTAGCTGGTGTATTCTTCGGGCTGCGGAAGAAAGCTTCTTCCGTCAGCGTTCTCGAATCCAATGGATGGGTGAAGGAGATTCAAATACTCCCTTTTACATGCGAGTTACAACTTCCCGAAACTCCTACAATGCGGTGAAATTACTTATTCGGCCCGATGGTTCGGAAGCAACAACATTGCAAGGGGTTCATGAGGTTGCAGTAGCTCATTTCCAACATCTTCTGTGCACTTTGAAGGGTTGTTTTTGCCCGAGCCTCTCGGTTTTTCTCTCTTACTTGATCACGCCGACCTGTTCAGTTGAGGATCTGGCTAGTCTCGCCCACAGCTTCTCATCAGAATCTGTTTGGGATTGCCTTCGGAAGATGCCAGCCAATAAAACTCCCGGGCCATATGGGTTTCTGTTGAGTTCTTCACATCTGCGTGGTCAGTTCTTGGTGTGGATTTTACTCAAGCAGTTCTGCATTTTTTTGACTGCAGCTTCATGCCCACCTCTTTGAATTCGACATCACTGGTGCTCATCCCTAAACGTCCAGGAGCTAACCGAATTGAAGAGTTTCGTCCTATCTCTTGTCTTAATACCCAGTACAAGGTCATAGCTAAGCTTCTTTCTAATCGCTTGAAATTGATCTTGCCAAAGTTGGTGTTACCAAATCAAACGGCCTTTGTGCACGATAGATTGCTCTTGGAGAATGTTCTCCTGGCCTCAGAGATTTTGTAGGGCTATCATCTGGAATCCGTGTCTCCTCGCATCACCCTCAAAGTGGACATTGCCAAGGCGTTTGACTCAGTAAGGTGGGATTTTCTCTTAAGTTCACTGCAGGCTTATCGGTTTCCTGCTCGGTTTATTGGATAGATACGCGCCTGTGTTTGTTCTCCTTCGTTCTCCCTCAGCATTAGCGGTACTACTTCTGGCTACTTTAAAGGGAAAACGGGGCTGAGGCAAGGGGACCCGATGTCTCCGATCCTCTTTGTTTTGATGATGAACATTCTTTCCTTAATGCTTAATGACGCAGCGGCCAACGGCGTGTTCATTTATCATCCAGGATGTGAATCCTTGCGCCTGACTCATCTCTGCTTTGCAGATGATTTATTAATTTTCTTGGATGGTTCGGAAGCTTCACTACAAGGTGTCTTACGGGTGTTATCTGATTTTCAGTCTCTCTCGGGTTTGTGTATCAATATCAGTAAAACCCCTATGTTCTCAGCCGGTGTTGCTCAGCCGCAACTTGAGTTCCTCTCGCGTCATTTCAGCCTTTCCCGCGCCTCACTTCCGGTACGGTATTTAGGCTTACCGCTCTCCTCCAAGAAACTTTCCCTTCGTGACTGTGAGCCCTTTATTTTACAAATCAAGAAGAAGCTGTCTTCTTGGACAGTGAGGGCTCTTACCATGGCAGGGAGACTAACTCTCCTTTCATCTGTTATCTCGGGGATTATTGGTTTCTGGTCCAGCGCTTTTTATTTGCCCAAAGTAGTCATGAGAAAGGTCAATGGGCTTTGCAGCTCCTTCTTATGGCATGGCGTAACGGGTAAGCCATCTGGCGCTAAGGTGTCTTGGGCGGATATCTCTTTCCCGAAAAAGGAGGGAGGTCTTGGTTTGCGGCATTTTGAAGAGTGGAGTCAAACATGTTCTTCGAAGTTGATCTGGATGCTATTCTTTCGAGCCGGGTCTCTTTGGGTAGCTTGGATCCGTGACAGATATCTTTCGACACAACCGTTTTGGGCGCTCAATGCTAAGAACTATCGTTACTCCTGGATGTTCAGACAGTTGTTGAAATTGCGGGTTAAAGCTTTGAAGTTTTTCCGCGTATCAGTTGGGTTAGGAGATTCAACTTTCTTCTGGTGGGATCCATGGACTCCATTAGGAATTTTATATCATTACATCGGTCCTGATGGGCCTTCTCTCATGGGGATTCCTCTGTTTTCTACGGTTTCTGATTTGAGAAGCGGTTCCACTTGGTCTCTCCGTCCTGCTCGCTCGGAGAAACAGGTTCTTCTTTATGCTTTTATCTCCACGCTCTCATCTAGCAATACAAATGACTTACCTTCTTGGTCAGTTGGTGGCATTAAGAGAAACAGATTTATTTCTAGTGATGTTTGGAATGCTATTAGATGTTCTAAACCGGAGGTCTCATGGGCGCCAATTATTTGGTACAAAGCTAAGATTCCAAGCCATGCTACTACCTCTTGGTTGTTCGTTCTTAATCACAATCCCACTCTTGACCGTTTGGTTTCTTGGGGGTTCGATGTTGAAGTTACATGTTTGTTGTGTGGTATGGTGACTGAAAGCAGGGATCATCTGTTCTTTTTATGTTCTTACTCTCAGGAAGTCTGGTCTCTCTTAATGGCACATTTACAGTTTCATCATTATCCTACCGCTTGGTCTGATACCCTTCGCTGGCTGTCCGGCGTTTATGTTGACAAATATCGTAAAATGGCGCTTATCCAGGCTTGGCAAGCCACGATCTATTTTCTTTGGCAAGAACGAAATCATCGATTCCATGATGGTTTGACCACCCCTCCAACTCGCCTTTCTCGGCTGATCCACGCTACACTTTTGTTGAAAGCAATGGCACTTTCTCACCAGGATTCTCCTCTGGGTGAGCCTCTTCTGAGACAATGGGAGCGCACACTTTAATCTCTTGAAGCTAACTGTTGTTTCTTCCCCTTTATCATTTTATGATCCGTCTCTCTCTCTCTTTTCTTATTTTTCGTTGTTTGGTTGTACATACTTACTCTCTTTTATAATTAAGAAAACCCTTTTTCAAAAAAAAAAAAATATATTTAAATTTATAAAATAACATATATTAATTAAAAGGCAGCAAAGTAAAGTCTGAGGCGCTTTGGATCCTTTTTTTTTTTGGTCGTGGAAATTTTCATTTCCTGAGAAAAAACTAAGAAGATACAAAGGTAGCTGAGCCTATGGCGCTTTGGATCTTTATGTACTTCAAATACCTAATTATATATATATATATATATAAGTATATTTTTTTTCACCAGAAAATTTTTCATTCATTACCAAAGAAGAATATAGAGATAGGATACAAACATTAAAGACTAAAGCTAACTATCACAAACCGATACTAAAATCAAAAAAGTCTGCGGATAAACAAAAATCCCTGGAACCAAGATAAACAAAGCTAAAAACGAAAGACCAACACATCAACTAAACATCAAAAATCTATCGGAAACTAAAACGAAACACCTTAACAAGAAGATCCATCTAAAGTCGAGAAAAGAAGAAGAGTGAAGCAACTATAGCCAAACTTTATTAGGACTTATCCACCGGAATTCAATATACTGCTCTAACTATGTTGAAGCCACGAGACACCATATGCAGACAAACCGAGGAAGTTGAGGGACCAAATCTTTTACCACACGACAACCGACGAGTAAAAGCGATAAAAGCCGAAGCTACAAATCCTTACAATTAAGCCGGAGAACCCAAATCGATAAGCAGAAACGTTGCATGAACCATACCGTCGCAAACAAAGTAAGAATAAGCAAACTCTCGACAACAAACTTTTTCACCACCATAAGCAATGAAACAACCGCACAACAACCCAAAGAAGGAGATCACCAAAACCACCAGCACCTGTCAAACCCGGCTAAGAACCACCCAAAGCAGACAGATCTGAAAGAAGCAAACTCCAACAAAATGAGCAGATGAACTAGTTCACCAATCGATTACGATAATTATAGAAGCAGTAAAGGATCAGACTTAAAACATGAGAGAGACCAATACAAACTAAAACCAGACCTAAACCAGCATATATACTACACTAACCGGAAGACCAAACCTGCAACCCAGAAGGAGGCGACGGCTCAGACCACGAGAGCCGAAAGCGACGCACGTCAAAGACACCACAATGCCCTAAATCCGGCCACCAAGATTCGCCGGGAAGAAAACGCGACCACATCCACGCGGGGCGAACGAGATCTCAGCCTGTGAGACTTTACCAACAAAGATGAACAGAGCCCTAGCTGAAGACTAAAACCACGCATCCATAGCCCGAGGGAGAGCCACCAGAGGCGACCACCAGATGCGACCACCGGAGAACATGACGGACGAAGAACATATTGCAGATCTGGTCGGACAAGACATCAAGAAAAACGGTGAGAGAGGACAACAACAAAGACAGGGAAATACAAGAAGCCTCCTCCGATAGCGAAAGTGCTATTTGCTGGCCACCGAGGAGGAAAACGGAAAAACGAAGGCGACTCCTCAAAAAACGGGACAAAGAGCTTTTAGGAACTACAAATACCCAATTATATATATGTAGAGTTTTTTTTCATTTTTGAACATTAAATATATGAAGAGTTTTATTATCTCGCTTTGAATATTTCGTATTTTTGTGGATGATTTTATTTAGAATTGATTGAAAATGTAAAAGTTGCTGGAACAAGAAATCAAGTCATGTTCAAAATAGGCATAATTAATCTTCTAAATTTTAGCTAAATGTAAAGAAGATGTCTACATTTGAATCAGCAGAAACATAGGACTGATAATACTGTAAGGAAAATTTATTTTGAATAAAAAGGTTTATCTGAACGTATGTTTAAGGAGTTTATTTTGAACATTTTTACTGTGTTTTTTTTTTAAAATTGGTGACAGATTTCATATGTAAGTGCATACACAAGAAGAAGTATGATATTAACAAACAAAATACATAGAAAACAATGTTTTGCGTCTTTTTAGCTTTAAAATAGTCGATTCACAATCGTTGAAACACAAATTTGTGTGATGGAACATATATTTTGTTTCTAATGTCGTGTAACTAGACATATGTCATTTTGGTGTGTCGGTTCATAAAATTTTTTATTGAGAAGAATATGTGATATGTATAGATAACTTGATTTTTTTTGTCGTTAGTGATGGGCAGAAAACAATAGTACATAGGAAATGGGTAATACATGGATTATGAAAAACAAATGGATAGTACTACGGTACTTACGGCGCAAGTTTGGAAGTTAAAAACCACTCGGAAAATTTAACATTTCGTGTGGCAATGCTTGTCGGGTTTCTTACCCACTTGTTTTTCTCTTACATATCGCCATATTGGCAGAGATTCCACTTGCCCCAGATGTGGTGCAGAGAAAGAGACTATTAACCATGCTATCTTTGAATGCCCCCCATCTCGTCAAGCGTGGGCACTTTCGCCTATTCCATCTGCCCCTCATATTTTTCCATCCTCTTCGGTGTTTACTAATATGGACTTCCTCTTTTGGAGAGCGAAAGAGATGATGGGTTCTGAGGATTCCATAAGATTCTTCCCATGGCTTATGTGGTTTATTTGGAAGGCTCGCAATAGGAAAGTATTTGAGAATTTTAATGAAGATCCTAGACTGACTCTAGAGAAAGCTATACTTGAAGAAGAAGCATGGCGAAAGGCTAATACGGCGGAAGATGAGAATCTTCTCACAAATTCCTCGCAAAGGATTTCTTCATCTATTACCCTTTCACGAGTATGTCTCTCATGCTTCATTGATGGTTCTTGGGTTGAATCGGATTCGATAAGCGGACAAGGGTGGATCGTCCAACAAGGACTTGAGATTGTGCATTTGGGTCTTAAGGGATCCAGAAGAAGTCTCTCTCCCCTTCATGCCGAGCTCGACGCCCTCCTCTGGGCTATGCAGTGTCTTTAGAAACTTCAGCTGACTAGCGCTTGCTTCTTCTCGGATTGTGTGGAACTCATTGGTATGCTCGAGGATCCAATGGAGTGGCCCTCCTTCTCGTCGGAATTGGAAGACTTTCGCGCTCTTAGGATTTTCTTTCCTAGTTTTTGTATTAAGTATGTTAGTAGAAAGTTTAATACCCGTGCTGATAGTCTTGCTAAGAAAGCTAGAGCACGTGGCCTTTTATTTTCCCATGTAAGTTCATCGGTTCCCGATTGGCTTTCCCTTGAGGAAAGTCGAACACCGAATCCTTAATAAAATGGAGCTTTTGATGTCAAAAAAAAAAAAAAAAAAAAGAAAAACAAACGGATAAGACCCAATACAAAAACTAATCAACTCGAGAAGTTTCACGGAAGAGCCACACGTCTCAACGAACGTACACACGTCAAGACAACGAAGATTCCGTCTTGCATACCGAGGACTGGAGAGTCGCGGGTCGCCTGCACTGGAGGATATTCATGTACAGCCAAATTACTCTGCCGAGCCGTTTTATCTGTCAAAGCACGCCGCAATTCATGTGACAGAGATGCAGCTTCATGACTAATACCCATGCAAGGAGAAATGTGAGGTACAAGAAGAAATCTTGGTGACGACGAAAACCACCACTGGAAGTAGATCGTAAATTGGGATTTTCTCACAAAGATCGAGTGAAAACCAAAAGAAAACCTAGAAGTCGATTTAAATCGATCAAGTATAAACAAAAATAATCGATTCAAATCGAGATTATTATGATCTTAAACAGGGAAACAAAAGTCGGCGAATCCCGAGTGGAATCCGTCGAAGCAAAAGGTAACTAAACGCCACAGTTTATTGAACAAGCTAAAAGTATCTTGAACCACCGACGGTGGTCAAAAACGATTAAAATTTCGAGTTGGTGATTTCTAGAAAGAGTTGAGAAAAAATAATAAGGATAAACATTTTTTTTTGGTGTTCCGCCTAACTAACATTCTTTTTAACTTGATATCTTTCTAATAAAAAGGTTTTGAAGTTTGGTATTGCCAAATGTTGTGGAAATATTTTGTGTACTATTTTGTATAATAAATATATAAAACATATAAATTTTCATAAATTTTCTTAAAATTTTGGAGGTCTATGTAAAGTGAGAAACATTCAAAAGTTTCATAAATATGTGTTCAGGTCTAGTCTACTTCAACTACTCGAACTCAAATACGTTTAACTCTCTCTATATATATCTATATATTTGGTATATGCTCAAGAATTAAAAAAAAATTGATTTAGTTATCTATATTATTAAAGTATACTTATTCTTTTGATCATTATATATATACCACAAATTAAAATATTATAATATATATATATATATATACTTCAACGAATACATATTTCATGTCTTTCTTCAAATCGATTATGAGTTTTAAATGATTCCGTCTCCACGATCCGTTTTTGATTCTATACGACTTAGATATATACTTCTACTTAGTCATTTTAAACCTTAACTAGATTCTGTTC
Organism: Orychophragmus violaceus; assembly: GCA_030180135.1. Lineage (NCBI taxonomy): Eukaryota > Viridiplantae > Streptophyta > Magnoliopsida > Brassicales > Brassicaceae > Orychophragmus > Orychophragmus violaceus. The sequence goes on from CM058240.1 coordinate 20,296,804, forward strand.
CACACTAAGCGCGGAATATTTTTTTGTTTAGATTTTTAATTTATTTTTGTTAAATTTCTTTTGACCTGTACTTAAGTATTATAATTTATTTTTTTAAAGATGTAAAGATTATTCGATCATAATAAAATTTCAATATTTTTGTTTGATTTTTACGTTTATGATTTAAAATATGATGGGTTTAACATTTGCTTTCGTTTTTATTTTTTTCATTATTTTAGATTTTATTGTTTTACGTTTTCGAGAAATTGTTTGATAGGAAAGTCTAAGTTCTACACCAATTTTATATAAAGTCATAGTTAAATTATAGTATATATATGTAGATATAGAAAAGAATATTAACAATACATGATTACATTTATTGTAATAGAATAAATAAAATATAATAGATTATGTTAAATATAATGATTATCAATATTATTATTTAGTTTAAACTATTATTTCAATATTATATACTACTTTCTTATTTTAATAATAATTTATTAATTTTAATTAATGATTATATAATTTATAAAATAATTATGTATTAAATTATATAATTATATGTACCAATTGATTTAGTAACTTAATTATGCTTGATTTTATTTCTATAAGTCAAATTTTAGTTAATAATAATTTATAATATTTATTTTATTATTATTTTCGAAATTAATTATTATTTTACTAAATTTTAAAAAAAAAAATTTGTTAGATATTATTAGGATAGAAAAAAGAAAACAAATGATATTATAAGATATTATGAATAAATCAAATATAAATTGTTTTACAGTTTTATTCTTAATGGAAAAATACAATTCCTAACAACATCAAGAACAAATATAGAGAATACAACATTTATGTACCATGATCAATATCTTTTCTATTTTTTGTTTTAATATAATAGATTATCTTGTGAAAAGTTATGATCTGATATTTTTGCAACAAGATACATAATTACATACGTTACAGTTACGTTGGGTCGAGAGCTGTTACGTACCTCCTACATCGAGCGGGCCAAAAATGTGATCGGCTCTATCTTCTGTGGAATATTGATGTAAGATTTTTGGGCCAGTTCATTACTAACAAAGAGGCCCAATAAAATCGCATAATTTTATATATATATATATATATATATATATATATATATTTTGTCGAAGCATAATTATATATATTTTTTTCATCAATATTATTTCATGGGCCAGGGCCGTATGAAAGGAATAGACCAAAGCCTACAATAGATGAAAATAACACGAACCAACAAGCCCAACACAAAAGATAAAAACAACACGTATCAATACAGCACAGTGTCAAACATGCAGTACATGCGTCAATGATCAGGAGCATCGCCGGAGATAGCTAGCACCTGCGGAAGAAAGCGTCGCCAAGCCGCGCCTGACCAAACCGTTGCAAACGTTGCACACCATTCAGCGATCAATTGCTTTCAAAAACCACCGTAGAACCTCCTGCATCCAAAGAGAACATGGACTGAAACTCCGCTGGACCAGCCATAGCCAAGGAGATGCCAACGCCGATGCGGTTTAGAAACCCATCAATTACCACCATACGCTTGTCCTCTAAAGCGGTGGACGATGGCGATATTAATCCTAGCGAGATGGTAGATCGGAGACGAAGCTGAGCCAATCCGGGGAGGATACAGCGAGAAGAGAAGGGGAAGCAAGACTGAATCTGGAGAACCGGAGAGACCAGTAAAATCCGATGAATCGGAGGAAATCAGCCAGCCTTAGAAACAACACCGAAATTATTAAAAGTAAAGATGCATCCTCAATTGGAGAAAATCCGAGTGAGGCAGAGCAAAACAAAGCCGATCTAAAACGAAGAAGAAAGAGAGCATGATCGGCATAATACACAAAACGATTGGGAAAAGGATCGGTCTCAGAAAGATGAAGATACGAACAGAGCACAAATCAGAAAAAAACCCAATCAATATGTACAAAGTCAAGATAAATCGGAAAATTCCGATTAACCGGAAATCACCTCCCTCTCTCAGAGATATATGAGAGAGAAGAGAGAGAGAGTTTTGAGGTTGGCATAATTCTTTTTTTTTTTTTTTTTTTTGCCTTAATGGGCCGAATTATATTAATAAGCCCAATAGTTTTTTTTTTTTTTTTGTCAACTGCCCAATATATTAATATGAAACAAGAGTATAAAACAAGGAAGTGACAGTCAAACAAGTAACAAAACTTAAGGAATCCATGAGATCAGTAAAGGTGAGTTGTGAAGGCGAGCCCACTTAGCCAAACTATCCGCCTGTCCATTAGCCATACGATCAATCTTGAGAAACTGATGCTGGCCCCCTGCTAGCTGAAGAATATCCCGCAATAAGCCTTGAAGGTGATGATGCGCTAGATCCAAAACCGTAGGCGTAGTGAGTGCTTGATGGAGAACCTCATAAATCTGCTTTGAGTCCCCACAAAAAGTAATGTGAGGATAGCCCAGACGCTTAAGAGCCAGGAGAGCTTCACGTAGAGCCAACGCTTCAGTAAAAGGAGCAGATTGAGTAGGTGGCAGAGAAGCAGAACCCTTCAGGATAAAGCGGCCTTGAGGTGTATGAAGAGTCCAACCAATGCCAGCCTTACTGGTGGAGTTGATCCAAGAGCCATCTGTGCAGCAACATAAAGAGGGACAAGACAACAAAACATCATTAAAGGAAGTAAGAGGTGAACCTTGGGTTACTGGGTGTTGCAAAACAGAAGGAGCATGAGAGGGATTAGCATCATGCCACATCCGGTAGTCAGCAAGAGCTTGATGGATTATATCAACAATGTGCCATCTTTTTGCTGAGAAAAGTAGATCATTCCTAGCTTTCCAAATGCGCCAGCCAATGAAGGGAAAAAGGAAAGCATTCTTAACAGGAGGATGATCATGGGATAAAAGTCTAGAGAGACAAGAGGATATAGAGTGATCTGGATTGAACTGACCTGGCTTAATGCAAAGCGGGGACAGTTCCCAGACCTCTTGGGCAACACGACAAGTAAAAAGAAGATGGACCGGAGTTTCGTGGCCAGCGCCACAGAAGAGACAATCCGGATGAACCTTTAGATGTCTGTGGACCAAAGACGCTGCACATGGAAGAGCGTTGTTAAGAGCCTTCCACCAGAAATGCTGCAACTTCGGAGGGATATCACTATGCCAAAGAAGCCTGCACTGCTTAATGCAGCTTAAAGATTCTGGATCCTGAGGAAAGGATGCTTTGACTTGCTGTTGGTACCCCGACTTAACAGAATAAATACTTGATGGTGTGTAGGTCCAGATGGGCTTATCAGCTACAGGAGAGACAGGAGGGCAAAGCAAAGCAATCCGCCGAGCATCATGAATGTCAAAGAGTTCCTGAAGTTTAGCAATATTCCACTGGTTGGAACCAGGATAAAACAAACCTGCAACTGTAAGAGACGGATCAATGGGAATGCCAGAGCTGCGAGCAGGACGAGGAGGCTCATCTAACCATGGATCCTGCCAGACTCGGATACATTTCCCATCACCAACCTGCCATATGAGCCCCTCCCTCAACAGCTGGACTCCTTGATGTATACTACGCCAAGCATGACTAGGCCGGGACCCTAAAGCAGAATCAAGAATAGAAACAGTACCAAAATATTTGGCCTTAAGTACCCGGGAAACTAAAGAGGAAGGGTGAGTGAGAACCCGCCAACACTGCTTAGCTAACAAAGCAATATTAAACTTGTGAACATCGCGAAAGCCCATACCTCCTAAATGCTTTGGCAAGGTCATTTTCTCCCAAGAGACCCAAGGGAGCTGATGCTTATCCTTGGAAGATGACCACCAAAAGCGGCGCATAAGACCTGTAAGTTGAGAAAGAAGACGCTTAGGAAGTAAAAAACAAGACATACAGTAGGTAGGAAGAGCAGAGGCAACAGATTTGAGGAGAATCTCCTTTCCCGCAGGTGATAAGAAGCGGCTATACCAGCTTTCAATTTTTTTCTGCATCCTTTGAACAATAAAAGAGAAGGCATCCAACTTATTGCGTCCCACAGCTTCAGGAAGACCTAAGTAACGACCAAATCCTCCAATCTTATGAATACCAGTAAGATTCATGATACGATGTTGGAGATCAGGAGCTACATCCTTGCCAAAGAGAATTGCAGATTTCTGAAAATTAACAAACTGGCCAGAAGCTTCAGAGTATAGACGGAGGAGGTCCAATAAATGTTGGCATTCAGATTCAGAAGCTTGGCAAAACAGTAAGGAGTCATCAGCGAAGAACAAATGAGAGATTGGTGGTCCACTCCTACTGGCTCGAAATCCATGAATGTAAGAGTCCTGCATGGCAGAGGAGAGAAGAGTGGATAGGCCCTCCGTACACAAGAGGTAAAGATATGGCGACAGCGGGTCTCCCTGTCGCAGTCCACGATGAGGAATCAGTTTATCACCTGGAGAGCCATTGAGCAGCACTGAGAACGACACCGAAGAGAGGCATTGCATTATCCAACCACACCATTGTTCAGCAAACCCAAGCCTGTGAAGAACTTCCTCAAGAAAGGGCCAAGCCACTTTATCAAAAGCCTTAGAAATATCTAATTTAAGCGCCATATAAGGTGTTTTCATATGTTTGGTACGAAGAGAGTGAAGAAGTTCATGGCCAACAAGGACATTTGTCTGTAATTAGCCTACCCGGGATAAAAGCAGACTGGAATTCAGAGATTAAAACATGGAGACAAGGTTTCAGACGCTCGGCCAAGATTTTAGAGATCAACTTATATGCTACATTACATAAACTGATAGGGCGGAAATCTGAAACCTGCGAGGGGGTAGCCGTTTTGGGAATGAGGCAGATCTGAGTATGATTCAACTCTGAAGGAAGAGAGCCAGTGACAAAGAAATGTTGAACATACTCCACAACACTAGCCTTAACAGTATCCCAATGGTACCGATAGAAACCAGCATTGAAGCCATCAGGCCCGGGCGTTTTATCCACACTCATAAGACAAAGTGCTTGAAAGATTTCCGCATCCTGAACTGGAGCCAGAAGCCTAGAATTCATATCAGGGGTGACCCGAGGGCGGAGGTGCTGGAGAGCAGTGTCCAGAGATGCAGGAGCCGGGGAAGAGTACAACTGCTGAAAGTATGCATAAAGTATCTGCTGGATAGCTTTAGGATCTGATTGCACACAGCCATGAGCATCTTCGAGCGAAGTAATACGGTTGAAGCACCGCCTCTGCTTAGTAACTGCATGAAAAAACTTAGTGTTACGATCTCCTACCTGGAGCCACTGGACCCGACTTTTGAGCCTCCAATATTCTTCCTCTAGGCGATATTCTGATTGCAACTGGAGTTGTAAGTCCGAAATGAAAGCATGATCAAGCATAGGAGCATCATAAGCCTGCTGAAGTACTACCTGAAGCTGCGCAATTTTCCTGTGAGAATTACCTTCATAATGACGGCGCCAGCGAGCCAAACTGCAACGACATCTCCTTAAAGCCTCAGAAAAGTCAGAAGGTGGTAACATAGTACACGAAGTAGCCCATGTGTCCTGAACTAGCTGATGGACCTCCTGTATATGGCGCCAACGATTATCATACCGAAAATGATGAGGCCTGCTCCACTGTTCACCATCAGTAGTTAAGAGAAGAGGCCTATGGTCAGAGCCAATCCAGTTGAGCAGTTGAACTCTTGCATTCGGATAAAGGGCCTGCCAGTCAGGGGTAGCAACAGCACGGTCCAACTTAGACCTCACCGTACCATTACACCGAGTACCCATCCAGGAAAACCGGCCTCCAAAGGTGGGGAGATCATGAAGACCCGAGACATTCAGCATACGGCGAAAATTGGAGAAGTGCCAGACAGGTTTAATCATACCTCCTAGGTGTTCCGTGTTATCATAGAGTTCATTCAGATCACCTACCATTAAGCGAGGAAAAGAGCCATAAACACCATTGAGAGCAAGATTAGTGAGCCGTTTCCACAAGCGTTGCCTTGGAGATCTCAGAGGATTGCCATAAACATAAGAAAGAGTAAAAGTATGAACACCATCTGAAACAGAAATGTCAGAGTAATGAAGTGTTGGAGTAACATCAAAAGAACACTTCAAAGAGTCCCGCCAAAAAATAGCCAAACCCCCACTACGCCCATCCGGAGAGACAACAAAATGATGAGGATAGTGAAGATCATCACCAAGCTTCTGTACAAACCGATCCTGATTTTTAGTTTCTACGAGGAACAAGATATCAACCTTATATTTACTGATGATATCTTTGAGATAGGGAATAGTCAAGGGGTTCCTCAGACCTTGGCAATTCCAGTGTAAAAGTCTCATTGAGGAGGTGGTGGCTTAGGCGGCGCCACCAAGCCAGTATCAACATCCGTAAAAGAGCCAGCCGTCTTGGGCCGTGAGGAGGAGTTTTCATCGTCCAAAGCAGAGGGACTAGCCCGTCGTTTCAAACCTCGAGAAGGAACAGCTGCAGAAGAAGAGCCTAGTTCGAGGAGAGCAGTTGGTTGCAAGGGAGGAACAGGTTGAACTGCCGGAGGAGAGGAAATGAGGGCCTGAAGAGCATTATCAGAGACAAGCAAGTTGCCTGAAGAGCCATCCTGATTCTCAGAAGCCGTGTTCTCACCAACAGCATCCATAGGAAGCGGTCCCACCGGAGAACGTGGAACATGGAGAGGAGGGAAAACCTGAAACTCCGCAACAGGAATCGGTGAGGGTGGTTGACTAATGGGCTGGGGGAAGTTGTCAGGGTACACTGGAGGAGGAGGGAAAACACACTGGGTAGCATCATGGGTTAGGCTCCCACAAACAGTACAGAACCTGCGAAGCTTGTCATAAGTGAATCGGATCAGAGTAGGAGTGGCGCGATCATCAAAGAAGAAGTAACGAGCGAAGATCAGACAGCTATGAACGTTAACAAAAACTCGAATCCAGACTTCACCAGCTTGAAAGCGGGATGGTTGTTGAATCCAGACCTCATCAACACGCCCAAGATCACCTCCAATTTCCTGAATAGCTCGTTCTTCACGCAAGTCGTCAGGGAGATTATGAATACGAACCCAAAACGGAATTGTTTGAAGATAATCCGGATGGAGACGGCGAGTCCAACGATCCACCACCAGCATCCACTCACGATAGCTCCACGGACCAGTATCCAGAACAGTAAGCAGCTGATACTCATACCGGAAAAAGAACTGTACCGTATCATCTTCATTAATACGGCTATCAAGACGACCTTCAAGATGCCAGGCACGAGGAAGCATCACTCGGATACCAGCTGGGTTTTGATGAGGAGGATTTAAAGCCTGAACCACCAAGCTGAATCTGTGATTAAGATTCCTAATCCGCTGCGCTTCAGAAGAGAGAAATCGAGGGCGTCGATCGGAACCTAGGTTAAGATCCTGAAGACTGAGCCACAATTGACGAGCCATGGGGGAAGACAACAGGGATAATCGAAGCAAAACACCAGGCAGAAGCAAGAAGAACCAGGATTAACCACAAGAATCACCAACTACAGAGGCAGTGAAGAGAAGCTCGGTAATCGCCTTATTTTCGCCCAGGAGAGACACGTAGAACCAACGTGGCGAAAAAAAACACAAGTTTCATTGGCATAATTCTATTTATCGTCGCATGTTGGGTTTATTCTTTGAATTAAAACAAAAATAAATAGTAATCGGACATACAGAAAAAGGTTAAAATACAAATATTCTACGGTTTTCTTATATACTATACCTGGAGACCGACGCGTATGGTATGTATTCGGGAGCCATGGACCGTAGCGAATGCCTGTGGATGTAACACGTAGACTTTAATCCCCAGCTTCTATCTTATCGTTATCCGACACGTAACATTAAACAAGCATGGGCCCCAAACTTCTGCTCTTCTTTTCTCCACCTGATGCCACTCGTTAACGCCCCCCGTCCCATCTTATCCGAAAATCCAACGGCTCTGAACTCATGAAGATAATTTTTCAATCAGTATCCGTATTTCTACACAATTCCAAAATCATCCATCATTTTTCCAATCTACATTTCTTTTCCGTTTATGTAATGAAATCGTCAAAAACCTATAAAATAAAACAGTAAGTTAGTTAATAGAACTAATAAATCCATAATTTATAATTGTCATAAATTCATAATATTATCATTCTTTTCTTTGTCAACATATTATCATTCAAAATTTATAAATAAAATCATTTCACCAAACAAACAATAACCATTAAAATGTTAATAGTTAAAATGTTAATAGTTACTTTTTGTTTGGTGAAATTATTTTATTTATAAACACTGAATGATAACATGTTGACAAAAAAACTAGTTAAATGTTAAAAAAGAGTAAAAATCTAATTTCATAACTTAGTGAAATGGAAAATAACAAAAAAGTAAAAACTAATTTTTACATGGAATAATGTACAGTAATTTTTATTTATAAACTAATACTTTATAATATAATATTTTATTAATTTTAAAGAGTTATAAATTTTTTTGTTTGACAACAAGATAAAATATAGAATCTTTCTATCTTTTATCTATGTTGGCGGTTCCAGTAAGAGTTATAAATTTATAAAATAAAAATTATATGAATTAAAAATTTAATAAATTAATATATAGAGTTTCTACTATGTATGGCTTATTTAAAAACTAAAAATCGTAAGGGGTACAATGTTCAACTGAGATACAATATAAGGGCTAAATATAAATTTCATCATAATACTGTATTAAATATAAAAACATAATCGAAATCATTAAAATGCAGACAAAGAGAAGCGCGGTAATATACTTGGCTTTTCTCTCTCTTTCTTTAGAGTGAGAAATTTTCTTCTTCGCTTCATCTTTCCTTTTTCTTCTCCGATCCAAATCTTTCAGAAAAGGGAAGATGATCTGCGATTAGCGGCTTGTTTTTTGTTTCTCGGCGTGTTCCTCCGGAACCTTCTTCCACTTTTGTCGTCCGATGGAATTTCCGGTTCTGTCGGATTTTGTTTGTTCTTCGAATCCATCTCTTTTCTCTGTTTAGTTGATGGTTTTGGTTTTCGGTCTTCTCCCATCCGGATTCGTGCTCGGTTGTTCGTACCGGCGGTAGTCGGGTTTGCTATTCCGGTTATCTTCCGGAATTCACCGATATCCTTCCCGGATTTTCGCCGGCATGAGTTGTGGAGGCTGTGCAGCAACGGTTGAAGACTTGCTCTCTCTCTGCGGTGCACCGTGTGGGTTTGGTTGGGGAAAGTCGCCTGAGATGTTGTCGCTGCGTTCTGGGAAGATGCAACGCCGGCGGTTATTGACTCCGATGATGAGTTTCCGTCCCGGCGGTTGATGCATGACGGGTTCTTCAGAACCTTTACACGTGTCCTTTGCCTGCTGTGTCTTGTACACGTGTGGCCTTCCTCATGTTTTCGATTTTGAAAATTTGGATCCGGCCCGTTTGTTGGCCCGTTTAGTTTTTAATCCCTGTTGTAACACTCTGGCTTTGTATTCTCGGCCCATTTGGCCTTTTAATGACATGTGCATTGCAGCGTTAAAAAAAAAAGAGAAGCGCGGTATTATACTATTATTAGATTAGATAGGCGATCAAACCGATCCCATTAGAATATTAAGTTTCTTCTTCCCTCTTTTCCCGGTGTCTCGGAGAAGACTTTAATGGCGGAGACCGTCGAGCTACCGACTAGGTTAGCGATTCTTCCATTCAGGAACAAGGTTCTCTTACCTGGAGCCATTATTCGAATCCGTTGTACTTCTCATAGCAGGTAAATTAGCTTTTCTTACGACTCATATGGTTTGATCATTGTCTTCTTCTTCTTCGTCTGGACTGTTTGTACTGCTTCAAGTCAGTTTCAACGATCGGATATTGCCAAAATGTTTGAGTTAGGGTTAATTTCGTGTGGTATTGATCGTCGTCATAGGTTACACGTTTTGTAGACACAACATATCGATAACCCTAATTGACTTGGATTAGAGTTACTGTACAATCGTAATCTTCTTATTTCAATTGACCTTGTATTTTTGGTAAATTGTTTTCCAATTTGTAGTGTCACACTAGTGGAGCAAGAGCTATGGCAGAAGGAAGAGAAGGGGTTAATTGGCATTCTACCTGTTCGGGATGATGCCGAGGGTTCTTCAGTTGGGACGATGATTAATCCAGGTACCGAGAAACATTGATTCGATACCAGATGAATTATGATCTGATGAGCGTCTGTGTTTATTTAATCTATTGTGCCTTAGGTGCTGGAAGTGATTCTGGAGAAAGAAGCTTGAAATTTCTAGTTGGCACAACAGATGCTCAAAAGTCTGATGCTAAAGATCAGCAGGAAGTTCACTGGCATAGCAGGTTTGATTTATTTTTACACTAATTTGATTGTGATTTTAGTAAAACTAATATGAATGCTGTGATTCAAGAGAGTTGATGAAGTGCCTCAATATTTACGTGTGATCTGATTTCTAATTTGGTTTGATTCTCAGCCTATGTTGAGTGATGATGTTGTTTTTTAATATTCAGGGGAGTAGCAGCTCGTGCTCTGCATCTTTCAAGAGGAGTGGAGAAACCAAGTGGAAGAGTTACATATGTGGTTGTCCTTGAAGGTCTGAGTAGGTTTAATGTTCAGGAGCTTGGAAAAAGAGGACCATATTCAGTTGCGCGGATTACATCGCTCGAGATGACAAAGGCAGGTGAGATATATTATTCTGTTGTAGCTTTTGGTGACTACTGGTGTCAAATTTCCTACTCTGTCCAAGCTATTCATTTGTTTTATATATTACGGTAATGACCTATATATTCCGCTGCTTAATTATGCAATTGAGATTTTTTTTTACTGAATTGAGTTTCCTGCTTCTTCTGAAAGATTTTGATCTCTAATAATGTAAGTTCTACTTGTGCCTCATGTACAAAAAAATTTGCGTTTGAGAATTGTTTGATTTGAGGTTATAGATTCTTAAAGATAAATAGTTTTGAGTCAGCTCTTGTTTGGTAAATGATATCCAGCTTATTTCAGGTTGGGCCATGAGTTTTAACTTTATATTGCACTTGGCTTCATGCTAATCCATTGATGTCTTTAGCTGGTTCTCTTTCTGGCCATCTGCAGAGTTGGAGCAAGTCAAACAAGACTCAGATTTTGTAGCACTGTCACGCCAGTTTAAGACCACTGCTATGGAGCTGGTTTCTGTGCTTGAGCAGGTAACTTCAGAGAAACTTAAATGACTTTCTATTTTTGGTTCTACTTTTTTCAAGTTACGTTGTTGCTTCAGCATTAGGAGTTTTCAAGTTTGATTAGCAACTTGACATCTGGATGATTCATGCATTGATTCTTTTTTCAGAAACAAAAAACTGGTGGAAGGACAAAAGTTCTTTTGGAGACGGTTCCCATTCATAAACTAGCAGACATATTTGTTGCTAGTTTTGAAATGAGTTTTGAAGAGCAACTATCTATGCTGGATTCAGTTGACCTTAAAGTTAGACTTTCAAAGGCTACTGAACTAGTTGATCGGCATTTGCAGGTTAGCTGTTGGTATTCATACAGTAATGGTATCTGTCCTGTATTTTCTTCTGGCCATTATGAATTCATGCTGATGTTTACTTGTGGCAGTCAATTCGTGTGGCAGAGAAGATTACTAAAAAAGTGGAGGGCCAGTTGTCAAAGTCACAGAAGGAGTATCTCTTGCGCCAGCAGGTTTGTTTCTCTTGGCACTCGGTGTCAAGCTGAGAGGTTATTGTCCTAAGTGGTATGGCGTGTGACAATGAAACTTGTTTTTGTAGATGAGGGCTATTAAGGAAGAGCTTGGTGACAACGATGATGATGAAGATGATGTAGCTGCACTTGAAAGAAAGATGCAAGCTGCGGGAATGCCTTCGAACGTATGGAAGCATGCTCAAAGGGAATTGAGGTATGCTGTGCTAGAGGAAAATTGCTGATGGCTGTGCGACTGTGAGCCAACTTGAAGACATAATTTCCTCAGTTGTAATTTTCCTTTTGTATTTCTTAATTGCAGGAGACTACAAAAGATGCAACCTCAGCAACCTGGTTATAACAGTTCACGAGTATACCTAGAATTGTTGGCTGATCTTCCTTGGGAGAAGGCAAGTGAAGAGCATGAGTTGGATCTAAAAGCAGCAAAAGAACGTCTTGACAATGATCACTATGGTTTAGCGAAGGTCAAGCAACGGATCATTGAGTATCTGGCTGTTCGAAAGGTTGATTGTTTGTCTTTTATTTATTTATTTTTGAGTGATCCATCTTCAGTTTCTGGTTTTATCTTGATTGAAACTTATCTACTGCAGCTTAAACCAGATGCGAGAGGCCCAGTTTTGTGCTTTGTTGGTCCACCAGGTGTGGGCAAGACATCTTTGGCATCATCTATTGCAGCTGCGTTGGGTAGAAAATTTGTTCGCCTATCTTTGGGTGGTGTGAAAGATGAAGCTGATATTAGAGGGCACAGAAGGACTTACATAGGAAGCATGCCAGGGCGCCTCATTGATGGGTTAAAGGTGAGTATTTTTTTTCTTGAGAGACATCTAAGTTATGCTGAAGACATCTGAAAGAAACTTGGGGGTATATTTTGAAAAAGGATCTAAGCTGTAGCAGATAAGTTTGATCGCTCTCTGTCCGTCAAACATTGAAAACTATAGGTGAAATATAGTACTATAGATCATGAAAATGATTGCCATTTTGCTTTTCTGAATGGGCTGTTGCAAAACTGCGTTGTAGATGCTTCTGATTTGTGAACGTCCAGTTTGACTACAATCATTCTTGCCGGATGATTTGTTATATATTTTTATTACTAATGATTTCACTTTATGTTTTTGCTTTTAGAGGGTTGGTGTTTGCAACCCAGTTATGCTGTTGGATGAGATTGACAAAACAGGCTCCGATGTTCGGGGTGATCCAGCTTCAGCACTGCTGGAGGTTTTGGATCCAGAGCAGAACAAATCTTTCAATGATCAGTATCCTATCATATTTTTTTTTATTCAACAAATAAATTAGATTCAGTGCACAAACTTTGTTAGACCTAAAAGTTTCTTGAGTTCTAAATCTTAAAATTCGACATCTTACCTCTCGTCGGCAACAACCATATTCTTTCATAAATGCGCAGATGATGAATCGACAGTTGCCCTTAACTGAAAAAACAGCTATCTGAATGTTCCATATGACTTATCGAAGGTGGTTTTTGTTGCCACTGCGAATAGGGTTCAGCCTATACCACCTCCTCTTCTAGACAGGATGGAGCTAATTGAGTTGCCAGGTTATACGCAAGAGGAAAAGCTTAAGATCGCAATGCGTCATCTGATTCCTCGAGTTCTAGATCAGCATGGGCTGAGTTCTGAGTTCCTCAAGATCCCGGAGGTACAATATTATTTTGAAAACGTGTGATGCACTGCTGATAATCGTCTCTTGTGGGTGGGCTTATGCAGTTTCTTATTTATTTTCCTTCTAATATTGGTCGTAGGCTATGGTAAAGAATATAATTCAGAGGTACACAAGGGAAGCCGGTGTTCGTAGTCTGGAAAGAAACTTGGCTGCTTTGGCTCGTGCAGCTGCTGTGATGGTCGCAGAGCATGAACAAACTCTTCCATTGAGCAAAGATGTGCAGAAACTTTCCTCTCCTCTGCTTAATGGTAGAATGGCCGAGGGAGGCGAAGTGGAAATGGAAGTTATTCCGATGGGTGTAAATGATCATGAGATTGGAAGTACCTTCCAGAGTCCCTCAGCTTTGGTTGTGGATGAGACCATGCTTGAAAAGATCCTTGGGGTAAAGCTCTCATCTGCTCTGTACACTTCTAAATATTTGTATAGCAGAATATTACATTGTGATACCAACGTGACACCACGTGCTGTTGCAGCCTCCAAGGTTTGATGACAGTGAAGCCGCTGATCGAGTGGCGTCAGCTGGCGTTTCTGTGGGTCTCGTCTGGACTACTTTTGGTGGAGAGGTCCAGTTCGTGGAGGCTACATCTATGGTTGGCAAGGGCGAAATGCATTTGACGGGCCAACTCGGTGATGTTATCAAAGAGTCTGCTCAATTAGCTCTCACATGGGTAAACACATTCACCTGACTGCACCTACTACTCTTCAGAACATAGAAGATACTTGAGAACAATTTAGTTGATCATCTATTGATGTTTTATAGGTAAGAGCCCGTGCATCGGATTTCAAGCTAGCACTTGCAGGGGACATGAATGTTCTTGATGGACGAGACATCCATATTCACTTTCCTGCTGGTGCTGTACCGAAAGACGGACCTTCAGCGGGAGTGACTTTGGTGACAGCTCTGGTTTCGATGTTAAGTCAGAAACGAGTAAGAGCAGATACAGCAATGACCGGAGAAATGACACTCAGAGGTCTCGTCCTACCCGTTGGTGGCATCAAAGATAAGGTAAGCTGCCTCTAGTTCTAGCAGCCGGGAGCTTCACATTTGGTAGAAAAACCAAAACTGGGTAACATATATTGGGTTAAGTAACTAAGTTTAAAATTTATAATTTAAGATGGACGGGTTAATGTGTGAACAGATATTGGCTGCACACCGGTATGGTATCAAGAGAGTGATTCTACCGCAGAGGAACGCGAAGGACTTGGTTGAAGTACCGGCCGCTGTACTTTCCAGCCTGGAGGTGAGATTTTAAACTTCAATTTTAAGTCTTCTGCGTGGTATTAAATTTGCGCTGGTCTAATCCCGCCCGGGGCAATATTAAGCTCTGCTCTGGGTTGGCCTTTCTAGAGTCTAAGCTTGGTCAACCACCAAAACAAGAGAAAACTTTTGGGTTTTACTTTTCTATAAAAAAAGACCTAGAAACTAGACTCTGGATCGGGTTGGTAAAATTGGTATGAATGAATTGTGGAAACAGGTGATATTGGCAAAGAGAATGGAAGACGTTCTGGAGAATGCATTTGAAGGAGGTTGTCCATGGCGGAACCACTCTAAATTATGACAACTCATCTCCAAGACCCACAGACCGTCTTTGGCTCATCTATCATCAGAATGTCTGCATCTCTTTTTCTTTTTCTCTCTCACTCACATCTCATCTATATTGTAAGTTTGTGTATGTAATGGGCTTTAAATTTATCATCTAATGTAATTTTTACTTATCTCTCACGTAATCAGTACTCTTAAAAAATTTATTAATTTATGAGTTACTCGATATTTAAAAAACTGTCACCCTTATCTGCAGCACTAATATATTTAGTGACGTGTTGGGCCGTATTGTGCCATGTAAAATCTTTGTACTCCGATCTCTCTCTAAAAAGTGGAGGTGATCTTCAGTTTCCCGTTTCCGGTCACCGGTTCGCCAGTCCGATTATCGGGTTATTTTTATTTTATTTTTTTGCTTTTTGTGTCTGTTTATACTCCCGGCAATGTGTCAGTTCCTGTTTCCGATGGTTTTGTTGGAGGTTTGTTTCTCAGCTGAATCTTTCTCCTTTGGATCTATGCTGCTCAATAAATTTCCGATCAATCTTTTCGGTCAAATTTTAGTGTCCATCAATTCTTTTCCCATGTTTTTTTTTGTCGGCCAACCGGAAATCTTCAAGTCTTGTTGGATCTCGTCTAAATTGGATGGTTTATTGTTTGTAGTCTTAGCCTTGACTCGCGTCGCGGCGATGCATCGGTGGAAGTAGACGAACCGCTTCGTCTGTGTCCGATCAACGACGAATTTTCATGGTCTTTTGAGATTTCAGTGATGTTTGCAAGCATTTCTTTATTTCATGCAGCTTTGTCTGGCGAATCTGTAAGTGGGAAAATGCTCGGCAGTTTCAATCGAATAGATTGCAGAATTATCTATCGGCAGCGGTGAATCGCGACCTTTTCCAGTGTTGATGTGCATGGTGGATTTCCCATGGCGATAATGCATGTATCTTCTCATCTGCCACGTGGCCCATATCTTAGCTCTTCGAATTGATCGGTTGTGAATTGGGCCCATTACAATCCGTTTTCATTTTTCATTTTCCTGTAATTCTCCTTTTGGACTGTGTAATCTTGTACAGGACCCAGTTTTGGACTTTAAATCTAAATTCAAAGTCGACAAATAAAAAACTGTACTCCTGGTTCTGCACTTGGGGCTTTTATGAGATTAAATGACAACAAAAACCATTGTTTTAAAAGAAATTGCAAAAATAACACAGTGAGAGAAAAATAATATAGGAAATGAAAACCATAAATAAACTCGGGTAGTTTCTCAACACAAACAAGTAAAGAAAATATAAACACAAGAAACTTTCTGTTGGTTTCTGCCTTCAACAAAATCATTTATTCAAACAAAGTCCAACACAATTAAAACAAGGAAAACTCAATTTCTAGTTTTATTCCATCCTTTGTAGTAGTAAAATGATTTTGTTTTCCTTTTCTTCCAAGAAAGAATGAGAGACAGAACCTTCTTTTAGCCTGAGAGAGCTGCGTTCATAGCACTGTGAACTTCGACACCAATCTGTGCTTCTGCTTTCTCAAGATCTGTTGAGGCAGAAGCAAGTTTCTGTGTGAACTCAGCTAAACCCTTTTGGACTTGGCTAGCGTCAATGTTCTCAAGCGGCACGGCCTCAACCGCTATTATGTCAGCGACGGAATTTGCGTGGAGAAATGCGAAACCACTGCTCACGAAGTATTTCTTCACGTCAGTGCCTTCGTGAACGGACATGATACCGGGTTTCAGCTCAGCTATTGTTGGAACGTGTCCAGGCAACACACCCATCTGTCCTGTTGTCGCTGGAATGATGACCATGTCGACCTTGAAGTGGACAAAAGAGAAACCAATAAGCTTTGAGTTATGAATATATATACATACAAGAAAAGAAACTAATCAAGAACTAAGTTTGTTTTGACTTTGTGTGAAAAGAAGCAGATGATGATATTGGCTTTCGTGGGCGGCAAAAGAAAAAAAAGAAGATGATACAAGCAATCGATGCATCAGGAAGCAAGTCTGGGACGAGAAGATCTTTCAAAGCATATTCTACATGAAGATATACCACAGTGAATGCACTACCACAGCATACTGATATTCATCTGTAAACGAATAAGCCTATGAAAGTCTGAATACTAAACGATACAACTATTAATAGATTACTTGCCATGGAGCTGAGCTCAAAAAAAAATAAAGATAACCGACATTCAATCTACATGTATACCACATCATATATATCAATAGAAGAGAAAATATATACATTTACAAACCATTCACATATATTAACAATCAGCAATTAGATTTTGTCAATAACACGGTTTCAAGATATATGAACGATCATATATGAAACAGAGATTATTTGCCAATCCCATTATATTAAAAACCAAAAACACTGGGATCATTTACTGTAAACAGAAATAGAAAAACTCTTTTAAGAGTGTGCAATGCAAATCTCCAATTTCAATGATTGATTAACACATAATTTAGAGCCAGTGGTTTAAATAACAAGAAACTCCAGAAAAGATAAAAGAATCTAACAAGCAACATTTTTCAGAGACAACACATAGTTAACCTGAGTAATTAGGGAGGTATAGGTTATTCTTAATCACTGACACTAACTTTTTTGTTTTTCGCAAATCTTCATTGCTAACAACTCTTGAAAGACAATGTGTTGATCATTATCATTGATCATTCTACCGAAAAAATCAGCACGTCTGCCAGTTTTAGCTTTCGCCATTAAAACCCTAAAATTTAGCGCCGTCAGATCTAACCATCAAAATCAAAAGTCTTAAGACCTAACTAAGCACATTTTCATACCGTATCATAAATCAAATACCAGGGTATTTTTTTTTTTTTTGGGAACAAATCCGAAATGCTGTTCTGACTTTCCACAAATCCTCAGATGAATCACAAACCAAAAGACACACGCAATCCAATATGTAACCACACGACACATACCATAAAAAAAATCATAGATCAAACCCTATAAGCCAAAATCTAGAAGCCAAAATGGTGAACAACGATCGAGGAAAATGAAAACCGACCTCTTTCCCTGAAAGCTCAGATGCGTAAGGGAGGACAAAATTGACAGTGAGCTTCGTCGGAATCGAAGACGCAGTCGATGGACGAGGTTTCATGAAGGCAGAAGGAGTCTGGGGCGGGTCCATGTTTGGTGCGACTTTCTTCCATGACTCGACGAAAGTCGAATCGGTCGTCGACGGAACTTCCGTTGAAAAGGCACGAGTCGTCGCCGATTTCGAGGATGCGGCGGCCGCAGATCGGGAGAGGAGGCGAGAAGCTTGTCTGAACATGGCGGCGATTTGGTGTTGATGACGCTCGAAAAATTTGGGAAATACGTCGCAGATGTGAGATACAGAGTCGATAGGGAACTCTTAAAAATGCTGCAACTCGAGTGTTTTCGGACTAATTTCACGCGTTCTGGTGGCGCGTGAAGCAATTTATTTATTTTCAGTTTCGGCCTACAAAATCTAGGAAAGGCCTTATCTTAAAAACAGTTAAAGCCCACTTATTGCCCATTTAACTAATCAATTGAAGATATCTGCATAACGCCAGGCCTATAAATTGCACATTTTAATTTTCTTTTTGGGTCATCTATAATAGGTCTCAGCGTTGGGTCCCTCGGTTCGGTTCGATTCCTACAGTTCTTCGATTCCAGACATTTAGGATCCATAAAAAACCATAAGAATTTCGGTTCGGTTCGGTTCCCTTCCGATTCAGTTCGGTTCGATTCATATACTTTTAAAAAGAACCGAACAAATAAACATTAAAAACCTAATGTAATATATGAATCAAAGGTCACAAAGAACGTTGTGATTCCTAATTACAAAATACAAAGTCTTAAGTCTAAAAGTACAAACCCTAAACCAACATGATCCACCAATTAATGAAGTTTAACAATGTTTTCTCCCATATTTTAAAAGTCTAAAAAGAAAAAAACGACTACAAGCTTCTTCTAGTCTTTCAGTTCTCATGTATCACATGCCAAAAAAGATACATACCAAACAATATCGAAATAGAAAGAGAAAGGTATAGAAGATTACATGTAGCTTTTTTGGCTCTCTCAGAATGAAAAAATAAAGAGAAGAATATAGAAGATTACCTCCTCCATTTAGTTTCTATATAGTTATCCATGGGTATTCGGTTCGGTTCGGTTCCAAATACCCATAAATACCGAGGTTAAGATCCATTAAGTAATTTTGTAGTATCCATGAGTCATTCGGTTCGGTTCTTCGATTCTGGTTTTTATATCCATGTCTAATCTATACTAAAACAAGAAACTTTTTTGAAATTAGCCTTAAATCAGGTGTTATATTATATAAAATACTAATATATTTTAATAGTTTATTTAAAGTTTATTAAGAATAATTATGAAATATAATATATCTCTACTAAACATGTTTTCAAATAAAATAATTATTAAAAATGTATCCAAACAATTTAAATGTAATGGATTACACTTCTCTAATTATTATTTTTAAATATCTGTTATATATCCTGAATATATTAAATCAATTGATAAATATAACTAAATAGTTTATACATTAATTATTTTTGTAAATATAAGTAAATATTATCTAATTTATCAATTATATTCAAAATATCACAATATTTTTTAATATTTTTTGTTTTAAATATAAAAATAAATTTATATTATAACAAATGTTATAAAAATATTTTTAATTACTTTATTTTTAATAAAAATATTTATAAAATTCATATTTATTATTCAAATTTATTATACAATAATTTTAACTATATTATATCTGTGAGTAATTTTTTTAATATATTTAGACCATTACAATAAAAAAATTAAAACAAATTACCCAATTTTAATTATAAAAACATTTTAAAACAAAATTTATATACTCGAAGCAGGATTAAAAAGATGGATTAATCAATTTCAATAAATATATTCTTATTTTGATAAAATATTAAAATATTAAAATTATTAAATATTTATATTATTTGAAATTTTGAATATATGATGGGTTAGATGACATTTGACTTTTTACAATCGTAGTTTTAGACAATTTGTTTCATCAAATTTTAAAATATTTAGATTACTATATAGTGGGTTGAAAAATAAATTAATTTGTTTATTAGAAGACAAGTTAAAAAGATGAATTAACCAATTTTAATTATATTAACATTAAAATGAACTTAAACTACTTCAAAAATATTAAATGAACGATTATATTGTATTCTATTTACATAAATTACCAAATTTAATTATTAAAATATTAAAAACACAAATAATTTATATATATAAGATCGTGAAGTTCTATAAAAATCTATAATATTAAAATATGATGATTTGTTTTAAACTAACCTTCTTTGATGTGTTATATTATGGATATTTCCTTTGAAAATATTGAATTTTTAAGAAGTAATATTAAACTAATTTCTAACTAATTTACTCATAATATATTTCAATATCTTTTAATATTTTAAATGTAAATACATATTTATTTATATTATTATAGAAAAGTCTAATAGGTTTTTTGATCCATTTCATTTTTAAATAATTAATAAATTTCGTGAATTAAAGTTTTGTATATAAAATTAAAAAAACAAAATTCTTTGATATGTTTATATATAATCTATGATGATAAATATATTTAAATAAGCTAATACACCAATTATATTTAGAAATTGTAAAATAAACTTTAAAAGTTGTAGAAATATATTTAAAAATAAAAATAATTTATAACCCACTAAGTTTATTAAGTATATACATAAAAAATTAAAATATATTTTAACATACTTCGTTTCAAAAACCGAGAACACATAAAAAAATATTTGTTCTTCTGTTCAAAACATAAAACATTCAAATTACAATTTTTAGTAATAAAATCACCGATTAAACTATATAACTATATGATATTTTATAAAAAAATATATTTTAATTCAACACAATACATATATATTCATATCACATAACTTTTATAATTACTGTTTTATTAAAAAATATTATTAAATTGTTTCCAAACAATAAAAATTATTCATTTCATTCTCGCATTGAGAACATAATCATCGCAATATTCATTTACTAAAAATTTATGTTAAATAATTAACGAACCTAAAATAAATAAATAAAACTGATTCAAAAATTTATTTCTTTAATAAAAATATACTTGCGCTTCTTTAACGCATGTCAAAATACCATTCTAATTTAAAACTCACTCAATTTGCTTGTTTCGTTCAGAAAAATAGTTGCCAAAAACTTATAGGGTCAAAATCTCAGGTGCTCTAAAAATTCAACTAATCTACCATACTTTCCACTAATCTATCATATTCTTGTACTCTTAATAAAATATACAATTCCAATTTTGCGTCTACGCTATTTTTTATTAATTTAAATTTCAAATTTTTGATTCGAATTTTTAATTTCAAAACAAATATGTAATGGTATAACTTGGTTCAATTGAGTTCAAATTCGTAATGGTACAACTTGTTTCAACTGAGTATAAATGGATAGTTATACTAAGTTTCACGAGATATTGATACAACTTAGTATAACTATCTCGTAATAGTATAACTTAGCATAACTGTCTGGGCAAAATTATACCATCATCAGTCATATATACTAAGTTATACCGAAATATTGGTATAAAATAGTATAACTAATGCGTTGTTATACTTCTGTGTTTTCTAATCTTTTTGTCCTGCTCTGTATTTATGGTTTTTTCAACTTTTCGTCCAAATCTTTAAATAAAATAAAAATCAAAGTAATTAGAAAAAAAAATCAGAACATGCGAAACTGAAGAAATACCAAATCAGAAGTAGAAGAAGACATAAATCGAAGGAGAAATCAAAGAATCAAAGGAGAAGAAAAATAAATTGAATGAGAAGAAGAAAAACTGGAAAAGGAGAAAAACATCTAATAAAGAGAAAATGAACGAAGAACAAAGAGAGAGAGAGAAGAGAGAAATTCGCGTGAGAAGAAGAAAGAGACACAAAAACAATAATTTATTGGGGAAAAAGCCTAGGTTAAATAAGGTGGTGCCATGTCTACATAAATGATTAGATTCATTAAAGGTTACCATGTTTTTATGTTTTTTGAAGTAAAATAAATTTTAAATAACTTGGTTATTACGAAGGGAATATTTGAAACTTTGACTTTGAGTCCAAGAGCTCTGGAGAATTTGTTCCAAAATTACAAAAGATGAAATAATTAATAATTTTGTTCGATTTTTATCCGACAAGCATAACTTTCACTAATTAGTAAATGAGTTTACAAAATATTGATGTATAATCAAGTTTAAAATAGTTATAAAAGATTCATAATCTACAAATAGAGAAACATCCGGTGATGCTACAAAGTGAGCAGCTTGATTACCCAGCCTCTTAGTGAATTGGAAAGAACAAGTGTTAAACTTAGACGCTTTAAGTAATAGATCCTGAGATAAACTGTGAATTTACCATTCATGTTGATTGGAGGTGAGGTTTTAAATGAGGATTTGACAATCTCCTTCAAATATTAAATGCTGTAATCTTTTATTCTGACAATCAGACATAGCCACCAGTAGGGCAGATTCCTCTGCTTCTAGGGGAGATGATAAAATACCAAGTGGAGAACGTCCTCAATAAATAATAGAACCTAAGTCATCACAAACAATCCAACCACTGGAAGCATAACCAGTAGAAGGATCGAAAGAGACATCAAAATTACATTTGAGAAAACATGTTTGTGGTTTCTTCCAAGCAGAGCTTATATGGGAGATGGTAGATGAAGAAGATGATATATCATAAGAGATATGAAGCCATTCGCTGACTTCTGCCAAATAAAAACCAATTTCCACTTCATGTTTAATGGGCTTGTTACTAAAAATCTAAGTATTACGAGTCTTATGGAAGGGTTTTCGTTTAGGAGTAAATTCTCTATCTTGTTGCCATTGAAGAAGACGTGATATGTTTTCCTCCGAATTAGAAGAAGGGTTCGTGATCCAATCGAAGTTTGGGAGATGAGCGGCATTCCATATGATTTGAGAATTCGAACAAATGAAGAACAAATGATTCAATGTTTCATTTGTTGTCCCACATCTTGAGAAGTTAGTGTTTAGTTGAATGAGTTGTTGATGCCAAACCTCACCCCACATGGACAATATTTTTGGTATGATAGGAAAATTCCATATTTGAATCTTCAAATCTAGACCATCATGAGGAGATAATATGGAAGCAAGCCGAGGATCTAGTTGATGAGCAAGTAGATAACCAGATTTAACTGAGTATTGTCCATGTGGGGTGAGGTTCCAAATTGGAGTATTGTGTTCTGCTCTCCGTGAAAGGTATATTGAATGTATCAAGTTGCGATCGACTGGGTGAATGTGTTCAGAGCTGACCAATGAATTCCAATGGTGATTGTCTCCGTTTGTAGTAATTAGGTCACAAACTCGCAAGCTAGTGTTGATATCATGGGATTTCATTGCCTGTCTAAGCATATTTGTGGGTAGCCAATTATCTGAATGTACCTTGATCTTTTCACTATTTCCCACATTATGTTTGATACCTTTTTTTTAGAAGATCCAGTCCCACTAAAAATAGAATTCCATCCAAAAAAATTGTAGTTTTGAGCTTTCGTTTCTAAAACAGAACAATCTTTGTAATACTTGGGGTTTTGAAGAGTCTTGCAAAGAGAGAATCTGGGTGTTTCAGCAAGCGCCAAACTTGTTTTGATAGTAATGCATCATTACTTATCCAAGTCTCGGAAACCAATTCCATCTTGATGTTGGGTAACTATAGTTTATCCCATGCAACATAAGGGATACCACAAGTGTCTGAATTCTTTTCCCACTAGTAACATCTCAAATGGCTAGTGATTTGTTACGATATGCCCATAAGGGTTGCCATTACCACAAGCTTCTTTCTATCTACTATTATCTCAAAATAATCAAGTTATTAATGACTGGACGAAACCAAGAAATAACCCCTCACGTGCGAAATTACGTGAGGATCCCACCAAAGCGCCTTGCACTTCTTGTCTGGAAATATACGTACACAAATTTTTCCACCACGCCGTACATTTCGTGTCATTGCTCGCCGCCCTGCTTCTATTTGTCTAG
Source organism: Orychophragmus violaceus (assembly GCA_030180135.1). Classification (NCBI taxonomy): domain Eukaryota; kingdom Viridiplantae; phylum Streptophyta; class Magnoliopsida; order Brassicales; family Brassicaceae; genus Orychophragmus; species Orychophragmus violaceus. Next base: position 20,320,699 of record CM058240.1, read on the forward strand.
ATGTGATCCAAGCGGGTTCAAATTTTTGAAGAGCATATCTGCCAAAACAAATACGATTCCCACGAGAAGATATTCCTTTTAGTCTTCCTCGATGTTGTTTACGAAATCTGGTTCTTTTTGGGTTATAGTTGATGAAGAACTCCCCCCCGAACACAGCTTACAACTTTTATCGAGTGAAGGGTTTGTCCACTCCATGGATTTTTTTTGAACAACGAAAGATATTAGATTTGTCGAGAAGTGCAAGATTGTATGGATACGATACTCATTGCGTATCTTGATGAATTGGATCGTTTCTTTGTGGATTCCTAGACGAAATTGTTGTAAATCGGTTTGGGTAAACCAGAAAAGTTTGGGTAGAGCCGGATCGAAATGTTGGCTAGGTAAACGTCATGTAGTAAGAGGACGGTAGAGCTAGGACATTTATTGTATGAGTTCTACCCAATGCTAAATGCAGAGGCGCATAATAGATCGATATGAACATCATGAGCTGTCCCGCAATAAAAGCAAAAGCCTCAGTAACAGTTGGACGGTAATAAAAAGTCATAGCAAATCCCGTAGCTACTTGTACTAAAAAACAAGTAAGGGTAATTCCTCCTAGACAATAAAATATGTTGACATGCAGAGGAACATATTTACTAGTTATATCGTCTGCAATCGCTTGAATCTCAAGACGTTCTTCGAACCAATCATAAACTTTATTGAGATAGGTAAACCAAGGTTCCTCCCCCTCCAAGAACTGTATATGAGAATTTCATCTCGTACAGCTCAAACAAAAAAAGACCCAAATACTGATTGAAACGGATATGGAATATAAAGTTTTAAACTTCTCTCTCATTCAATATTATTTAAAAATATGAAAGAGTCAAAATGCGAAAGCTCTTCTTTGTGGTTAAATGCCAAAAATTCAAGTCAGCTCATACGTCTTTATGTTGTGTTGATCGTCACAGGCCTTTTGAATCTTCTAGATTACCTATCTTTATTGTCTTTTTTTATTTGGTATTTGTATGGAATGAGAATGCGGATTTCTTCTTGTTAAAATAGGATTTCGTGTAATCAGTTTTTGATATTCAACAACCTCTGTTAATAAATAATCACAAAAATCCAAGCATTTATCTATTCAACCATAAGGTAAATCAGCCGCTATTCCTCTAATACGAAAAAAATTATGCATCATTCTCATACCGGTGGCAGCTTCGAATAGATCATATACAAATTCTCGATCTCTGAAAATATAGAAAAGGGAGTATGTGCCCCAATATCTGCCATAAAAGGGCCAAGAAGGTCACGGCGAGACGAGCCGTTTATCATTACGATAGGTGTCAAGTGGAAGTGCAGTGATGTATGCATCTGAGGCATCCTAACAGACCGGTAAACCCCCGTTTTCATGGTTTAGGCTGCTCCCATTTCGCTGGAGAGATGGCCGAGTGGTTGAAGGCGTAACATTGGAACTGTTATGTAGACTTTTGTTTACCGAGGGTTCGAATCCCTCTCTTTCCGTACTTTCAACTAAATCACCAATCTTACGTGATTGACCACGACTGATCTGGCAATAACCATGATCCATGATATCCAAATATTAGAGAATCCGAAAGCCTTCATCGTTGCTTCCAAGAAATCACACTTTACTCGATCATACGCTTTAGAGATATATGTTTTAACTGCCATACATGTTTGTGAGACCCTTTTCCTTGACTTGAGAGAGTGTATAAGCTTATTGGTAATCAAAACACTATCAGAGGGCATTCGACCATGAATAAATGCAGCTTGGGATTCCGATAGAATAGTGTCTAAACTTTCTTTAAGATAAACTGGACATAGAAACTGAATTTTTCCAAAGTAAAAGTAAACCTCCACCACACCCGATGGAGGGACAAACATAATTTTGAAAACCTAAAGAAGCAGCAACTTGTTGAACTGCTGAAGGTCCATTCATTATCTTTATAATGAATAGTATATTTGGATGATAGCGACAACAAAGTTCCTTCACACGCGGTTTTGTCAGCAACCCGCAAAACTTAGTTCCAAGAAATGATCTTCATTGAAACGTTGACTGACTCCTCTCGTCCAGATTGGGATTTCTTTCGTGTCAGACCTAAAACCAGACGTTCTTGAACACTCGGTCATACCTCATCTCTCTCTCTCCTCTTGTTACCACTCCTGCCATAATGTCCATTGCAGCAGCAACATTCGAAGCTTCAGATTCATGACACTTCCCCTTAGCTTTCCTTAATTTTGGTAAACGAATGTCCTCCGCCTCAGAAGAAGGATTCTCTTCCTGTCCAACTTCTTCTGGAATCGAAACATTGTCATCGTCCTGTAAGGCATCAGAAGGATTCAGATCTACCTGGAGTTGTGGCGGCAGTTGGTCACTTGTTCCTGCAGGTCTCACGTCTGGAGCATGGGCAAGTACATTTAACAGGTGCAACCAGTGCAACTGGTGCTTCAGGGAGTTGGTCATCGCCAGGTCCATCATCATTGTCCTCAAAACAGAGTGGACATTCCAAGATGGTGAAACCGTGAAGCCTTTCATATAGGAATTTCAAGATGGTATTTTCATTTGCACGGAATTGAAATTCCTCTGAAACCGAAGAGGATTATCCACTTTGTTCGATTTATTAGGTTGGAATTGAACTTTTCAGATATCAAACAAATAAAATAAATTTAACTTTCGGTTACGGTTTTAGAACTGATCTCCATCTAAACATTTACGATGTTGCAAAACTTTAAAGCATCACATTCTCTCGGTCTCTCTAGTTTCTAAAACTACCATTTCTTCTGGTAAAACCCTAAGTTTTATATCCAGAAATAAAAACCAGAGAACACCTAACACTGACACCAAGTTGTACCTTTTTACCAGATTTACATGAAAAATACGATATACCCAATCTGTTTGTCTTTGGATCGTCAAGCTCCAGATTCATATGCCCAGAAAGTATCTGGATCGGGACAAAGAAGAGAAAAGTCTTGTACTTCAAGATTTGCGACGTGCCAATCAAGGAACCGAGCTTGTATCGACTTGAGTAACAAGAGGACTGTTGGTAATACCCACCACCTATCATCATCTCTGCCAAAAACATAAAAACCATATTACAAAATTTGGTACTGAATATACAGTAACAAGTTAAGAAGACAGTCTGATTATGATCTAAATGTTCTTCGTGTGGATGATAAAAGAAGACACAAGAATAAAACCAAAACACTATTTATTATACCTTATGGCGTTCCAGAAGTTTGTCCTATCATTTATTTGGTCAGAGAAAAATCCAGAATAAATGACACCGCAAATGAAAGCCACAATCTGCAAAATACTTGGGAATAAGAGAGAAGACAAGGTCAATTTGTGTTTGAAACAACATGTGTATTAACTTACGACGTTTGTTAGAGATGTAGCGTTCCAAAGGGCGTAGATACGAGTAAGTGAGGCTCTTCTCATTTCTTTACTTAATAAAGCGTTAAGGCCAGCCGGGAATGGGCAAAGCAGAGAGAGAGGGAGAATCAGGAGGATAGCGAGAAAGGCTGCAAGGGCAAGCCAATAGAACTGAAGCAAGGCAAGGAGCGTAATTGAAAGATCCGCAAGAAGAAGGATGGATATCAAACGTAGAAGAGTTTCCTGCATACACCAAGATTTTGATTTTGTTAATACAAAACGATAAAACACAATCCGGAGAATAGTTATTCAGATATGTAACCTGACGGCCAACGGGTCGAGTATTGTTTAATAAGAGAGAAAACGGAAAGAGTAAGTCCCTCCTGTACTCCAGAGATTCTATTGAAATCTCATTGATGAGGCCGCCATTTATTCCGCCGTTGATTCTCTTCCGAGATAATCCATGCCCTGGTTGGATCAAGTTTTGTTGCAACTCGATAAGAGATTTGCTGGGACATGCAGAGCTGCTCCTACAAAACGGAGTTACGATAAAGTATCAGAGACGAGAAAATAACAAGATTAGGTCAAAGAGACAATCTATCATGGCTCACCGAGGGGACTCGTCCTCACTTCTGCTGAATGAAATTGATTGGTTTACTGTGTTTAGAGGAAAATCGCCAACAAAAACCAAGATACCAAGTTGGTAATATCCAGAAGCTGTAGCTTGAAACCATCCAAGCTCAATTCTTACTCCATGGAATTCGAGTTGAGGATTTCCATGGCTATTTATCCACCTAATGACAGGAAGTAATGCTGAACGAATTGATCCATGTCTCACAGTCCTAAGCTGTGCGTTTAAACCGGCAACAAAGCGATGCCAAACATTTGGTGGGATGTGCTGGAATAGTGATTTACAGCCTTTAGGAGATTTTCAGAGTAGAGATTTTAGAAGGGGAAAAACAGAGAGAGAGAGAAAGATAAGCTAACCTGGCCAAGAAGATTTGTTAACAGTGCGTCACTATGAAGACTATAAGGTGACATATAACTTCCATCTCCACCAAAAAGTATGCACATTGGGAATCGTTTTTGTATAATAGAGACCATATCTACACGCTTCTCGTCACCTCCAAGAAAAAAATCTACGTATGCAACCATCAGATCCGCAGTGGCTCCAACCTGTTTTGACGTTGGAAACAGAGTCAAAATGGGAAGCTAGCTTGTTGTGAAGCAACACGTATAACATTAGATGGTAAGAATCCCAACCTTCATGCCTTTGTAGAGAGCCCTAGATCTGCATGAGCGGAGGCAAGAGTGGTCATATTGAGATTTTACATATTCCTGAAGCCGATGAATTTTTCTCCTTCGACGCCATTGTTTCCAAGACCAGGCGCAAGGATTTGCAAGAACTGATAGAATGCTGTGCACAGACCCTTCCCACCAATCATATGCCGCAGTAGAGTTGATCTCATCAATAAATCTGTTAAAAGCATCCTCATACCTGCGAATCAGAAATGTACAGAACAATGAGTGGACATGCCTTGGAATAAAATGTTGCCAGAGGTCAATGTCACATTGGTCATCAAAGAGTAGGATTGAAGAAACCTGAATCTGATCTAATGACATAAATAGTCACCACTTCAGGAAAATGGTAAAAGAGAAAACAAAGAGTTGTTATAAATACATAGCACAAAGAGATTGAAACTTAGCCAAGACTTTTAAGTTCAAACACTTCATTGAAACATTAATCACAATAGAATTTGACCAACTCAAGTTATATTCTTACACTATCTCGATGATTGCATCCGGAGGAGAGTAGGGCAGATGCCAAGGTTCCCTGAAAGTGTTTGGACCCATGAAGTACATACGGTAAGCGTGGGTTTGCGTATCGTCAGATTTTGCGCCTCGGACCTAGAATGGAAGGAAACAGGCCAGAGTTTGGTTACAAATCTGAATGTCTTACAACAGAAACAGAATATTTGGGACAGAGACAATGATCGCAACACCATACCTCTGAAAGTGACAGAAGATGAGGTAAACAATGAGTGCTCTGGTGTTCGATGGAATTGGCACCATAGAAACTTAATCTCAGCAATCTGATACTTAATGTGCTTAGCAACAGACCCAAAACTACCACCACACAAGATAGAAGAAGAGTAAAGGGCAATGGCCCTCCAAATGTATAGACAAGCTCTTCCAGAGGTGTATAGCAGTTTGGCAATCTGTACTTGTCAGATACACATTTATAGGGACAAACAGGTTCGCTAACTCCTCCTGAAGATTCAAAGCTCCTCCATCAGAAGACATCACAATTAAGAAGAGACACGAGGTTGATGGATGCACGAGAAAGAGAACTATAAGATAATATACCTCGCACGTATACAAATTTTGCACGACTTGGTAGATGCTCAGGTGGGCAGGGCGTACAAAGACGTTTGTCAGAGCCTTCAACATTCTTAAAAGTCCCAATGGGGCATTCCTGAAACAACATATGAAGCCAGAAAAATCGAGAAGTATCAAGCACAAGCAAACAAGACAAAGATTTGCAATGGGATAATGAAAACTAGTGGGTCTATCTAATTTCGTAGTTTGCAAGCCCATTTTGTTGCTGAAATCAAGGATAAACAGAATTGGCGAAAAGCTAAGACATACAGCCAGTGCAGAAGTAACTCAGCATAATAAACCACAAGACTTACCAAGCAAAATGTACCATAGAGTCCCTTCGGACACTTTTTTCCAGTCATCGTTCCCACTTCCCCGAAACGGCCTCCATTGTCCCCTGCACCTCCTCTGAAGACATCACAAAGCAAGAAATTCAAAGTCTGTGTTAAAATTTCATGAAGATACGTTTTGCATATTAAAAACTTTTCTGTCAGATTCCAGAGTTCTAAGATACGTTTTAAATTACACATAAAGAAAATAGAACAGGCAGAGTCTCAAGCATCAAATACTAACCAACGTATATATGCAAGGAAGATTGCTTGACTTATCATGATAATGGTGCATACCTATTACTAATGGACCCCTTGACAGTTGCAACAGGAAAATACTCGTCACCAGTGTGTAACATGTCCCAGTGAAAATGAAGTCTCCCACCTCCACCCCCACCACCCCCAAGAGGGCCACCTTGCCCCCCACGAACTGATAGAGATGAATTCTTTGAGAGTTCAAGCATCTGAAGGAAAAGAAGAATCGTCCCACCAGATCCTCCACCAACTCCACCGACCAAAGATCTGTTGCCATTCGTTATTGGCTTTCCAAGGCTTTGGCCATCAGAGCTTAGAGATCCACGTAAATTAAGCATCCCAAGAGGAAACTGGATGGAGCCAATTACTGAAAAGGGGAAACAAATTTGTTGTATACGTGACTTGACAGTGTTAGATGACTAAACAGATAGCTACAGTGTACTATTGGCAGCCAGCTTTTCGAAACATAATAGAAAAATAGTACTGACCAATCATCCCTCCACCAATCACATTCCCATACGATTTGTCTGGACTTTCAGCTCCGCTCCCTAACTCACAGGGAAAATCCGGATCACCGTAGGTATGACCTCCATTGCACACTCTTCCATTGAAAATGCCTGATCCCCCTCGCCCTCCATGCCCAGCACCACTACCAGCCCCATTTGAATAAAGTCCTTTCCCCAAGCCCCCACTGCAACCTGTCATAGGAATTAAATGCACAGAATCAGAAGCCACATCAATCTTCTTGAATTTGAAGAAAGGTATTTAAAATTTTAACGACATGGTGAGAATCCTGGTGTGGAGAAAGGGCAAACAGCCATAGGAATATGCTTAAAAAGGGAAAGAAGATTGATTTATGTACCAAATGCAGATGCACTGATCAAGCCTTCATCAGTAACTACTACCGTTCTTGCCCTATGGATTTGAATTATGCTTCCTTTAACAAATCCACTCACAAGAAGGTCCTCAACTCGACATATCTAGAAAATTAAAAGGTTGGAGAATTATGAGGCTACAAATAAAATAAGAAAACATTATTAAGAATCAAGTCTGACTTTACTTCACGAGAGTAACACAGAAAGGACTATACACGCACAACTAGAGGTGTTACAGGATAATAGAACTCACAATTGTTTGGCTTATATTAGCAAAAAGTTTACGATCAGCATAATAATTTATTAATAGTAGTCTCTTTACTCCTGCAACTACCTAGTCAGTAGTACAAAATCTATACATCACAAAATTTAATTCGTGCCAGAAAGATAATTTTGAACCATCAAGATACTTCTTTATCAAACTTACCTGAAGGGAAAAGGAGAGTGTATAATTGACATGACAATCATCTGGTGGACTTATCAAGTCTATTGGGCATGTCTTGCTCTCACAAAGGGTATGAGTAACCCTGTAAAAAAGAAAGAGATTTTTTAGCACAAGCGTTTCAGTTATTAAGTCGAGCACTAATCACCCTAAAAAAATAATGTAAACATATAGGAAGTCATACTCACGCGTTTTTGCTTTCGTCGTCGTCAAGTGGTGCTTGTAGTATAGAACCTGGTCCAACCTGCAAAATTAAGGAACTGTTAAAAAAGAGTTTTGCATACTCCACCAATGACTATGTCTAAGTAAATGTTTGTAATAGACAGGCAGAAACATGATCTAATAATAACATAAATAATCATGATAGATATAAACAAATCAACACAAGCTGTATGATATAATCGTGTTAAAACAATAATTTCTTACAGTTATGTTGTAAAACTGAGATAAGGAAAGTCTCTGGCCTTTAATTGCATCCCCAGGACCAGTGAGCGTCAACATTCCTTGGCCATATACACCCAAGTTCGCATTAGAAGTAATGACGGAACTTTCCTACAATAATAAGAAGTCAAAACCTGTCTTCCAATCCCACCAACGGTAGAAAAAGAGATGAGATGATAAGATTTACAAGTATACCGTTAGAACCGCAAGGTTGCGAACTTCAAGGATAGAGGAAGGCACTGCAGGGTTTCCTTCACCATCAATTTTAATCACAGAATTCAACATGAGCAGCATCTTGGTAACAAGTCGTAATGCACCAAAAACCTTCATTTAAGAATAAAATAGCTTAACATAATGAAACATAGGAAAAAAGCAAGACAGTAAAAGAGAAACAAGATTGTTACTGAATGGTTAGGAACAATAACCTGCCTTTATAATGGAGTTACTCATTAAAAGCTCTTCTGCAACCAGCTCAAATTCTGAAATTGGATACTTTGATAACCCAAAGACGATGCTGCTTCCCCGATAAAGACTGATTTGACCTCTGACCTTCATAATAAGAAAATTAAATATAAAACATTTAGAGGGTAGTGCCAACATAAAGTATTTAATGACAGTAAAACCAAGGAGATTCTTTTTAAGCAACCTTTAATAATAAAAGAACTGAAAATTGCAAGGTCAACTGTTAAAAGAAAGCATATAGAAAGTCATTCATATTTTAATAAATAACTTAAATAGAAAAGGTGTACGCGAATCACAAAGAATCAGGGACGAGAAGATGATTCAGGATTCTATCGGAACGAATAAAGTCATTCATAAAATTAACTGACCTGCATTCTGGTCCACAGCAGCGGAACCAAAACTTTTGCATGATTATCTACATAGATGTTTGACCACAGAGGTCTTGTAGGAAAATCGAGTAAAGGAGTTTCAGTCTCTGTAGTCATGTTATCATTTCCAACCCTTAAACTCACTAATTCTGCATTAAAGTACGTTCCAGCTGCTCCAGCATTTTTGGGACACCCGATACTTGCACCCCCTACAGTTGGAAAAACAGTAGGAGCCAATAATTTAGTATGTCTGAACTGCTAACGTATACAACAACACATTCCAAAATGAAATTCAGACGGGTTAAAAACTACTCGAAAGCAAAACTAACGAGATTTTAATGAGCACTGAAAGATAGCAAAAGAAATACAAACCATGCACAAGAACTCTGACATCTTCTTGTATGCTGTAACAGTCAAGGGAGGTCCTTCCTCCACCACCTCCACCCCATCCCCGCCCACCTGATGCGGATATTTTGCCGTAACCCTTCCTACATATTCAAAAGACAAGTGAGAATGATTGAGCTGACGCAAAAGTAACAAGTTAACATCCAATAGTAAGATCTGTTGCAGTCAGGTTTCAGCACTAAATAGGTAAGATAAAATTCCCTTTTCCACAAAATTTTAAAATGATTGAGAATATGACTCAAATGGAGGTATGGACTTACAGCTTTACCGCACGAATGCAGATACTTCCTCCAGATCCTCCACCCCCTTCCTCTCCACTATCACCACCGTCAGCTGAAACAGATCCATTCAACAGTATTGTATCATTGAATAATAGTTTGACACGACCTCCACCTTTGCCACTGATCTTCTTAGCGGATAACTTAACGCCTCCTTCACTCCCATAGCTCCAGGGCTCATGCAAAGACGACCAGGAATAAACATCACCACCCCAATAAGTCGTTGTATTGCTCTTGACACAGGAAGCACCTCTCCCACCATGGCCTCCACCCGCACCATCGGTACCAACCGGTGTTCCACTAGTCTGAGAAGGTGGTGGTCCAGCCAAAGCCGTCGTGTAGATAGAAGAATTGCTGTCCATGGTTAAATTGATACCAGAAAGAACAACGGAACCGGCTACGATTCTCGCTGATTGACCCACATGGATGTTTCCAGATACATTGAAAGTGACGATACATCCTTGGATGGGACAATCAACTAAGACATGTGCAAGTATGTTGAGATTTCCCGTCCCGTATACATAAATATCAGAATCAAAACGCAGATTTGAGTTTAGTGTGCAAGTGGTGTTCAACGATCCAACACCATCTAGGTCCTGGCAAGTCACGGAGCTAAAATTCCCAGAATCTGGAGATAAACTCAGGGGGTGTGACAAGCTAAGACATGGCGACGATACCAGAAGGACACACAAGAACACGAGTTCGAGCATCACCAAAAGTGAAGCAAAAATCAGTCGCACACTACCCCAGAGAAACCGAAATAACACTAGACGACGACATAATAGTTCAATTCCTTAGTGCTTCCCACTAATCTGAACTCAAATGGTTTCCGCATACAAAATCTGAGCAGACTCCTTCTGTAACAACGAGAAAAAAGCAAAAATCGAATGAGAAATTTCCAGAAATCTAATAAGAGTAAAAACAATTTCGAGCTTCGCGTCGCATGAAAACCTGAACAGCAGAAATCGAAGGGAAAATCTGGGAATTGGTTTGGATCTTGAGGAGTGAGTCAAGAGATGGTCTCTTACTTGGCTTTCCTTTTCCTTTTGTTTTCTTTTCTTTCAGCGTATGAGAGAGAAAGACTGTTATGGAGTTGAAGCTACGCTTAAATCAAATGTACAGCTGTCCTCCGATATATCCTATATACTATTACTTCTTTTTTGGTAAATCTTGCTTTATTCATTTTTTATAAAAGAAAATAACTAAGTTATTGTTATGTAATTGTTTATTATTTATTTGTCTATATAATTCACATTTTCAGTTATTGTTTTCTTGTCATGGGCAAAAAAATTTGATGACGGAGTTTACGACGGTGATCAGTATTTTGCCATAATTACGAGATTACCATTATCCTCGCCCGTATGATGATGCAACCGTTACGCCTTTTTTCTTTTGTCCAGACTCCAGACTAATAAAATATTAGAGACGGGTCAAGATAAAAACAGTGAAGACGATTGAATATCTGTTTTAGTTTAAACTATTAGAAATCGATAGGCTCGTGTCAAAATTCTGAAATTTTTTTAATTTCATATTTGACAAGTTACATTTTTATATTAATTAAAAAAATACTTTTAGTATTATATTCACTTTTAAAATAGTTGATTAATTAATTACTAATTTATCATTAATTATTCAAATAAATAAAAAATAAAAAATAAACGATAAATATAAAAATATTTTTGAATTATAAATTTTAGTATTGATAACTATAATTGTTGTAAATAATACAAATTTATATAGTAATTTGTATTAATTATTTTACTTTAAAAATAAGTAATCTTATATAAAATAATAATAAAGAATTAGATGATAAATATAAAATTTTATTTTTTGAATATTTAATTTAGGGATAAATACAAACTCATATAAAATAAAATAAAAAAATAAGATAATAAATACCAAAATATTTTTTAAACATGAAATTTAAATATTGATAAATATGATTGTTGTAGATAATACAATTTTATGTTGTAAATTAATATATTTCTAGAAGTTTTTGAATTTAGATAAATATAAAAGAAAAATACTTATAATAAATTTTTTACATATATTGATGTTTATACATATATAATTGTAATTTATTATAATTATTGTGAATATATATATAGTTAATTTAGATATTTATATATATGATTTTAGATAATAATTTATTTTGTTGCTATAAGTTTAAAATTTATATATAAACTATTAAATATTTTAATAAAAGTTAAATATCATAATGTATATTGCATGTTTAATTATAGTTAATATAAAAATATTTTTTCATAAATTATTAATGCTAAATTAAATTTATTTTTTTAAAATTTATTTATTTATGCTAGTTAGTGAAAAAAGAAGATGAAATCTTCTATAAAGCCAATATCAACGGAAATGAGAAATAATTGGGGAAAATTTAAAAGATTGATTTAAAAGCCTCAATCAGATTCTGAATCTAGAGAGAGGGAGAGAGCAGGTATAAAGTTCACGGCATCACTCGCATTTCCCATTTATTTATTTATTTTCTTAAATTTCAGTCCGTAAGAGAAAGAGTCCCTTTCAATTTTTTTTTAATTTGATTTCAAGCTAAGAAGGTAAAAGCTAAAACCTCGAGAGGGCATTAGCCAATATATGATATAGAGTTTCTTGTCTGTTTTGGGATCAAACCAAAAACAGATGGAGCGTTTTGTGTCGTTCTTTATAAGATATTTGGACCCCCAATTGGGGTGGGTCCCGGCAAAGTAACCGTTAAACACCGCCTCATGTCGACCTAACGCGTGTTCAAGGTCACAAGAAACCCGAATGTAAACCACGATTTGCGTCTCCAAAGCTAACCACATCGGCCGGGCCAAATTACCAAAGCCAAAACAAACAAAGAAACAGACGAAACATGGAAAAATATACCTTTTCCTGTGTGAAAACTTGCGACATTTTATTTTCAAAATCCTTCAGGCTAGGAAAAAAACAGAAGTCAAATAAAACCTAAACCGTATCAAACCGAAAAATCCGTGTTTATGAATATCCCATACGGCCATACCCAAAACCGGATTGGACAATCCCCATAGGCCACAAATAACCGATCTGGAACCAAAACTTGCACATATCTCCAGATAACCAAATCATGCACTGAAATGACATGCACTAAGTAAAAACAAATGAACCAAGAGCTTGTAGTAATCATATCAATATCCGCAGATACCACCACCAATTTTTAACCATGTGTAGCTTCAGATAACTGACTACAATAAGAGGATGATATATTATAATGTTACACGGCAAAAACAAACATTTATATAAGCCCAGAGGATTTACGGACCAAGACTCTCCTCAGGTTACTTAGGTACCTGTTGTATCTCTGCATTATCATTACCTGTTGCTGCGTTAAGCGAGCCAGAAAGGCACGTACCTTCCAATCACCCCGTGAAGCCACCAGATGTTTGTTTGGAGCCGCGATAGCACGATACCAATAAGCTGAATTTGCAAGAAGGGTTTAAAACCCCGTTGCATTCATTTTTTTTTGCTTTGTCATCTTTAGCCATTGTGAGGAAGATTTGGGTTTTGTGAGCCTTGGTTAGGTTGAGATTGCTGTGAGCCTGAAACGTTGAGTGGCTGTGCGTAGTGTGAGAAAGGCTGCGAGTAGAGTGAATTTGGAAGACCCTGATCGACAAGAGTCGTTAGCATCTTTTGACAAGAAACACGTGTACACCAACTAGTAAGGCCTCAATTGTTTGTCTGAGTTTGCGTTAATATTAAGTGTGTATTTTCTCTAGATGAACCAGTAACCTTCACCATCTTAAGAAAACCTTTTCTTTTGTTAATTGTAAACATTAAATGCAAACAAACGATCAAGGATTAGGATTGTTCACGCCAGAAGGACAAACCTGAGACTGAAGATTAGGATTGTTCACACCAAAAGGATCATCCTGGGATGAGTCGATAAAGCCAGCTTGGGTGAAAAGACCTTGTGCTCCATGTGCCATATACTCCTATATAAGTAATGAAAGGCTCAGACGGTGTAAGAATTTAATAGAAAAAAATGTGTTAGAAGGAAAGGCCATGTGAAACACACCTGAGACATGAAATCATTACTCCCACCAAAACGAGAATAACTGCCTTGAGAATTCTGGTTCATGAAGTTTCCAGGAAACGCTCCATGGGCTCCTTGTGTGGCATAATCAACAACACCATATCCTCCCTGTCATACCAAGAAGTTATATACATATATGGCCTCGAACTCAACAACAACATATATTAAAAAAACGTGAAAAAGCTAGTGATTCCAATGCGAAGCTCAAAAAGTATCATCTTTGTACCATCCAGTTATAGATCTAGCACAACCTTTGAATGTAGGAGAGGTTTCAAGTTTCCAAAATACGCTTATCCTACTATCCTAATCCTATATGCAAAGTGCATGCTTAGTGAATCTAGTCACTAAAGCAGGCAGAAGAGAAACTACACCTGTGTAGAAAAGTCGCCCATGTTGTACGGAACATGAGATCCCTGGCTCTTGAAATCATCGCCCAAGAAGTCCTGGTGGTATTAGAAAAAAGAAGATTAAACAACAGAAAAAAACACTCCCACCGAATAACCAAGTAACATTAAACGAGAAGACAACCTGAGATATGCCGCCCATAAATCCATCCCTGAACGCTTGGCTACCCTGAAAAGCAACTTTCGTGTCATGATTTAGAGTAAACCAAAACAATCGAGCTCTTATTCTTCAAAAAAACTAGATGAAAAAAAGAAATTTAAAGAGATGCAGACAATACTTACATATCCAGGTTGGGATAGCGGACCACCAGGTGAAGGCTGGCTATTTGGACTATCAAGGGGGTAGTTTACATTAGGGCCAATAGTTCCAACATTATGCTGGGTGGCTTGTTGGTGCGGAAGGTGTCCCCCAACTGAACTTCCACGAACAGCACCAAAACTGTGGTTTCCAGGTTGGGGAGCAGTACCAACTGGTCCACGAGTTGGAATAGCATATGGTTGAGAAGGAGGACCACCAGGAAAGGGTGAAAGTGATACCCTAGGTATTGGGTAGCCAGCTGGGTGTAGTCTAGCACCATTAGGTGGGCCAGAAGGCATATAAGAACCACCAGCTGAGTCAATAGAAGAAAAGGTTTAAACACGGCGATCCTCATTAGGTGGGCCAAAAGGCATACAAGAACCACGAGCTGAATCAATGGAATGACAAAAGCACAAATATAATAACAGAAGATACAAAAAAACGGTACTGGACGTTTACCCCTTCCACGGCTGCCTCTTCTGTCAGCATTAGGATTACCCGAACCAAAATTATCATTTCCAATAATGCCGGCCCCACCACCATAAAATAGTCTCCGATCATTGTAAAACTAAAGAAAAAAAATAAGAAAGAGAATTAAGGTTCAAATTGCTTTTGTTATAATCAAAGTTGATGGACATCAAGGTTCACTTGGTACCTTTCTTGGTTTCTGAAATTGTACCATGCTCTGCTTTAAATTATTAAGAGGTCCCTCAACCAAGCACTCATGTTCCTTTCGATATAAAAAACAAACAAAATGTTCAAGCTAGTATCATACAATCATTCATATAACTCAATTAAAAAGATAACATCTCCAAGCCTCAGAAAGAATGATTGTGTGACTATGGTGTGGCAACAGAAGGTGACAATAACGATTTCGTAAAAGACCTCACTTCTGCTTTAAAAAAACTAGGTGTACCTTGTAATGTGTCAGCAAGCCATTCCACAGAGGCTGTTTACTAAGAACCTTTGGGTTTCCAAGAATGACAATTCCATAACGAGCACGTGTAAGTGCAACATTGAGCCTCCGTGGATCATTAAGGAATCCAATGCCCTGAAAACCATAAAACCAGCAGTTACGAGTCAAATCCTACAATGTTTCTCAGAAGTAATGTACCACAGAGCACCCACAAACCTGATGCTCATTACTTCTCACGCAGGACAATATGATGTAATCTTTTTCTCTTCCTTGGAAAGAATCAACACTAGCAACCTGTATATTCGAGAGCTTGTTAGACAAATGACAGGATCAGATAAACTTTTTAAAAATCCGTCTTTCACAATACTACCTCAATTTCCTTGTAAAGTTGTTGTCGGAGCGAACCATTCCTTGCCATGTAATTAACAATGTACGCCCTCTGCCCCTCGTATGGAGTGATCACTCCAATCTGGTAACGATAGGCATTTTTAGAAGGTTAACAGATGCCAAAAAAAATAATATCCTAGTACACTCACCTGACTGGGGACAACTCCACTCTTTAAGAAAGCGGTCACAAGTTTCTCCACATTAGCAGCCTCGGTTCTATTTAGATATGATGTTCCACTAGCACTGATCTCCTCTTGCCCCAGCTGCAAATTGAAAGAGAAGATAAATGGGTCAATTTTGCTTTTAATGGGGTTTTTTACGGTTGAAGCCTAGTCTAGGGCTCTAGTATACCATGTTATTGATCGTTCTAAACAAATCCTACTGCAAAGTTTGGTACCTGGACATAAAAAAACATGGGCCGGTTAGGCACAGGCCACGGGAAATCAATCCCTGTTGTTTGCCTTTCAATAATTGTGACTCCATTCTGTAATGTTCCTTCATAGAAGTTATTGGATGGAAACTCGGACAAAGCTGGATGCATACGATATTGAACCTGAATCAAGAATACGACAACATTTAATAGAGGCACAAGATTTGACAGCAAGATTGCACGGTCCTAACGGTAACAAATCAGACATAGTGAAAGGGAAGAAGATATTATCTTCCTTAATCTCATAACTTTCTTCAAGAAAAAAGAAAAGAAAACAGTAACGAAATTCTGTTTCAATTGGTAAACTCTGCTACGCGACTAAAATACTACCTGTAATCTAATTGGTTTAATGCCAAGAAGCACAAGGCGTTCAAAGAGAGACTGTGCCAAGCCAGCACGAGCTGCTTTCTTGCACATAATGACGGGGCCAAGCTGACAATGATCCCCAACAAGAACAACCTAGTGCAAAAGAATTATGTAAGCAAACGATAATATTTAACAGTAACAAGTCAGCTCGTTGAGAACCCTAATACCTGTTTTACCCCGAGGACCAAAGGAATAAGGCACTCAGGTTCTGTTGCTTGAGTAGACTCATCAATAAGTACCTATCAGAGAGGAAGGGCATATCAGCTTCTACAGAACTAGAGAAGCTCAAAATTAAGTAATTAATCTTAACCTGTCTAAATCTAAAATTTGACAACCGTAGATCCGCAGCACCAACACAAGTGCAGCAAATGACATCAGCACTCTGGGTAATCTCACGTTCAGTTGCTCTTTTCAAATTTTTGTATTTTTTTTCATCACTACTTGACAGTTCACCTAGAGACAATCAGACAATAAAAGCAAAAGAGCAAAGATAACGTAAGACTTATGTTCCCTTCAAAACTTCAACAAATAAATTGCAAGAAACCGGTAATAGAATAATGTAGATTAAAAATGTCAACTACAGATAACAAGCTGAGAACGTGGGACCTTGTTCATCTTTCAACTGCTGTAGCTTATGCAGCTCGCTCTTTTCAGATGTGTCAAGATGCCGTACCTGCAAGCAACCATTCTTTTTAAATGAGAGAAAGAAGAAAGGGATAATCAGAGAGTTGAAGTCTGCCATGTGTGAATTAACCTGATAGTGAAGGGTCAAATGCTCTACAGGAGAGCTTACAGCTTCCCTTGACTTTGCACAAAGGCGAACAACCTAACATCAGAGTAGGAGAAAATTATAAAGGAAGTAGACAAGAACATTTTCAGCCTCCTCAAATAACATGGCAACTTTTCAAAGTGAATGATAAGTAAGAGTCTCCAGCGTCTTATGGAAATTTAAACAATAAAAACTAGACATTGGGGGTCCAAATTTACCTTTAAACCAGTAGCACTAATTTTTTCGGCTAGTTGGTCCACAGCAACATTGCTTGGGGCACAAACAAGAACCTGTCAGGTAATAATTTTAAATATCTGGTAGTCAAACTCACAAAATCATTTGAATGATCAATAATCAGATTTACCTGTCCCTGGCCCTGCTTTGCCATGTGATACACGATTGCAGCAGAAGTCACAGTTTTGCCTGTGCCAGGTGGACCTTGGATCAAGCTGATGGGCTTCTGAAGGACACTCTTCACCGCATTAACCTGATCAGGAATACGGTAACAAATATCTGTTATAACGTTTCAGAAAATAATTGTCATTGTATTAACAAAGCACATGGGATCAAAACGACGCTGAAGGTTCCAAGAAGAGAAACATTCTTCGTGAACTTGATAAGCTGAAAGCCATTGAATACCTGAGATGCATTCAGTTCAGGAAGACCAGGTACCCCAAAACGTCGAGGTAGTGTGTTCCGGACCATCTGTGCCTCAACTTCATGTCCCAATAACTGATGGTAAATATAACTTCAAGGAAAGGAACGTAGCAAATCAGTAGTTAATCAGCGTGCAGTAACAAAGGGACAGGCACCAGGATGGAACTACGCTTTCATTTGACTGACTTACCCACTCACACTTGTTTCATCTACAGCAAAATTCTTCATTGCTCCCTGCATTCGATCAAAGCTTGTACTTTTCCAAACAAAATCAACACAGAATCCATGGTTCACGTCAGTTGGAACTCCCTACACATAAGTAATCAAGGTTGAGCATATCTCCACATGTCAATGACAAAAGCAAGGCTAACAATTGAATTTAACTCACCTGATTAGCTCGGAGTTCAAGAGCAACCTCCTCTTGTGCAGTTAGTTTGATCTAAAGAAATTTAAAAGAAATATTGGTCAGGACCTAAACACTCTCGCTTACAGGATCCACCCTGCTAACAGAATAGATCGTATGTAATCATATCAAATTCAAAACCAGGACAGAGGCAGACCACATGTCCAACTGATTGCCACGCTGGATGAGCAGCATCTCCCGAGTAGCGCAGACGTAGTTCATCACCCGGCACCAATCGCAATTCATTTTCCTCCTGCGTCAGAAGTTTAAATCAGACAATGTCCTAATACGTCAATCTTAATGGCGACCACTAAGTTTCAACAACCTTTGGGAAAACGAAGTATGCAACACGCTTCTTGTTAAGACCAATATCCCACCGAACTGTGAGGTTTTCTTTGCTCTGGGACTCTTTCATCATCTACACAAGAATCAAGATGATAAGCCCCAACATAACAAGTATATTAGGGACATGGAAAATATTCCTACAAATACTAAATACACACCTTGTCATAATCTGCTTCAAGCTTAATAAGAGGTGCAAACACGTTTTGATACTGCAGAATGAAAACCACCAAAAATGTAAGTTAAAAGCATAATACTAACTGTGACCTCGTCCAATAAACTGGCATGCTGAATAAACTGTTTCTCTTGAGAATAGAGCTCCTCATTTATGGTTCATAAAAGGCTGAGAAAACGTATACCTGATATGCATCTTCATACTTTGGTTGAACAGGCTGAGGTTCATCGTCTACACCAGGTTTTTCAAGGTCTTCAAGGGTAGCATCCGGATTTGTCTTCCATAATTCCTCGATCTTGTTTATTTGCTGGGCACTAATTTGGCGTGCCCTCAGCTGTTCCTGCTCCGATGGGACCTGCAATAAAAGAATTAGTAATAGCTCTAAGTGACGACGTCACTTTAAGAAAAGAAAAAGTGCGATTACAAAAACTAACCTTAACAAGCCAGGGGAGAAAACACCTATCGTCAATCAAGGGACACCACTGACTTAGGTCCCAGTTCATATCCTTCAGGGCATTTACATTTAAGCAAGGATCTCTACACAAAAGGACGACAACACTGTCTGTCTTTGCCGAGATGAAACCGAGAAGAAAGACATTTCGACACGCACAGTTGTAGCATTCGAGAATTGTTTCCCCTAGCGGACTGTCTTTATGGAGACAAACTTCCTTGTGTTTTGCTCGAACCTTAAAAACAACCAACAGAAGGAAATCCATTTAGAATCTTAAAGGGTGTAATTCCTTGCGACCCCAAGAGTTGAAAAAGTAATCCTACAGCATGGTAGTGGTGCAGGAAACAAACCCAAACCAGATACCAATTAATAACATCCTTAACCACAAGACAAGAAACTACAACACTTCCAGACACCAGACAAAGGATTCTACAGAGGAAGATCGACAAAATAGATGACAGGAACGTTTACTAACCAGGTGATTCACGATATGCGAGCCCGAGGTGTTTCCCCTTGAATTGCAGAACCACTTCCTACAGGACGCCACATTACACCTAACTACGCAAGCTGGGTTCGAGATACCACAATACTTGCACGCGTGCTCCGTGAAATCATTCTTACCAAAGTCGAAACCGTCATCGTCTCCAGTCTCCTCGAAGTTCAAATTTCCCATACCGGCGGCCAATGCATCAACCTGACTGCTACTACTAACACCACCACTTCCCCCAACTCTACCACGTCCGGATTTGGCGCCATTCCCGACACCGGCAGTCAGGGAAGAAGGTGACGCAGCCTCGGAATGATGATCCGCGGCAGGTCCTCCTCCACCATGATCGGAAGGGTCGACGACGGAGATGGAATCAGACGGTGTCGGCCATGCCGTCGGTGATCGAAACTCTGGGTAATCGAACTCCGAATCACCTTGAGAATTGAATTCTAAAAAGGTATACGCGTCGACCGCCGTATCAGGCTGAGATGCCGTCTCAAAGAGATCGCTCTGTTGAGAATCCATAGAAAGCGCGGGGAGAAATCAAGCTCCCTGGTTTTGATCGTGTCGCTCTTAGATTCGTTTCTTCTTCAATTGTTTTTTTGTTTCTGAAGTAGACTTAGGGTTATGCCTAGTGATAAACGGACCGCCGAGCAAATTAGAAAACTAGAGACGAATGTGCGTGTGTCAAAGAATATCGTACATCTAGTTTTTTTTTGAGAAAAAGCATAAAATAGCACAAAAAAACATACTTTATCATAAATATAGCACCAAAAAAAATAATTCACATTTTTGGCATTATTTTAATTACAAAAACTTTTATAGTATTTTATAATTTAGGGTTTATGGTTAATTATTTAAAATTTAGGGTTTATTATTTAGGGTTTAGGGTTTATTATTCAAGGTTAGAGTTTAGTATTTAGGGTTTAGGGTTTAGTATCTAGGATTTAGGGTTATGGCTAATTTAGTGACAAGACATGTTTTTGTGCTATTTTTATGATTTTTCTTCCTTGGTGCTATATTTTTGATAAGTCATATTTTTTGTGCTATTTATGCGATTTGCCCTTTTTTTTTCCAATGAATTTTAAATTTTTTTTCCTAAAAACCAAGTGTTACATCATGTAATATGTACTAGATTTTGACCCGCCGATCGGCGGGTATAATTTTGTTTTGATGTTTATTCATATTTTTTGTATAAATAATATATTTAAAAATAATATGTCTTTTATCGTAATGTTTATTTTAAGGGCAAATCGCATTAATAACACAAAAAACATGACTTGTCAAAAATATAGCACCAAGGAAGAAAAATCATAAAAATAGCACAAAACATGTTTTGTCACTAAATTAGCCCTAACCCTAAATCTTAAATACTAAACCCTAAACCCTAAATACTAAACCCTAATCTTGAATAATAAACCCTAAACCCTAAATACTAAACTCTAAACCCTAAATAATAAACCCTAAACCCTAAATAATTAACCCTAAATCCTAAATTATATAATGCTATAAAAGTCTTTGTAATTAAAATAATGCTAAAAATGTAAATTATTTTCCTTGATGCTATATTTATGATAAGGTATGTTTTTATGCTATTTTATGACTTTTCTCTTATTTTAATTATTATTATATTATTGTAGTTTTCTTTTTTCTTATTAAAATATTTTATTTTTCATTTTTATCACTATTTAACAAATTAATTAATTTTAGAAATGTGAATATGATTTATTTATTTTGTACCATAAAACATAAACTATAATAATTTAAAATTTGTGTGTTAAATATGTTTTCTGAGTAGGAAAATTTTATATTGTTTTGGAGGTACTTTTAGTATATATACTATAATATATTAATTAATATCTGTACTAAAAATTAGATAAACATTTATAATTAATTACTGAAGATTGATTTTTAAAGTTTTTTTCTTGTTTTGTGAAGATTGATTTTCTAGACTCTAATTAATGCATTGTTTTTTACCAATTAATTAATTACAGCAAATTTTAATAAAAGTAGTTTACTTTTCAATCCACTAATACTCGTAGGTCTTTTTGTCTTCCTTCGTCAAGTAAAGAGTATGACTTATTAGTAGTACGTCTGATTGAGTTATTCTTAGATCTCTTCTATATAAAAAGTAAAACACAGCCAAAGATAAACTCAGTTAAAAAAAATAAAAGAGAAACTAAATAATGTGAAATTGGTCAAGAATATAAGTTGCTCAAAACAAACTTAATTAATTTGCTAAATAATTTAACACATCTCGTACTAGAATAGGATCACAAGCCATTTGAGAAGGTAAATTACCTTCTTTTTCTAAAATAGATTTCTTCAAATGTGGAATTTTGTACTTGTTCGAACTTCGGACTTTCATAATTTCTTGCATGCACGATTGTAGAGTAACAAAAATCCGGTTCACTTGTTTGGTGGGGTATTCATCAAATGATTTTTCCACTGCGGAAACAAGTTCTTCTATCATTTTCGAACACACCTTGTGTTGTAAAGCTTGAATGGCACTAAAAAATCCAAGGTCTAAAATATTCAAGTCCGGCGAATTTGGTGGTTGACACATCAAACGAATATTAAAACCATGACAAGAAGCAGCCGCGGGAAATTCCTCATCTCTCGGATCAACATGTGTTCTAGCATTATCCTGCTGAATAAAAATGGTTTTACCAAAATCCTCTTGCGGCCATCTTTCACGAATACTTGGGATAACTTTTTCGATTAAAAACTCTTTTATATTTTCTCTCTTGATTGAGGTCATCGCCTTTAATTCCATAGTCCCCGCCTCTCGATTTCTACTTCTTCTTTGAGCTGGTTGCATTGTAACAAACGGAAACACCCCTATTTTTTCCAGAAAATATCTCATTTCCTTCTCTATCAAATCTTGGACGAGCCATGACAGCTAAGAACATTACCTTTCCGATGTAGTTCTTACTTTGACATGTACGATGCGGCTCTTCTTCAACAGGATGCATATAATAGGTCTCCTTCTGTTTTGTCATATAAAACCATTTTTCATCGATATGTACAACATTGTACATATCAACAAACTTCGGATAGTCAGACATTGAACTACTGTCGAGCATGGAGACACAAAATTCTAGACGAGCTCTCATATTATTTTCCTTCAAAGATGGCTTGATGGCATTTGAATGACGTTTAAGGAGCCCGTCTTTTAGACATCGGTATACCAACGATGCACTCACATTTAAAGAAGCTGCTAATTTTGAATTTTTTAAAGAATACCAACTGAATATTTGAAAATTTTGCCAACTTAAATTTAGTAGAACAAGAATATTTGTGAAATACTCCATTAAAGTAGGTTTTTTGTAGATAACAGATGGAATATTATTGTAGAGTAATAACTGGTATTAATTATATGTTTTGGAATGTGGTGTGGTTTGTGAAGAAAATGCTCATAATAAATGTTTCTTAATCTGTGTGAAAAAAATAGAAAATCAATCTATAAAAAACAGAGGGAATATTAATTTTTTTTTGGTTCAATGCGTTTCCCCAAGAATAAACCCACATCTACTTCGCCATAACTAAAACTCACACGCCCGTGATTTAATGGTTTTTAATTTATGCGATATGCACGAGATTAATGAGGTGAAACCCATTGGTTTTGAACCAAATTATCAACTTTAACTAAACTAACGTTATTCCACTGCATATGCTCATATCAACATATAATACATATATATAACGTTAGTATTAGTTAAAGTTGATAATTTGGTTCAAAACCAATGGGTTTCACCTCATTAAATCGGGTGCATATCGGAATAGATAATATTACATAATGTATATATACGAATATATTTAAAAAATTCAGATTTACGAAAATTATAATTAAACTTTATGTTTATGTGTTTCTTTTGTTTTCCCTGATCTTTTTAGTTCGAATTTTTGGTTGAGATTTTGTTGTGGGGCACTTAATAGATTCGATTTAAATTATAAAAAATAGATTTTGAGTTTATAACAATAAAACAAATTATATTGAATGTGTTGTGTATAATTTGTTGTTGAGTTATTTGTATTTTTAAAATTAATGACAATAAATTTAATACACTGAAATCAAGGATTTCTTATATTGTGTAAAGTTCTCAACAACAAAAAAAAAAATTTATTCTTCGCCTATAACAAATTAAAAATCGTATATTTTTTTGGAATTATATTTTCGTTTTTCTAAATATTGGGTGTAATAAATTAGTTAATTTTTAAAATAGATCAGCTTCGTTTGTTTTTTGAAATTTTAATGAATTTCGCTTTTTCAGAAATAATTGGGTCATAAATTCTCGTGTTTAAGTATGAATTTTAAAATTTTCTAACCATTTTATTTTTTACACGTTTTTTATGATCATCTAAAACCTTTATTCTCAGTTTCAAGAATAAAGTAAGAAAACTCTGAATTTGATTTTTTTTTTATTCTTCTAAAAAAAATTCTTATTAGATAAAATTTGATTAAGCATTTGAATTCAAACATGAGGATTTAAAAATATTATAAGAAGAATTGTTACTCTAAAAGAAGAAGAGGAAGCAAACCCCGGAAGTTTAGCCCAACCCAACCAAGCCCCATAGCACAATAATGTGTTTTCATGAGAAGGTGAAATGCTAATAAGAGTTGTACATTGTATCGAAATCTTAATACATGAGATGCAAAAGATCTCAACCATGCACTGATCCAAAGTTCAGCTAAACAGAAGCCGCCATCAAAAGTTTATGCTTCACTCCCCACGTATCATAAACAAAAATAGTGCATTTTATGATAGTCTATCATGCCTTTTAAATACTCATAAGCGTTTTTTCTGGTCTAGATCCTCAAGAATTCCAGTAAGCCACGGCATCTTAAGAACTGCATAGAAAAGAAGAATCGTTCAGAAGTGAAGAATTCAGAATGAAGAGCCCCATCGACAAAGGAACACAGAACAATGAGAGGATAAACTAAAATGATTATACTGTGTCAAAATAGTTCACCTGTAATCGCATTTCATACTCGCAGTGACTCCTATTAGGCGTAAGTATCCATTAATCCAGACCCAACAACCAAGCAAGAACGTCATAGCTTAACAAATAGCTTAAAGTGATGGAGAGAACACACATTTGAATCTAGTTTTGAGACTATAAATCAGATCCCTCTCATACCTTAAAGTGATTATTTGATCCTGCAACATACAAAAGTATCATTTCCAGACCCAACAACCAAGCAAGAACGTCATAGCTTAACAAATAGCTTAAAGTGATGCAAAAACACACATTTGAATCTAGTTTTCAGACTATAAATCAGATCCCTCTCATACCTTAAAGTGATGCAGAGAATACTTGACTTCAGACATGTTTATTTGATCCTGCAACAAACAAAAATATCAAACTCAGACCCAACAACCAAGCAAGAACGTCATAGCTTAACAAATAGCTTAAAGTGATGCAGAGAACACACATTTGAATCTAGTTTTGAGACTATAAATCAGATCCCTCTCATACCTTAAAGTGATGCAGAGAATACTTGACTTCAGACATGTTTATTTGATCCTGCAACATACAAAAATATCATTTCCAGACCCAACAACCAAGGAAGAACGTCATAGCTTAACAATAGCTTAAAGTGATGCAGAGAACACACATTTGAATCTAGTTTTCAGACTATAAATCAGATCCCTCTCATACCTTAAAGTGATGCAGAGAATACTTGACTTCAGACATGTTTATTTGATCCTGCAACAGACAAAAATATCAAACTCAGACCCAATAACCAAGCAAGAATGTCATAGCTTAACAAATAGCTTAAGGTGACGCAGATAACACACATTTGAATCTAGTTTTGAGACTATAGATCAGATCCCTCTCATACCTTAAAGTGATGCACAGAATACTTGACTTCAGACATGTTTATTTGATCGTGCAACAGACAGAAATATCATTTCCAGACCCAACAACCAAGCAAGAACGTCATAGCTTAACAAATAGCTTAAAGTGATGCAGAGAACACACATTTGAATCTAGTTTATAAATCAGATCCCTTTCATACCTTAAAGTGATGCAGAGAATACTTGACTTCAGACATGTTTATTTGATCCTGCAACAGACAAAAATATCAAACTCAGACCCAACAACCAAGCAAGAACGTCATAGCTTAACAAATAGCTTAAAGTGATGCAGAGAACACACATTTGAATCTAGTTTTGAGACTATAAATCAGATCCCTCTCATACCTTAAAGTGATGCAGAGAATACTTGACTTCAGACATGTTTATTTGATCCTGCAACATACAAAAATATCATTTCCAGACCCAACAACCAAGGAAGAACGTCATAGCTTAACAATAGCTTAAAGTGATGCAGAGAACACACATTTGAATCTAGTTTTCAGACTATAAATCAGATCCCTCTCATACCTTAAAGTGATGCAGAGAATACTTGACTTCAGACATGTTTATTTGATCCTGCAACAGACAAAACTATCAAACTCAGACCCAACAACCAAGCAAGAATGTCATAGCTTAACAAATAGCTTAAGGTGATGCAGATAACACACATTTGAATCTAGTTTTGAGACTATAGATCAGATCCCTCTCATACCTTAAAGTGATGCACAAAATACTTGACTTCAGACATGTTTATTTGATCCTACAACAGACAGAAATATCATTTCCAGACCCAACAACCAAGCAAGAACGTCATAGCTTAACAAATAGCTTAAAGTGATGCAGAGAACACACATTTGAATCTAGTTTTCAGACTATAAATCAGATCCCTTTCATACCTTAAAGTGATGCAGAGAATACTTTACTTCAGACATGTTTATTTGATCCTGCAACAAACAAAAATATCATTTCCAGACCCAACAACCAAGCAAGAACGTCATAGCTTAACAAATAACAACTTCCATGCTTTAAAGAACTCGAGAAAGCTTTGTATTTTTTGGGCGGATTAAACTGAGCTCATTTCCTGCCCCTGTTCTCAGAATGTCTCTGCAGAATCTCCTTTGCCCCTATACCAATAAGATCAATCAAAGCAAGCAAATTTGTGGCAACGAAACCATATAGTGGCACTACAGTAACTTATCACATAGAGTGAAAAATAAGTTTACGTTGATCCATAAGTGGAAGCCCCTTTTTTTACTGGTAAATAGCTCTCATGGACAGAACAATCTTTGAGCTGATGACTCTTCCCCGAGCCTCTTAGTCTTCCGATCAATCACCTAAACCAAGAAGTAACATACCAACAAAACTTAAATATTTTGATATTTGAGCAAGAGATCATGAAACAAACAAAAGAGAAGAATACCACAATATACGAAGCACTTGAACCAGTATGCAAACCAACATCATAAGTTGATAAGTGTGTCCTCTCACTTAGTTTGAACATCCATCTGAACAAAATATTGTTGGCAAGGTAAATCTATTAGGTTCGTAAGATATGTCTGGTTATTAGGCTTGTAAAAAGGAGATTTCTCACCCATATGAAGCTTGTCTATCAGTCAGAAAACCTCCAGTCATCACTTCTCTCTCCAGTTCAGATGTTTATTTTGATTCAGATTCAACTGTCGTCGCTTCCCTTTTCCCATTCCAAGCAAAAGAAATCCATCTGCAGATTTGGAAAACGAAGGAAAATGGATAAAAACATGTTCTATATCTAACAAACTTCAAGAAACACTACTCCTAACACTTATATATATACTAAGTATCCAATCAATTCCTTCAAATATCTAACCTTTTGCTTCATGTATTGCATAAGGGTTTGATCAATAGACCCACCATCATTGATTTGCGTGGATCTAGTTCTGAAATTAGGGCCAAGGTGGTGAGTTCACTGTAATCTCCTCCACTTCACAGCTCTCTGATCACTCAAAAGACCCAATCTGAGACATGAATTTAAATCAGAAGACTGAGTTTGAGAATAGATTATAATCACCTCTACTCCACCAGTTTTGGCTCTGTGTTTCTTCGTTCCCATATTGTCATCGACATGCAGCCACCACTGATCGATCTCCGCGAGGAAATCGGCAATTCGCCGGCATAGACTCTGAAGCAGATCATGACCGAAGCTGCTGATCCTCCTGTTGGAATTGTGTCCAGTAATCTCGGTACTGTCTCTAGAAAGTAAGAGTATGTCGAGATCAGACATAAGTCATATAATACTGGGGATCATGATGGCTT
This sequence comes from Orychophragmus violaceus, assembly GCA_030180135.1. Taxonomy (NCBI): domain Eukaryota; kingdom Viridiplantae; phylum Streptophyta; class Magnoliopsida; order Brassicales; family Brassicaceae; genus Orychophragmus; species Orychophragmus violaceus. The sequence continues at coordinate 20,348,604 of CM058240.1, forward strand.
GCTAGAGTCCGCTCATGATCTATAAGTCTTGGACTTATTGCCTTTATTATATGATCCCATATGGGTCACACGCCTAAGCTAACAGGAAAATGTGTTGGAACGGCTTAGCAGAAGTACGACAAAAGTGCTAGGCATTTGTCGTACTAAGAGAGAAAGACTAATGGGTCTGATTAAATGGAGGATCCTTCTTAAGACCGCCGGAGAGGAATCCGAATAGAGAAGAAACAGCTATTCAACGCCTCGCCACAAACGCCACGTCTAGGAAGCATCGTTTCCGGTTAAATCCCAATTTATTGGTTTAACCTTTGAAATCCAGAGCCGAAGATGGAAAAGCAGCAAATATATTATTCCAAAACATGAGAGAAGGGACAAAGACGAAAAGGGAATTACAGGCTCTCCTTCGGGAATGAAAAAACAAAGGAGGATAGATCGTTTTAAATCAGATGAAAGCATCGGAGACCAAAATCGAAAATAACTTCCGAATATATTACACCGTCAAAAAAGGAAAAACAAACATAAAGCCGCCTAAAACCTAGAATCCATCCTTCTACTACCGAAAGATATATTGGGTGAAGAAGGAGAAGATAAGAGACTGGTTTTAGGGAGAAAATAAAGTACAGAGAGAAAGCGGCTTCTCTTTGAAAGATCAGGATTCAACACAGAAGTAACTCGGTTTATTAGGGTTAAGAATAAGAAAAAAGTGAAGCTTAATTTCGTGTGTAAAAATGTCAAAAGACAAAAGTATCCTTAATGAAAATCGAAAAGGACAAAAGGATTACAATGGCATTGCTTGTAAATAAATCAAAACAGTGGGTAATTATTGTTTTGTACTTCTGCTTTAAGGAGGATAGATCGTTTTAAATCAGATGAAAGCATCGGAGACCAAAATCGAAAATAACTTCCGAATATATTACACCGTCAAAAAAGGAAAAACAAACATAAAGCCGCCTAAAACCTAGAATCCATCCTTCTACTACCGAAAGATATATTGGGTGAAGAAGGAGAAGATAAGAGACTGGTTTTAGGGAGAAAATAAAGTACAGAGAGAAAGCGGCTTCTCTTTGAAAGATCAGGATTCAGCACAGAAGTAACTCGGTTTATTAGGGTTAAGAATAAGAAAAAAAGTGAAGCTTAATTTCGTGTGTAAAAATGTCAAAAGACAAAAGTATCCTTAATGAAAATCGAAAAGGACAAAAGGATTACAATGGCATTGCTTGTAAATAAATCAAAAACAGTGGGTAATTATTGTTTTGTACTTCTGCTTTAATAGTATAAATTACATGTTCTTTAATAATACTAGGTGACCGATCCGCACATACGTATATGCATTATTCTGTTTGTATGTTAATTTATATGTATTTATTATCTGTGTCAAGATAAAATGTGATATAAGATTTTTTTTTCGGTTGAGATGGTATAAAATTTAATTCATAATTTTATATGCACATCGACATTGTTACATTTGATTGCATAAAATAATAATTATATACACATACGATGGCAAAGTTAACATGAATGTAACAATTCCGATGGAACCTAATCAGTCTAAGTGGTCGATCCGCACGCATGTGCGGATATTATTTTATTTTTGTGTTAATTTATGTGTATTTTTTTCTTAGTGTGAAGACAAAACGTGATATAAAATATTTTTTCTCGATCGAGGAGGTATAAGATTTAATTCGTAATTTTATATGCACATTAGAATTGTTATTTCGGATGCATAAAAAAATAATTATATACACATACGAATAATAATTATAGTATTGTATGTATGGAAAAATTAAGATGGATGTAACAAAACGGGATATAAGGTTTACTTCATCGTTTTATATGCATATTCGGATGTAAATATATTTAGATGCGTCGTTTACATTATTATATACACATCCGAATTTTATTCACATTGGAGATGAATAAAATCCTATAAGTAAATGATATATCATGGTTTTTACCGGTTTTAGACCATGATATAAGTGTGTTTCAGAGTCTTTTAGTGTTTCTTTAGAGTCTTTTACAGGTGTTATTAGGTATTAGCACGTTTGAAGCGGAATTGGAGTTTATGGAGCATTTTGGAGCATTTTGGTGCTTTGACCCGAGAGATAGAGTTCGCTGTCCAAAACAAAGTAATGCATCAATCGACAACATCGTACATCGATCGACACACTAGCGAGATGGGCCTTTCCTCGGCGGTTAATGAAGAATGAAGAAATTGCAGTTTTGCCCAGAAGTTTCTGATAATTACAAAGAAGCCCCAAGACGTGATTAGCTTATTTAATTAGGTTTTTACATCAGTTTTTAGATACGCTTTCATACTTAGAGCTGAGAGTTTTTAGAGCTTGGGGCTGATCTAATCATGTACTGCTTTCTGCTTTTTGGAGAAGATTTCGAACCCCTTTACTTTTTTATTCTTTTTTATGCAATCTATTAATTCATTGATTATGTTTTCATTATCTATGTCTGAGTAGATTCATAGTTTGGTTTAGGGATTCTCATTAAGGATTTCATGACTTGCTAGAATTAATTAATTCAATTAAGGATTCATATCAATAATTGTTCTTCGATCTAAATTGTGCTTAACACTAGTTTATAACCTGATCACTTAGAATCTAGATCTTAGGTTGTTAAATTGACACGAAAGTGTGGTTTAGAATCTGAACTATTTAGGTTGAGCAATTGAATTACTCGCAAAGAAATTTGGTTTAATTGAATTGTGAACATATCGAACTTAATCTTAAAGATAGTTTAATCTGTTAGGAATTACAAAGAAATTTGGATTTCTGCAATTAGGCTTAGAGAATTCTCACAACGAAAGTTGGTTAATTCTATATCCGTGTTTGAGTTCTAGAACCGTACTTAATTTGATCCTGACTGAATGATTTATCTGCTTGTCTGATTTCCTGAGAACTCCCTAGACTTAGCGCTTTTAGTTAATTTCTTACAAACCGATCTTGCTACTGATTTACTTTCTTGCATTGCTTTTAGTTTCTCATTACATTGCTTTCTCCTAGTTTTAACTTGACTGTTCTTAATCTATCGTTGCCTAGAGTCCTTGTGGATTCGATACCCTAAAGTACTACATTCACATCACTGTGCATTTGCAGTTAGAATATGGATAAAACCTGACTTATCAAGTTTTTGGCGCCGTTGCCGGGGACTCTTTTGAGTCTTCGATAGATTTGAACTTAGAGTTTAGACTAGGTTTTTCGTTTTTATTTAACTTATTTATTTTTCTGTTTTTCTCTGTTTTGCAGGTCAAGTTCGACAGAATCGGCTTGCATCGATTGACACGGTCCTGTGTGTCGATCGACATAGATTTCACATTGCATCGATCGACGCTCTTCTTGAATCGGTCGACACATTTCGCGGAATCACCAAGAAGACTAAGAGATCCGTAAGGACGATGTGTCGGAATGGTTTTTTCTGCTCAGGGATTGACAGCTCGCAGATAGCTGGGCTGAAGAACAAAGTTGACTCTCTGCATAGTCTTATACTTGGAAAGTATGCGCAAGAAGCTATCAACTACGTTGGAGGGACTGGATTCTACAATCAGGAATCTGCTTTTCAGAAACCCTTCCAGCAACAGAGTTTATTCCTTCTCAAGGAACTATGGTGTTTCTTCTTACCAAGCGCCGCCTGCACCTACACATAAGAGCAGATTGGAAGCCATGATGGAGCAGTTTCTTGAGGGACAACAACAGATCACTGTGTCCTACAACTCAAAGATAGATGCATTGTATGAAGATCTGAATGGGAAGTTTGAATCTTTGAGCACACATGTGAAGAAGCTAGATGTCCAAGTTCAACAGACTACTGGAGCTATACAAAGGCAAAATGAAGCTGGGAAAGCTGAACAGAAGCAATACGTTAATGCTGTGACCATAAGAGATAGGATTGACTTGCTAGAAGAAGAAGAGAGCATAATCTCGGATTTTCTGGGTGAATTCTGTCTGTCTGAGACAAGCATCGATCGACACAACTTGTGCATCGATCAACACAGTCCCGATACGTCTGATGAAATTGAACATAATCGCCTTGTGTCGATCGACACACATCGTGCATCGGTCGACACATATCCCAGATGGGACCAGAAACCTGCAACAGTCCTAGAACGAGTCTATAAGCCCTCTGTACCGTATCCTAAGGTTCCTAAACTGTCTAAACAGGAGCTAGAAGTGGCTAACTGCATGAAAGTGATGGAAAAGAAGCTGATTCAGATTACAGAGAAGATACGACCCAGGAGCCTTTGTGCTAGACTGTTCCATCTCTAAGGACAAATTCAAGCATTCTCTGTGTGACTTAGGATCTTGTGTGAATCTCATGCCATACTCTGTGGCTGTGAGATTAGGACTGATGGATTCCAGCCTACTAGGATCTCTCTTATCCTAGCTGATCGATCAAAGAGGTATCCAAAAGGAGTTCTTGAGGACGTTCAAGTCAGAGTTGGGAACTACCTGATTACGATAGATTTTGTGGTGCTGAAGTATGATATTGAGCCTGATGATCCTCTGCTACTTGGTAGATCATTCTTAGCCACTGATGGAGCAGTTATTGATGTGAGACGTGGACTGATTGATCTCCAGCTGGGAGACAAGCCTTTGCAGTTCAAGATGGATAAGATGCAGAAATCCACCATTGATGGACAGAGTTTCAGTGTGTAGTGGAACCAGAGAGTCTGATTGGAGAGAAGAAGATGGCAGTTCCTCTTGAACCTGCTCTAACATCTTCAGTACCTGCAACTGCTCATAAGCGGAAAGCTCCAGACATCTCATTTCCACCAAAGGTAAGGCACAAATCATCTAAGATTAAACCTCCTAACCGCATTGCTTTGAATGCAGAAAAACGCAGAATTCCACCCAAGCTTCGTTCCCGCCCTTGTTCTACTCCTTCGTTCCTTGGAAAATCTCATGATCCGACAGCATATACACCACCTTGGATGAGGAGACATTCACATAGACACTCAAAGTCTCTGTTGAAACCGCCATGAGTCTAATCTCTATCCCATAGTCAAGCTAATGACTAAAAACAAGCGCTGAGTGAGAGGCAACCCAATATAAGAGTCAGTTTTCGTCTTTATTTTTCGTTTTTAAGTGTTTGTTTCTTTGATTTTCCGTTTTGGTGTTTTCAGACGAGAGAACATGTCAAAAATCGCCTAGCATCGATCGACACGGTCCTATGTGTCGATCGACACAAAGCGAATACGAATGAATTGAGTAAATGCGAATTGCGTCGATCGATGCAGTCCTGAGCATCGATCGACACAGTGCGACGAGAGGTACGTAACTCTAGATTTTTCAGACTCTTTTTAATTTGATTATCTGTTTTCAACGAGCTCATGCTTTTATTACACTGGGGACAGTGTAGTTCAAGTGTGGGGGAGGTAGCTACTGACGCACGCTTTTGTTTTCTTAGAGTCAGTCCTGTTTTTCCTGTTTTTCAAAAATTTGTTTTATTGAGTCAAAACGGTTTAAGTAAGAAACAGTGAATTTTCGAGAAGTTAACAACATTTGCAAGAACTTAAGTGACCATTGGGATGAAGTTGCAAGATAAATCTATGACTATTAGAAAACCTAACACAGATCAGTCTACTGAGAACACCCACATCACTTCAGGTATCAGAGGATCCTTTACTGACTTCACCTTTAATTTGACTTAATTTTCTCACCTAAGGGCTTGGTATACCTTGAGTCGGATTCCCTTTTTAGTTCTGGCACAGCTTGTAAACCTGTCCAGGTATGGTTCCCTTCTCCCCTTCCATAAAGTAAAAAAAAAGTAATAAACTGAGGATGAGCTAGTAGCTCCGAAGTGGTCACATGAGTAGTAGCAAACACTATTACCTCCTGTGCATTCATGGAATGTGTCCAAAGTACACCCCTTAACGGGAAGAGCACTGATAAAAAAATAAAATGATACCCAATGGGGAAAAATCAGAATGCTAAGGAAGGTAAAAGAGAAGAAAAGGAACCAAAAAGATAGTATGATGGTCTAGAACTGACAAAGTAAGAATCCACGTGCCCTTTGATCGATAATCCTTAGGTGAGACCGCACTTAATAGCTTATAGAAGTCAGTAGGGTGAACTTGAATTGCTTGGATTGATTGTGGAGTTTACTTAGGACAGTTGCTAAGTGTGGGGGAAGTACATGTTGGTCTTGATGTCTTGCAGGTGATTCTTTCAGTGGCTTACTAAGGGGAATCTGAGTGTTGTTGCTTCTAGGATAAAAAGAGTTTATGAAAGTTTTCAAACCTCTTCATCATGTTTTAGTTCTCTGTTTTGCTTGAGGGCAAGCAAAAGCTAAGTGTGGGGGAGTTGATATATCATGGTTTTTACCGGTTTTAGACCATGATATAAGTGTGTGTTTAGAGTATTTTAGTGTTTCTTTAGAGTCTTTTACAGGTGTTATTAGGTATTAGCACGTTTGGAGCGGAATTGGAGTTTAGAGCTTTTTGGAGCATTTTGGTGCTTTGACCCGAGAGATAGAGTTCACTGTCCAAAACAGAGTAATGCATCGATCGACACACATCGTGCATCGATCGACACACTAGCGATATGGGCCTTTCCTCGGCGGTTAATGAAGAATGAAGAAATTACAGTTTTGCCCAGAAGTTCCTGATAATTACAAAGAAGTCCCAAGACGTGATTAGCTTATTTAATTAGGTTTTTACATCAGTTTTTAGATACGCTTTCATACTTAGAGCTGAGAGTTTTTAGAGCTTGGGGCTGATCTAATCCTGTACTGCTTTCTGCTTTTTGGAGAAGATTTCGAACCCCTTTACTTTTTTATTCTTTTTTATGCAATCTATTAATTCATTGATTATGTTTTCATTATCTATGTCTGAGTAAATTCATAGTTAGGTTTAGGGATTCTCATTAAGGATTTCATGACTTGCTAGATTTAATTAATTCAGTTAAGGATTCATATCAATAATTGTTCTTCGATCTAAATTGTGCTTAACACTAGTTTCTAACATGACCACTTAGAATCTAGATCTTAGGTTGTTAAATTGACACGAAAGTGTGGTTTAGAATCTGAACTATTTAGGTTGAGCAATTGAATTACTCGCAAAGAAATTTGGTTTAATTGAATTGTGAACATATCGAACTTAATCTTAAAGCTAGTTTAATCTGTTAGGAATTACAAAGAAATTTGGATTTCTGCAATTAGGCTTAGAGAATTCTCACAACGAAAGTTGGTTAATTCTATATCCGTGTTTGAGTTCTAGAACCGTACTTAATTTGATCCTGACTGAATGATTTATCTGCTTGTCTGATTTCCTGAGAACTCCCTAGACTTAGCGCTTTTAGTTAATTGCCTACAAACCGATCTTGCTACTGATTTACTTTCTTGCATTGATTTTAGTTTCTCATTACATTGCTTTCTCCTAGTTTTAACTTGACTGTTCTTAATCTATCGTTGCCTAGAGTCCTTGTGGATTCGATACCCTAAAGTACTACATTCACATCACTGTGCACTTGCAGTTAGAATAGGGATAAAACCTAACCTACCACTAAAGAGCAAAACAATTTTCTTTAAATGAAATAACCCATAATTCGTTTTCTCCGACTGCATCCAACATTTCTCATATATTTAAGAGAATTTTTCTTCTTGCAAATTTAAATTTGTGTATTTTTTATAGGGATACATTTTATATGGTTTTACGGATGTTAAAATAGGTACATTGAAGACTCGCCCGTTTAAACTCATGAAAAGTAACAAATGCCTATTTAAATCTATTTAAATCTATTTATAAAATTAGTTTAAACTTTTAGTCTTTAATATAAAATATAGGAAGTTATTTATTGAAACATTTTTGGTTTTGATTTTCAAACTTTTTTATTTGGATTTACATACAAATGTTAAAATAGGCAACTTGATTCGTTTAGACTCGTTTATATTCAAGACTCATTTAGACCCGCCATTTAAACTCGGCAGAAAAAACACATGTCTATTTAAATATGTTTATGTTTGTTTATAAATTTTAATTTTAATTATAATATAAACACATATAACTTAACATCATATATTTCTTTATACATTTTTACTCTGATTGAATCAAATATTTCCCAGTTATTGAAGAAATTTTTTATTTTTGCAAAAAATATTTAGTAAAATAAATATTTTGATTTTTTTTTTTGAAACTTTATTTGTGTTTAGAGATGTCAAACGGACAGACCCAACTCGTTTAGACATGTTTACATTAAGACCTATTTTGAAATGCGTGTTTGAACTTGTTAAAAGTAACAAATACCTATTTAAATTCATTTAGGTTTATTTATAAATTTAATTTTTAAGAATTTAAACACAAAATAGGAAAATAGTAACTTTGAATATTTCTCACATTCAAAAGATGATTTTAACAAATAGTATTTGAGAATTCTATTAAAACATCTTAAAACCTGTAAAATCATCATATCGAAAGTCTATAAAACAACACATAGATTAAAAAAACAAAACCCCACAAACATTGGATTCTAGCTTGATTGATGATAAAAAATATCAGCACAAAATAACAAACAAAAATGTTAATGCGATTCACGTTTTAGAGTTAGTGGCATCATGAGAGATGTTGGGAACAAAGATTTGTCCACGAAGAAATCATGATGAGAAAGATTTAAAGACGCATAAGCAAAAGTAACGAAATTCGTCACCTTGGTATCGAGGATTGTTATGCGAGTGAAGATTTTAAGCTTCTTTTTTTTCTTACTCATGGGATTAATCGGCCTTTTCGAATTTATAGATTCATCCGCAAACTTATTAAATAAAGAATAGTTACACGGTTCGGATTTTCACCATATTTATCAAATACATCGTTTCAAATTAATTTATATAGTAATTAACAACTCTCATTTGAACTATCGGGACTCATTTGATCAACCGGATGCCGTGGCAACAATCTTTATTCGAACTTTTTGGATTCATGGATTCGATTGTTAATATTAGTCAAAATCGTCAGATATTATTAGTTTAGCTCATAACATTGACAAACCTCAAGATTACCGAACTTATTATTTATGCGACTACGATTAAAGCTCACTAACAAATCAAATATAAAAATATATTATGAATCAAGAAGAAGAATATATTCGAAATAATAATGGATCATCTGATTAAACTCTTAATTGTCCAAAACATATATTACCAACGAACACAAAAAAAATCTAAAGGAAAATTCTTAAAAAAATGCAAACGGTTAGATTTCTAAGTCACTAAAGTAAGCTTATATATATCTCGGTTAATAATAACAGTTTTCTATTGGAATATTCTACAGTATATTTTAACCAATCTAATTAAATAAAATATTCTAAAAGATATTAAGATATATTTCACAAACATAACAAATGCTACAAATTTTTGTTTGATTGTTATTAAGTGATATTTTTAATTAATTGAAATAACTGAAGTCAGATAAAACTACCACAAACGTTTTTGTTAAGTGATTATTGAATTTTCACATTTTCAAAGATATATAATTTATATTTCTAAATATTATATAAAAAGATATTGTGATATATTGTGATTTCCTAACCTTTAATTTTATTAAATTAATATTTTCACCTAAACTTGACTTGCATAAGACAGTGGCGTAAGTTAGTTTCGACAATAACCTAAGTCTTTGATATAAAATATAACCTAATAATTGATATAACTTAATAATAGATCTTATAAAAAAATGATAGAGGTTAGTTGTGCAAAAATCTTTAACACTAATTAAACTAATATATTATATGTTAGTTGTACAACAATCTTTCATATTAATTATATTAATATATAAATTTTGTTTGCTGTTAACAAATTTCTGTTAGAATATTAGTATATGCCATAAAATATTTTTAAAAAATCGAAATAATAAGATATTCGAAAATATATTGTGATATGTTTTAAGAAATATAATTAATTAAATGAAAAATTAGGATGGAAAGGAAATAATCTTGAGAAATTTAAAACATCTATTATTAATTGAACGGTTACGATATCACCAACAAAAATATTTTTTATGGAATGATATCTTGACTTTAAAATTTCATAAATCTCTTATTTCCTAATATTAAGCTCAACAAAAAAAAAAATTATGAATAATATTTAATTCTGATAAATCACACTTCTTAATATTTTTCTCAATCTTTTTAAATCTCAACCATATCAAAATTATGGAAACTATAAATATTTTTAGTTATGGAACTTTCATAATAACTATTTTTTACTTATGAGAAGAATATTAAAAGTAAATCTTATGCCAATAAGCGATCATCTTCTAAATTTATATTATTTAGTTCATAAAAAGTGTGATTTACCAAAACTAAAATATCCAATAAGTAAATCTTATGCCAATAAGCGATCATCTTCTAAATTTATATTAATAAGTGATATACTAAATATTATGCCAATAAGCGATCATCTTCTAACTTTTTTATGTAACTGTAAGTTTATTCGTAGTATAAATATGTTTTGTTCATAAATAGTTATAAAGATCAACGGTGAGGACGATGCTTGAATTGAGCTTTCATTTGAAAGTAAAAAAATGTTGACGATGCTTGAATTGAGCTTTCATTTGAAAGTCAAAAGTGGAGAAACTCTAAACCAATAAATAAAAATCAATAATTAAGACTTATTAGTTATTGCTATTTTTTGTAAGGAGAAACAAAATGATGAAGAAGATAGAGATTTCTGAATAATACAACTTTATTTCTTGAGTAGAAAGATTACAAGAGGTTTGCTTATAAAGCAAGGACCCTGGTCAAGAATTAGGTTTGACGTTTACAAAAGGATCAATCTTGTTATGCCAACACAGCAAAGCGATTGTTGAGCTGGAGCATCTGAGGAAATTGCTGAGCAGCTTCCCTGCAACGGTAAGTGTACTCTGCTTTTGGTTCTTTTGTCTTCATCTCTTTTATCTTTGTTGCAGGTGTTAGCGACTGGGCTTGAGACTGATGATGGGCTTCAATGTTGATCAAGGCTTCAAGAGGCCTTGTGTTAATACCCTCCCTCAAACTTTGTGTGGAGGGGAGAGACACACCAAGTTTGAAGCGAAGGCGGGTGAACTGCTCAATAGGCAGAGACTTAGTGAAGATGTCGGCCAGTTGTTGTTGAGAAGGAACATGCTTGACTATAACAGCACCCAAGGCTACTCGTTCTCTTACATAATGCCAATCTGTGTCGAAGTGTTTAGTTCTCTTGTGTAGAGCGGGAGTTGCAGCAAGGTAGATGGCCGAAGTATTGTCACAGTACAACTCAGGAACATCATGAAGAGGTAAGCCAAGATCTTTCATTAAAGATGCGATCCAACTTAGCTCTGCAGCTGTTTCAGAGAGAGAGAGCGGTATTCAGCCTCTGTTGATGATCTTGATACTGTCGGTTGCCTTTTTGCAGACCAAGAAATGATGTTGAGACCAAGAAATGTGCAAAATCCCCCGGTTGATCTTCTAGTTTCATGACAACCGGCCCAATCCGAGTCACTATAAGTACGTAAGGCGAAGTTTGTATCTGCTTCAATGGTTAAACCCATCTCATAAGTTCCTTTGATGTACCTGATTACTCTCTTTAACAGGTTGAAGTCTGCAACAGTTGGAGCATGCATCTTTTGGCACACATAATTAACAGCAAATTGAATATCCGGCCGAGTGAGAGTCAAGTATTGCAGCTTCCCTGCTAAGCTACGAAAGAATGATGGATCAGAGAAGAGACTTTCATCCATACCAGGTGGATTCAGTTGCAGAGGAAGAGGAGTTGCAGCAGGAGCACAATCTGACATTCCTGCAGCGTTGAGAAGTTCTTCTGCATATTTCTTTTGACAGAGAAACATTCCAGTTTCTTCATATGTAACTTGAATCCCTAGAAAGTAGTGTAAGCGTCCCATATCCTTCATTTTAAACTCAGAGCTCAGACTTGTAATGAATGAGTCTAAGTGCTCAGAGTTGTTACCTGTTAGTACCATGTCGTCGACATATAGTAGTAACAGAATAACATTGCCATTTCTCTGATAAGTGAATAAAGATGGATCAGCCTTACTGCACACAAATCCATATTCAAGTAGGTAGTTGGTGAACTTATCAAACCAGGCCCTTGGAGCCTGCTTTAAACCGTATAAAGCTTTTCTGAGACAGCAAACATGATCTTTCTTTTGTTGATTAATGAATCCAGCAGGTTGTTCCATATAAACCACTTCTTCTAAATCACCATGCAAGAAGGCATTCTTGACATCAAGTTGTCTAATGTTCCATTTGTTGACTGTTGCAACATCCAACACCAACCTTACTGTGGCAGTCTTCACCACTGGACTGTAGGTTTCAACAAAATCAACCCCTTGTTCTTGATGAAACCCTTTAGCAACCAATCTAGCTCGTAATTTATCCAAGCTTCCATCAGCCTGCAGTTTAACTCTGAATACCCATCTACTTCCCAAAACATTCATACCTGAGCTTCTTGGAATAAGATCCCAAGTATGAGTTTCATTGCAGGTGTCGATTTCTTCTTGCATTGCTGCTTTCCAACCCTCATGTTTCATAGCATCTGCAATAGTCCGAGGTTCCTTTGGCAGAGCCACATTTGTAGTTGTCATGGCATATTTGGGATTTGGTTTTCGAATCCCTTCTTTACCTCTGGTTACCATCTTGTGTTGATTCTGTTGAGTGGTTTGAGCAGAAGCTGAGCTTGAGGCGGACAATGGTGGAAAATCACTGTCAGTGAAGATTGAAGCAACAGCTTGATCTGGACCAGACTCGTTACCAGAATCACTGGTGCTTGTATCTGTGTCTGTTTCATGGTCACTCAAAGGTGGTGTAACATCATTAACCACTGGAGATATGGGAGGAGAGTGATGTATTGTCATTGGTGGAGTAGCTCTGTGATGAGCAGGAACAAGAACATCATCTACTGGTGCTTCATCAACCGACTGAGTATCTGCAGGGACCAATCTTAAGCCTTTATACCAAGCAGAAGAGAGAGGAGTAGTACCTTCATCAATGAACCGACTGTAGTCAGACTGATATGGGAATTGGTTTTCATCAAAGAGAACATGTCGATTGATGTAAACCCTTCCTGTTGGAGGATGAATACAACGATAGCCTTTGTACTTATCATTGTAGCCGAGGAAAACACACTTTAAAGATCTTGGATCAAACTTATTTTGTGTATAAGACCTGAGTGAAGGGTAGCAGGCACATCCAAAAGCTCTTAGAGATGTGTAGATAGGCGCTTTTCCAAATAAGATCTCATGAGGACTGTAGTGTGAGTCATAGACTGAGTGAGGCAGAAGATTACTGAGAAAATTTGCAGTGAAGAAGGCTTCAACCCAAAGTCTTTGTGGGACTTTACTCTCAAACATCATTGCTAAGCTGAGCTCAATGAGATGTCTGTGTTTCCTTTCTGCAAGCCCGTTTTGTTGTGGGGTATAAGGGCAGGAGATAAGTTGCTTGATTCCACAACTCTCAAGATGAGTTAGAAAGGCTTTACTTGTGAATTCTCCTCCACCATCACATTGAAAGCTTTTGATTTTGTGACCATGCTGATTTTCTACCAACTGTTGAAAGACTTTGAAGATAGGAAGGAAATCAGACTTGTGTTTGAGAGGATAGAACCAACTATATCTTGAAAAATTGTCTATAAAGATCACATAGTATTGAAATCCTTGAAAAGACATAACATGAGAAGGTCCCCAGAGATCACAATGAATCCTCTCTAAGGGGTTTGAAGCAACAAAATCAGAAGAAATAAACGGTAGTCTTGAACTCTTTCCAAGCTGACAGGAATCACAGAGCTTTGGAATGTCCTTATTGATGATGATAGAGTGTTTGCGTGATAATATCTGGAGAATCTGATGACTTGGGTGACCCAACCTTCTGTGCCAAACATCAGAACTTGTAGCTTGCTGTCTGGTTGAATAGAAGGTCAGAAACTGTGGATTCTCCAAGACATAGAGCCCCTTACTTCGGCTTCCTTGAGTGAGGAGCCTCTTTGTCTGTTTGTCCTTAATAGTAACCCGGTCACAATCAAAGGTTAGTTTGCAGGGGTAATCAGATGTGAGTTTTGAAACTGATAACAAGTTCTTAGTGATATCTGGACAAACTAGCACATCCTTAAGTGAAAGAGTACCTGTAGATGTTGTAAGGGCTACTGAACCGGTGTGGGAAATGGGAAGAAAGTCACCATTACCTACCATAACTTGATCAGATCCATGATAAGGTTGAGGTTCCTGAACATTCTGAAGAGAGTGAGTGATGTGAACAGATGCACCTGAGTCAGGATACCACTCATCACCTTGGTGACTCTGGTCAGTCAAGGTCATTGCAGCTAGAGCATTCTGAGTGTGTTCACCCTGATAAGAATGGTTGAACCGTTGCCAACACTTGTAAGCTGGATGACCATGACGACCGCATATTTGACACTGAACAGAGCGAGTATCTTGAGTGGCAGTAGAGGACTGTATCTGCTGGTGAAAACCTCGACCTCTTGTGGAATAACCTCCTCGGCCACGAAAGTTGGAGCCTCGATAATTGCTATAGCCACGTCCTCTGTTGTAGGAGTTTTGTCCTCTATAATCTCCTGAACGATCCTCACTTGTGAAAGCCTGGTGAGGAGTGACTGTTGTAGCTGTCTCAGTATAGGCTGTGAGTTTGTCTTCAAAACTGATGAGCTTGAAAGAAACATCATCAAGGCAGGGACCTGGAAATGTGTCCATAGTATTCTCGATAACAGTGGCTATGGATTCATATTCTTTGCCTAAACCCTTAAGAACTCCATATATTTTCTCAGATTCAGGAATAGGAGCACCAATAGAGTCTAACTGGTCGCATAGGGACTTGATTTCAGCGAGATAGGCAGTCATGGTCTTTGTACCTTTTACAGTAGTTTGGATACGCCGTTGAAGATCCAGTTTCCTTGTAGCCGAGACACGGTTGTATTTCTTGGACAGAGAATACCAGACTTCATGAGATGTGTGGAGACCATAGATAGATCGTAAGGCGTTCTCGGATAAGGTACCGTAGATCCAGGACTTAATGAGCTGATCTGCTTGCATCCACTTGCCATACTCTGGATTGTTAGCTTGATTAACCTGGTCGCCATTTTGGACAGTGATGGTCGGAGGTGGACAGAGTTGAGTACCGGTGACGTGACCCAACAACAGCTGACTGGAGAGAAATTGCTCCATTTGAAGCTTCCATAAGAGATAGTTATCATCGTTTAACTTGAGAGTGACAGCTTGAGTAACAGTGAGAGGAGAAGTTGAGTAAGGATCATGATTACCTTCCATGGCTCTGATACCATGTAAGGAGAAACAAAATGATGAAGAAGATAGAGATTTCTGAATAATACAACTTTATTTCTTAAGTAGAAAGATTACAAGAGGTTTGCTTATAAAGCAAGGACCCTGGTCAAGAATTAGGTTTGACGTTTACAAAAGGATCAATCTTGTTATGCCAACACAGCAAAGCGATTGTTGAGCTGGAGCATCTGAGGAAATTGCTGAGCAGCTTCCCTGCAACGGTAAGTGTACTCTGCTTTTGGTTCTTTTGTCTTCATCTCTTTTATCTTTGTTGCAGGTGTTAGCGACTGGGCTTGAGACTGATGATGGGCTTCAATGTTGATCAAGGCTTCAAGAGGCCTTGTGTTAATATTTTTTACAGTTGACATACAATGTCGGTTTCAGGCATTTCACTGTGCATGTTTATCCAGTTGGAAAGGGTTCTTGTGCCATATCTTGCTTCACGAAACCAAAGAGAAGCCGCAAAGATTTCTGTTTCATCGCACCTACTGTAGAAGAAGCAGTTCAATGGGTGGCCAGTTTTGCTGATCAACAATGTTTTATCAATTGTTTGCCACATCCTTTAGTCTCAAAGAAACAGGCTTCGTCTGAATTATTTTCGGTCCCCATCGATACTCATCCCGAGTTGGTCTTCAGGTGTAAGAGTGCACCCAAAATGCTTATCATATTGAACCCTAGGTCAGGGCCTAGACGATCTACTAAATTTTCACGATGTAGTGGAACCAATTTTCAATGTACCGTGTCCATCCTTTTTTTTTTTTAATTGGATGTCGTAGTCTATATCATCACATAGTTTCACCAAAAAACAAAACAAAAATTGATAGGAAGTTCGGACTATCGGGATTCATGGGATCAATCGGACATCGTGACAACAACTTTTTACTCGGACATTTCCAACTCATGGATTCAACCAGAAATATTATAGAAAATCGCAAATACCCATATTTCACCTCACATGCTTCATAAAACTCATTATAACCGAGTTTCTTATTTGATGGGACCAAACGAACAAAACAGAATAAAATAACCAAAAACATAGAAATCTTTTTAAAACCGATAAGAATAAATAAGCAATAGAAATGACAATGAATCATTTGACCAAACTTTTGTTAATTCGGAAGAAAACTTCCATGGCCAAATGAAGAAAAAAAAGCTTCTTGAAATTTTGGAAGAAGCAAACGATTGTGTTTCTAAGCCACCCAAGCTCTCCTTATATAGGATTTCACAAGCTTCTCTAAAAAGATAGGTATATGCCATATAATATCTTTTTTTTTTTTAAACTCGAACTAATAAGATATTCAGTAAGATATTATGCTTTTTTAAGGAAATGAATTAATTAATTAGCTTTAAATCGACCGATGGCATTTTTGTGAATAAGTCGAACTCCGAACCCAATTGTTTATTTTTGGCCTTGCCATGCCACACTTCCACGTCATCATTATCCGCCTCTAGAGCCCTCTCGTGACGACACGTCAGCAATCGCCCAAAATTACTTCTCATTTAAAGGTATATATTTAATCTCTAATTACATCCAAGGATTTTGTGGAAAACAAAGAAGATTTAGTCGGTTGCGAATTACTTTGTCAATGATTTTGCTGAGAGGATAAGCCGGAATGTGGTTTTATCCATGCTTACGATTATTATTTTCCCTCCATAATGAATGAATTTGCAATGTGTATCTTGTGATCAGAAGGTTGTTACTGCCAAGAATGTGTGATGTTATTAGCTGACACAATCTATCTCATTCCTTAGACTAGTGATTGCGTATTATCCCCTAGTTAGTGACTTCCAAACCTCCTTTGAGTAATGCTAGTTGAAGAATATGTGCTTTTAGTCTCTGAAGGTTCTCTGCACAAAGGACAAGAGACATCAACAGATATATCCTTAGTGTTTCATATGATCCCATGTTGAGAGTCTGTCGTGCATATCAAACCATATGGGCACACATCAGAAATTTTGTTATGATGATGGTGCATGTTTCTCTAGTTGAGAGTTTCTATTTATATCCTCATCTCCATTTCCAAAGGTTCTCATCCTCCATATCACATATCAACTTTCTTTTATGCTTCTCGATTTCAGCTTTCACTTTGTTCAGAATTTAGTTATGATATCGCATATTCCGGTGGGTTTGAATCATTTCATCAACTGTAGAGTTACTGATGCCAAGATCAATACAACCTCTGTGACCCAATATATCAAATAAAACTCCAATCGAAAACCAATGATCATACCAGAAGGATGTGTTACATCCACTGCAAATGTCTTTTTGTGCAAATGTGATAGGTCTAAGTTGTATCCCTAAAATAAAACTGTAAGTGCACAACTATATAGGTGTAGAATTTAGGGTATCCAACAAAGGATCTCAAGACTACGCAATAGATTTATAGATTCGAATTAAGCTAAGGAGAATGATTTCATGAAAGGCAAGTATTAATAAATGAGTGTGTAAACAATTGGAAGAAACAATAGGCTGGAGGAATTCTCAGAAAGTCAAGAATGCAAATCAATCAATAGTCAGGATTTAAATCAATGTTTTATAACTCGAAACACAAATATAAAGTTAACCAACTCTCGTTTCGGAAACTATCTATGTCTAACAACCTAAAAGCCAAACCTCTTTGCGAATTCATAGTTATTAAACATGCAAATCAATCAATAGTCATGATTTAATCGAAACACAAATATAAAGTCAACCAATTCTCGTTTCGGAAACTATCTATGTCTAACAGCCTAAAATTCAAACCTCTTTGCGAATTCATAGTTATTAAACATGCAATTAAATCAAGTTAGATTTGTTCACAAATTCCCTAAACCAAATCTCTTTGCGAATACATAATCTGCTCACCCTAGTTCTTTCGAGCTAATTAACCAACTCTCGATTTGCTAATCAACCTAATATCAATAAAAAAATAAGAACAACCTAGGATGGAGAACTAGAAGTTAAGAATTCCTAACTAATCAATCAACATAACAATCCATGAAATCTCTAATGATAAACTATAAACATAAATAGAATACTACCCATACATGATGATTGAGACAATAAACATGACTGAAGTAGAAAACATAAGATAAATCAACAGAATAAAATTGGTGTTCGAATTCTCTAGAGAACAACCCTAACTCTCTGGGAATAAAATAATGCATAGTCTAAACAATGACTTTAAAAATCTAATTATAATTTAAAACACGATTTGACATTTTTTGTAAATACGGAAAACTCTTTGGTAAAAGTACATATTTTTAATTCTCTTAAGAAGATGTGCATATTTTTTCCATATGCGGTGGCGACTGACACCAAGTGCAAACACAACCAGTGACCTTTGTGAAATCCATATATGTTGCAAAATTACTCTAAAGTTCCCAGAATCTCCAATCAAGTTTCAATCATGTTGAAACCTATAAAAGACTCAAAGGACTTCAAAAACATTAAAAAGACTCAATAACAAAGACATATACCATAGTTAAAATCACATAAAAATCATGATATATCAACTCCCACAGACTTAGGTTTTGTTTGCCCTCAAGCAAACAAAAAAAACAAGACATGAAAGAAAGATTTAGAAACTCATTTCGTCCTCATAACACCACATCAACAAGCACCATAGTAAGCCACATGAAAAACTTACCTGACAGAATCCAGTCCACCATGTACTTCCCATATACTTAGTAATTATCCCAAACAACTCCATGATCCAAGTGAGAAACTCAAATTCACCATATTGACCTCTATAAGATTAAGTGCAGTCTCATAGAGGGAGTATCGATCAAAGGACACATGAATCTTACCCAATCATTACCTAATCACACAGACTTTCTTCACTTATAGTTCATTTTCTCTCCCTTTTCTCACTTCAGCAACCGATTTTTCTCCATTGGATATCATTTTATTTTTCTATCGGCTGCTCTTCCCTTTTATTCAAGGTTTTATTTAGACATGTTTCCATGAAACAGAAGAGATAACAAGGGTAATTGCCACTCTTCCCTTTTGTTCACTTTGATGTTACTAACTTATCCTCAGATTATTCATTTTGAAGGGAAGATTAAGAAAACCGTACTCACGCAGACGAGTCTTTCAAGCCTGAAGGAGGAATTCGATCAAGTGTATGCCAAGCCCCAATATGAGAGAATTGAATTAGGTTAGGGGAGAAGTTAATAATGGATCCTCCAAAGACCCAAGAGGATATGGGTAACATTAGTAGGTTGATCTATCATATGGTTTTCCATTAATCTTAGATCTATGTAAAAATCATTCCAATGATTACTTAAGTTTCTGCAGATGTGGCTATTCCTCGAAAAATAATTGTTTCTTGCACAAGGGTTTGACTCAAAACGGACTGACACAACTGACTCTAAGAAAAATGAAAACAGTGTCAGAAATTACCTCCCCTACACTTAAGTAACACTGTCCCCGGTGTTATAGAAGCTTGGGCTCGGAAAAATCATAGTCAAATCCAAGATCAAATTGAGAAATCAGAAACATTACATGTACTCATGGAGAGTATCGACTGACACACAACAATGGTGTCGATTTACACCTCAACATTGGTTCGTCGCAATTTCGAGTGTGGTGTCGATCGATAATGAATGTGTCTCAACCCAATTCTTCGCTTTTTGACACATAAAACAAGGAAAAAACATAGAAAGAAAAGGGAAAAAATCAACTATGTGCAGGCTCACCAGTGGGTTGGCTCCCACTAAGTACTTGTTTTTAGTCATTAACTATACTTGGCACGAGATCAAGCTCTGAGAGGATTCAACATAGACAATGAGTACCTCTGCGAAACTCTCCTCATCCATGGTGGTGTATAGGCATCCTGATCATGAGATATACCAAGGAATAAGGGAAGAGAACCAGGGCGGGAGAAAATCTTGGGTGGAATAGAGCGTTTTCATGCATTCACAGCAATGCGGTTGAGAGGCGAAGGGTGAAAGGATACATACCCTTAATTTGGTGGAAGTGAGATGTTTGAAGCCTTCTGCTTAAGAGGGGTAGTAGGCTCTGAAGATGTTAAAGTAGATTCATATGAACCACCATCTTCGTTTCTCCAATATCTAGAAAATTGTCCTAACCAATCTGAACACATGGTTCCACCTCAACATTGAAGGTCTGTCCATCTATGGTTGATCTCTGCAGCTTGTCCATCTTGAAGTGCATATGCTTATCTTCAAAAATGGAGATCAATCAAACCATTCCTCACATCAATCATTGCTTCTGTTGTAGCCAAGAAAGGTCTACGAAGAATCAAAAGATCATCTAGTTCAACAAGATATTTCAGTACCACAAAGTCTGTTGGAATCAAGTAATCTCCAACTCTAATGGGAATGTCCTCAAGAACTCCTTCTGAAATCTTCTTCGTTTGATCAGCTAAAATTAAAGAGATTCTATTCGTCTGAAAATCCATTAGCCTCAACCTTACAACCACAAAGTATGTCATAAAGTTCACACCAGATCCCAAGTCACATAGAAAATGCTTAAATTGTCCTTGAAGATGGAACAATGTAGCACAAAGACTCATGAGTCTGGAATCTGATTCTGTAACACATCACTGACTTGTTTGGAGACCATCACAAACCCTTCTTTTAGATCTTCATCCTTAGAGATCATCTTCTTCGCACACTCTTCAAAAAGGAATGAATCCTCAATGAATAACAAGGGGAGGCTCAATAAATGCTTTTTCCATGGTTTCCTTGCATCGAGCCTCATCCTACTCCTATTTAGACTTCGTAAGAGCCTTAGGGAAGGGAATTGGTGGTTTGTATACCATATGGTGCTTATGGAGACTGTTTGACTCATCCAGGCTTGGTTCCGACAGAAACAAATTATGTGTCGATCGACACTGACTTCAAATTAGCCAATTCGGCCTTATGGATAGACGGGTGTCGATCAATGATGAGGTATGTCGAGCTCTATGTGTTGACTGAGGTTGATTTTGGTATGCCATAACTCGAAATTGAGTTTGTGTGAGGTGGGTGTCGCTTGATACTAGCAATGTGTCGATCAACACTGACGGTTAACACCAGTAATTCAATGTCGATATCTGTCAATTATGGTCCATTAAAACTCGAAAACTCAGGATTTTTCGTTAGTGTCGACCGATACCAGTCATAGGTGTCGATCGAAACCATGTCTACATCTTCGTACTCAACAATTTTTCACAGCCATTACTCTAATTTTTTACTCCTGATCTAGTTCATCTTCAACATAAACAGAGATGGTATTGACATTTGCAGCCTGAACTATCTTCCCTTTGACAATTGCTTCATTTCTAGTCAATCGAGCCTCAATATCGTCGACGCGATCTATGAGAGCCTCCAATTTCCCACTGAGATTATGATATATTGCACCTATCTTCCCAAGAAGATTCATTGTAAGCTTATGTTGTCCTTGAAAAAGTTGTTGCATCAGAGATTCGAGCTTTATCTCTTCGACTTGTGGAGTAGGAGTTTGGTATAAAGAGGTTTCATAGTTCCTGAAACCAGTACTCTGGAATGACTTCCAATATGTTGGATTAGAAGTGAACTGATATATCATGGTTTTTACCCATTTTATACCATGATATAGATGTGTTTTTAGTGTCTTTTGTGTTCGTTTAGAGTCTTTTACAGGTTTAATCAGGTTTGGAGCTAATTGGAGATATTTGGAGCATTTTGGGACTTTTGGGACGTTTTGGCCGAGAGCTTAACTCACTGTCCGATTTATTGATCAAGCATCGACCGACACACCTTGTGCATCGGTCGACACACTAGCGAGATGGACCGTACGCGTCGGTTTAACAAGTTATGAAGATTTGCAAAGAAGCCCAGAATAGTTCCAGTATTTACACAGAAGCCCCAGCCGAGATTAGACCTATATATAGAGGATTTTGGTGTTTAATTTACTTACGCTTTCATACTTAGAGCTAAGAGATTTTTAGAGCTTTTGGGGCTGATCTATTTCCTGTATTCACTTATTTTGGAGAAGATTTCGAACCCCTTTGATATTTTATTCTCTTATATGCAATCTATTATTTCTATGATTATGTTTTCATCAATCATGTCTGAGTAGATCCATAGTTAAGTTTAGGGTTTCTCATTAGGGTTTGATGACTTGCTAGACTTGTTTAATTCAGTTAAGGATTCATATGATTAGAATGTTCTTCAAACTAAATTATGCTTAAAGCTAGTTCTAACCTGATCAATTAGAATCTAGATCTTAGGTTGCTAAATTCGACACGAGAGTGTGTTTTAGAATCTGAACTATTTAGGTTGAGCAATTAAATTATTCGCAAAGAGATTTGGTTTAGTTTATTTGTGAACATATCGAACTTGAACTTAATGCTAGTTTAATCTGTTAGTAATTGCAAAGAGATTTGGATTACTGCACTTAGACTTAAAGAGTTTTCGCAAAGAGATTTGGTTAATTCTATTTCCGTGATTTGAGTTCTAGAACTGAGGTTAATTAGATCCTGACTGATTAACTTGTCTGCTTGTCTGATTTCCTGAGAATACACTAGGCTTGACGCTTTTAGTTTATTGCTTTCAAAACCAACTTGCTACTGTTTACTTCCTTGCTTCGCAATTTATTTACTTCACCATCTGCTTATTTCTAGTATTAATCTCTACGTTTCTGATTCTATTGAGACCAAGTGTCCCTGTGGATTCAATAACCCTATATACTACATTGACGATACTGTGCACTTGCAGTTTAGAATAGGGTAAAACTTAGAACCTATCAAGTTTTTGGCGCCGTTGCCGGGGACTCTTAGAGTCTTCGATAGGACCGAACTTAGGGTTTTTACTAGAAATTTTTCTTTTTGTTTTTGCTTTTTTTCGTTTTATTTTTATAATTTGCTAAACTTTTCTCTATTTCTTTCTGTCGCAGGTACGACTTTCGCCTTGCGTCGATCGTTGCATCCCTTGCGTCGATCGTCACTCGGCGATTTGAGATTGAATCGATCGTTGCACTGACAGCATCGATCGTTGCTGGACGATTACAGACAGTTTATGCCAACGCAGAAAACTCGAAGTAATCCGAACTCGAGCTTAGTTAATCTCGGACTAGAGGAACTTGGACGTCTAGAAAGAACTATCAGAAGAGAAAAGAGAGAGAGAATGGTACGAGAACGTCTGATCTTGATACCAGATGCTGAAGGTACCCTGAGGGACCAAGATAACAACCCGTACAATGCTGCTGGGCATCGGGTTGATGCTGAAGGGAACGTGATCCCTGACCCACCTGAGCCACAACCGCATGCGCAAGGTCAAGCTCAAGGTAGACAGATGATTGTCCATGAAAGGACTTTGGCTGACTACAATAGACCAGATGAGTTTCATAGGAACCGAACAACCTTAGTACTTCCTGGTTTCGAGAGGGAGGATTTTGAGATCAAGACCATCTACTACTCGCTGCTGAAACAGAATGCTTTCCAAGGACATCCAACAGAGCAGCCTATGGACCACATTGATTCATTTGAGGACTTAATCAATGGCATGAAGTACGATGGAGTTTGCCAAGATTATCTGTTCCTTAAGCTCTTTCCTTACAGTCTCGCTGGAGACGCTAGTGCATGGCTGAAGCAACTGGCACCTGGTCAGTTTACCACTTGGGCAGCACTGAAAAGTGAGTTCCTGAGACATTTCTACGATGATGCGCGTTCAGACCAGTCCAGACAGGACATTCTCACATTTTCCCAAGGAGCTGTGGAGCCTTTAAAAACTGCTTGGATGAGATTTAGGAAGTATCAGCGTGACTGCCCACACCATGGATTCAGTGAAGTCACATTGCTAGGTATTTTCTTCAGAGGCATAGATCTGCCATATCAGTCTGCGCTGGATAACTCCAGTAATGCTAACTTCAACACCACGACTCCTACACAAGCTAAGCAGTTGATTGAGAACTTAATAAGCAGCAACAGTTGCAAGACTATGGATGAGAGGAGGAAGAAATCTGGTGGAAGTGTTGATATCTCAGAGATGGCTGAATTGAGATCAAGGATGGACAAAATCTGCAATCTTCTAAGTGAAAAGAAACTGTCCACTTTGCTCAAGAAGTAGAAGTAATCCAGACTGAGGAGGACACTCAGGAAGAAGATGTGAATTACATCGGAGGATCTGGTTTCCAAGGAAACAGATTTGGATATCAATCTGGGAACATATTTTCCGGTGGAGGACAGAAGGGTGCCTTCACAGGCAATCAGAACTCTTCAAGCTTTGGACAGACTAGTAATTTTCAGAAGCCTTATGGACAAAGTGCTCAGAGAACCTACGGATCTTCATCTTATCAGACACCTCCTGCAGCCACTGCTTTTGAGACTAGGATAGAAACAATGTTGGAACAGGTGCTGGAGAGCCAGAACAAGATTTCTGTGGACAGTAACAAGAAGCTGGATGCAGTTTATGAGAATCTCAATGGGAAGTTTGAGACTCTAAGCACTCATGTGAAGCAGCTGGACACTCAGGTGAATCAGATTTCCAGTTCTATGAAGGGAAAAGGAGTTGCAGACACTCACATTAAGGCCTAGTCTGTGTACATTAATGATGGGTCTCAACAAGGTGAAAAATTTGAGCTAAGTACGGCTGAATTGGTAGAGGAGGAAGAATTTTCGGATTTTGGAGAAAAACTCTCGGGTGAAAGTTGTGAACACAGAGTTGCAACGATCGACACACCCTTAGTGTCGGTCGTTGCAGGGCGAGAACAGACATAACTGTCGGATGATAATGGCATAGATGCTGAGTTGGAGCTTGATCACTTATTTACTGGAGTCTCTGAGATCTCTCAAAAGGAGATTTATGCGCAGATTGTTAGACAACACTCCTCAGTCTCTGAAGTGATTAAACAAGAAATTGAAGAGCTTAAGAAGCTAGAGGAGAGTGGTGAAGAATTGGAAGAAATTCCAACTTCTGATGATCCACCTTATCATCCCTGTGTGCAGAGGTACTTAACAGGATGCTGCCTTTAGATGAAGAGCTGAGAGACTGGGTGATTATAGTTCCCCAACACATTAGTGAGGTGCTACTGAACAAGATCCCGAAGAAGCTGCCTGACCCTGGAGTCTTTGTGCTTGATTGCTCTATCTTCGAGGACAGTTTTAGACGCTCTCTGTGTGACTTAGGAGCTGCTGGAAGTATGATGCCTTATTCTGTGGCAGAGAAGCTGGGGATGCTGGATTTTTCTCCTACTAGGACCTCTCTTGTCCTAGCTGATCAGTCTATACGAGTTCCAGAAGGACTCTTAAAGGACATTCCAGTAAGGGTCGGAAACTACTTAGTTCCGACAGACTTCCTTGTGCTGAAGTATGACTGCGATCCTGATGAAGCATTGCTGCTTGGAAGACCATTCTTGGCTACAGCAGGAGCTGTGATTGATGTTAGACAGAGTCTAATAGACCTCCACCTGGGAGATGAGCTGCTGCGAAATGAGATGGAGAAGCTGCGAAAGCCACTGATAGATGGGCAGACATTCACAATCATGGATGCAGATGATGAGCAGCCGGATGAGACTGTGATTCTAGATCCTGGAGCACATTTTACTCCATCTTTTCTTGGGCATGAGCATTCTGCAACAGCCTATTCTCCACCTTGGATGAGGAGACTTGAACAGAGACAGAAAAAGTCTCTGTCAGGTTCTCTTGGTGCCTGAAAGATCTTGTGCGTCCGGTCAAGCTAATGACCTTAAACAAGCGCTGAGTGGGAGGCAACCCACTGTTAGGTTTAGTTGTTTTTCTTTCTTATTTTTGGTGTTTTTCTTAGGATTTCACGTTTTTGTTTTTGTTTTTGCTAAGTTTCAGATGCAGAACTCGAGTCTGGAGATGTGTGACGATCGATGCACCTGTGCATCGGTCGTTGCAAGGAGATTTGACGAAGAGGGGTAATCGCATTGTGACGATCGTTGCCCCTACAGCAACG
Source organism: Orychophragmus violaceus (assembly GCA_030180135.1). Classification (NCBI taxonomy): domain Eukaryota; kingdom Viridiplantae; phylum Streptophyta; class Magnoliopsida; order Brassicales; family Brassicaceae; genus Orychophragmus; species Orychophragmus violaceus. The sequence goes on from CM058240.1 coordinate 20,374,747, forward strand.
ATCGTTGCACCCACGACCAGGTAAGTGCCTTAAACCCTTTCTCTTCTCTTTTCTTCCTCATTTCCGATTGTCCGTACACCGAAAGCTCCACACCCAAAAATCAAAAATTCTCATCATTCTTCTTTGTTTCGATTGCTTATACTTCCTATTTCACACTCTAAACCCCTGTCTTTCACTCATATCTCAAGAATCCAAGGTAATGAATTTCTATTTCTCAAATTTTCGGATTGAATATTAGGGTTTTAGGGTTTGAGATTTTTGAACTGAAAAGTTGATGATGCATGCGTAATTAGACCGATCTAGGGTGATGAGTTATGATTTTGAACTGGTTTGAGGCAATGTGGCTTGGATTTGAACTGATTTTGATGATTTGTTTGCGGCAAAATCGCCTTGCAACGGTCGTTGCTCTCGAGCAACGGTCGTTGCTTTGCGATTTTGGGAAATGTTCGATAAACTGAAATCGCCTTGCAACGATCGATGCCTTACTGCGACAGAGGTAAAAACCCGAGAGAACTAACCATTCCATTAACAAATTTTTATTTTCTTTCTTTTAACCAATCCCTTGCTTGACACTACTGGGGACAGTGTGTCTTAAGTGTGGGGGAGGTTCTACTAATTACTTTCTTTTGTTTTCTTAGAGTCAGTTAAATTTTAAAAAAAAAAATTTGTTTTTGGAGTCAAAATTTGTTTAAGTAGGAAACAATGATTTTTTGAGAAGATTAGCAGCATTTGCAGGAACTTAAGTAACCATTGGGATGAAGCTGCAGATTATCTATGACTATTAGAAAACCCAGACACAGATCAGCCTACTAAGAACACCCACATCGCTTCAGGTATCAGAGGATCTTTTACTGACTTCAATTTAATCCTGACTTTAGATTTCTCACCTAAGGGCTTGGTATACTTTATGTCGGACTCCCTTGTTGGTTCTGACACAGCCTGTAAACCTGTCCTATCTAGTTCCCTTCTCCCTTTCCATAAAGTAAAAAAAAAAAAGATAATAAACTGCGGATGAGTTAGTAACTCCGAAGTGGTCATGGGAATGGTAGCAAACACTATTTTCTCTCATGTGATCCATGGAATGTGTCCAAAGTACACCCCATAACGGGAAGAACACTGATAAGAAAAAATAAAATGATACCCAGTGGGGAAAAATCAGTTGTTAAGGAAGGGAAAGAGAAGAAAGGGATTAGAGAAAGACAGTTTGGTGGTCTAGAGCTGGCAAGGTAAGAATCCATGGGCCTTTAGATCGATACCCCTTAGGTGAGACCGCACTTAAATATATGCAGAAGTCAGTAGGGAGAATTTGAATGCGTGAATGTGATTGTGGCGTTTACTTAGGACAGTTGCTAAGTGTGGGGGAAGTATATGTCGGTCTTGATGTCTGTGGATTGATTCTTTCATGTGGATTACTAAGGGGAATCTGAATGCTGCTGCTTCTAAGACAAAATGAGTTTCTGAAGAGTTTTCAAACCTCTTCACTGCATTTTAGTTCTCTGTTTTGCTTGAGGGCAAGCAAAGGCTAAGTGTGGGGGAGTTGATATATCATGGTTTTTACCCATTTTATACCATGATATAGATGTGTTTTTAGTGTCTTTTGTGTTCGTTTAGAGTCTTTTACAAGTTTAATCAGGTTTGGAGCTAATTGGAGATATTTGGAGCATTTTGGGACTTTTGGGACGTTTTGGCCGAGAGCTTAACTCACTGTCCGATTTATTGATCAAGCATCGACCGACACACCTTGTGCATCGGTCGACACACTAGCGAGATGGGCCGTACGCGTCGGTTTAACAAGTTATGAAGATTTGCAAAGAAGTCCAGAATAGTTCCAGTATTTACACAGAAGCCCCAGCCGAGATTAGACCTATATATAGAGGATTTTGGTGTTTAATTTACTTACGCTTTCATACTTAGAGCTAAGAGAATTTTAGAGCTTTTGGGGCTGATCTATTTCCTGTATTCACTTATTTTGGAGAAGATTTCGAACCCCTTTGATATTTTATTCTCTTATATGCAATCTATTATTTCTATGATTATGTTTTCATCAATCATGTCTGAGTAGATCCATAGTTAAGTTTAGGGTTTCTCATTAGGGTTTGATGACTTGCTAGACTTGTTTAATTCAGTTAAAGATTCATATGATTAGAATGTTCTTCAAACTAAATTATGCTTAAAGCTAGTTCTAACCTGATCAATTAGAATCTAGATCTTAGGTTGCTAAATTCGACACGAGAGTGTGTTTTAGAATCTGAACTATTTAGGTTGAGCAATTAAATTATTCGCAAAGAGATTTGGTTTAGTTTATTTGTGAACATATCGAACTTGAACTTAATGCTAGTTTAATCTGTTAGTAATTGCAAAGAGATTTGGATTACTGCACTTAGACTTAGAGAGTTTTCGCAAAGAGATTTGGTTAATTCTATTTCCGTGATTTGAGTTCTAGAACTGAGGTTAATTAGATCCTGACTGATTAACTTGTCTGCTTGTCTGATTTCCTGAGAATACCCTAGGCTTGACGCTTTTAGTTTATTGCTTTCACAACCAACTTGCTACTGTTTACTTCCTTGCTTCGCAATTTATTTACTTCACCATCTGCTTATTTCTAGTATTAATCTCTACGTTTCTGATTCTATTGAGACCAAGTGTCCCTGTGGATTCGATAACCCTATATACTACATTGACGATACTGTGCACTTGCAGTTTAGAATAGGGTAAAACTTAGAACCTATCATGAACCCATATGATTTTTGATTGCCTGTAAAGTCACCTCTGCTATTATGAAATTCAACTTTATTGATGTAGTTCACATCTTTCTCAAGAGCTTCCACCTCTGAAGCAAATTGGATTGTCTTCTTCCCCAAAATATGACTATGATTCAAGTTCAATTTAGCATTAACTGCAACAATCTCACATCCATCAATGCTTGCAGCTTGTCTCTTCAAATATGTGTTCTTTGTATTATTGATAGAAGCCAAGTTTTCAATAAGCACATGAGAATCTTCGGGATACCTCGTGTTGAAGTTTCCATTGCATGCAGCATTCAGAGCCATATAATATCTCCAATTGATACATCTGAATAAGGTTCTTAGCAATTGACTCTCACTAACACCATTATGTGAAAAGTTTCTCTAATAAGCCTTGAATCGGATTCAAGCGATTTTAAAAGCTTCTTTGGATCATGCTTGAATGTAGAGATCATTTTTCTAAGCTCATTAGACTTAACATCATCATAAAAGTTGTTGAAGAATGCATTCTTGGTCTGTTCCCAGGTTGTCAGAGATCCTGGTGCTAACTGCTTCAGCCAGTAGGTTGCTTCTCCAGCAAGAGAGTGAGGAGAAATCTTGTATAATAGGTAGTCATTGAAGATGCCAGTGTACTTCATGCTCTTGAGGAAGTCCTGAAACCTCTCAATATGGTCCATAGGATGCTCATTGGGAAGTCCATGAAACTGATGCTGCCCAACCATAGTGTAGTAGGCAGTCTTGAGCTTGAAAACATGCCTTTTGAAAGTATGCAGTTAAATCGCAGATCTATTCGCGTAGAAGTGATTGGGCATGTTGTAATCAGAAAGGGTACGCTCGCGACCACCTGCTCATGCCACAACTTATGCAAGCTTCATATCTCCTGCACCTGCATCGACTTGTACACAAATGGGGTTTCCTTCCCCATCAGGTGTATGCCCTTGTGCGTTGCAGATATAACCCTCTTGGTCTCGTAAAATACAAGCTTCATCATGTCTCAAGATCACAAGATCTATCATTTTCATTGGTCGTTTAAGCATGTAATGGTGCTCGAGCTGTTGGATTGTTCGGTTGATCCTGATTCAATTCTCATATTGATATCAACCTAAACATGCATCAGATCTAGGTGTTCTTATTTAGAAACAATATGATCTCACCTTTTACCTGTTTGTTTGCAGCGGAAGGAATAGAACAGGTCAGATCAGAGAGATACACCGAGGGATGAATCCTCCAAAGGCTCACACACGCTTCACAAGGAAATGGCTGCTAGACCAAGCAGGAGAGGAGGCGCAGGAAGAGAGGAGGGAGGCGCAAATCAGCTGAGAAATTAGAGAGCTTTAGGTCAAGTTTTATTCATTAAAACTCCCTTTAGTTCTCATGGGCTTTTGGGCCCAATTCTCAGTTCTGATTAAATCCCATGGATTTAATCAGGCCCTTTATTCTCTCTAAGTACAGTAAATGCCTAGCACTTTTACCATACTTCTGCTAAACCGTTCCTTCGTATTTTCCCGTTAGCTTAGGCGTGTGACCCATATGGGATCATACAATAAAGGCAATAAGTCCAAGACTTATAGATCATGAGCGGACTCTAGCAAGCCATCATGACCCCCAGCATTGTATGACTTATGTCTGATCATTGACATACTCTTACTTTCTAGAGACAGTACCGAGATTACTGGACACAATTCCAACAATCTCCCACTTGTACTGGAATCTCTGTATTCATAATCCTTTTGTCTCAATATCTCGATTAGTCATAAGGCAAGATTGGTGTCATCCTTATAAAGCCTAATCTTGTTCATCGGACTCTGATTTGATACTGACAATCCAAACGACTCGGGAAAGTCCGTTTGAGCATGGCCATGCGTTTTCCAGTATTCAAATCTCCGATTGGCCTAGAGATATTCACTCCATTTATATTGGAGGGACAAATCCCATCTTGTTCCATCACTGTAAACTACTCATTTCATGATGTACCCAAACAAGGTCCTTATAACTATCGCAAAACGATAGCGTTTAGACAATGATCAAAGTGCATCAGTCCATGTGCAGTCACATGCATGCGAACTCAGGTCTAAGGACTATACTCTATAGTCGTAGTAAGAATCTCTTATGACACAGATATAAATATCCTGAAGAGTTCTTATAAGCGGGTCTTGTCCGGTCGTATGTTCCCCAACATACACCTATGTACTGACTTTGATGCCGCGCATCTATGACACACTAAGACTTTGTCATAAGTCACGTACCAATCCAGTCTCACACGGTTGTTGGTGTTCCAATTTCAACAACCTTCGACTAGGGACAGGATGATATAAACCATCTATCAAATATAGGGTCTTATGACCAAGCTAAATGACTTTGATGACTCAAGATCAAGTAATTTACTTCGATGACCTATAAAATGGTTCATTTCATTTTGGAACGATTATTTCATCACAGTTAAAATAATCTTGAAATAATAATTTCATTAAACATCATTATATGTTTTACAAGAACATATCAATAACTAAATAAAGCCCTTTACTAACTCCCACTGAAATTAAGACTACATCTTAATTTCACTTATCCTACAGCAACAGTCCACGACTCGTGCTTAGGCTCAAGGAGTGGCTTCGTTAATAGATTAGCAACGTTCTCATTCGTTGAAACTTGCTGATCTACTTAACATCTCTGTCATTTATCTTACGGGATAGGTTATTCCACTAAGTGTTTGGATCTTTGATGTGCAGCTAGTCTCATCTAAGCTGGGAATCACATCAAGTTCAGTGATGAACTATTCTTTCCAAACAACCTCTTTCGCCGCTTCCCAAGCTGCGAATCATTCAGTTTAAGTCATGGAGTCAGCAACAGTGCCGTGCACCGCCAGACAGACACAAGACATATCCGGACTGTGACCGGAAATCATCTTTGTCTGTTGGAAACTTGCCTTTCAGACTCTATCGACTTGTAGCACCTCACTTTCTTCTTTACCTAAAGAACTTATCCTTAGTATTCTTCAAATACTTTAGAATATTCTTTACGGCAATCCAGTGATTCTTTGCTGGATTTGACTGGTCCTTACTTGTTTTGCTTAACATTAAAGCAATATCAAAACAAGTACGTGTCATGGCATACATGATAGATCCAATTGCCGTCGCATATGAATCCTATCCATGCATTCAAGCTCAGCAGTTATCGTAGGACACTGCTTCTTGCTTAACGTATTGCCATGTGACATTGGCTTAAAAACCCTTCTTGAAGTGCTGAAAACGTGTAGGACTTTGTCAATTTAAGAATCCTGACTTTGTCCTACCAGCTCTTCTGGATCTCTATCTTTAGATCCAGAATCCAAGACTTTCGTGGCTTTACCCATGTCAATCACTAAACCAACTCCCAAGCCAGTCCTTTACCGACTACAGCATTGGGACGTTGTTTCCGAGAATCAGTATGTCATCGACATACATTTTGAGAAATGCAATATCGCTCCCACTAATCTATTAGTAAACGCTCAGTTCCATTTCGTTCCTGTTCAAGTCAAAACCTTGACTACTTCAACAGAACGAAGATTCCAACTCCGATATGTTTGCTTCCATCCATGAATGGATCGATGAAGCCAAATTACACAAAATGTAATTCTTCGGAGTCCGGGCTCACTTCTTTGAATTTCGCAGATTTGTCGTTTTCAATGATCATCAGATCATTCGAACTTACAATGATCATCAGGTTCAACTAATGACGAGAATTCACTCTCGGATTAGCGACTGACTCTTTCATATCTGCGAACTTCAGGCTCTACAGGTGCAGATTTCAATGATTATCAGGTTCAATTAATAACGAGAAATCACTCTCGGATTAGTAACTGATTCATTCATATCTCCGAATTTCAGGCTCCACGGGTGTAGATTCTACAGAAATCTGTAAATTCATCCGTTGCTCTCCCTCAACAGGTTGAGCAGCCTCCTGTATATCTCGAATTACTTCGAGTTATATTTTTACTCCCACTGTTCTTCTTGGAAAGTAACTTCCCTTCTTAGAAAACAGATTGGACGTAAAAGTAACAAGCCTTAGTTTCTCTAGGACAACCAGCGAAGTAGCACAACTACAAATACTCAGTAAAGACAAATTTGGATCGATTCCAATCCACATTAACGTGGTGTCTTTCAACCGATATTTGTGGAACTATTTTAGCGTAAACTTAGATATTTCTAGAGCGTTATTCTTAAAATATCATGGAAGATTCGTGTGACTCATCTTTAATCATTTCTAATAAGATCTGATTCTTTCTCTTAGAAACACCTTCAGGTTTTCAGGAGAAATGAGCTGTGAAACGATTTCACACTCATTAAGATGATCACACAATCAATGACTTAAGTATTCTCACTCGTGATTTAATTCAGAGTCTTAATACTTTTGTCATTCAGATCCTATACTTCATTCTGGAACTCTTTCGACCATGTCAAAGAATTCCGACTTGTGTCTCATCAAATGAACACAGTCACACTCACTGAAGTAATCAGTAGAGACAATGAAGTACAGGAAATTTTTCTCTGGCATTACTGCTCATTGGGCCACATACATCAGTATGTTCTAGGTCCAATAAGCCTTTGGGCCTTTCTCTAGCTCGGCTAAGATAGGCCCTTTTTTTTTTTTTTCTTTTGGTCCAGTAAACAGAATTCAAGTCTCATAAGATATCTTATCAAATGAGCCCAACAGTCCATGACTATGGGATTTCTGAATCCGACTTACTCTATGTGACCAAGACTTTTATGCCAAGAAAAATCAGGTTTAATTCATTAGATTTAAACCAATTCGGTATTTATGTTATTTTTAGGCAGTCTTTGGTTTAAGATATAAAACCCATTCCATGAATAGGGTGCTACAATTAATATTTCATTAAGATCAAAAGAACAAAACTTGTCTTTTATCAAAATGAAAAACATTCAAATTCTTACAAGAAAATGAAAGACAATTCTGCTTAAAGCAGGTACATTGTAGCAATTACTTAATACAAAACCAAGCCTAAAAGGGATCTATAAGTGAAAACCCTACGGCTGAGGCAGCATCCCAAGCTCCTTCTAGACATGTAGTTTCACTTGCCCTTCCTTCAACGTTCTACTGTTGCTTAGGCTCTGCATATTATCACAAATATCAGTGCCACAACCAGTATTCAATACCTTTAAGGTAGAACTTGAAGTAATAACATGAATACCTGAGGAAGTAGTCTCATACTTTGACTTTAACTCCTCATCATCATCCATGAATTTAATGCAATCTCTCTTCCAATGCCCTATCTCTTTACAGTAGCAGCACTTACCAACGTAAGAGGTATCTGACTTGAGCTCAGAAGACACACGCTTGCCATGATTCAAAATCTGGACAACTTTGTCTTCACTCTTGTCAGTACTAGGTTTCATAAACCTACCCTTCACGTTTGGCTCAACCGTCTTGAGCATATTATGCAGTTCAGTCAGCGTCTTCGTTAAGCCTTTCTTGATATAGTTCTTCCTAAACTTATCATAGCTTGACGGCAGTGACTGCAGAATGATCTCAGTTGCCAACTCTTGGCTAACTGGATAATCCAGTTTCCTCAGGTTATCAATGTAACCCATCATTTTACTGACATGAGGACTCACTGGATTATCATTTGGTAGCTTGCAGCTAGTGAGAGACTTAACCAACCGGTATCTCTCCACTCTTATCTGCTCCTGAAATTTCAATTTCAGGCTGCTGATCATCTCTATTGGCGACTCTATGTTCTCATATTGCTCCCGCAAGTCTGAGTCCATGGTAGCCAATATCAGATCATGCACATCTACCGAATCATTATAATGCTTATTCCAAGCATTATATACTGCATGGGAGGCATTGGACCCGATCCTCACGGGGAGAGTTCTCTCAAGAACATAGTTCTTTCTCTCCTGCCTGAGGACTAGCCTCAGGTTCCGCGACCAAGTCAAGAAATTTGATCCGTTCAGTTTGTCCTTTTCAAGAACAGACCGGATCGAGAAAGTGTTTTGATTGTTTGTGCTAGGCATGACTGAAATATAAGATAAAAGGATTTTAGTTATTATGTTCAAAATGACTAATCTCGTATTAAAAATTTAATATGATTAATCACGCATTATATTCAATAACATCAGTTACCCTCAATAGAATATAATGATTCCAAGATCCACATATAACTAAGATTAAAGTGGGCCACTGGCCGTCACCCAACCTTAGCTTATATCGGTAAGCCCTATATCGGCTAATTATATCCGTGATATAACTCTTGGTTGTGAATCTGGGCCCGAGGCCCAATCCACTCTGATGTCTCAAGGCCCGGGACTCCCGATGGCCTAGTCAAGAAAACCGGACTATACAGTCATGTAATCATTAATGTCTGGGACTCCCAATGACATTTATGAATCACAAACCGTCTTACCCACGCAAAAACAGACATCCTCACACTGTAAGGCCATGAATGCAATTGAATGGGCTTTGACAGCTGACATAGCCTGGACAAGACATCCAACGCTTGATATTATTTGAGGTTCGTAGGTTTATTAAAATCATTCCCAAAATAGAAGATTACTATTTCGGGAAACTTTCTATTTATGGAAACCTACTATTTTTAGAAACTTTCTAAAATTGGAAACTTTCTAAAACCGGAAACTTTCTAACTTTAGAAACTTCTTGAAATCCAAAACCCGCAAATTCAGAAACTTCTATTTTAAGAAACTTTCTAATTATAAAATTTCGGAAACTTTAATTTAAAACGACTTTATAATTTTATAAAATAGTTTTTAAATTAATCTGAAGAAAGACTCAATTAATGGCCCAATTGTTTTAACTTCTTGGCCCGAGGCCCAAGAATTGGTCCATGTCCAAGACATGACCCAATTGTCCAATTAATTGACATAACCGGTCTGGTTCATTAAAACTGGTCTAACCAAGTTTCAATTACTACGATGACCACAATTGTCAACCGGTTATTTACTAAACCGGAATTTCTCAATTTATTTGGTCCAACCAAATCAAATTAGAAATTCCTAGTTTAGGCACTAAATCCAATATTTCTTTCGACATTGGATTTCTTATCCCGGTTTAACCATATTTTAATAAACTTATTAAAATCTGTTTATTAAACCAGAACGTTGATTTTTAATCAAATTTTAAACCGAGCCTTAAACCGAACCGAATTGGTCACGAATCAAACCGAGTTGGTCGTGACCTAGTTTCCATCCAAGAAACTCACATCCAGCCGCTCAGCCGCGAGCCGGTCGATCCGAGATCGAGGACGGTCGGGACGAATCAGCTGGACGTTCGGGACGGGACAGGGACGGCTCACCGGACGGACGCACGCGACCGTATGGACGCTCGGCTGTGACGCGATCGGGACGAGTGATCGGTCGTGACGCGACGATCGATCGCGATCGTATGAACCGATCCGATCCGACCATCGTGCGTCCGACCCGCGATCCCTCCGTCTGACCGGCCATCTTCGCCCGCCCGGTCTCTCGGCCGTGATCACTAACCGGCCAAGCCGGTCGATCACCCTTGGCCAATCAACAAAACCCGAGTCATATAGCTCGGTTTTGTGATTCAAGTGTTTGTTCAGGATTTAATTCAGTTTCTTATGTGTTTTTCTTATCAGTAATGGATTCAAAACACATCTAAACAGATTAAACAACCTAAACAATGAATCTAAACAAGAAATCCTAAGAACCTGGCTCTGATACCACTGTTGGATTGTTCGGTTGATCCTGATTCAATTCTCATATTGATATCAACCTAAACATGCATCAGATCTAGGTGTTCTTATTTAGAAACAATATGATCTCACCTTTTACCTGTTTGTTTGCAGCGGAAGGAATAGAACAGGTCAGATCAGAGAGATACACCGAGGGATGAATCCTCCAAAGGCTCACACACGCTTCACAAGGAAATGGCTGCTAGACCAAGCAGGAGAGGAGGCGCAGGAAGAGAGGAGGGAGGCGCAAATCAGCTGAGAAATTAGAGAGCTTTAGGTCAAGTTTTATTCATTAAAACTCCCTTTAGTTCTCATGGGCTTTTGGGCCCAATTCTCAGTTCTGATTAAATCCCATGGATTTAATCAGGCCCTTTATTCTCTCTAAGTACAGTAAATGCCTAGCACTTTTACCATACTTCTGCTAAACCGTTCCTTCGTATTTTCCCGTTAGCTTAGGCGTGTGACCCATATGGGATCATACAATAAAGGCAATAAGTCCAAGACTTATAGATCATGAGCGGACTCTAGCAAGCCATCATGACCCCCAGCATTGTATGACTTATGTCTGATCATTGACATACTCTTACTTTCTAGAGACAGTACCGAGATTACTGGACACAATTCCAACACGAGCATGGTGTTGATCAAAGCCAAAATTGGTGTCGATCAACGCTTCCAGTCTTAATCGACAACATCAAGTGTTTGCGAGTCCAATTCTACGAGCTTTCGATCGTGTCACTTGAAACACCAAAGAAAAGAGACAAAACACATGAGTAACAAAAGAAAAGAAAAATCATAATCGAAACTCTAATATATTAGCGCTCAAAGAGGCCCAGAGCAACGGCGCCAAAAACTTGACATGTCCAAGTTTTCTCCCTAAGATCTAACAGTAAGTATACAACTATATCATTGTAGTACTAAGGGTATCGAACAAAGGATCTTAAGATTGTGCAATAGATTTATAGATTCAAATTAAGCTAAGCAAAATGAGTGTACTGAAAGCAAGCAATAATAAACAAGTGTGTAAACAACTAGAAGAACTGCTAGGCTTAGGGAATTCTCAGGAAGTCCGGAATATAAATCAGTTAATAGTCAAATTCAAATCAATGTTCTAGAATTCGAAACACAAAGATAAAGTCAACCAACTCTTGTTGCGGAAATTATCTATTTCTATTAACCAAATATCTTTGTGAATTCAAAGTTATTAAACATGAATTTAAATCAAGTTCGATTTGTTCACAAATTCCCTAAACCAAATCTCTTTGTGAATATGTAATCTTCTCACTCTAGTTCTTTCTAGATAATTAACCATCTCTCGATGTGCTAATCAACCTAATATCAATAAAAAAATAAGAACAACTTAGGATGAAGAACTAGAAGTTATGAATCCCTAACAAATCAGTCAACCTAACAATCTCTAAAATCCCTAATGAAAAACCTTAAACCTAACAAGAAAATTACTTATCCATGATGATTGAGACAATAAACGTGACTGAAGTAGAATGCATAAGAGAAATCGATAGAATAAAACTTAGGTTCAAATTCTTTGGAGTACATCCCCAAGTCTATGCTACAAATCTCTCTGGGAATAAAATAATGTGTACCCAAAAATGGCTTTAAGAACCTAATTATAGTTTAAAACTTGATTTTGTCTTTTTATAAATAATGAAAACTCTTGGGTGAAAGTGCAGATTTGCAATTCTCTTAAGAAGTTGCACAATTTTTTTGTCCATATGTGGTGTCGACCGACATGAGAGTGGTGTCGACCGACACCAAGTGCAGACCCAACCAATGACATCTGTGAAATCCATATATGCTTCATAATTACTACAAAATCTCATATAATCTCCAATCAAGCTCTAATCATGCAAAAACATGTAAAAGACTCAAAGAATCCAAAAACACTAAAATGACTCAATATGAAAGATATATATATCATGGTTAAAAACCAACAAAACCATGATATATCAAACTGCTTTGCTATATCTCTCTTAAGTATTTTTCCTCCACATCCATGATCCTTTCACACTTTTTTTCATTGACTTCCTAGAAGCTTTTCTTGCGGTTTAAATAAATGTGAGCGCACTTTCCCAAAGAGATGAGTTTGAGAGTAGTCGCCATATCTTCTCTAACCCACATATCAGATTTGTTTCTTTCAAAGTTTTTGCCCGAGTCCTCCCTCCCTCTTGGAAATAATACTGTTTGCCATGATATATTTGCCTAGTATGTATTTAAATCTTGCCTTCTCTAGATAAAAGCATAGCATAAACTATTTATCGTCTTCATATATGAGTTTGGGAAACGAAATGTTGAGGCCCAAAAATTAGTTATACTCATCAATACTGAACATATCAGTTGCAGCTTGTATGAGTAACATAGTGCCTTTGATGTCCAAGATCCTATATGGTACCTTATCTTCTCAGTTAGAGGCAAGTAATTGTGCATATTCATTCGTTTTGTGGTTAATGGGAGACCTAAGTATCTGTATAGGAGAGTCCCAAATTCAACAAGAAAATTATCTTATATTACTTCCTTTTTTGTGTATTTATACATGTCATATAGAGTATAAGTTTCTCGAGGCTTATTTTCAAATCCGAGAACTTTATGAAATTATCAAAAATGGATATGATACTTTTTATTGAACGCTTAGTTCCTTCTGCAAAAATTAAAAAATCATGAGCAAAGTATAAGTGTGTCTTCATTTAGTTTTTACATGTGTCATGACTTAGTTTTTTTTTTTATATAAAAAACCATGCACCTAGTTAATACGGCAGACGAGAATCTTCCGAGTTTTTTAAGCAAAGGGTTTTCTGGATCTTCCGATCTTAGAAAAATAGGTCGCCTTATTAAACAAAATCTTACAATGCTCAAGTTAGAGAACAAACATCAAGAATAGACAGGAAAAAAAGGAATATAGTAAAACAATATGAGTATACATACTTGTAAGGTTCAATTGAGAGAGTTATGCAGATTGTAATTGACTAAAGAGATGACGATATGACTCTCTCAACGATCGTTATGAGATTGTCATAATTTGTTACTTTCTGTTACAACATTCATTCTTCTAATAAAGTGAGAGTTAAAGTCTTATCAAATTGGTGCGTTCGTGATACTGGAACGAAATCAAAGAAGGATTACACGCGATTGAAGCTCAAGCTACAACAATGGCGGAAGCGAATCAACAATCGGATCAAGCGTTAGTACGACTGAACGAGGATGTGAAGTTCTTGAGCTTGGAGGGTGTTGTATTGAATTGGTTCATGGTTAATGATCCGTTTGTCAGCTGGAATCAATTTACAGACAGACTTCTTGATCGCTTTGCTGGATCAATTGATGATGAACCAGCTACGAGACTATTCTGTATTCAACAAACAAGGGAGATTGGAGATTATGTGAACGAGTTTGAGTCCTTGGTAGCTCAAGTTTCTAGGGTGGATGAAAAGAACTTGGTCTGAGTTTTCTATAACGGATTGAAGCCTGGGATGAAGGAGGTTATAAAAATGAAGGAGCCTAAGGGACTTACAAACCATAAGACGACATTGATGAAGATGCAGACTACGGAATTTTGCAAGGTAATGAGTGGAGATAGCAAGTCTAAACCTCTGTATTCTGCGTCGGGATACAATACTCGGAGAAATATAGCTGGTAATAGAGATAAAGGGTGGGTGGCTAGACAAAATGTTGGTGATAACAACTCTACCACTCAGAAACAGATGAATTCAAAACAAAATATGAGGCCAAGACATTATTATCCAGATGCAGAATTGGATAAGATGAGGAAGGAGGGAATCTGTTTTAAGTGCAAGAATAAATGGGTCAGGGGTCATGTGTGTTTGAATTCAGCTTTACAGATCATGACAGTGGTTAATGAGATGAATGTGGAGGTGGTGGAGGCCTTGTTCCGAAACTCGTTAGGCGCTGTACGCGCAGATATCCTGGACCTAGCAAATTATCGGAAAATCGGGGATTAAGCGGAATTTACGCGGGGCAGAATCTTTGAATTTATATATGCTATTATATATATACTAAATGTTAAGAAGATATTCCAATACCTCGCACTAGTTTAGTGGTCTAGCTCTTACATTAATACTCCCTCTCATGGGTTTGAGTCTCCTATAGATGTATTTTGGTCTTTTATATGTTAGTTTATATGTAGATTATAAATTGACACGACAAATAACATAATATTAGGTGGGGTGCGGACATAATATTTTGTTAGAGTAAATAAAATTGGAAGTTTATTTTCATTATGAAATATTTTAGATTCATAAGATTTAGATTCGTTTATTGACTTTTTAGAGCGATTTATGCTTTTTCTCGTAGACCATCGTAATTCCAAAACTACGATCATTATATCGCGCAAGCATTATAATTAGCTAGCGATTTATTTCTTCTTCTTCTTCCTCTTCCGCTTCTTCTTCCTGTTTCTCTTCCTCTTCCTCTTCCATATTAAGTTGATAAGTGGAGTGACTAATATACCTTATATATTACTAAGATCCTTTCCAACTAACGATGTGGGACATTATGTCCCTAATACAATAATTTTTTAAAGAAAAAATTAACATAACCTAGAGGGCTCGATTTTAAAGGAAATTTAACATAATTAAGAGTTAAAAATTTTATTAAAATTTTATTATGGGTAAACTGATAATTAATCTCGTGAGAATGAATCTGGTGCATTCTCACTTCTTTATTCTTCTTCCTCTTCTTCTTCCTCTATTTTACTTACTTTAGCTCTTCTTCTGGTCGTAGCTAGAGTTCTCCAACCATTGCTATTCATACTCTTCCTCTTCTTCTGGTCGTAGCTCTCTCTCTCTCTCTCTCTCTCTCTCTCTCTCTCTCTCTCTCTCTCTCTCTCTCTCTCTCTCTCTCTCTCTCTCTATGTTCTTCTTCTATATTCATTCTCTCTTATCTTACCCTATATATATTAGTTAATTATTTCTCCAACTACCGATGTAGGACTTTTCATTAATATTTTCATTAAGGTTATCCTGGTCATTAACCTTGTACAACGATTTTTTAAAGGGAAAATTAACATAACCTAGAGGATTCGATTTTAAGAAAATTAACATAACCTAGAGGGCTCGATTTTAAAGAAAATTTAACATAATTAAGAGTTAAAAATTTCATTAAGGGTAAACTGGTAATTAACCTCGTGAGAATGAATCTGGTACATTCTCACTTCTCTCTTCTTCTTCCTCTTCTTCTTCTTCTTCTTCCTCTATTTTACTTAGTTTAGCTCTTCTTCTGGTCGTAGCTAGAGTTCTCCAGCCATTGCTATTCATACTCTTCCGCTTCTTCCTCTTCTGGTCATAGCTAGAGTTTTCTCTCTCTCTCTCTCTCTCTCTCTCTCTCTCTCTCTCTCTCTCTCTCTCTCTCTCTCTCTCTCTCTCTCTCTCTCTCTCTCTCTCTCTCTCTCTCTCTCTCTCTCTCTCTCTCTCTCTCTCTCTCTCTCTATGTTCTTCTTCTATATTCATTCTCTTCTTATCTTACCCTATATATATTAGTTAATTATTTCTCCAACTACCGATGTGGGACTTTTCATTAAATTTTCAGTAAGGGTATCCTGGTCATTAACCTCGTGAGAATGAATCTGGTGCGTTTTCACTTCTCAATTATAGAATTAAATATGTTCTAGTTTAATGGTTTGACTCTTAATTATCAAAGCTCCTCGTTAATGGTATGAGTCCCTGCATTGCATTTTGGGCTTTTTTTTTTTAATTTAAAACATTACTTAAGTGCAAAAATGTCATTTCCAAGACGTCTTCTTCCTCATGTCCTGCGTTACCTAAATTTTACAGCAATGGCGGCACTTTTTTTTCTTCGCCTTTCCACTATTTTCTTTCATTTTCCTTGTATTCTCCTTGTATTAGTATACACAATTGCTAAATCTACTAAATAAAACTCGATTTTAGGTTAAAATGAACGAAAAATTGAGTTTTTCCAAAGACCTATTTTAACCTAAAAAGTTCCAATTCGCGGCGGCCAGTGGCCGGATAGCGATTTTCCGGCGCCTAATCAGCGGTAATCGCCGCGTTTTAGAACAGAGGGTTGAAGTAATTGAATTGGGTGAATCAGAAGAGGAGCTTCAGACCACATAACTTATGGAATTGTCCTGTAACTCATGTTGGGATATTCATTTCCTACGACAACCAAAGTTTGGGGTAAAATGGGGAAGTTGGAGGTGGTCATTCTGTTAGATAGCGGAGCTACACATAATTTTATAGCTCCCTCTCTAATGGCAAGCCTGCATTTACGACCTACTAATCAAGAAAATCTGAATATTCTGTTGGAAACAGGGATTTCAGTTAAAGGTTTGTGTGTTTGTAAGAATGTGAAGTTCAATATTCAGGATCTGATTTTTGCATCAGTCTTTATTGCTTTGGAGTTGGGTACAACTGATGTTATCTTAGGTTTCAATGGCTAAGGACATTGGGAAGATGTGAGGTTGATTGGGAAGCTCACAAATTATCGTTTATGAAGGATGATAAATGGGTGGCAGTAAGAGGAGATCCTATGCTACACAAAAAGTCTACTGCTTTTGAGTTCTTACAATTTGGTCACGGCCTTTCTGCGATTCAGAACTTACCTGAACTGGACAATTTAGAGAAAACACAGCTGGTTAATGACACAATTCCGACATAAGTACAGCTGGTATTGGACAAAAACCAGTGCATCTTTGCAGAACCATCGAGCTTACCACCAAATAGAGGACATGAGCATGCAATCACCTTACTTGCGGGTTACGGTCCAGTGAATGTATGACCATATAGGTATCTGCATGCTAAAAAGGAAGTGATGGAGATGATGGTCAATGATATGTTGAAAGCAGGAATCATAAGGCCTAGTCGTAGCCCGTTTTTTAGTCATGTGCTTTTGGTAAAGAAGAAGGACAAGAGCTTTCGTTTCTGTGTTGATTACAAGGCTTTAAATAGGGCTACCATTCCTGATAAGTTCCCAATTCCACTCATTGACCAGTTGTTGGATGAACTGTATGGGGCAGTAGTATTTTTAAAGCTTGATCTACGTTCAGGCTATCACCAGATTCGAATGATGGGTTATGATATTGAAAAGACAGCCTTCCGTACCCATGATGGCCACTATGAATTTCTTGTTATGCCATTTAGACTCATGAACGCCACAACTACTTTTTAAGCGTTGATGAATGAAATCTTCAGGCCTTACCTTAGGAAGTTTGTTCTTGTGTTTTTTGATGACATCTTTGTAGGATCGCCTAGGATCTAGGGTTCGTTATATTGAATCTCTTACCGATCTATTTACCTTGTTTTGGCAGCGGAATGATTGATAAGATAAACGAGATCTCTAAAGCGTCTCAGATGCTGCGCCTCTACTGTAGTCCACACGCACACAAACTGGAATCCGCCGGGATGCTAGTGCCGGTGATCGGATCTCCTGGGATGCTATGAGTTTCTTTGTCTCTGCTTTCTCTCTGAAAAGCGACACTGACGGCTAGGGTCCAGGTCGATCATATAAGAATTTATATATATCGACCTGGGATGACAGAAAACGACCGTCGGATCAAACCCAACTCGTTTAAATCATTAACTCGAAACGTCAGTCTCGAGGCCCAATATGCATCGATCGACACACTTACTGTGTCGATCGACACACTTACTGTGTCGATCGACACACCTCTTCAAAACTCAATTCAATGTGTATCCAATACACATTGATCATATCATACGCCAATGATCAATCCCATACAAAGTTTATCCAGCTTGCTTAGGTGTGTGACCCTGTAGGTTCACACGATACTAGAAATGAGTTACAACTCATTTGTCATAAGCGGTTTCTAGCAAAACATTACGATTACCCAGTATCACATGAATTGTCCGATCTCGACAATACAACTATCTATTAGGGTTAGTACAATATGATTTCAGGACATAATCCCAACAATCTCCCACTTGTACTGGAATCATCTATTCCCATAATCCCTTTGTCGCTATATATCGATATGGCATAAGGCAAGAAACTGTGTCATCCTTATTATAGCCAACATCATGTTCATCGAACTCCTGATCTATACTGATAAAACAAACGACTGACAATCACCTCATTTGAGCACGGCCATGCATTTTCTCAGTATCAAATCTTCGATGGGCCCTGAGATATTTATCTCCTGTTATATAGGAGGGAAAAATCCCTTCTTGTTCCATCCCTGTTTCTAAACATACTTCATGATACGCCTGAGCAATGCCTTTATAGCCGCCATTTACGGATCGACGTTTGACAAGGTCAAAGTGCACTAATTCATATGCTAGAAAGCATGATGAACTCAGGTCTAAGGACTATACTCTATAGTCGTAATGAGAACCTCTTATGACACTGATATAACTATCCTGTAGAGTTCTCATTTGCGGGTCATGTCCGATCATATGTTCACCAACATATATCTATGTGATTGACGTTGATAGTCATATCAATGACTCCATGAAACTTAGTCATACGTCACCTCACATACCAGTCTTAACGGTTGTTAGTGTCCCACTTCAACAACCTACGACCAGGGACAAATATAATTTTATGTCATCTATCACTTATAGGGTTTCATGATCAAGTCCTCAACTTGATGACCTATAAAATGAACATAAAATACTTGGGACCATTATTAAATTATCCAATAATCAAATAAGCTTATGTCAGTTTTTCATAAACATGACCATATCAGGTCTATCTGAACATCATAACTAACATAACTCCCACTAGAATCAAGACCACGTCTTCAGATATCTAGTACCTACAACAACAGTACGAAACTCATGCCTAGGTTGTGAGAGATGCTGCGGTGTTCTTGCTTGGAACCATTCCAACAAACCACACCGCTATTCTTTAATAAGCACTATTCTACGGTCCACTGCTTGGAGACCTTTCCAACAGATAGCGCCGCTACACAGACAAAGAGACATAACCAGGTGGGAACCGGGAATCCACTTTGTCCGTTTAACTACTCATAACAGATTCATCATTTTTCTCAGTTGAGCAAGAACTATCCTTAGTGTTTCACAAACACTTGGGGATATTCCTTACAACTGTCCAGTGACCTTTACCGGAACAAATTGGTATCTTCTCGTCATGCTTTATACGTCATCTGCATCTAGACGAGTGCAAAATATGGCATTCATGATGGATTCTATTGCATAAGAAAAAGGAATCACACTCATAGATACTAGCTCAGCCAGTGTCCAAGACACTTCATCTTGCTAAGATCGATACTAGCTCAGCCAGTGTCAAAGACAATCCATCTTGCTAAGATTATTGCCATAAGACCTTTGGTGTGAAGCCATTCTTGGAATCAAGCACATTTGAACTGTCCAATACCTTATCAACATAAGGATTCTGACACGATTCAATCAACCTTTCCAATCCATTTCAATGGATCCTTATTCCAAGAACTTACGCGGCTTCTCCCATGTCCATCGTTGAATTTGACTTCCGACCCAAATCTTGACAAGACTTTAGCGTCGGAACGTCGTTTATGAGATTAAGTATGTTATAAACATACGGTGTGAGAATTGCAACTACGCTCTCTTTAGTTTACTTGTAAATTTTCGGAGTTGGGGCTCACCTTCGCTTCTTTGAATTTCGCAGGCTCGTCACCTTTCAATGATCAACAGATCACGGCAATCGGTCATGAGGAATCACCCTCGGTTTAGTGACGGATCCATTAGGATCAGCGAACTTCCGGATCCACAGGTGTAGATCCTACAGCACTCTGTAGATCCAACCGCTGCTCTCCCTCAACAGGTTGAACAGCCTCCTGTGTTTCTCGAATTTCTTCGAGCTGTACTTTTACTCCCACTGTTCTTCTTGGAAA
This sequence comes from Orychophragmus violaceus, assembly GCA_030180135.1. Lineage (NCBI taxonomy): Eukaryota > Viridiplantae > Streptophyta > Magnoliopsida > Brassicales > Brassicaceae > Orychophragmus > Orychophragmus violaceus. The sequence goes on from CM058240.1 coordinate 20,395,040, forward strand.
AAAAGAGTTCCGAACAACAAAACTTTGTTCTCGGATTGGTTGCAAAAGTACTAAGCCTCGGTTTCCCTAGGACAACCGGCAAAGCCCCTCTTATCAGATTTGGGTTCAAGTTTGTTTGTTGACAACTGTCTTACACAAACCTTGCAATCCCAATTAATCAGAAAAACATACTTGGAAATCACCCAGTCCACATCCAATGTGGTGTCTTTTAACTGATTCTGATAGAAAACTAATTTGTGTAAACATATTCATTTTAGAGCGTATTTTAAAAGGATGATGGAAGATTCCTGTGACTCATCATTAATCGGAGCATATCTAATAAGGTCCGATTCGTTCTCTCAGAAACACCAATTAGGCTTTCAGGAGAAAAGAGCTGTGATATGACTTCACACTCACTTAGATGATCACCCAATTCTTGACTCAAGTATTTTCCTCCGCGATCTAATCGAGGACCTCAATACTTCTGTCAAATCGGTTCTATACTTCGTTTTGGAACTCCTCAAAGGATTCCTACTCGTGTCTCATCAAAAGAACACATCCATACTTACTGATGCCATCAATAAGTTAATGAAGCACTGAAGATTTCCTTTGGCATTAATGCTCATCGGGCCACATACATCAGTACGTGTAATGCCCAATAAGCCTCTGGCCCTTTTCTTTAGCTCTGCTAAAGAAGCCTTACTCATTTGGCCCAGCAAGCAGAATTCATGTCTCAAATGATTTATAATCAAATGAGCCTAAAGCCCATAACAATGGAACTTCTGAATTCGCTTCACTCTATGTGGTCAAAACGACTATGCTAAGGAAAAATCGAGTTCAAGTCATCAGACTTAAACCGTTTGGTATTTATGTTATATGTACAAGCGTACATTGGTTTAAGATATAAAACCCATTATCAAAAGGGGTGCTACCATATAATATTTCATTAAGATCAAAAGAGCAAAACTTGTCTTTTATCAGAATGACAAACATCCAAATTCTTACAAGAAAATGAAAAACATCTCTGCTTAAAGCAGGTACATAGCAGCAATTACTTAATTCAAAAACCAAGATTGAAAGGCTCCTACAAGTGGAGAATCTCTACGGCTCATGTAGAAACCATTGCTCCATACCAGACTCGCAGTTCCACTTGTCCTTTCTTTAACGTTCTACTGTTGCTTAGGCCCTGCATATTTCCAAAATATCAGTACCACAACTAGTATCCAATACATACGTAGAACTTGAATTAATAACACAATACCTGAAAAGAAGTACCATACATCTCCTTCATCTCTTGTGAATCTTCCAAGAATTTTATGCAATCTCTCTTCCAATGCCCTAACTCATCACAGTAGAAGCACTTTCTAACACCAGATGGGCCGGACTTGGGCTTATATGATGACACATGCTTGTCCTGATTCCGAATCTGGACGGCCCTGCCTCTACCCTTGTCAACACAAGATTTCTCAAATCTTTTACCCTTTATGATGTCTTGCTCTGCTGTTTTGAGCATTCCATGCAGCTCAGTCAACGTCTTCGTCAAGTTGTTCTTGATATAGCTTTTGATAAACTTATCATAACTAGACGGCAGTGACTGCAGAATGATGTCAGTGGCCAACTCTAAGCTGACAGGACATTCCAGTTTCCCCAGGTTATCAATGTAATCCATCATTTTAATGACATGAGGACTCACTGGAGCATCCTCTGGTAGCTTGCACTCAGTGAGAGACTTCACCATCTGGAATCTCTCAACTCGTGCCAGATCCTGAAACTTCAGTTTCAGGCTGGTGATCATCTCTATTGGCGACTCCATGTTCTCGTATTGACTCTTTAAGTCCGATTCCATGGTAGCCAACAGCAGACCACGCACATCTACCACATCAATATAATGCTTGTTCCAAGCATCATATACTGCATTCGAGCGATTGGTCCAGCCTTTCTGGAAGAGCTTTCTCAAGGACATAGTCCTTGCTCTCCTGCTTGAGGATTAATCTCAAATTGCGATACCAATCCAGGAAATTTTATCCATTTAACTTGTCCTTCTCAAGGACGGATCGTAACGAGAAAGTAGTTTTAGACATAGGCTGAAATTTTAATAAAGAAAATTTTAGTTATGAGGTTCAGGAAATGAGAAGTCTTATCTAATAAGAAAACTCGCATTATATTCAAACAATGTTTCCTCTATGAATATAATGATCCAAGACCCATACTTCACCAAAATCTGAGTGGACGACTCGCCATCACCCAAACTTCAGTTATCTAGGTAAGCAAATCATAGCTAATTGTACCCAGTACAACTCTTGGTCACAGATAAGACAATCCCTGTCTCATCCACTCTGGCGTCTCTGGGCCCAGAACTTCTGATAGCCCAGTCAAGTAAACCAATCTTTTCAGTCTCGTGATCATTGACAGTCGCACTGCAAGTCTATCTACGATCACCTGTCTTACTCATGTAATTGTGGATACCAAGGACTCCAAGACTATCCAACAACGAAACGAGTCTTGACAGTAGACAAGATCGGGCAAGACATCAAGATCACTTGATATTTAGTTGAGGAAACGGAACTCTAAAAGGTTAGTAAATCAATCTCTTAGGTCATGTAATTGTTGATGTCAAGCACTGCAAGACCATCAACACTACTACCTGCCTTACTCATGTAATTGTGGACACCAAGCTCTTGGCAAGAGTATCACAACAACGAAATGAGTCTTGACAGTTGACCATATTGAATACTAATCTTTGATCTAATACACATCCAATGTGCATTCGATAGGTTTAGAACACGTTTAACTTTTATTTTAATTAAGTTTTAATTGTTCTTATTTAAGAGGGTTAGGTCATTTGGTTCGGTTTTTTAATCATCTGGTTCAAAACCAAACGATTACGGTTCGCATCGTCACCATGTGCATCGACTGACACACTTGGTCGACTCTTGATATGCAACCTTTACCAAGCCTATAACCGGTATTAGACCAATTGCGATAACCGGTCCAATCTAATTGAACCGACTTATCCAATCAAACTGATCTTAACCAATCAAATCGGTTTGTACCAATTGAGATAACTAATTCAATCCAATTGAATCAATTCATCCAATTCAAAACGATCTGATCTACTTTTAACCAAGCATGATAACCAGTTCAATCCAATTGAACTGATTAACCAATCGCAAGGCCTGTGTCGACCGACACTAAACCTGTGTCGATCGATACAGTAAGGTATAAGGGAATTTTAATCGAATTAAACCGACATAACCATGCGAGATAACCGGTTTAATCCAATTGAACCGATCTATCCTTTCGCACAGCCTGTGTCGATCGATGCACCCAGTGTGTCGATCGACACAGTGCGATTTCTAAATCGAAACCCAAATTTACAATAGGCGAATTCGCGGTGCATCGACCGACACAAACTTGTGTCGATCGACACAATGCGAAAACACAAGTTCTTTTGCATTTTCGCGGTGCATCGACCGATACACTCAGTGCATCGATCGATGCTGTGCGAAAACCCTAAAATAATTTTTACGCGTTTTAGCGATGCATCGACCGACACAAACTTGTGTCGATCGACACAGTGCGAAAACACAGTTTCATCGTTTTTCAACAGAGAAATAATCCGAGATTCAATTCTCCAAAACACGATTTTTAAAGCATTAATCTATTCAAATACATCAGTTTTCGAATTAAATGCTTCAGATTCAATAGACTAAACCCTAATAGCTCTGATACCACTGTAGGATCGCCTAGGATCTAGGGTTCGTTATATTGAATCTCTTACCGATATATTTACCTTATTTTGGCAGCAGAATGATTGATAAGATAAACGATGTGATACCCCGTATCCAAAAATACGGTCAACGGGCAGAAGAAAAGTCAACAGGGGCAATACTGTAATTTTGCCAAACCCAGGGGCAAAATGGTAATTTTGCCAAAGTTCGAGACGGAACAGGCCAAATGTTCTCTTCATTAATCACAAAGAACATTTACAAGATCAGAATTCGAAGAAACGGAGCAGAAATGCATTTTTCGGAGTTTCGGGTGAAAACCGAGCTAAACTGGGAAAACTTCGGAAAATCATAACGAGAGCTAGGAAACTCCAAACGAGGTGATTCAAATTGCCAAATTCATCTAAAAGCAAGGAGAATCAGATTATGAAGGTTTGGGGATTTATGGGAATCATCTACTATCTACTAAAACAATTATCGGGGAAATCAAGCAAACCAAACACATGTGATTAAGGGGATTAAGAGGAGGTTAAGGGCTTAATGGCTGGATTAGTTGACTCAACCACTTACCTGGAGGACAAGTGTCTTCTCCCTGCAGGCGCCACCCAACCCTTGTGCATGCAATGCACCAAAAAGGGTTCATGCACCTAAAGGGAAATACTTTGTATCACATCAAGTTCACTCTCCCAAGCCACTCTCTCTCTCTACACTCTCGAGCTCTCTTCTCTCTACCAGAATCATCAGATTCATCCCTCAACTCCAGAAGCTCAACCAGTTCATGCATCTTCAAGGTGTTCTTCCCAAAAACTCAAGGTGTTCTTCATTACTTGGTGCACAAGCAAAGCCATAACTTCTTCATCTTAAGCTCAAATCCGGTGCTTCCAGGACCAGTAGCTTCATCTTGATCTCCTCTTCAAGTTTCAGCCGGCCGCCGTCGTCAGAAGTCACCGGAGCTCGCCGGAAAATAGGAGATAATCAGCCGCGGTTTAGGGTTCTTGGTATCTCTCTCTCTCCTCAACTTATTTCAAGATTTCAAGGCCATGGGAGGATAGATCTCATCAAGAGGAGTGGATTGGTGTGTGGTTCGCCGTGGGAAGTCGCCGGAAAAGTCGCCGCCGCCGCGGTCAACGCCGGAGTAGCCGCCGGAGAAGCCTCTTCCGCCGTCAAATCTTCAGCGATTCTTCAAAATGGGGATGCATTGGAGTCGGTTTGGTCTTGGTTCAGTTGGTGAACCGGTCTAGTAAAACCGGTTAAGACTCGGTCAACGCCAGTCAACGGTTGACCTAACCGGTTTAACTAAACCGGTTGGATTGGAGCTGGTTCGGTTCGATTTGGTGGTTCAGTGAGTCAAGGGGTAAACTGGAGGTGGTCAACGGTCAAGCGGGTCAAAGTCAACGGTCAACGGTCAACCGGTCAACGCGGTCAACGCCGGAAAACGAGCCGGTCAACGCTCGGTTTGACGGTTATCCGGTGGTTCGGGAGTTCGTGTTCGGGTATTCGGGAAGGTTCGGGTTTGTTCGGGGTCTCGGGAACCGTATCCGCATTTGTGCTGTTCATTCCGCGAAATCACTGTGAGTCGGCTCAAACACTGTAGCATTCATATAGATCGATAAATGGGAAACCGTAGAGATAAGAATGCATACCCGATCGTGTTAAACCGAGTTGAATTGTGAATTGAATGATTGATTGAATTGACATTAAACCGGCTAGGGTTAAAGAAGCATGTTAGTGTTAAACGGATTAAACCTGTTGAGTGCCGTTAGGTTGATATTAATATGGCGTGATGCATTCATATAGTCGTGGCATGAGTAGGACCGTATATGCATATACATGTACGTAAGGGACGATATTAAATGAATCTATATACGGGAATTAAGACGAGTTAAAATACGATTTAACCGTGAACACGTGTATAGAGTATGGAACAGTATCGGGGTTTCCTGAGTTAAATGAATTAAGTAATGAATGATGAGACGTCGGGGAGTTTAGTAAGCCACTAGCTCTAAACCGACGGATCGAGGAGTTATTAAAAGATGATTAGGATTGGTTAAGTAAAGAGAAGTGTTGTGATTGGTGAACCGTCTACGGGTCAGCAAGCGGCTAACCCAAGGTAGCGGGCGTGAATTGGTTAAAAGACGATAGAAACCCTAATAGGCCTGTTGGGTGTTGTTGTGTGTTGATTGCATGGTTGTTTGTTGTGTGGTTGTGTTTGACTTTTGTGCAGGCCTTTAGATCGTCTCGGTGTTGGGCCGAGCGATCCTTGTTGTTACTTAACTCGGTCATGGGACCGGTTAAGTGGTGGTGTTGGCTCAGTACGGTGCTGAGCCAGAGCGGTGGTGTGAGTGAGTTGACTTGCGGGATGCGGAGTTGATTGTTGTTATTGATTGAGATTGACTGCTAGAGTCCAAGCGAGTCTGCGTGTTTACATTTCTGCACTAGGACTCTAGGGTGCGTTAGATCCCGCAAGTCTAGGTGTTTGATTACGTTCTGGTACTTCCGACCCGATTGGATCCTCGGGTAGTTACCTAACCGGACCGTGGTGATTCTGGTTATGGTGTTAACCTATGGAGTGACGTCTGTAGGTGAGTGGTCCGGAGAATACGGGGTCATGTCCTAGGGCCGGACTGCATGGAAACTCGGGCTATCTAGGGGTAGTCAGAGTCACCGCGTATCGATGGACAGAGAACGGTGTCCTAGTCGTTGTGTAGACGGCTAGGAGTCGTGGGTTAGTTACCATATCGGTAGGGGCCCAGCGTTGTGTTTGCTGTAGTTGATGTTGCGCGGTAGATAGATCGAGTCTCAATCGGGGACATGTGCCGCAGTGCTCCCGATTTCCTCTAATCGCCTTCTTTTTCTTTTGGCAATTGATTGTGTGTGGGCTCGACACGACGTGGTTGTGCGTGATCAGCTACTTTGTTCTGCTTGATTGTTATTTTGGGTATCGGGCGGGAATCTATAGTTGATAGATAGATTAGAAGCCTTAGTGGGGAGCCGATTCACTGGGTGATCTTAGATCGCTCATTAGACTCTTTTTGTGTTTTTCAGGTTAGGCAGCGATGGACGCGGGAGGTCCCCAGTGTAGTTTCGGGATGGCTTGTGGCGGGGTTTTGATTCGATGATTTTTGACGTTTTCTTACGGTTCGGCTTGACGCCACTTTTGTATTGATTTGTGTGTTGATTCTTTCTTGATGAAAATGATTTGTAAAGTGACGATTAAACGTTGTGCTGAACGTTTGATTTACTCAGAAATGAATATGCTTTCCTGATATTGTGTTTCGTCCGAACCGACACAACTCGCAGAAGTAGTGCAAGACGGCCGACTTGTGCTATGGAAGCGAGGATAGCGGAGTCGGAGTTGGGTTGGTGCGAGACTTTGTCTCAAACCGATCTGTCTCTGGCTTCGTCCTGTGATGAACTTTTCCTGTTCGACTTGCTCGGGTTCGATCGGTCATGTTCTTGTTTGATTGTTGACCGGTCAGCTCGACGGTCAGCGGAGAATGGGAAAGGGGCGTTACGGAAAGGTGGTATCAGAGCATGGTTCTGCATGGGTTTCGAAGCTGTTCATTTCTAAGTGTTTTCTGTGGTTTTATCGAGTCAAAATTGTGTCTTACCCAAGCATCCATTAGGAAACCGAGCCGCGTCCGTAAATCCGGGGTTGGGATGGGATAGAAATTTTGTGTTATGTGTACTAATCCGTCTTTGTGTTTTTGATTGCAGACAGCAGCAGAGTGTCCCTGGACGGTGTGTGTGTGGGTGTGTGCATTGGGTGTGAGAGATTGTATCGAGCAGGATGAGTCCGCAGCGGATGACACGGGCAGAGTATCAGGCTTTGGTAGACCAGCATCAGGCAGGTCTGAGGATGCCACCGCAGGGTCAGACGCAGGGTTCTCGGATATCAGCTCGACCGCCAGTTGTGCCCCATGGGCATCAGGGAGCGAGAGCCGCTGATGTGGATTGGAGGCCGTTACCCGATCCATTACCGCCTTCCTTACAGGACGACGCAGGTACCGCAGACCCGACCGTTGGAGCGATGGGATATTTGGGGTTCACAGACTATGGATTGCCACCGTTGCCAGCTCAGATTGAGGCACATGCAGTACCACCGGGGATGCCGCTTGAGGCACATGACGTGCCACTATATATCAGTATGCACGAGTCGGATTTTATTCCACTTGGTGGCGGAGACTTTCAGTTGGATCCGTTACACTCAGCTCTCGATATCGATATGGAGCCGTTGGACCCGGAGCAGCATGCGCAGTGGGCGCAGCAGTTGAACGAGCAGATGGCGATATTAGAGGACGTTTTGGAGCAGCGAGTTGGGCCGCATCATCAGCCGGGGTCAGGAGCTCTATCACACGGTTCCACCGAGCCACACTCAGCCATGGAGTCAGCCACAAGAGTTGAGCCGATGTCGACGGCAGGATCGGAGCAGTTTGAGTCAGTTACATCACCAGAGGCACCGCCGACTGAGCCGATGGCACCACTGGAGATTCCACTAGCAGACACGCCAGACTCAGTACCGCAGATGCCAGTGTACCAGACGTGTAGCGCCTGCGGAGTTCAGGGCTTTCATTTACATTGGTGTACCCGACTGGTGGATCCACGCTACCATGAGCCGTATCAGCCTGTGCCGGTTCCGTACTATTGTCAGGTGTGCGGGATGGACGGCCATCTTGCACCTATTTGCCCGATCGCAGGACCTGGACCTCGTATGTCAGACGCAGAGTCGTATCGTGCCCCGTTACCTGAGGAGTATCAACCTGGTCCGAGTCGTCGAGACGGTGGTCTTATTCGGCAGTCAGTTATCCAGCAGTCACCAGTAGCGCAGCCACCATTGGAGCAGCCACCGAGGCCATCGAGGAGTTGTAGGAGGTGCGGAGACGAGGGACACAGAGCATCCGCTTGTTCCCGTCGATCCAGTGCTCGTCGGTCCCGCTCAGCACCAGTTGTTTGTCAGATTTGTGGAGCGCATGGACATCGAGCAGCGGAGTGTTTCCAGGAGCCTTCTTCGGGGTCCGTTTCTTCTTGTCAGCTGTGTGGAGCGACAAATCATCAGGCAGCAGCATGTTACCGTGGGCCACGCCCAGCGCCCGTTCCGGTTTGTCAGATTTATGGTCGCGGAGGTCATGACGCGCAGTTGTGTCCGATGGCAGAGCCGCAGCAGGTCGGACCACCGACTAGAGATGCGCACCCACCACACCCTCCCGGCGCGCCTGCCAGTGGGTACCAGCGCGAGCCGCGATGCCGGTTGTGTATGGCATTTCGGTCGTGCTGGGGCTGTTAGGGTTAGAATAGTTAGGCCAGGTAAGTTGGGCACTAACTATGTTGTTGTTTGTGTGTAACCAGATCGACGTTTTTCGTATGTTGTTGGGAACATCTCCAGGATATGGCGATGCAGTTTGTGGGTTGGGTTGTTGATGACGGACATCTTGTGGTTGTATTTCTGTTTCCTTATGTATTTCCATAAACCTCGAGACATGTGTATGTTGTTGTTTTTGTGTATGTATGTGATGCAGATCGTTCAAACTTATCATTATGACTTTCGTAGTAATTGTTTGCATGCGTGTGATGGTTTGGGATGCAAACAAATTACCATGTGAAGTCTGATGATGAGCGGAACTGATGACCGTTCATCATAACCTAAACCCAGACTGACGACATATCCGGAGCGATCTGATGATTGCTTGGCTGTGTGTGGTAATTGTTTGCTTTTGCGTTAATTGCTTGCGTGTTTTATTTAATTACTTTTGTGGTGCATTGGTTAAATTAGGGTTGCGTTTCGTTAGTGGTATAGCGGTATAGCACTGAGAAAGTGCTAGTGACATGCGTGGCATGTGCGGAGTGTGAATGGCATTGGTAAGCCATCCGGGTGAGTAGTTTAATTTGATTGCAATCGTTAAGTTGTTAGCGATAGAAGTGTTAGAACCTTTTCGTTTAAAGGTGTTGAGCTAACTTGAGAACGGTTGTAATCAACGGTCAATCCGCGAGAAAGCGAAATTATAGAATATCGTTACTTAATCATGAGTGACCACTGGGTACATGATTAACTAACTATATCTCTATAAGGAAGTGACATCGAGGAATAGATTGGTTGAATTCACCGCTCCAGTGAAAGTTGTTGTGTTGAATGTAGGACGGAATGGACGATGCGATACGAATACGAGACCGAACCCGAACCCGAAAGCGAGATGGAATGGCAAGACGTTGCGTAATAAGGAGATCGGATCGTGAAGCGGTCAATGTGGATTGTCAGGATGGATGGCCAGTGGGAATGTGTCAGCCCAGAGTAGCGGAAAGATCGAAACGGTTGGGATGACGAGTTAGGAAAGAGAATTGGCAAGGAAGATCAGGGTTCTTAGTGGAAGCAGTGCGACGGAAGGCAATGATCAGATTCTTGAAGAGTGTCTCGGGGAGACAAACAGTTGCGGAAAAGAATGTGGAGGTCGAGACAAAGTGGGGAAGCGCGAAGTGAGAATCAGAGCAGAGCAGTTAACCAAGATTAAGTTTGAGGATCAGAATCGGTGAAAACAGTTCTGGGTGGAGTAGATCAAGATATGCGAGATTAAGACATCAGTTCGGATCGATGATGAGGTCAGTAGTATGCAGCGGTGATCGAAGAAGAAGCGTCAAGGTGTAGTGATGGAGCGACTTACGAGATTCAGAACCGATTCAAAGTCTGGTAGTGACGGAGAATTCGGGGACCGAATTCCTGTAAGTGGGGAAGAATGTGATACCCCGTATCCAAAAATACGGTCAACGGGCAGAAGAAAAGTCAACAGGGGCAAAACTGTAATTTTGCCAAACCCAGGGGCAAAATGGTAATTTTGCCAAAGTTCGAGACGGAAGATGAGACGAGCCAAATTTTCTCTTCATTAATCACAAAGAACATTTACAAGATCAGAATTCGAAGAAACGGAGCAGAAATGCATTTTTCGGAGTTTCGGGTGAAAACCGAGCTAAACCGGGAAAACTTAGGAAAATCATAACGGGAGCTAGGAAACTCCAAACGAGGTGATTCAAATTGCCAAATTCATCTAAAAGCAAGGAGAATCAGATTATGAAGGTTTTGGGATTTATGGGAATCATCTACTATCTACTAAAACAATTATCGGGGAAATCAAGCAAACCAAACACATGTGATTAAGGGGATTAAGAGGAGGTTAAGGGCTTAATGGCTGGATTAGTTGACTCAACCACTTACCTGGAGGACAAGTGTCTTCTACCTGCAGGCGCCACCCAACCCTTGTGCATGCAATGCACCAAAAAGGGTTCATGCACCTAAAGGGAAATACTTTGTATCACATCAAGTTCACTCTCCCAAGCCACTCTCTCTCTCTACACTCTCGAGCTCTCTTCTCTCTACCAGAATCATCAGATTCATCTCTCAACTCCAGAATCTCAACCAGTTCATGCATCTTCAAGGTGTTCTTCCCAAAAACTCAAGGTGTTCTTCATTACTTGGTGCACAAGCAAAGCCATAACTTCTTCATCTTAAGCTCAAATCCGGTGCTTCCAGGACCAGTAGCTTCATCTTGATCTCCTCTTCAAGTTTCAGCCGGCCGCCGTCGTCAGAAGTCACCGGAGCTCGCCGGAAAATAGGAGAGAAGCAGCCGCGGTTTAGGGTTCTTGGTATCTCTCTCTCTCTCCTCAACTTATTTCAAGATTTCAAGGCCATGGGAGGATAGATCTCATCAAGAGGAGTGGATTGGTGTGTGGCTCGCCGTGGGAAGTCGCCGTAAAAGTCGCCGCCGCCGCGGTAGCCGCCGGAGTAGCCGCCGGAGAAGCTTCTTCCGCCGTCAAATCTTCAGCGATTCTTCAAGGGTGAAATGGGGATGCATTGGAGTCGGTTTGGTCTTGGTTCAGTTGGTGAACCGGTCTAGTCAAACCGGTTAAGCCTCGGTCAACGCCGGTCAACGGTTGACCTAACCGGTTTAACTAAACCGGTTGGATTGGAGCTGGTTCGGTTCGATTTGGTGGTTCAGTGAGTCAAGGGGTAAACCGAAGGTGGTCAACGGTCAAGCAGGTCAAAGTCAACGGTCAACCGGTCAACGCCGGTCAACGCCGCCGGTCAACGCGGTCAACGCCGTAAAACGAGCCGGTCAACGCTCGGTTTGACGGTTATCTGGTGGTTCGGGGTGTCCGGGAGTTCGTGTTCGGGTATTCGGGAAGGTTCGGGTTTGTTTAGGGTCTCGGGAACCGTATCCGCATCCGTGCCGTTCATTCCGCGAAATCACTGTGAGTCGGCTCAAACACCGTAGCATTCATATAGATCGATAAATGGGAAACCGTAGAGATAAGAATGCATACCCGATCGTGTTAAACCGAGTTGAATTGTGAATTGAATGATTGATTAAATTGACATTAAACCGGCTAGGGTTAAAGAAGCATGTTAGTGTTAAACGGATTAAACCTGTTGAGTGCCGTTAGGTTGATAGTAATATGGCGTGAGGCATTCATATAGTCGTGGCATGAGTAGGACCGTATATGCATATACATGTACGTAAGGGACGATATTAAATGAATCTATATACGTGAATTAAGACGAGTTAAAATACGGTTTAATCGTGAACACGCGTATAGAGTATGGAACGGTATCGGGGTTTCCTGAGTTAAATGAATTAAGTAATGAATGATGAGACGTCGGGGAGTTTAGTAAGCCACTAGCTCTAAACCGACGGATCGAGGAGTTATTAAAAGATGATTAGGATTGGTTAAGTAAAGAGAAGTGTTGTGATTGGTGAACCGTCTACGAGTCAGCAAGCGGCTAACCCAAGGTAGCGGGCGTGAATTGGTTAAAAGACGATAGAAACCCTAATAGGCATGTTGGGTGTTGTTGTGTGTTGATTGCGTGGTTGTTTGTTGTGTGGTTGTGTTTGACTTTTGTGCAGGCCTTTAGATCGTCTCGGTGTTGGGCCGAGCGATCCTTGTTGTTACTTAACTCGGTCATGGGACCGGTTAAGTGGTGGTACTGGCTCAGTACGGTGCTGAGTCAGAGCGGTGGTGTGAGTGAGTTGACTTGCGGGATGCGGAGTTGATTGTTGTTATTGATTGAGATTGACTGCTAGAGTCCAAGCGAGTCTGCGTGTTTACATTTCTGCACTAGGACTCTAGGGTGCGTTAGATCCCGCAAGTCTAGGTGTTTGATTACGTTCTGGTACTTCCGACCCGATTGGATCCTCGGGTAGTTACATAACCGGACCGTGGTGATTCTGGTTATGGTGTTAACCTATGGAGTGACGTCTGTAGGTGTGTGGTCCGGAGAATACGGGGTCATGTCCTAGGGCCAGACTGCATGGAAACTCGGGCTATCTAGGGGTAGTCAGAGTCACCGCGTATCGATGGACAAAGAACGGTGTCCTAGTCGTTGTGTATACGGCTAGGAGTCGTGGGTTAGTTACCATATCAGTAGCAGTAGAAACCCGTGGAAGTCACCAAGATCGTAGGGGCCCAGCGTTGTGTTTGCTGTAGTTGATGTTGCGCGGTAGATAGATCGAGTCTCAATCGGGGACAAGTGTCGCAGTGCTCCCGATTTCCTCTAATCGCCTTCTCTTTCTTTTGGCAATTGATTGTGTGTGGGCTCCACACGACGTGGTTGTGCGTGATCGGCTACTTTGTTCTGCTTGATTGTTATTTTGGGTTTCGGGCGGGAATCTATAGTTGATAGATAGATTAGAAGCCTTAGTGGGGAGCCGATTCACTGGGTGATCTTAGATCGCTCATTAGACTCTTTTTGTGTTTTTCAGGTTAGGCAGCGATGGACGCGGGAGGTCCCCGGTGTAGTTTCGGGATGGCTTGTGGCGGGGTTTTGATTCGATGATTTTTGAGGTTTTCTTTTGGTTCGGCTTGACGCCACTTTTGTATTGATTTGTGTGTTGATTCTTTCTTGATGAAAATGATTTGTAAAGTGACGATTAAACGTTGTGCTGAACGTTTGATTTACTCAGAAATGAATATGCTTTCCTGATATTGTGTTTCGTCCGAACCGACACAACTCGCAGAAGTAGTGCAAAGGAAGGAGAGAGAAGCGTGAGATGAGGAAAAGGAGAGAAGACCAGAGGAGAGAGAAAGAAGAGAGAGAAAGAGGAGAGAGAAAGAAGAGAGAAAGTAGAGAGAGAGAGACGTGAAGATGAAGAAGAGAGAGAGAAGGAGGCGTGAAGGAGTGAGAAGATAGTCCGGAATCTTGGTTAGAATCATTCGGTCAACGGTCAGGACGTTCGGGAAACTTCGGGGTTCGAGTTCGTACATTCGGGAGGTTCGGGTTCCAGTTCGGGGGTCTCGGGCTTCATACCGTGTCAGAGCCGCCATTTCCGTACCTATCTCACTGTGAGTCGGCTCACAAACCTTTAGACTCATATAGACCGGAAATTGATAAACCGTAGTACTAGGATTGCATACCCGTTACTTAACCTAATGAGTAATTAATAAATAATTGGACGTTTAATGTTAAATCGGTTAGGAACGGATAAGCATGTTAGGGTTTAAAGAATTAAAAGGTTAATTGGTTGTGTGCCGCTAGGTTGTTAGTGATAATTGGGTGATGCATTCATATAGACCGTTGTTTAGGACCGTATATGCATATATATGGTATAAGAACGATAATTAATGAATCTATATACGGGAATTAAGACGACCTTAAAATATGGTTAAACCTAAACGAACGTATAGAATATTGTAACGGGATTGGGGTTTAGGTTTAATAGCGGGATTGGGTAATGAATTAAATTAAGTTAATAATGAGACGTCGGGGAGTTAGTAAGTTTACTAACTCTAAACCAACGGACCGGGGAGTTAATAAATGATGATTAGGTTTGGGCAAGAAATAAGAAGTGTGATGATTGGTGAACTGTCTACGGGTTAGCGAGCCGCTAACCTAAGGTAGCGGGCGTAAATTGGTTAAAAGATGATAGCAACCCTAATAAGCCTGCTTGTGTGTGATTGTGTGATTGATTGTGATGGTGTGATTGATTGTTGTGATTATTGTGATTGTTGTGAGCTTGTGTGCAGGCTTGTTAGACTGCTCGGTGTTGGGCCGAGCAGTTATTGCGGACACTTACTCCGGTCACGGGATCGGGTAAGTTAGTGGTGCTGACTGCTTTCCTGATATTGTGTTTCGTCCGAACCGACACAACTCGCAGAAGTAGTGCAAGACGGCCGACTTGTGCTATGGAAGCGAGGATAGCGGAGTCGGAGTTGGGTTGGTGCGAGCCTTTGTCTCAAACCGATCTGTCTCTGGCTTCGTCCTGTGATGAACTTTTCCTGTTCGACTTGCTCGGGTTCGATCGGTCATGTTCTTGTTTGATTGTTGACCGGTCAGCTCGACGGTCAGCGGAGAATGGGAAAGGGGCGTTACAAACGAGATCTCTAAAGCGCCTCAGATGCTGCGCCTCTACTGCAGTCTACACACACACAAACTGGAATCCGCTAGGATGCTAGTGCCGGTGATCGGATCTCCTGGGATGCTATGAGTTTCTTTGTCTCTGCTTTCTCTCTGAAAAGCGACACTGACGGCTAGGGTCCAGGTCGATCATATAAGACTTTATATATATCGACCTGGGATGACAGAAAATGACCGTCGGATCAAACCCAACTCATTTAAATCATTAACTCAAAACGTCAGTCTCGAGGCCCAATATGCACCGATCGACACACTTACTGGATACACATTGATCATATCATACGCCAATGATCAATCCCATACAAAGTTTATCCAGCTTGCTTAGGTGTGTGACCCTGTAGGTTCACACGATACTAGAAATGAGTTACAACTCATTTGTCATAAGCGATTTCTAGCAAAACATTACGACTACCCATTATCACATGAATTGTCCGATCTCGACAATACAACTATCTATTAGGGTTAGTACAATATGATTTCAGGACATAATCCCAACAATCTTAGTATACAGTTCTTCAGTCCAAGAACATGCTCACCACTTATAATTAGTGATGGATGTCTTCAACAAACACATACTCTTTGCGAATCAGAATAAGTGCTCTTTTGGGCAGAGCAAAGTGGAATACTTAAGGCATATCATCTTGGATGAAGGAGTTGCTACTGACCCTAGTAAAACTAAAGCTGTACAGGAGTGGCCAGTTTCGATATTAGTGAAAGAATTAAGAGGCTTTCTAGGCCTTACTAGCTATTATAGGCGCTTTGTAAAGAACTACGGCACCATTAAGAGGCCATTGACAGAAATGTTGAAGAAAGAAAGTTTTGAATGGTCGCCTAAAGCTCAGTCTGCCTTTGAATCATTGAAATCTGCAATGGTGACTGCTCCAGTCTTGGTGTTGCCTGAATTTGGTGAAGTATTTGTGGTGGAGTCCGATGCATCTGGCTTTGGTCTGGGTGCTGTATTGATGCAGAATGGCAGGCCTATAGCTTACTTTAGTCACGGCTTAACGGTAAGAGAACAACTGAAGCCAATTTATAAAAGAGAGTTGATGGCGATTGTCCTAGCTATTCGAAATGGAAACATTACCTTATGGGAAGAAGGTTTATGGTGTGTACTGATCAGAAAAGTTTAAAGTACTTACTGGAGAAACGTGAAGTGTCATTGGATTAACAACGATGGTTGACTAAGCTGCTTCCTTTGACTTTGATATTATATACAAACCGGTG
The DNA here is from genome assembly GCA_030180135.1 of Orychophragmus violaceus. Taxonomy (NCBI): domain Eukaryota; kingdom Viridiplantae; phylum Streptophyta; class Magnoliopsida; order Brassicales; family Brassicaceae; genus Orychophragmus; species Orychophragmus violaceus. The sequence goes on from CM058240.1 coordinate 20,411,366, forward strand.
TTGAGAATGCAGCAGCTGATGGATTATCTAGAAAAGGCAGTGTTGAGGATTGAGACTTGAAAATGATGTTGTTGGCTTTAACCATTCCTACTTCTCCGCATATTCAGGATCTGTTTAAGGAGATTGAAGAAGACCCTGAATTAACAGAATTGAAGAAGAAAGTGTTAGCAGGAGAATCCGTTAAAGCAGGGTATAAGGTAGTCGATGGAAGGTTATGTTACAAGGAACTATTGGTAATCCCTCGCCATTCTCCCATGATACCTCTTATTCTCAAGGAACATCATTCTGGCTTTGTGGGTGGCCATATGGGCATATTGAAGACTAAGAAACGAATACTGTGATTTACTGGTTCAAACTGTCCAAGGACATTCAAAAGTATGTTCTGAGTGTGTGGTGTGTCAAACACACAAATATTCAATGCTTTGTCCTGCTGGATTGTTACAACCTTTACCAATACTGGAGAAGATTTGGGAAGATATTTTGATGGATTTTATAGAAGGAATTCCAGTATCGGGTGGGGTGAATGTGATTTTTGTTGTGGTTGACCGTCTCAGTGAACACGCTCACTTCATCGGCTTGAAAGACCTGTTGTCTGCGGCTGTGTAGCTAAAACATTTGTGAGAGAATTGGTTAAGCTCCATGGATTCCCAAGATCCATTGTATTCGACGGAGATTAAATATTTCTTGAGCAATTTCTGGCGTGACTGTTTTCGTATAGCTGGCACAAAAATTAAGCACAGTACAACTGATAGGCTCTAAGTTTTAACCCTATACTAACTGAAAGTGCACAGTAATATCAATGTAGTACTTAGGGATCGAATCCACGAGGACTCTGGGCAACGATAGATTTAGAACGGTCAAGATTAAACTAGGAGAAAGCAATGTAGTGAGAAACTAAAGCAAAGCAGAAAAGTAAATCACTAGCGAGTTTGTAAGCAAGGAGGCAAAGCGTTAAGTCTAGGGAATTCTCAGGAAATCAGGAACACATGCAATCAATCAATCGGGATCTAATTAAGAACTGTTCTAGAACTCAAACACAGATATATAATTAACCAACTTTCGTTGTGAGAATTCTCTAAGCCTAATTGCAGAAATCCAAATGTCTTTGTAATTCCTAACAGATTAAACCAGCTTTAAGATTAAGTTCAATATGTTCACAATTCAATTAAACCAAATTTCTTTGCGAGTAATTCAATTGCTCATCTAGGTTCTTTCTAGCTAATCAACCAACTGGCGTTGTGGAAATCAACCTAACATCATAAATCTGGATAGCTACTTCAAATTAAGCATTAATAACAACCTAGATGAAGAACTAACATATATGAATCCCTACAGATCGATTAACCTATAATTCCATGAAATCCCAAATGAGAATCCCTAAACTTAACAGGTAATCTACTCAGACATGTTCATCGAAACAGAAGACATCATGAATAGAAAACCAAATATCATAAAATCAAGTAAAGAACTGGGGTTCGAAATCCTCTCTCTTTCAAAAGCAGGATCAGCCCCTAACTCTCTCTAAAATTAAAATAAAACTTAGAACTGAAAGCGTAGCCTAAACAATGGCTTAAAAACCCTAATATATTGATCTAAAGTCGGCTGGGGCTTCTTTGTAATTATGAGAAACTTCTGGACAAAGTTACAATTTCCAAACTCTTGATAAAACTCGCGAGATGCGTATGTGTCGACCTTGTGTCGATCGATGCACAAGATGTGTCGATCGACACAGGTCTGAGAAATGGGCAGTGAACTCTTCCTCTCGGGTTTAATCTCCAAAATGCTCCAGAATGCTCCATAATGTCCAATTCCGCTCCAAACATGTCTAGACCTGTAAACATACTAAAAAGACTCCAAAACATAATAAAAGACTCGATAAATAAGACATATACCATGGCTAAAATCCCTAAAATTCATGGTATATCAACAACTTATCACCCACAATCCGGCGGTCAGACTGAAGTAGTCAATAGGTGTGTTGAAACTTACTTACGGTGTTATACTTCTACACATCCTAGGAAATGGTTTAAATTTTTACCTTGGGCTGAGTATTCTTATAACACCAATTATCATACTTCCTTGAAATGATCACCCTTCAAAGTTGTCTATCGAAGAGATCCTCCTCTGTTATTACCTTATGAACATGGGTCTACAAAGAACTTTGAACTGGAAACTCATTTTCTGAAGCGAGATTCAGTTCTTCACGATATAAATGATCACTTGACTCATGATCAACAACTTATAAAGAATAATGCTGACAAACATAGGCGTGATCTGCAATTTGAAGTTGGTGACTCTGTCTTTTTGAAACTTCGACCTTATAGACAGATGACAGTGAACCGAAGACTATGTCACAAATTGGCTGCAAGGTATTATGGACATTTTGAAGTGTTGGCTAAGATTGATAGTGCAGCACATCGATTACAACTTCCAGAGACTTCACATATTCATAATGTCTTCCATGTTTCTCAATTGAAGCCAGTTTTGGGTGAGAATCATGTGGTCAACCATTTATTGGTGACATTAACAACAAAAGATGAGCTGGTAATAGAGCCAAAAGAAGTGTTGGATACTCGTTATGATGCAGAGGGTAGATTGGAAGTGTTTTTGCGATGGAAAGGGTTGCCTGCACATGAGACATCTTGGATGCTTATGACTGATGCAGTACATCAATTCCTTGATTCCAATCTTGGGGAAAAGATGAGTCTCTATACTGGGGGTATTGATGGGCCTTGGAGAATATACTATCGGAGGAAGAAAAGAAGAATGGAAGGAAATGAAGTACAAGATATGTTACATGAAGATGAGCTTGACAGAAGGAAGAGATAGTAACCAATAGAATTACAAGATGTAATGAGTATATATACTTGTAAGGTTCCATTGAGAGAGTTATGCAGACTGTAATTGACTAAAGAGATGACGACATGAGTCTCTCAACGATCGCTATGAGATCGTGACAGTTTGTTATTTTCTGTTCCAACATTCATTCTTCTAATAAAGTGAGGTTTACGGTTAGAGTCTTATCATAAGTATTGGTTATTTTCTAACATAGATTCAGAATATTTTTTTATAAGTTATCTTATTTTATATTATGTGAAATTCAAAAGTTTTTATAAAGTATTGATTTTGAGTTTGGATTTTTGGATGGTTGGGCTAAGTGGGATCATGTATAGTTATGGATTGGTGGCCATTTGTAGAGTGATTTTGGCGTAAGTGATTTAACTTTAAAATCTATATATGACACATCTTATCTATTGGAGGAGGTATCCCCACCATAACGAAATGTTTGAACACATTTGTTGAATTATAATTCAGAAGTGAAATTCAAGAGTTTTCATATGCACAACGACTTTAAGACTGGATTTTCTTTTTTTTTTTTTGTGTGGAAGGGTTGGGTGGGATCATGTATAGTTGTGAGAGGACCTACGTTTTTGGAAACGCTGAAACGATTTAAAAAAATTAAGAAACGAAACGTGTGGAAACATTATATATATTATTTATTTATAAGAATAATAATAAAAAAATATATATATATAAATATATATATATATATGTATTGTTTAAGAATCACTAAATCATTAAGAACAATCAATATATTATATTGGAGAAGCACTAATTCACAAAAGAAGTTTTAATTATATGACAAGTAAGCAATTGAGCATTCACTACAAAAAAAACAGGCCATTACCGAGGGATTAAATCGACGGGTTTCCGTCGGAAAAGACGTATTCCGACGGATTTCCGACGAAAACTGTCCGTCATTTCTATTTCGTCGGTAAAAATTTTCCGTCGGTTTTTCGTCTATAAAAACCGACGGAATACCGACGGATATAATACCGACTGATTACCGACGGTTTATCGACGCACATTTACCGACGGTTTTGTGACCGTAAACCGAGGGTTTATTCAGACGGTTTACCGACTATAAACCGACCGTGCATACCGACGGTATTCCGACGTAGATACCGACGGTGTTCCGACGCATAATACCGACGGTGTTCCGACGCATAATACCGACGGTATTACGACGCATAATACCGACGGTATTCCGACGGAAGATTACCGACGGTATTCCGACGGAAGATTACCGACGGTATTCCGACGGAAGATTACCGACGGTATTCCGAGGGAAGATTACCGACGGCATTCCGAGGGCGTTTTATCGACGGTTTACCGAGGGCGTTTTATCGACGGTTTACCGACGGATATTTAATAATTTAAAAAAATATATATATGTTCGCAAATTTATTAATTAAAACAAAAACAAATTATTTAAATATTCAAAACATGTTTTAAAAACTACATAAAACCATAAAAAAAAATTACATTCAACGGGAGCGAATCACGCTCACGTCGCCCTCTTCCTCAACTTCTTTGTCTTCCCTCCGGTCTTGGTCGACGGTCCGACATTTGAAAGATTGGCTTGTTGTTGCATGAATTTCTCAAACCGTTGGTTCATCTCTTCGAACTTCTGTGCGTTTGCTTCAGCTTGTTCTACCATCCGGGCTTCCATCCGGGCTTCCATTTGCAATTGACTAGCCTTCAATGCTTCGATCTCCGCATCCTTTTCCCTTAAGATCTGGGCATAGTCCTCTTCCGGACGAAAACGGGAATGCGGTGTCGACACTTTGTCCGCCAAGTTTCCCAAACCAAAAACTCGTCCTCTTCTCTTCTCAGTTTCCTGTAAAGTAAATAATACGTTATGAATTTTAAGTTAGAGTTTATGGTTAAACATATTTCAAATTTTTTAAAATTTAAAACTTACCGCGAGGAAGAGTTGGTTGATCTGCTCGTCCGGTATCTCTTCTGTTGAACCGATTCCTTCGGATTGGGTTACCACCTCATCCAAACGCCTCTTCGTCGACTCCACAATCCTCCAAGCAATTGGATCTTGGATTTGGCCCGTTTCCTTGTTCTTGTGGCCATCCTCGATGAGCTCAATATGAGTCGGATCTCGCCCTCCTTTCTTTTGTTTCTGCAAAAACGATTTTGAACTTAAAATTTAAATATAACTTAACATAACGAAAATTGTAAAAAAAAACTGCTTACCAGGATTATCTTCCTTGACGCGGTGCTTCTTGCTCCCGCATTATGAGTTGCGGGACCGGCACCATCCCTCTCACTTCTACGGTTCTGGGAGTTCGTAGAAGCGGTTGATGCGGTTGCAGACTTACTCCAATGACGGATGAAGCCCTTCCAAGTATCGCTCTCTTGGTTAATACCCTTGGGAACTTCATTACGGCACCACTTCTGTTTCCAAGTGTTGAGGACGTTTGAGTAATGCGTCGCCGCCTTCTGGTGGAACTCGTCTTCCACCATAACCGTATACTTCCTATCCCAAGTATACTCTTGCTATTCAAAACAAAAAATAAATATTTGTTAGAATTAAAAACTTTAACATAGATTATTAAAAATAATAATAATATATATATATATACAACAAAGTTAACGAGGAGGTATTACCGCGAATTGGCGGAACCAGTTATGCCTATCGGATAAAGGCATCTCCCTGTACGTCGGGTACCCGTACTTGAGCATGCTGTACATCATTCCCAAGATGCTCTTCGTGACCTTCGACTCGGTCAACGTAAACCTAATATATAAGACAAGAAAAAACAAAGGGTTACTAAAACATAGAATATGCAAAAAATTGTTAATGAGAATCTAAAGTTATAAATTTCATACCAGAAAGTGCCCGGGTTGGTCTCGTAGAAAGGGTCGAGCCGTTTGAGCATCTCTCGTCCCGGCTGATCGACTAATGCCGATATCTCATCGGCAATCGACGGTAAAACATAGTGGGGCGCCTGAGACACGGAATGACTCCCACTAGCTTCCGGCATAGTCTCAGACGTTCCCGGCTGTGTCGGATCCGGTATGGGTAGCACCTGAGTCGACCGAGACCGTTGGGCTCTCGGTTGTTGTCGATGGACCGGTTCCTGAGGCACCTCATCTATTGGACTGTCGTTCATAAGGTGCATCTCAAACGCCAGAAAATCATCCCTACATACCAATCAAAAATTAAGAATTCATAAAAAACATGTATATCAACAAAAATTTTTTTAAAATGAGCAGTAAAAGTTTTTAAAACCTTTAAAAATCATAATAATTTACAAAAATGAATTTAAATTTTTATAAAAATTAACAAAAGGTTTTAAAACATTTAAACAACCCATAATAATTTACAAAAACGATTTTAAAATTTTATAGAAATGAGAAAACGTTTTAAAACATTTAAAAAACCAAAACAAATTCCAAATTTACACCAAAAAACAATTTAAATGATTTTGAAAAAACTTCAACATGAAATTCACAATCAATCTAACTCAAACAAGCATAAATCCTATTGACTATCGTTCTATCTATTAGTCAACACCTAACCACCGTTTTATCCAACACATGCAACTATTTCTACAAATCTAAGTAAAATTATCCAAAATCAATCGGTTAAAAGGGTAACTTACATGTTTGTGGTTTTGGTGGCGGTCGGAAATGAGGAAAAACGGCGATAATCCGGCGGAATCGTAGAGAGAGGTCCGATTTTGCGATTAGAGAGAGAGAGAAGTTGCAGAGAAAATGGAGAAGAAGAAGTTAGATCGTGAGAATATTAATTGGTTTTCGACGGAAATCCGTCGGAAATCATTTGTCGTCGGTTTTCCGTCGGTATTCCAAGCGGTTCAAATGTTTTTGCAAAAAATTGGCGGTTAACTCGAAAAATTTCGGGTTTAATGCGCCAAAAATTCCGACGGAAACCGACGGTTATCTGAAAACCGACGGTTATCCGTCGGAAATTAAAAAAATAATTATCAGCAGGCTCTGTTCGAACCCGCAACCTCGAACAATTTATTGTGTAACCGAACCAGTTGATCCATTGAGTATTCGTTGTTTATAGATACAAAGTGTTTGTATATATATCTATAAACGTTTAAAAAACATAAAATTGGAGGAAGGTTCGGTTCGAACCCCCGACCTCGACTAATACATAGAGTACCCTTAACCAGTTGATCCATTTAGTGTTAGTTGTTTATACTTACATGATAATTTTACTTATTGTTCTGATATTATTTTGATTATTAAAAAAAAAATAAAAACATCACATATATTAAAAACTTAAGTAGTTGCATAAAATTAAACATTACATAAAAATAAATAGCATATCTATAAAATTCTTCAGTTATTATTTGTGGGAATGTTCCCGAACCATTCGCCGATGTCAGTCTCCTCCCAAAGCTGAACCATGCGGTTCCAATCCCCCTCCGACATCCACGACGGTCTTCCTTGTCCTCTATACCATCGCAGTTTGGCCCGACGTATTTTGGTCTGGAAAACACGCCTAGCCACCACGTGGAATTCCACCCAAACCTCGAAGATTATTTGCGGATCAAAATTAAAAAATTCCTGCAATTTAATAAGTGAAAAATATTTATTAATGTACAAAATTCCAAAATTACACAAAAAAAATACAAATTATTTACCAGAAAATCCTCGAACCATAACTCCTTAATGCCTCTAGGGACATTGTAGTAAGCTAGGTGACCGGTTTCTAAACGAGCCTCTATTATGTCGCTAATTACAGCGGGAATTGCAGCATTGGAATGGAACCAAATGGTCCGGTTACGGCGGTGAGGATCCAGCACAGGAAGATGTTCCCGTCCCGGTTGAGGTAATATCCTTGTAATTATCCAAGTACGTTCTGACGGGGTTAGAAAGACATCATCAATTTTTTGGTTTTTTGAATAGAATCTTACGAGAAATGTTTGAATAACCAAAGAAAAGTCCGTACATATATATACACAAACATTTCGACAGTATTTCCGACGGAATTCCGTCGGAAATCGGTTTAATTACTGACTATACACTTTACCAATGCGTTGCATAGGGAAGAGAAGGGAGTTAATTTAGATTTTGACCGATAAATGCACTAACCGACGGAATTCCGACGAAATTCCGTCGGAAATTACCGACGGAATTACGAGGGAAGAGGGTTTAGGGTTTCAGTTAGGGTTTAGGGTTTGGGGTTTGGGGTAAGATTTCTTTCTTTGGTAGCGTATAATTGATTATTTGAGAGAAAAAATTAAAGACAAGTCCGTATATATTTATACAACACATTTTGCCAGGATTTCCGACGGAAATCCGTCGGAAACGGTTTTAATTACTGACGAGACACTTAACCAAAGGGGGTAAATGCTGAAAATCGACGGTAAACAGACGAATATCCGTCGGACATTTCCGACGGATTTTTCGAGGGAAGAGGGTTTAGGGTTTGGATTAGGTTTTAGGGTTGGACATTTTATTTCTGGTAACACATTAGTGTAGCATTAAGCATGAAGTTTATAATTACATGTCTCGATTTGAAGAAAATTAGAAAAATCATAGTGAGATAGTGTTTTACATAAAGTTCTTCTTAAACGTTAATGTACAATTCGAAATGTTTAGGTCAAACGTGTTTTTAATTTTTCAAATCAAACAAAAACTATCAAAATAGATCACATACTAAAGAATTATAATATATTATAACATTACATTGATTAGTGACGGGTTTTGCGATTCTTTTTTATCATTCTAAAACCCTAAACCCTATACCGTCGAAAATCCGTCAAAAATTACCGACGGAATACCGTCTGAAAATAATTACCGACGGAATACCGTCAGAATAATGTTTAATCGACGGATTTCCGTCGCAAATTAAATTTAAAATAAATACATAATGCGGCGGGCTCCTTTCGAACCCGCCACCTAAACGTATCGTTCTCTCGCATTAGACCAATTGAGCCAGATTGTGTCATCGTTCCTAGCTGGGCGCCTGCTCCTTGTGCGTACTTGCGAAGGGAAGTAGTAGCCAGCAAAGGTCGCAGTCTCTTCGTTGTTATATTGAGCGGCAATAGAACCCTCCACTTTAGCGGGATTCTTCACCTTCTTTTTAAGGTGGAACATATAGCGCTCGAACGGATACATCCACCGATATTGTACCGGTCCACCAAGTCTAGCTTCACCCGGTAGATGGATAGGCAAATGTTCCATGACGTCGAAGAAAGACGGTGGAAATATTTTTTCCAGATTGCATAATATTTTTGGAATATTTTGCTCCAGACTCCTGATCCCATCAACAGTGAGTGTCCTGGTGGATATATCCCTGAAAAAAGATCCAACAGCTGCAATTGCTTTGTGGACATCTCGAGGAAGGAGATGAGCAAACGCAAACGGCAGGAGTCGCTGCATCATCACATGACAATCATGACTCTTCATTCCGATAAACTTTCCTCCGTCAGTGTCAACACAATTACGCAAGTTTGATGCATACCCGTCAGGGAATTTAACTTGTAGCATAATCCACTTAAACAACTCTTCTTTTGACTTCGAGTCTACCCAATATGCTGGAATTGGCGGTTTTCCGTTCGTCTGAAGATGAAGTTCAGGCCGATCACAAATTTCAGGTAAATCAAGCCTAGACTTCACATTATCTTTCGTCTTCCCTTGCACGTTGAGCACAGTGTTCATAATGTTATCGAAGAAATTTTTCTCAATGTGCATGACATCAAGATTATGCCTTAGTAAATGGTCCTTCCAATACGGTAAATCCCAGAAAATGCTTTGCTTTGCTTGTGCCAGTTGTGGACTATACCAGCTCCGTATATATTCTCATGCCCGTTCCCACCACACTCACTACTTCTTAATGCACCAAATCCTTCTAAGAGGCCCAAGGTAGTCGACCCAGCTTCTGGAAGAATAGGATCATCAAACACTTTCTTCTTCTTCGTAAAATGTTTAGTGTTTTTCCGGTAGGGATGATCATGCGGTAGAAATCTTCAATGACAATCAAACCAACATGATTTACGTCCATTCTTCAATTGGAATGCATCGGTATTTTCCTGACAATACGGACATGCTAACCTCCCATGTGTAGTCCATCCTGATAACATACCATAAGCCGGAAAATCGCTAATGGTCCACATCAATGCAGCCCTCATCAAAAAATTTTCCTTGCATGAAACATCGTATGCTACAACACCGGGCTGCCATAACATTTGCAACTCATGTATCAACGGCTGCAAGAATACATCAAGTGATCTTTTCGGGTGCTCTGGACCGGGAACGAGTACGGAGAGGAAAAGAAACTCTCGACGCATGCACATAGTCGGCGGTAGATTATAAGGAGTCAGAATCACATGCCACAACGAATATTGTCTCCCATGCCTTCCAAACGGGTTAAAACCATCTGTGCATAATCCGAGGTACACGTTACGTGGATCGTAAGCAAAATCTGGATATAATCTCTGAAAATGTTTCCACGCTTCAGCATCCGACGGATGTGCAATCTCTGCCTCTCTTCTATGCTCAGAATGCCATCTCATTTCCCCCGCAGTTCGCTCCGACTGGTATAACCGCCTCAGCCTATCGGTTAATGGCATATACCACATTCGCTTGAACGGAACCTTAGCTCTTCCCCTTGTATCCTCATAGCGCGGCTTCTTACAGAATTTGCATTCCAGACGGAATTGTTCTTCTCGCCAGTATATCATACAGTTGTCGATGCACACATCTATCATCTCATACGGTAATCCCAGCCCTTTAACCAGTTTCTCAACCTCATTGAATGAACCCGGCGCAAGGTTATCTTCTGGAAGAATATCTTTCAAAAACTCGCAAATCGCATCCACACATTCTTCCGGCAGATTGTAGTCCGTCTTTATGCCCATTAATCTTGTAGCAGATGATAATGGCGAATGACCCTCTCTGCAACCATCGTAAAGCGGCCGCTTCGCTGCATCTAACATGTCAAAAAATCTCCTAGTTTCTACATTTGGTTCCTCACCTACCCTAGGAATTTGATATTCACCTACCTCTGGAATAATTTCTCTATGTGCATCATTAACCATCTGAATGGTGCCTACACCAAAATCTACATCGGCAGTATAAGGTTCGCTAGAACTAACATTAGGTTCCCTAGTACTAGTACCACCGTAAGGTTCTCTACTACTACTTGCATAATCCGAAGTTTCCCCATGAAGATACCAAATCTTATAACCCGACATAAACCCAACTGAATACAAGTGAAACCATACTTCGCCAATCGTAAGATTTCTAAAATTCCGGCAATTCGCACATGGACATTTTAACTTACAATTTTTCAGCGTATGTGGTTGATTGCAAGCTAGCGACATGAACTCTGCAATACCAAGTGCATATTCCCGGTCCACTAGCTTCGTCGCCTCATCAATCCTAACTCCGTCCATCCACGATCTATAATAGTTAGAAGAAGACATTTTTCTTGGTTACTAGAAGTATTAGAGAGAGAGAGAGAGAGTTATGGAGGGATAGGTGTGGAGGGGAAGAGAGGAGGGATGAGGTATATGTAGCATAATTTTTGACGGAATTCCGTCGGAAATCGGTCGGTTTCTAGTCGACCCAACGGTTCCATTGACGGTCAGTTTAACGGCTATAGTAAACCGACGCTAAACCGACCGAAATACAACGGAATACCGACGGAAAATTAAACCGTCGGTTTACCGTCTGGTGTTTCCGACGGAATGAGAAAACGGTCGGAAATTTTCGACGGTTTTCCGTCGGAAAACTTCCCGTATGAAAGTCGTCGTTTTATCGTCGGTAATTTCTGACGGAATTACTTCCGTCGGTAATTTCTGACGGAATTACTTCCGTCGGTAATTCCGTCGGTAATAGCCCTGTTTTCTTGTAGTGATTATTATCACTAATGAATAATAAGTCAATTTCGAATTGATGATCAAATGGAACAAATCTACAATTTAGATGGAAAAATTTATAAAGTGAATCATTTTGATTTAATTCTGAAACAATCGCTATTAATAGGAGAAAAGTAACTCATAAATGGTAAACTTGTCTTCTTTTGTGCGATTTTCTGATTAGCATTTTTAGGGAAGAATTATGATTTATGTAAAGTGTTCCATAGTACTTCTAATAGTTACGTCTTTTTCCCTAAACAAATTACTAAATATCAATTAAATAATTGCATTTTAAACTATTTGCTATTATATTTTCAAATAGATAATTGAGTCTCCAAAAAGAAAGAAAAGACTTTTCCTGAAACGGATATTCCGTCTCCGTCGCGTTTCCATAAACGGATACGCCATTTCCGTCGTGTTTCCAAATCAAAATATTTAGGAACCGCATTTCTACCGAGTTTCCACACATTTATGTTTCTGAAACGTTTCCGAAATGGAAAACGATCCTCAGACGGAGTTTCTATGCAACATAGGTGAGGACTGATGTCAAATTGTAGAATGTTTTTGATGTATGTGATTTAACGGGGGTTTTTGGACAAAACCGAGTGGCATATAGGACATGACGAGTAGGGATGAGCAAAATATCCAGATCCGAAGTTCTGATCCAAATTTAATCCAAAAAGTGGTATTGAATCGAATCCGGAACTAGACAAAATACTTGAATGGATCTTAAACTCATCTACCTTAAGACAAATATCTAAATTGAGTCGAAAACCGAATGAATACATAAAATACAATTAAAATAATTTAAACATTCACATAGCCTAAATATCTTGAAATACTTAGGCTTTGATTGGTAACATGTGAAATGGCGGAATCGCATTTAAAACGCAATTCCGTAATTCCACAAATTATCAATCTACAAAAAAATAATTCTGCAACAATCTATTTATACCTCACTTTTTGCTTAATGGATTTTTTTTTTCAAGAAAAACGCAAAACTTTTGTGTTTCATTTTTCATTCCGCAAAATTTTATGATCGGTAAAATACTTGTGGAATTGCGTTTTTCTGCCATTCCGCAAGTTACCAATTGCAACCTTAGTTATAATTGTCAGAATTTAACCAATTTTTTTTTATTTTATTTATTTGGGTATCCGAAATGACCCGAATCTTGATGGAACTGAATCGAACCCAAAATGAAATATTAAAATACCCAACGAATTTTATATCTTCGAACCCAAAAACTTAAAAACCCCAATAAATCCGAACCGAATTCGAACAAATATCCGAACATCTATACATACCAGAGAGTATATCTACCGCAACCAAATGGTTTGTTTGTTTAATTATAATTCTAATATAATATTTTGGATTTAAATTAACAATTCTAACCAATATAAAAATATGTGATTATCTAAAAATGTCATGTGAGTAAAAATATTCACAATCCGAATATCTAATAAATTTTTTGAGTCTAGAATATATCTTAAGATTTTGATTTTTTTTTTGATAATATATATATATATATATATATATATATATATATATATATATATATATATTGAGAAATTTATTCTATTAAATATATATAAAATTGTCGAAAATATAGATATACTACAATAATTTTAATGTTGATATTAAAAATTTTCATCTAAAATGTATATTAAAAACTATCTTATATTTTTAAAATTTAATATTAATAATAATTATAAAACTTATAATATAAGACTATATTTGTATAATAAACATATTTAGTAAAGTCTTAAAATCAAATAAAATATATTATATAAATTATATGATATTTTAAAAATTTTTTACTACCAATATTATGTATTTTCAGTTGTAATAAATTAATTATTTTAATTAATACAATAAATAGCTATATCAAATATTTGTCAATTTATTTTTGAAATTTAATATTAATAATAATTACAAAATTGTTTTACTTAAACAAAAATATCTAATAATATCTTAAACTCAAATAACAAATATGTTATCATAATTATTTAATAAATAAATAAACTATACTTAAAACAATATAATAAATAAATAAATTAAATTTAAACTAAGGTTAACATAGTAAAAACCTAACTTCATTAAAAGTAATATAGTAATCAATAATTTTGAGAGTGAATAAAAGGTCGAAACACTTCCCAACTAATATAAAAATAAAAAGTTATCAAATTGATTTGGCAACAATAATAATATTATAAAAATATATGAGACTATTTATAATTAGAAAATTGGGCTTTATGACTGTAGATGAGACCAAAATTAGGGAAATAAAAAGTGGCTTTTTGAGATGATGGAAAGTTCAAGATTGCCCATCACCAACATCTCGGATACACTCTTGACAATAGACTCTAACACTGACAACTTTAACATTAGGTCTGACATTGTACTGTCTTATGACCCCACCATTGAAGAGCCCATCAATAAACCCTGGCTATAAGATCCATCATCTTGAAACCCTGAACCCGACCTTCTTTTTCAGTCAGGCTGAAGCTCTCTTCAAATCGGTAAGATCCGATTTCTCTGTTTTTAAAAAATCGTTGCTTAGCTAAAATGAGTTTCCGTCTGAAATGAGTTTGTGTTCATGCTTGTTTCCGTCTGAAATGAGTTTCCGTCTTTGCCAAAAAAACTGTCAAGATTTGCAATTTGGGTCCACTTTGGGTGTTTCATGGATGTTCATGGGTGTTTCAGGGTTTTCGGAAGCTTGGTTCTCATGGTTTCTCCCCATTGACTTCCGTCTTTAACCTGTTTTTGAATTTATTTATTTCTGTTCATGGGTGTTCGTGGGTGTTTCAAGGTTTTCGGAAGCTTGGTTCTCATGGTTTCTCCCCATTGACTTCCTTATTTTCGGAATGAGGATGTTTTTCAAATTTCAAAATCGTTTTCCTTTCCTTAAGTCTGTTTTTGAACCTGTTTTGACCTTGTCCTCTGTTTCCTTTAGTAGTTTTCTACCTTTTCGAAACAGTAGTTCTCTGCGTTTATCCTTATAGTAGTCGTCTAGTTCTCTGTTTCCTTTAATAGTTGTCTCACTTTTCGATACAGTAGTTCTCTGCGTTTATCCTTATAGTAGTCGTTTATGTCTATCCAACTACTTTATTCAGAAGTTGTATGTTGTTTCATATGCGCTTATCCTTTTAGTAGTCGTCTATGTCTCTCCCCATATAGTAGTCGTATACTTGTTTCCGACTACGTTTTTTCTTTTTATTAGCTCTGTACTTACCTCAAAATAGCAATCCGTAGTCGTCAACATTTTGACAACTATTTACCTGAAATATACTTACGCAATTCTCATTTTTCTTTGAAGGTTAACATGGCTCCACTTTCCCTTGATGAAGATCTAACGGACTTACTACCTAAAATTCTATCCTTTGTTGGTAGATCCTCTGCAACGGATGCTTGTCGTCTAGGATGCTGCTCCAAAGTTCTCTATCGAGCATTTAAAGAGCCATCAGTCATATCTGTGCTCGATATTGAAGAGTTCGTGCGTGACCCAGATCTAATTGACCGCTTTCCGGCATTCTTCAGTTTGGCAGTTGAGTCAAAAAAACCCAAAGCTAATTACTTAGCCGGTTTGCATAGGTTACTAATTGGAGCTGAAATCTTCGATTCTGCTCCTTTTTTGCGTACTGCATCGAAAGGTGGGATTGACGAGGCTACATTCTTGTCTGCTATTTTTGCTGTGGCGTTTGATCATCCTCAGTTTGCTGAAGAAATTTCAGATCGTATCCATGAATGGAGATCCTGTTTGGATTACATGGACCAACTACCCCAGAATGTTGTCGACACCATCACCATGATGAGAACCACTGATGTCCGCTACAATCTACCACCCGTGTTAGCCGCTTTCCCTTCATGTTTTCTCCACCACGATCGCAACACCTGTCCTAAATGTTACCTTTTCTGGCACTACCAGCTTATGAGGACTGAGCTCTGAATTTTATTTCCAATAAGTACCATGTGGTTTTTAGTACTATGTCATTTTAGGTACTTTTGCTTAAGTGTTTCTTTTCTTTTGTTTTGACTATTTATCTAAAGTATATGACTAGATGTAGTTGCCTATTTATATTGACTAGCTGTAGTTGCCTATTTATATTGACTAGATGTGGACTACTATCGTTTATTATATTGACTAGATGTAGTTGTCTATTTTTTGTTATAACTGTCTTCATAACTGCAATCATAAAGGGATGTCTTTAATGTGTCTTCTCGTTATTACGGGCATACTCCTATAAATAGATGATAAAAACACTAACTTACAGAGGGAACTGCCATACAAATTGTTTTGGAAACGAGCAACATGTTGAGGCTAAATGAGAATCTCTTACTAACGATTCTAGAAAACGCCCTCCGGTGTGGTTTCTGCGAATTTATTCGTACAAAGGCAACATGCACGACGCTGAGGGAGTTGGCTGAGACGAAAGAATTCTATAAGAATGTTGATTTCTTCTTCCATCAAATTCCATTGGTTCAAATTGCCCCTGCAGTTGCATTTGTTGACATTTGCATTACCAACAACAATCATTCAGCGCTTCTCTTAAAAGGTATGTCTACATGCATGTACATGCATGTACACTAATCAGCATGCTCTAGGGGAGGATATGATCAAACGATCTGCGGAAGGTGGTTGGGAAACTGGTAAGTACATCTACTACATGCTAGTGCGATTAAATTACGGGAATGAAGAATTGCAAAAGCGCGGGCTAATTCTAACTAGATAAGTGGCAAAGAAAGTTCAAATGCAAATAAGCGCCAGAGAAGTACTACCTTGGCCAGAGGAACCAATTAACTTGTGGTTAGAGAAGGAAAAGGAAGTAGATCTCAACAGCGTCACAAAGTGCAGATGTGCTTCTATAAATCGATGGCTACGCTATTGGGATGAAGGGTGGAAGCAACCTACCATGTGCAATGGATGCTTCTGGACCTTAGAAACGATGTTGTTTTGCAAACTAGCTAGAACCAATTTTGGCATATGGCCTAGACTTTAATAAAAACATTGTTAAGGACCCTTTTGTAATGGTGTATTTCCTCCAGTATTATTATAAGACCTTAACTCATACTTTAGTATGGATCTCAAGTATACGACTCTATCTTGTAACTTATTTAGTCAATGTATTTGCTTTTTTTATTTGATAAATAGTTCGTATATCTAATAACTCACTGTCGTAGAAAAAGTAGTCGACTACTATCCTTTATTTTATAACTTAATTCCATAGACATATGATTTAACTCGCTGTCTTCAAATATGACCCAGTTCCAAATTACCAAATTGCCACCATAACGTTAAAAAATCCCTCTGACACCATTTACTTTTTGCTTCGATAAATGTTATCACGTTTCCCTTTTTAAATTTAAAAAACCTCCCCTTTCTTTTCGGATTGTTCAGCGTCCCACTTAAAGAGCCATTAATATCATTTTCTCACTCTACCACCACTTTCTTCTTCAACCTCCATCTTTGTATTTCATCTTTCCTCCAAATCCACTGTTATGGCCCCGAAAACTTACTGCCGAAGTAGAGAAGAAACCCAGAAGAAAAGAAATCCACAACAACAAAAAAAGCAAGTTGTTTCTTGCCCCAAATTCTTTAGCCCAGGTAATTTTCATGACCAATTAGTCGCCCAATTTGATCGAATCTAGTCCATAATTTTAAATTTTGCCTTTATGCATGCTTGTTTATGTCGATTTCTACTTTTCGTATTGTCGTTTTGCATGTAATTTCAAACTAGTAACTAGTAACTTAACAAGTTAATTTTTCTCATATTTGGCCTATCTGTGTATTTTCGTCTTCGATTTAGCCTTTAGAGTTTTGTATTTCGAGATCGACAAACCCAGGTTGCTGCCATTTTGTTTTCAGAGTCGTGTGTGTGTTTCTGAATTTCCAGTCCTTCAGATTGTATTACTACTTTGATTATTAGTCGTTTACATGTGTGTCGAATACTTTTTGTTCAATTTGTTGTCTATTGACATATAAATACTTGTTATAGGTAGTTGTCTATGGGTGATACAAATCTACCCAAACGTTTGTTCAAAACGGGGCATGAACCAAAGGGCGACAACAAACTCAACACATACTACCAACTTAATTATATTGAAGCAGTTAAATTTTCTCTTGAAGATGACGACATGGAAAGGATACAGAACTCCCAATTTGGGAAACTGATTGATATCGGGAACCAAGTAGCAACATCTGTCAGATTTCTCCACTTCCTCCTATCTAGGCAGCTTGTCATCAGGAAGCGTCACGAAATCTGGGTCCTGTTTGGTGATCAACCGATTAGGTTCTCAATCAGAGAGTTCACTATTGCTACAGGTTTAAACTGCTCAGTTATTAATGAGGCCATTCCTCAAGCAGAAGAAGGGGAATTGTCGAAGTACATGAACCAAATGTTTGCAACGGAAGCGAACCCTACACCTGTTTGGATCATGAACAAACTTTTAGGCAAACCTTACAAGAACAAAGAAATCAGGTAATAGACGGTTACTTTTAATTAACTACCTTGCTTTCTGTTTCAAAATGCTTTTTCTGATTACTAGTTTATACATTTACGTAGTAGTCGACTACTTTTAATTAGCTATCTTGTTGTCATGTTCAAATTAGCTCTCTTGTTACTTGTTGAGGGAGTTCTTTGTCCAACATCCAAGCAATCCAAGATCAATGGAGATCTAGTTGTGATGGTCCAAAATACTGAACGCTTCCTAAACTATCCATGGGGTCGCAAGTCTTTTGATATGACTCTAGACCATATCAAAAGCCGGACCGCCACTTTGTCAAACCTTTGTCAAGCCACTTGTGCCATTAACGGTTTCCCTCACGCTTTACAAATGGTTGTCTTGATTTCTGCTCCCATCATTTTATCTAAGGAAATCAAAGGCAAGTCTTCAAAACTTATTCTAGCTGATGATGATGCTGAGGAAGATATTGTCCAGATAAATCGCCCTGGTACCCAGAAATCAATAACTATCTCCTTGCCTTACGTCAAAACCGTCGATAAAGATGGGAAGGTACATGTTTTTGTTCTGAAGTAGTCGTCTACATTTCAATATAGTCGTGGTTTAAGTAGTCGTTTTTCTAGATGATGATGACTCTAAACCCCATTGTATTCGGCTAACTAGTAGTTGTCTACTTTTCAGGTCTCAGCTAAAGCAATAATCGATGACCAGGAGGATATTTTAGACGAAAACGAAATGGGTTACGATGATGAAGTGGAGGACAGCCGCATCGATAACCTCCTCGAAGCTATTGATCGTGGAGATGTGTTCACGAGGAAGTCTTGGATTGGTGGTGCAAAGGCAAGTGATCATTTGAAGTTAACAAAAGATCAAACATCCACAACGGATACGGTACCTCCAAGTGATATAAATGTTTCCCGTCTAATTGAAGATGTTGCTGCTGCTTTTTTCAAGAAATATGAGGAAGCGAATAAACCAATTTTGGATCAGATGAATGCTGTAAATCAGAACATCGCTCTCCTACATAGAATTTCAATCCAAGTTCAGTACACTTTCTGCTGAGATTAGTAATCTCAAGAGATCTGACATCAGTTTTATTCCACCTCCTAAACCGCCGTCAAACCCATGTACAACAACTGTTCCTTCTCAAGAGAAATTCGTTGCGGCAAAAGCAACTGATGGAAAAGCAGGTGCGTCTACTTCTGAAGATGATAGTGGAGACGAATCAGAAAAAGGTGATGATTCTTCCGAAGAAGACCAAAACCAGAACAAGGAAATAGTTGGCAATCAGCAAGAGGCATAGGCGAACAAAGAGAAACAGGTACCCAACTTTGTTACATGTTTGTAAATGAATACTTATAGCCAACTATAAGTATATTCAATTTGTTGTTTTATAACTACACCAGGTAACATCTGGAGATGAAGAAGAAGAAGAAAGTTCATCGGACGACGAAGATGATGAATCCGACGCTGATAAAATTATCCAAAAAGTTATAAACACTGACTTTGATACACAACATGTAATCTACTTTTCGTAGTTGTCTAATAGTATTTGAATACTAATATTTTCAAAGTTATAAAGGTGGATACCCATTTACTAATAATTTTATATAGGATTTGGAAGAGTAAGCACAGTTGATGGAACCCGACGAAGGAGACGACCATATTCAGGTCGTTACGAAAACCAACAAGGAGCCAGTTGGAGCAACTGTCCCGTCCAAGACTCTTGCAGTTATTACTAAAAACACAAAACCAGCTTCTACTTCAGAAGAAGACACCACTGGAGAAGACACAACTGGAGATGAAGATGACAGTGGTGAGGATTCTTCCGAAGAAGAACAAATGCCTGACAAAAACATGACCAAGGAAAACGTAGCCAAGCAGCAACAGGATGAGGGGATAAAACAAAAACAGGTTTCAAAGTTTTATTTCCTTTCATAGCCGACTACCTTTAACCAACTACAAAAGAAATCAACTATATTGGTAGACAACTATATTATAACTACACTTACTTTTATTTAATGTTTCTAACTCCACCAGGCAACAATCTCCACCAAGGCAACAAGCTCCACCAAATCAGCAGCAGGTGCAAAGGCAACAGGCTCCACCAAAGCAACATGATCCACCAAGGTAGACAACCAGCAACATGTACCTAAGTAGTCTACTACTTTTCTAGTTGTCTATTAGTCTCTAACTACTTTGTATAAGTAGTCACTTACATTTTTCACTATTTTTCAGGCAACAGGCTCCATCACCAATGCTCCACCATTGGTTCCAGTAGGAATTACTGAACCCAAATTCTCATTGGGCCTGACTCAAGAAGCAAAAACTCCACCTCCCGCACCTCCAGCTCAACGCAAAAGTGGTAGACAGCGCCTTGCTTCATCAACATTTGCAGATTTTGTGACAGACAACAAAAGGCCCAAAAAAATCCACGAACTCACTCTTATAATTGTGAGACCCAGTCCGGATGAAATCTCTATGCTACATTCGGCCATCAATGCATCACCGTAAGAATACATTTTTTACAGTATAATGACTATAATTACTATTTATAGGTCTTACTATACTAGTCTTCTGACCATACTTTTATAGGTCTGACCGTATCTTCCCACCATGGAACGGCCTTACGTTATCTGTAACCGATTTTAAAGAAATGATCTCCCTGGATTCCTCGATGTCTGCTCGTGTAAGTTCACCAGTTTTATATGTTTCTTAATTGTATACAACTACTTGGATAGATGATTATTTATGGTTGACTATATATGCAGTGGATGGACGCTGTTATTTTCTTTAATCGCCACAATATGTCATCTACATCGACCTCCTCCCTCAAGGGTTATTACTACTTGGCGTACGATTTCGTCAGAGGAATTTCTAACCTCCAAACTCAAAAAAGAAAACTCCCTGACATATCAAACGATGCTGTCACCTATGTAAAACAAGAAGGCAGTGGTGCAAAGACATCTTTTTGTTGTACTGCCCATATCTGCTGGAAAATGGTCATTGGGTTGGCTTATGCATCAACCTAGACAGCCACACCATAG
Source organism: Orychophragmus violaceus (assembly GCA_030180135.1). Lineage (NCBI taxonomy): Eukaryota > Viridiplantae > Streptophyta > Magnoliopsida > Brassicales > Brassicaceae > Orychophragmus > Orychophragmus violaceus. The sequence goes on from CM058240.1 coordinate 20,432,569, forward strand.
GCGTTCTACCAAGCAAGAAAAAGGTGCCTGACTCTGAGATTATGAGTACTGTTACTCCCTTAGCACAAAAATTACCACTCTTCATTCAGAAAGCTGCTTACAACTCAGAGATGAAGTCTCTGTCCACTAAACCGTTCACCATTAATATCGGGAAGCCACTTATGCTGAAAGAAAAATTAGGTAAACTGCATCTTCAAAATAGTTATCTATTTTATGCTAACTTATTATTTGAATAGTTATAACTGTATTCTTCTACTATTGTAGAAAATTCTGGGATATACACACTTATGCTACTCGACTTGCAGTCATCCAGCCAGATTTCTCTCTCTCCTCATGTTACTGAAGGCGTCGTCCGTGATGCATCTCTGAAGTACGCTTTCTCTTTGTTCAAAGAGATCGACCATAGTGGTACTACTTAGACCATCCTTAAATTATGCCTTGTGTACTGTTTGGTTATCTCTTATCTGTAAACTTATGTAAAACTATCCTACGTTTTTTATGTTTAAATTATCTGTTTATGTATGTAAACTTATACAATATGTTACTTTCCTTAGTTATGTTAACTTTCCTACGTTTTGGTTTTTGAAGTTTGTCGTTCTACTTTGTTATTTCTATTTGTGAAATTATATGACTACTAGTATTCAAGTACTTCATCATATAGACAAAACTACTTTTTCAAGTACCTGTCTGAACATATCTGTTTACTAGTATTCAACTACTCTTATTGTTGAATTCTAGTGTAGTTGTTACTAAATTATAGTCAACTACTTTCACATATAGTTTGAATCTGACATCAGTCTACTTATCAAACATATCAGTCTACTTGTATTCAACTACTATAAATGAGTACTAGTATTCAACTACTAGTATTGGTTGAATACTAATATGTTATTTCTACAGTACTAGTATTCATCTACACTAACATCTATCAAACAACAACCAATAAAAAATTGCAAAATATAAGAAGACGGATAATTGCCATTAAATATGGGAGTTTAAAACAGCAAAACTAGAGAGTATTATGCCAAACCGGCTAACTTATGTAATTCCAAAACATGATGCATTGTACCAAAAGCAAATCATCAAAATGGTTAATAATTCCCCATACTAATCAGGATTACAAGTGATTTGATGTGCATCAATTCCGCTTCTCCCATGGCAATAACACAATAAGTTTCCTTCACCTTCCCGCCTAGGTAATTTGCAAGACGCCTTGCTGTGTCCTTTTCCAGGACACCTACTGCAAACTCTCGCAGCCTTCTTCACCCGCCGCTTATTCATAGGAATAGCTTCTTTAGAATTATTTCCACTTAAATAGTCAACTACTTTTTATTAATGAATAGTCAAATGCATCTGTTTTACCTTGAATTCTCCTCGTGAGAGGATGCTCTGTTTTTTTGGTCGACCTGGTGGGCGCCTCATCACCGGCGGTAGGAGATCTACATTACCAGAAACTACTGGTGTCAGAACTGGATGAAACACACCTTCATAGATAGTTTTTCTGAATGCTGTTGTGTACACAATTCCGACCAGCTTGTCTGTTGTGTAATTACTATAAGACGAGGCAGCTAAAGCGTGGCTACAAGGTATCTGGATCATTTGGTACTCCCTGCAGCTGCACATCCCTTTTGCTAAGTTCACTTCAAACCTCACTCCCTTTGGGTCTCTCAACTCAAACTCTTCGTAGTTAAGAACAGTCACCTACATTTATACATATACATATGTTAAACTACACGCAGATGAATACTTTATATAGCGTAGCTGTCTACGTACGTAGCTGACTACGTACATTAAATACTTACTTTCATATTAGTGCTGTCAGTAAAATTTACATCTAGAAGTTCTCTCACTTTTGGCGTTAGTATGCTATCATCTGATGAGGCTGCTGCTTTTCTCCTCCCAAACCAACTGATCAAACTCATTCTTATAGCTTCATGCATCGAGATAAGTGGAAACTCTCTACACTCTTTTAAAACCTTGTTTAATGACTCAGCAACGTTGGTTGTCATCAAATTGTATCGTTCACCCATGCAGTATGAACGTGTCCAGTGTGGGAGCCCCAAATCAAGCAGGTATTGAGCGCACTCAGGATTCACAGATTGGAGTTCTGCAAATATTTGAGAAAACTCTAAAACGGTATAAGCTTTAGCTGCTCTCACCACTAGTGAAGGCAACCGGCTTTCCATAAACTTGGTTGTTACATTCCTCACTAGATGCACTAAACAAGCCCCATGTCCAGCTAGAGGATACACCTATAAACACAAGGTTCAGAAATATCATCAGATATTCAACTATAATCTAAAAAGTAGTCGTAGACAATTACTTTTATTCGACTACAATTAGACAACTACGTTACCTGTCTCAGCCCCTTGTAAATGCTTGAATGTCTGTCTGACACAAACATTAAATTACTGTCATCGTTTATGATTTTCTTTAGGCATTAGAAGAACCATACATAGGATGCATCGTTTTCACTGTCGACTATCCCATAAGCTATTGGAAAAATTTGGAAGTTCCCATCTTGTGTACTAGCACAAAGAAGACATCCACCATAGCGTCCAGCTAGATGAGTCCCGTCAATGAGCAATATCGGCCTCAAGAATTTAAGCCCAACAATTGAGGGAGCGAATGAAAGGAATAAATACTTGAACCGCTTACTACCATTCTTGTCAACCTCATATAATGTTTCACAAACTGTGCCCGGGTTTGAGTTTTTCAGGTTCTCCACATAGGATGGCAGCAACGCGAAGCTACATGATACTGAGCCGAATGATTTTTCCATAGCGATTTCCCTACACCTCCACGCTTTCCAGTACGAGATGTTAACCTTAAATAGACAACCATTTTTTCAGAAATAGTTATACCTCAATTCTCGACTACTGTTAGTATTCAATAAATAGTAGTTGTCTATCAAAACGCTATTTACCTGGAAATCTTCCTGCATTATCCTTTGAATCTCAATGGGACCTGGTCCTTTGCGTCCATCAGTAAATCTAGTATGAATTAACTCCCCAATTACTTGTGTCGTAGCTTGTCTGTGGTACTGACGCCTATCGTCAATCGGCATGTGTGTTTGAAGTTTGCCATTTTGATCTGGAAGTTTCCAGTACGGTCCATCATAGATGCATACACACGCCAGTGACACTTATCGCTAATGCACACGAATTCCATGTAAGTTGGTGTTGAGCGTGGAGTTTTGAAATGGAACTTTTTGTTAATCGCGTGTAAAGCCATCTTCAGTTTGCACTCAGCTTTGTTCCTAAATATCCTTCCCACAAATATACCGACACCCTCGTAGCTAACATCATCCAAAGCATCGTCTATCCCTGCATAAAAACAATCATTAATGGTGCAAAATAATAGTTGTCTACAAATAGATAACTACTCTAAATAAGTAGGTAGGAAAAATTAGGCATCTACATACCATCACCTGGCAATTCATCAACAATTGGTGGAGCATCTCTTCCAAACATAGCTGGCGGCTCTTCCGTGTCTTCGAAAACTCCATCAATTGTTTCTTTTGCGCAGCTAAACCTCATTGACTGCTGTGTACTGCTCTCAGGTTCTTCATCAGCTTCTTCACCTGAGTTGTATTCACCTTTGTCCGATTTAAAACCAGCAGCATGGTTTTCTCATCATTTTTGTTTACTGCAAATTCATGCCATTCTTCATAAGAGTCGTTAGCAGAAGTGTCTACACCTTTTCCCTTATCAATATCTTCTCCATCAAGACAAAGTATCGTCATATCTTCCATCTCTTCTAGATCTTCTGGTTCTTGTTCGTCGTTGTCCAGGTCGTTCAATGCAAGCAAAGCTACAGAGTATGCAACTATGTTAGCTATGTTACAAAGTAGTCAACTGTACAGTACAAAGTATTCAACTACTTATGTATACGGTTACAATCAGACAACTGATCCCATTAATAATAACCTGAGTATTCAACTACGTATAAATACAACTTAGTAATCGACTATCTCACCTTCAATCTCATCATCTTGAAATTTCTCTTCTGGGTTTTGATACAACACCATAACTAGTTTATACGTTGCATTTTAGAACAAATAAAAACAGTGTTAGACCATATCATACCATTATAACACGATATTATAACACTATTTAGGTGAATCTTACCACTCTTCTGAGGTGTAATCCCCTTTTCCTCGTTCAAGCAGTCAACCATATCTGTCAACCCATGAAAGTAGTCAACTACTCTAAAATCAACTATGTTAGAATCAAACAGTAGTAGACTATTTACGAAGAAAACTTACCAACATCATTATCTGCAATTTATGTATCTTTCAAAGTCACGCACAAGTTTAGTTGATCAATTTCACCTCTCATTTCGACAAACAAGGACACATCGTCGTCGTTTTGAACCAAAACAGGTGGTGCGTCTCTTCCGTCATCCATCAACATGTATTGCGGCCATTGGTATGTTATTTCCACAGCTCGATCTTCTTGGATATTCAGATATTCTTTGACTATCTTTTCAAGATAGTCATAAGTTGACCTGGAGCTTAACCAAATGCCTTTGCTGTTTCCTTTTTTCTCGACCTCGAAACTCCAAGTTCCAATGATAGTTTCACGCCATTTTCCTCTAACCAGCAAAACTGTCTTCCTTCCATCCATCTATAGTGAACGAAAAGTTAGATCTTTAGCAAAGTATTCGACTTTTTCTACTACTCTAAATAGTCGTCTACGAAATTTGTGTGACAAAATGAATGTCGGATTCTTACTCTGACAAAACGAGATATTCTTATCTTCAGGGGACCAGATAAGTCTCTATAAGTCTCGGAATGTAGGTGACCCAATGGAGGTAGAAGATAGTCCTCCTTCAAAAATTTGAGCGGGAAAAGGCAAAGAACATGAATCGCCAGCTCAGCTATTTTCTTAGTGAAAAAGTTGTTGATGTTAATGCACAACATAAATTGCTAGCGGCCAAAGCTTTCTGAAAAGTAGCTGTCGCTTTTCAGGGAGCTGTCACTGTCGGCTCAAGCTGTCCAAGACGAGGTAACAAGGGCATAGTAGTCTGCTTTTGCGTGTGAAATGCATTGTGTCCTGCCATGGACCTAATTTCGTGTATAAACTTTTCATACACCTAATTTTTGGTCCAATTCATAATATTGACCCAATTAACCCTTATAATTAAACAAACATAAATTTTATATTTAATACGATATTTATATTTTATTTTAAATAAAAATAAAAATAATCAAAAATTGTAATTATATATTTTGTATAAAAATAAATACGTAAACATCTTATTTAAATTAATTTATCATATATATAATTCAAAGTTTATATAAATAATCCGAATTTAATATATAAAATCCAAAATAATATTTTTAATATTTAAAAATATTCATAAATGTTTTCATGTTTATCATATTATTTTATTTTATTTTATTGAAGTTTATGTATGTCTTCAAAATAAAATTAAAAAGTTTTATAAATATTTTAATACTTATCATCTCATATTATTATATTTTTATTTTTTTAAAGGTTATATATATATATATATATATATATAAATAAAATTTTACAAATCTTTATAAATATTTCATATTTTTCATTTTATTTTTATCCAAAGTTATATCTCCATAATAAAATAAAAAACATAATAAAATTACCAATATAAACTAAGTTTAATACAATAATTAACTTAATTTTATTAACGATAAATTAGTAATTAGCCATTTTGAGAAAAATATAAAGGTAAAAGCACTTTCTAATTAATATAAAGATTTTTTTGCGAAAAATAGATTACCGACTGTTTATAAATTAAAAATAATATTGAATTTATAAAAATTTACCATATTTAAAATAAATATATTGATAAATATTAAACTTACATATTTAAATCATTTAAAAGATTACTTAAATTCAACGATATGGCAATGATTTACATATTGAATTTTTTATTTACCTTTTATTAAAAATCAATTGAGTGACATGACAATAATGAAATAAATCAATTTACATCATCATATAACAAATAAAATAAAATTTATATTAATTTATAAAAGATAAATAAAGAAAAAAAAAAAAATTAAAATTAGTAAAAAAATTTAAAATAGTAAAAATGTAATTATGGCTATGTGAATGTACGGACGTAAAACTATTTTAGAAAATATAGTTATAAATGATTAAAATATAATAAAACGAAAGCAGATAGTTACATCATTGTTTTTTACGTAAATTAATTCTTATATTTTAGAAAATAATTTGTTTTATATAAAATTAGCAAAAATTTATGTTTAAAAAAAATATGATTAAACAGAATATCATGTTTTTAATATGTTTTAGTAAAAGTTAATATCAACAATTTATTTCGTTATAGTGAAATTTGTTATTATAATTTAAATAGTAAAATAGAAAAACATAAAATATACAATTTTTATAATTTATCTTAATAGTGTAAAATTAAACAGTAAGATATAATAATCAATTATAAATATGTATCGGCTCTAAAAACCTAATAAATAAGAAAAGTAATGTGAATAGTATATTTAATCAATAATTAGGACCCTAACAAATAACGAGCTACTCAATTTCATTATGTGGTCGTGTAAAATCATCATAGTATACCAGATTTATCAATATCACATGTATACATGTTAATTAGAGTCAAAATCTGAAGCTCGACCCGACCTGATTTTGAAAGTATCGGGCTTGGACTTAGATATAAGCTCAAAATCGGATTTATCGGGTTAAGCATATTTAGGAGGGTGTATTGAACTAAATATTTGGAGTGATTCAGAGGTTTTCTTAAAATTCACTGTTATTCAACTAAGGATTTTAAAATGTCTTCTCAAATCGAGTGTTATTGAACATGAGATTTATATAAAATCACTCAAAATCAATTAAAATCCTCAGTTATTCAAACAACAATTTGTTAAAATCATATCAACTCCACTGTTATTGAAAATGTTTTTAAGTATTGGGATTTTAACAACTGCAAAGGATTTTAGAAGATTTTAGATGACTTTCTTAGTTAAAAATAAAAAGATCAAAATCTCATTGTTTTAGGTGGTATGGTAGAGTATTTTAATATAAAATCACAACAACTTCTTTAAAATCACCAAAAACCATTAAAATCATCTAAAATCTTAATTAAACTCAAATCACTCAAAATGGTTAGTTCAATACACCCCCCTTAGACTTTCGGTTTTTTGGGACTTTGGTCATCGGGTTTAATCCAGTTCAAAAAACCGCAAATTAACATTTTTACCAAACCAAAGTATTGTAAATTATAAAATATGAAAATTGTTTATATATTCTTAATGATCAAAATTTTATAATCTTTACTTATATTTTTATTTATAACTCTTAATTTTTTTGTCAACAAATCGCCATATATTAAATCAATTTTGTTCAGTTCGGATTATCACTCCAAAGAGTAAACCGACCAGAGTCATCATGACTTATATGAGAAAAGATAGTACCTCGTGCTCTCGTCCCTTTTGCAAGGAAGTCGGCACGGACATTTGCTTTTCTAGGAATTAAAGTTATAACAAAGAACGAAAATTTTAATGAATATTTTGGTGATAAAGATGTAGAAAGATTTGAATCAAACTTCTCTCTAAACTCGACTAATCATATTGAAATACTTTAATTATATATATATATATATAGGGGGGTGTATTGAACTAAACATTTGGAGTGATTTGAGTTTAATAAAGATTTTTGATGATTTTTATGGTTTTTGGTGATTTTAAGGAAGTTGTTATGATTTTATATTAAAATACCCTACAATACCACTTAAAACCATGAGATTTGGATCTTTTTATTTTTAACTAAGAAAGTCATCTAAAATCTTCTAAAATCCTCTGCAGTCGTTAAAATCCCAATACTTAAAAAAAGTTCAATAACAGTGGATTTGATATGATTTTAACAAATTATTGTTTGAATAACAGAGGATTTTAAGTGATTTTGAGTGATTTTACATAAATCTCATGTTCAATAACACTGAATTTGAGAAGACATTTTAAAATCCTTAGTTGAATAACAGTGAATTTTAAGAAAACCTCCAAATCACTCCAAATGTTTAGTTCAATACATCCCCCATAATCTATTTCTGAATAGATTTTATATTTATTTGATAATATAAAATATTAAAATTTGTTTGAATTATCTGATTTTTGGTTTTCAATTATTTAAAATTTAATGAAAACACATCAAAGATCTGTTAAATTTAGATTTATTTTTTATAATACTCTTTGTTTTTATATTTCTTTTGTTTTAAAAAGTATATAGTTTTGAAAAGCCTAAAAGGTTTAGAAAACCCTTTAACTTGGTTAATACTTAGGACTGACGGCGCTTCAAAATCTAAGCCATAATATTTTTAGACTGAGCGAGACCGAACTCAAATATCTATAAACTTGAAGAGTTTAGATCGGAACGAACTAGCCAACCCGATTGATATCCCTATGTATACATCATATTTATCAATTATTGTAAGACAACATTTATGGAGCACATTTTTTATAATAAGTTCAAAGTGTAGTCTGTCGATAGCGGAAACTAAGGATGCAAATGGTAAAACTTCAATGAAATAAATAAAATGAATATTAAAAGAATTAATTTAATAAAACTAGGAACTAGGAAAAATTATGCTCAATTTTTCTTTTAAAGAAATTCTAGTGAAACTTTTAATTTTTTTATTAAAAAGGTGGATCTCACTATATTCTACTAAAATTTTACTAAAATACCAAATGAGTAATTGTTAGAGTAACTCATTATAACGAGTGATTTACATAATTAGTCACTTTGTCTTTCAAAAGTAACAAATTAGTCACTTTGGCTATAAGAAGGTGGTTTTTTACTGTTTGATTTTTTAAATAGCCAAATAGCCCTTCAAATCTGTTATTTTTTGGTTGGTTTATAACTAAAACATGTCAACCCCAATGGAGACCAGAACATAGAGTGTGAGAGAGAGAGAGTGTGATGATAGTGAGAAAAAGCTAAACAAACAACATCTTTCTGAATTGAGTTTATAAAATATCATTACTTCAATTTACACTGATTCCCTCTCCTCTCTCGTGAGTTAGCCCTAGCAGACACATTCAGATCCGCCGCCGGAGGTGAGCCGTCGTCGGCCGTTGGCGTCACCGCCGGCGCGTATCGACGGCTCACCTCCTCCTCTTTCAATTTCCCTGCTTTCTAGTTTCTCTCCCATCAATCTCCGTGTCTGGTTCGTCTCGCAAACTATCGGTAGCCAGAAAAAGGCTCTGTCATGGCTGGTTCGTGCGCGACTCCGACTTCATCGGCAGTGCGGAGTGCTTTGGAGCCTCATTCTGCGTCTCGTCGATGCTATGGGCTGGTCGACGGTAGTTTTCGGGTCCGTAAAGGAGTAGATATATGGCGTCGGTCCTGTGACGTCATGGTGGCTGGAGCTACTGCGATTCCGGTGACCCTTGAAGGTCTTCTGGTGAAGCTTGTCATCGCCGGCTCGTTTCCCACCTATTCTTTCCCGATCTGAGTTTGCTTGACCAGTCAGTTATTGTTTGTTTGATATCAGTTTTAAAGTTTTGATTTTGGTATTCTTAGGGTTTTTAATTACTTGTGTTTTCAGATCTGGGTTTGCGATGAGCAAGAATTTCTCCGGCTTTTGCTACGGGCTTTCTTGTCTTCCTCTCACCTAATTTTCTTGCTGGAAGGTCCGGATCCCTTTGATCTTCGGTGTGACTAGTTCATAATCCTTCCAGTATTATTTGGTGTTTTGTGTCTTTGATTATCTTGAAGAGATAAATATCTCTCTTTGTTTTAAGCTTATGGTCGATCTTTAATTTGGATTAAACCACTGGAAATTCCGGATCTTTTAGATCTTTGGGTTCATGGTTTTGATGTCCAATGTTTCGACTTGAGTTGATGTTTCATTGTGTTTGGAGAATTTTCTCAGTTTGTGTGTTTAATGGGGAGTGATGTCATCCTATACATCTCTGGTTTGTAATCGTCATTCAAGGTTTTCGACGGTAGTTCTACAGAAGCTAATCCGTAAGAAGTTGATAAAGATGTTTGAAGAAGTCTTATCTCACTTGCGAGTATTCTCGTTGATAAAGGTATTGGAAGTTAAAATATTGGAAGGCCGCCTGCTAGTGTAGGCTCGAGAACATCCTAATTTTACTTCGTTTCAAAATCCTTTATGTATGGTATCGCTATTGTATCGTGGGTTGTTATCTTCACCCATATGCGGGTGAGAAGATCGATAGCTTCTGATGATATTTCATACATCGAGCTTCTTCAATGATGTAATTTGTATCAAATCAGAAATAATAAAACAGCGTTAAAAAAAAAAAAACTAAAACATGTTATGGTTACAAACATAAAAAACGTCAATGGTTTATGGGATTGGAGGGAAATTTGTACCAGTTATCTCAACCATTGGCTTTTAATGAAGATTAAATCAGATATCACCCCATATAAACTTATGCGGACGTGAATGATTTAAGGGAAGGAGGACATTTTTAATTTTTATTTATTTATTTATTTAGGTAATGTGGACCATATAACTCTTTAATAGTTTATTTAGTTATTTTTTGGTTTTTGTAAAACATAAAATTATTTTAATTAATACTATATGTTATAAATTATTTTCTTTACATTATGATACCCATTTTGATATACTTTTGTAGAATTTTCATAAAAACTTGTGGACGTTAAAAAGTTATAGCCTAATGACATAGACAAAGTATCATGGACAAGGTTTTTTTGGACAAGTCGACGTGGACACTATTTTAGTAAATTGTCGCATTTTACGATCTTCGTCAATCATTTTGTGTATGTGTCCATGTGCATGATTAGGTTTGGAACTTGTTGTTCTTAACTAACTTCACATATATTTTCTTATTTGAGTTTTTACATTAAGCTGTTACACTTTTGTAATTAGTGTTATTAGTTAAACACATTTTTAAATATGTTCATGTGGATGACATTAGTTATGCGTTTCTTTTTGGACTCTTTTGGTAAACTATCGCATTTGACGATCTCCATCATTCATATTGTCTACATGTTTATCTGGATGGTTTGGTTTGAAACTTGTTGTTTTTTCACTAACTTCACGAATATTTTTCTTATTTGGGTTCTTACATTAAAGTTGTCATACTTTTTGGTAAGTAGTGTCATTATTCAAACATGCTCGTGGACATGTCCATGTGGATGGCTTAGTTGTAATTTTTTTATTGGACTCGACTCGTGAACTATCTCTTATTACGATATTCGTTAGTCATTTTGTGCACATGTCCATGTGGATGGTATGCTTTGAAATTTATTGTATGTTCACTAACTTTCACGGATTTCACGTAATCAAACATGTCCACACATACATAATCAACCGGATAAATAGATGGATCTAGATGTCCATTTAAACTTATCTATACAAACATAATCAAAATGGGAAAACATGATGAAAATAGGTGACTACTTTACATTGTTTATTATGACATAATCAAAAGAAAATATTAGATGGAAAGAGATGTCCACTTTACATTGTTCTTTAGCATATATATTCATTTGAAAACATGGTCCATCGATCCGAAAACTTCTTGTGATGGATGAAGATTAGTAAGTCCAGCTTGTTAATATGAAAATTGTACATTAGAACATGGTTGTCCACAGAAAATTGATTTTTAAAAAAAATTGGGACATAAAAATGAAATCATGCCCACTACCATATGTCCATCTTACAATGTCCATAAGACCCTATGTACTACTACGTAAACTTGGTACTACAAAGTTCTAATAAACTATGAAGTTTTTCAAAATATGTCCATGGAAAAACGTATTAATAACAGAAAATGTGCACAACCTTTTTCACATATAAATAAGCAATATAATAATCTATATAAAAAGATATGCTCATTTAAACTTGATCACACATACGTAATCAACCGTATAAATAGATTGGAATTAGATGTCCATTCAAACGTGTCCATACATATATAATCAAAATGGGGAAACAAAATGAAAATAGTTGTCCACTTTACATTGTCTATTGTGACTTAATCAATATATGGAACTAAATCTAAATAAATATCCAATTTACATTGTCCATTATATTTATACACTGATCTGAAAACTTGGTCTATTGATCTTCAAACTTCTTGTGATGGAATAGATATAAGAGCTTGATGGGGTGTCTGTTCGTAGTGAATAACCTCTGAAAAAGATGATTGTTTGTGAATATGAAAATCTTATCCACAGAAATGTAAATTAAAAGTTGAGAATGATATATAATTCACATGTTCATTTAATTTAAAGTGGTCCGCATGGACAGAATAACCGAGAATTGTGGTGAAATATATAGATTCATATGTCTCTTAAAACTTGTCCACGATAATGGATTTAAAATTCTAATCTCTTTAAACAAAATATAAATCAAATGTCCATTTACACGTGTCCATACAGACATAATAAAAAAAACATTAATAAGCTATATAGGAATCAAATGTCAACTGAATAACGAGTGCGTAAATGGCTATCTAAACGTAATAATAAGTTGATGTTCATTAACATATGTCCACGCAGTTGATATTTGATGTCCACTGCAAAATGTCCACACAGACTTATGCATAGTAAATATAGTATGTAGATTCAATTTTCCATTTAAGCTTGTCCACGAAGACGATTTAAAATAGGATAAATATTAAGAAATTGCATATCCATTTAATGTTGTCCACCTGAACTGTGTAAACAATAAACCAAACAAGTGCAAAGTGATTCACTTTTTGATATCCGATTTTGGATATGAGAAAATTTCTCACAAAACTTACTTATAACTCAAAAAGTGCAAAGTGAGCAGAGAAGAAGAACCCAGATCAAAATATTCATAACAGATCCAACGGAACTCAAACAAGCTAAGACAAATCAGTCTAGGAATATATCAGAGAAACATACAAAAAATCAGAAATAAAATGTAAGGATTTGAAGAAATCAGAGGAAAAAAAAAAGAACAAACTTTAGGATCATATTTTCTATCTAGAGCGAATGAGGGACAATCACAGGATTGAGATGATATTGAAACGAAAATATGCTGATAAAGGAGAGAGTTTCTGTTTTTGTGATATAAGAGCAGCTCCATTGGGGTATATTAGAGGTGGGTCTCTTAAAAAAAAAATATTAAAATAATGTGGGTCCCACGTGGGACCCACATTTTTTTTTAAAAACCGTATCCTTGGTCGCTTGTTTAAGAGACGGTTTCATACCTCGTCTCGCCACGTGTCGCTGGTGGATTGGTCGATTGTTTTTTTTTTAATTTTTAATTTTTTTTTGCCTTTTCAAAAAAAAAAAAAACAAAAATAATAAAAAAATTAAGTTAAGAGACTTACCTCCGGTTACACCACTGGATTTGCTCTAAGAGCACATACATTGGAGTTTCTTAAGGGAGAGTTTCTTAACTATTCACGTGGGTCCCACGTGGGGCCCACATGAATAGTTAAGAAACTGTCTCTTAGACCATGTCCATTGGGGGTCCTTAAGGGGACAGTTTCTTAACTATTCACGTGGGTCCCACGTGAATAGTTAAGAAACTGTCTCTTAAAATCCTTATATAAGGATCGATCCTTACACTGTTCACGCCACGTGGCGCGATGCTATTGGTTAATTTTTTTTTTTTAATTTTTTTTTTTTCGACAGTTTAAAAAAAAAAAAAAAAAAAAAAACAAAAAAAAGTGAATAGTTAAGAACCCCACGCCGGTAACACGGCTGTGGGTGCTCTTAAAATCTTTATCTAAGGATCGATCCTTACACTGTTCACGCCACGTGTCACGTAACGATTGATTCATTTTTTATTTTTTTTATTTTTTTTTTTTCCGGATCTGAAAAAAAAAATTAATAAATTAATAAATTTTTTTTTTCTAAGGACCCCTAGTGGGTAACACGGATGGACATGGTCTAAGAAAGTTAAAGTAAAAGGCAAGATCTAAAAGAATATAAAGTAAATGTAGCAAATGGTTTAGTTAGGATAAAATAAAAGTAAATTAGTATTATCCATATGTTAAAGTGACCAATGACAATAAGTGACCAATGACAATAAAGTAACTTATTGTGTAATACATAAGTGAGAAAGTGAGTATACACGTAAATATCTCCATTATAACTAGTTATTGGACTGAATTTTGGTCTTCCAAAATGACAACCATTGGACCCTTTTGTTGTTTGGAGAAACGAAGATGGAGCTATGTGTAAACCTTATTAAAAAGACTAGGTATAAAAAATTTTGGTTAGTAAAATTATATTCATAAACCTAGGTTTTCGATTGTTCATTTCTTATTGAATATTTGTGTTTTAAAACGCAGTGATCTCATTAGAACAACAATATTAGAAACTAAGCATATCTTTGAAGCATATTTTCTTAATGTTTTGTTAGCGATTGGAATACTGGTTTTTGCAGAGATGCTAATATAGGTTTTTGCTTCTCGTATGATCGGTCCACTTAGTATTTTCGCTTAAAGAATTGAAGAAGCTGTAAAATGTTTTGATGTTATAGTAGTATTTTGTTAAACAGCACTGAATGTCTTAAGCAATTTTTGAAATTTTTGGAATGCGAGAAATTAAGTACATGGTGTCTCAATGTTTGTTGCATTGGTTACCCTTTCTATTTTCCATTGGGTCAGTCATCCACCTTTAGACTTTCTCGATAATCAAGTCATAGGTCTGCATTGCTTCTCCTCTAGCCCTAAACGATAGCCAATCCCATCTATTTATATATTTTTCCATTGGCCCGTTCAGCCACCTTTACATTCATCCAATAATCAAGTGATAGGCATGTATTTCTTCTCCTCCATCAATTTTCCCACTACCATGCTTCTTTCTTATGACCAATCAGCCAACTTCATCATCTTCAACAAACTACTCACGTGAGTGATTTCCATTACATCAAAAACGCCTATAAATACAAACCATGTAAACATATCTCTTCATCATTATAAAGTTCCACCTCTTTCTCTACCTTGTGTTTATATCACTCAATTTTCATGTACACTGTTTTTGTTTTCCTTCGGTCAATCTCTTTAAATCTTCCATCTTCTCTAAATCCATCTTGCAGTTACGAATTTCTGAGGATTACCGGGCGTGAACGTTGGGAAAACCGTGGTGACAAAGAGATACATTCCTAATGAGGTTTGCCCTTAACCTTAACGCACGGTAATTCCGCAGAATGGTGCCTGCTATATTGACCTTAACAGTGTGCATAATATTGATTATTCATGCTTCATAAGTTGATGCCAAAAAACATAAATAAAGTTGTAATGCTTATGGAAGCTTGGGTTCTAACAATATATTTCTTTTTTAATTTTATATGATGTATATACAATAAGAAAGTTCTAAGAAAATTTTCTTCCATATAAGAACGATATGAGGTTTATCATCCTGTGCGGGGATAGAGTTTTTGTTTTAGTAAAAAGTATAGTATTGTGTAAATCATTATCCGATTAATGTTCAAGGTTTCAGTGGTGGAGACACACCCTTAGATTATATTCATAAAATTGTTCATAAACATATATATGTTGTGTACCGGGACGCAAATGGGGTTATCAATCGCATTGGAGACGAATCGTACAAGTATATAACTGCGAAGAATTATCTCATTGAAATCGTAAGTTTTTTGATTTATCATCAGTGAATGAATTTGTTTGTCACTTTTATCACTTTGACTTAAATATCACTCATTCCAATTTTAAAATTGAAATAGTCTATTCAGTAGAAACTAAGTATATCTCTGAAGCATATTTTCTTAATGTTTTGTTAGCGATTGAAATATTGGTTTCTATTTTTTTTTGTTTTTTATTTTTGCGCAGGACATGGATAAGCCATCGGAGATCTCTGCAGAGATGCTAACATAGGTTTTTGCTTCTAGTAAGACCGGTCCACTTAGTATTTTCGCTTGAAGCATTGAAGAAGCTGTTAAATGTTTTGATTTTAGTTTGATCTATGTATACACTTGAATTTAGTGTTTGATTACTTTGATTTTTCATCAATAACAACGGTCGAAGTTAGTGAGTTTTCAAAATTAAAGTAATCAAAACATAGGTTTGATTTATGTATACACTTAGATGGTAAAGATGAGAGAAACCAAGTAATCAAAAGAAATAAATAGATCGTAAGAAATTATTCATGCCCATGATGTTAAATCTAAAAAATTAATATTAGATAATAGATATCATATAATTTATTTTATTTAGGTATTAGATATTTAAAAAAAAAACCAAGAATGCTAAAACAAATTCAGTGATAATAGAAACTAAAAAAAGAAAATTGTAGCCAATCTTAGAATCCCATAGCTACTTGTTTCTTGGTTTCTTCTTCCTCTTCTTCATCATTGATCATTGTCGGAAATCTTGTAGTCTGGATCGTCTGGATCCTCTGTATCAGAAATATCACCCGTATCATCGCTATTATAATGCTCATCATTCTCTTGGTCACCATCTTCGGTATCATTCGTTTAATCATCTGAATACCTGTAAAAACCAGTTAATTTTGTATTAATATTCGAGATTTATATATTTGGTCACACAATAATTGATAGACTTTAAGAACTACATACCAGTATGTATATCCACTTGGTCCTTTTATTCGGTGTAATTTCTTTCCCCCTGGTGTAACCTCAATCTCGATTTCACTATCAGATGTGTCATCGCTGTCACTTGTTCCACTACTATCATCGACTGGACCACCATTCATGTAGTTTCATAGTCTAATTCGTCAAAGATGACACAGCCTGTAAAAGAGTTTAAGAAGAAGATCCATTATTTAGAGTATAACGATGAGATTGTATCTAGAAGAAGAAGTTCTTGGATATCGTAAATCATGTAGATAATAGAACTACCTGGATTATCATAGCGATTTTTGTTCTCGGCCAAAACTCACAGAAGATTTTGAAGTCACCTTGATATAGGAAGCTACTTTGCTAAAAACTCTAGACGTTTTGATTGTGTGCTTAGTTTCGATTCATATGTTTTGATATATATACATGACACAAGTAATTATAGTCATTAGGTTAATTAAGTTTTCCTCTTTTTTTGTTTATTTTCTATTTATTTGTGTATATTTTTGAGTATCATATCTTTATGAAAGTATATCGATACTTTTTTTTGTTAAAATCATATTACCAAATTATTATCAATAACATTTTTTTTATCGTAAATTTAACTTTTTCGTGGAAGATAAGTTTGATAATTCCGACATATTTACTTTTAAGATAAATCCTACCTTTTCCGAAGATACATATAGATATTTGTTAAGTTTTATTATTATGTTAAGTATATTGGAAGATAACTACTATTTGTTAAGTTTGATAATGTTAAGTTTGATTAATTTGCGGAAAAGAATTTGCATAAATCTTACATATTTACTTTTTAGATAAATCATTCTTTCTTTTGAAGATACATTCTTTCCTTCGAATCTTACATATATACTTATTTCGAAAGATAACTACTGATTGTGAAGTTTGATTATGTTAAGTTTCATACGTAGTTTACTTTTCCTAGATAGGATTTAACTATGTAGTTTACTTTTCCTTCATATAAACTACGTAGTTTACTTTTCCTACATATAAACTCCAATTTACATATTTACTTTTTCCTAGATATTTACTTTTTAGTTAAATCCTACTTTTTCTCGAAGATACATTTAAAATATTTACTTTTATAATATTATTAAGTATATTAAATTCAAATATTATTGAAATTAGAAAATTTCTTCAAAATATAAAGAAAATAACTACTATATATTTGATAAGTATTTTAAATTTGAATTATGATCATATTGGGAAGTTTACCTTTAAATATAATGGAGATAATTACTTTATATTGAGATAATTAGAAAAATTATTGGAACTCATTTGTTCCTTTTTTTTTTACCAATTAAATAATTATACAAAATTTAGTATTAAAAATAATTAACAATTAAAAAATTTAAATTCGTTTAAAAAAAAAACAAAAACATAATAAAAAATGTTTTATTTTAGACAAAAAAACGAATTTATGAAAAAACTCAAACCTAAATCCTAATTTCTAAACCTCGAAACCCTAAACCATAATTTGAAAACCGAAAATTTAAAAATAAAAATTAAACCCTAATCCCTAAACTCAATATGTAAACCTTAAAAACAAAAACCTAAATCCTAATCCTTAAACCCTAATTTAAAAACCTAAAAAAAATTAAATTATAATTTCTTCTCTCTCACTTGTTCTCTATCTCGACTGGACCACCATTCATGTAGTTTCATAGTCTAATTCTCAAAGATGACTCAGCCTCTAAAAGAGTTTCTCTCTCTCCATTATTTAGAGTATAACGATGAGATTGTATCTAGAAGAAGAAGTTCTTCGGATATCTCTCTCTCTCTCTCTCTACCTGGATTCTCGATTTTTGTTCTCGGCCAAAACTCTCAGAAGATTTCTGAAGTCACCTTGATCTCTCTCTCTTTGCTCTCTCTCTAGACGTTTTGATTGTGTGCTTAGTTTCGATTCATATGTTTTGATATATATACATGACACAAGTAATTATAGTCATTAGGTTAATTAAGTTTTCCTTTTTTGTTTATTTTCTATTCTATTTGTGTATATATATATTGGGTATCATTCTTTATGAAAGTATATGGGACTAGTTATTTTTTAAAATCATATTACCAAATTATTATCAATAACATTTTTTTCATCGTAAATTTAACTTTTTCGTGGAAGATAAGTTTGATAATTCCGACATATTTACTTTTAAGATAAATCCTACCTTTTCCGAAGATACATATAGATATTTGTTAAGTTTTGATTATTATGTTAAGTATATTGGAAGATAACTACTATTTGTTAAGTTTGATAATGTTAAGTTTGATTAATTTGCGGAAAAGAATTTGCATAAATCTTACATATTTACTTTTTAGATAAATCATTCTTTCTTTTGAAGATACATTCTTTCCTTCGAATCTTACATATATACTTCTTTCGAAAGATAACTACTGATTGTGAAGTTTGATTATGTTAAGTTTCATACGTAGTTTACTTTTCCTAGATAGGATTTAACTATGTAGTTTACTTTTCCTTCATATAAACTACGTAGTTTACTTTTCCTACATATAAACTCCAATTTACATATTTACTTTTTCCTAGATATTTACTTTTTAGTTAAATCCTACTTTTTCTCGAAGATACATTTAGAATATTTACTTTTATAATATTATTAAGTATATTAAATTCAGATATTATCGAAATTAGAAAATTTCTTCAAAATATAAAGAAAATAACTACTATATATTTGATAAGTATTTTAAATTTGAATTATGATCATATTGGGAAGTTTACCTTTAAATATAATGGAGATAATTACTTTATATTGAGATAATTAGAAAAATTATTGGAACTCATTTGTTCACCCTTTTTTTTTACCAATTAAATAATTATACAAAATTTAGTATTAAAAATAATTAACAATTAAAAAATTTAAATTTAAAAAAAAACGATAATAAAAAATGTTTTATTTTAGACAAAAAAAAACGAATTTATGAAAAAACTAAAACCTAAATCCTAATTTCTAAACCTCGAAACCCTAAACCATAATTTGAAAACCGAAAAATTAAAAATAAAAATTAAACCCTAATCCCTAAACTCAATATGTAAACCTTAAAAACAAAAACCTAAATCCTAATCCTTAAACCCTAATTTAAAAACCTAAAAAAATTAAATTATAATTTCTCTCTCTCTCTCTATCTCGGTCTCCCTCTCTCTTGCTCTCTCTCTCTCGGTCTCTCTCTCTCTTGCTCTTGCTCTCTCTCTCTCTCTCCCTCTCTCTTGCTCTCTCTCTCTCGGTCTCCCTCTCTCTTGCTCTCTCTCTCTCGGTCTCTCTCTCTCTCTCTCGCTCTCTCTCGGTCTCTTGCTCTCTCTCTCGGTCTCTCTCTCTCGCTCTCTCTCTCTTGCTCTCTCTCTCGGTCTCTCTCTCTCTCTCTCTCTCTCTCTCTCTCTCTCTCTCTCTCTCTCTCTCTCTCTCTCTCTCTCTCTCTCGGTCTCTCTCTCTCTCTCGGCTCTTACCCTATATATATTAGGGAATTATTCTTCCAACTACCGATGTGGGACTTTTTATTAAAATTTTCATTAAGGGTATCTTGGTCATTAACCTCGTGAGAATGAATCTGGTGCGTTTTCACTTCTCAATTATAGAATTAGATGGCCCCCACTAGTTATCCGTATTGTTTCGTGTAAAATTTGTTGGGATTCGACTAAGCTACCCCGGTTAATAATAAAAAAAAATGTTCGAAGTTCAAGATTTGTATGCAACGAATAACCAACACTTTCGTGTATTCCCTTTTTTAGGCCAGTGTATTACAAAAACAAATCAAGAGCCAAATTCAAAGCAAGTTAAACCATACAAAAAATAGGTAAATTACAAAAATAGAAAACTATAAACAACCACCCGTACGTATAAGGAAATAAAAACCATCCATTTATACGTAGCCTCTACTTGGTAACCTCCTAAGCCATGAAATAGTCGCAAAGCCATTTCGTCTTCTTCGTTTCTAATTGCTTTCGACAAAGATCGATCGTAGAGAAGTCTACCTCGTAGACCTCTCACTCAAATTTGATTCCTTATTCTCGTACGTTACCGAGGTCAAACATGCGTCTCTCTCGTAGTGCTACCCCCTTCGTTCTCTTTTTTCTCGTTGTTGTTGCACCATCCGTATCGGCTGATGTAGCTATCTTGAGAACGGATTATTACCAGAAAACGTGCCCCGATTTCAACAAAATCGTGCGTGAAGCCGTGATATCCAAACAAGCTCAACAGCCGACAACTGCCGCCGGGACACTCCGTCTCTTCTTTCACGATTGTTTCCTTGAAGGTTGTGATGCCTCTGTTTTGATAGCGACCAACTCGTTTAACAAAGCGGAACGTGACGATGATCTCAACGACTCCCTCCCAGGAGATGCTTTTGACATTGTCAATCGCATCAAGACAGCTCTCGAGTTGTCTTGTCCCGGTGTGGTGTCTTGCGCTGATATTTTAGCGCAGGCTACGCGTGACCTTGTCACGATGGTAGGAGGACCTTATTTCGACGTAAAGCTTGGTCGTAAAGATGGACTCGAATCCAAAGCCCATAAAGTACGAGGAAACGTCCCGATGCCTAACCAGACGGTCCATGACATCCACGGGATGTTCAAGAAAAACGGGTTTAGTCTACGTGAGATGGTAGCGTTAAGTGGAGCTCACACAATCGGATTTTCTCACTGCAAAGAGTTTAGTGACCGCCTGTACGGATCAAAAGCCGATCGAGAAATCAACCCGCGATTTGCAACCGCTCTTAAAGAACTATGCAAAAACCACACTGTGGACGACACAATCGCGGCGTTTAACGACGTGATGACTCCGGGAAAATTCGACAACATGTATTTCAAGAATCTAAAACGAGGACTTGGGCTATTAGCTTCCGACCACATCCTTATTAAAGACAATAGCACGAGACCGTTCGTTGAGCTTTACGCAACTAACGAGAAAGCATTCTTTGAAGATTTCGCACGTGCGATGGAGAAACTCGGCACGGTCGGCGTTAAGGGCGATAGAGAAGGAGAAGTGAGACGTAGGTGCGACCACTTCAACAATCTCAACGTCTAAGATAAAAAAAACATTATCACAAAATAATTATTATTTTTGGTTATATTTGCGGGGAGAAGGGAGGAGTTGAGGATAAGAAAGGTTTCTTTGGTATATATGTTTAACTATGTATTATAAGCACGATCGTGTAACAATTCAAGATGGGATGTTTATCTTTTCATGAAAATGCTAATTGTTATATTAAAAGTATACAGATAAAAATATGTATTGTACTTCGAAGTATTGAACAGTTGTAGTTAACATACAATTTTAAAGTTGATAATGTTGCCAAAAATGATCTGCGTTGATAAGAGTTTTACATGAATGCACACCATACATAAATGTAGATGTAAGTAAATTTAAACCATAAAAACACCAAGTAACTTTAATTTCCTAAATATATATATTTCTAAATCTTAATATGTATATATTAGGTGTACGTATACATTAAGATGAATATAAATAATGACCAAATTTATGGACGTCTGCACTAATATATACATGTGAACCATGGATTTTATTGAGCGTATTTTGTCCTTTGTCTTTTGTCCACCCGTTTTATATACTATATTATAACATGCAAGCACTTTGTATATGTATATACATAATTTTCTTCAACTATAATTCTAATATAAAACATGATTAGATCAATGCAGAAGTTAGTTGGTGATAAGCAATAAATCAGTTTCCTCTTCACTTATTTCAGTTGCAAGTTACAACCTAGTCGTTATAGTTTTGAGGTGTCAATCCATTCGGGTAATTAAACGCACTAAGTATACATGTGATTTTTTAATCTAAGTGCAACCAAATTCGTTTGGGGGTTTTATATCTAAAAACTAACAAAATAACCAGATTCCAAATTAAATGACTGAATTAAAGTGCAGATCACAAGTGTGTAAAGCAGAGTAAAAACAGAGTAAGAAGGTTGTTAAGATAATTAATTAAAACTAAGTTCCTTGGGTTGAGTTTTGGTTCAGGTGATCAACTATTAGCTTAGAAATATTTAGACAAACATGAGATAATTTCTTAGGTTAAGAACAACGATTCAAGTTACTCCACTCTCGTGATAATAACCCTACACCTATCAAGCATTAACATCAACTCTCGTTGGCAATTTCAAGATAGATATGCAATAAGATCAAGTTCTTACTACCACTAAACACCTTAAACATCAATTCTCATTGGTTAAGAATGTGAAGCACTTCATAGAGATTCAAACATAAACTACACCTCTCGGTGCTAGCAACATTTAAGATCAAGGAATTGATTAGCTACTTCAATCCTAGCATTAAGAACTTCTAACAAGTAAGGAATCAATACTTCCCAAGTTCTAAACAACCTAAAACATATCTAGATCACCCTTACCTTCATTCAAACCATAAACTTAAAGGAAACTACTCACTAGCCATAGCAATAACCAAACAAAACATGATTTAATAAGATAAGTAAGAAAAACAAGAAGATAAACTCAAGAACACTAAGATTGCATAAAAAGATCAAAAGGGATTCAATAGATTTGAGTAGATTGTTTTCCAAATGTGATATGACTCTCTCAACACACAAAGATCCATTAAATACACGAAAACATGGTGTCATGGTCGAAAACACTCACATGGAGGGTCTACAAGCCAAAAGAAAAAGAGAAAAAAGTAAAACAAGTGAAAAAGTGGTCTCACAGCGGCATGAGGCCGTCGCTGCCTGGAGCCGCTGTGAGGTTCTTTGATCCACATCGGCATGGTGAAGCCGCTGTGGATGCCGCTATTGAAATCTTTATTCTGCAAAAGACCCTACAACGGCTTGTGTAAGCCGCTGTAGGATGCCAATGTCAGGTCTTTTTGTTCCACAGCGGCTTGATGAAGCCGATGTGGATGCCGCTGCATAAATATCTCGTCCGCAAGTCCTCCGCAGCGGCATGTGTATGCCGCTACACCATGCCGCTGCCAGTTCTCTCCGCGCTCCTTTGATGTTTTTCCACTTTGGTTTGGTGCTCCTTTGGTCCCTACCACCTCCATTGCTCCTTGGTTCTCTCTAGGGTCATCCTCCACCTACAAAAAGAGAAAGACAAGACACATGAACTCCTAATGATGCCTAAATGCTTTTCTTAAAGCTAGGACACACACTAATGATGCTTACATGCTTTTCCTAAAGCTAAAACACACACTAAATCATGTTTAGAAACACTTAAAAACACAACACATCAACTTCCCCAAACTTGTTTCTTTGCTTGTCCTCAAGCAAATAACAATGAGACAACGGGGAGAGGTTTGAAGTTGGAGACTCATAACCAAAGAAATTTAGTAAGCCCTCAACATGATGTCCTTAGGAAATGATAACATGTTGCATGAACAAGCAATCTAATCCACTCTAATATCTCTAGGCTTATCAACACACCAAATCTTTTTCTCTTAGGCACATTGTCAAGATTCAACCAACTCAACATTCCACCAACTCTTACATTCATTCTTCTTAGGAAAGTGTAGTCTCACAAATGGGAATTTGATCTCAATCAATTGGCTTGGCAAAAGAAGGTTTCAAAAGGTGTTTAGAGGAAGGCTATCATCTTTCATTTTGGTGACTAACTCTCAAGAAAAGGAATGCTAGACATTACGCAAAATGTGGCAAGACAAGAACAATTCATGCATACAATTTTCAGCTCTCAAAATCTTACCCAAAGTGTTTCCCAATCTTACCCTTAACCACTCTCCTTTCAAATCCAAACTCAACCTTTTGACTTTTTTCATTTTTGGGTCTTGAGAAATTAATCTTTTCATTTTCCAAAACTCTTTTCCTTTTGATTTCTTTTTCATTTTGATCTTAGAGTTTTCCCAATTTCATTTCTTTTTCCCAAGTGTTTCTCTTTTCCTTACAAGCCTTTGGTCTTTTCTTTCTTTTACTCCCCATTTCACTATTTCTTTCCTTATCCCCAATCCCAATTCAAGTGCTTATATCTCAAATGCTACTCAAATATATGAACTCCTAGACTAGCCTATGAGATCTAATCATTGTCGTTCTTATACTTTTAACCTTTTGCACATGATATCATTATCAAAAAGAGGCCTCACTCAATCAATCAAATGAAGGTCTAAAAGAAAGGGAAGGATTTTATGGTTGGGATACCATCCTAAGAGTGAGAATGACCACTTGGATTAACAAAGGGTGGTAAAAATTAAGGTCAAAGATAATCCAAGTGTGTATAATGTGACCATGATCAAGCATCAAAAATCCATGAGTGAGAAGATTAAATTCATTTAAGTTCAAATAAGTGAGTTGGTTTCAAAGTCGAGGATATCATACTTGACAAATAGATTGGAGTGGTGTGATCAAAGCTCGAAATGTGCAAGTGTTTTGAGGGTTGTTTAAGCAACATGATATGATTAACAAGGGCATCATGTTGAGTTCTAAAATCTAGATTTCTTACAAGGCAATTATATCATTGTCTCTTATGCAAATGCAATCTAGAATGCCATTAGACTCGATCCTAAGAAAGAAATATAAAGCTACATGCTCTTTTTTTTTTTCAAAATTTTCAAATTTTTTTGTTTTTTTCAAAATCATAACTATTCACAATGCAACACACAAAAGTAAAGACTCAAGAGAAAAATGGTTAGATGATCACCCCCCCCCCCCAAACTTATTTCACACCGTCTCGGTGTGGAAAAAAATTTAGGGAAGCTAAAGATGGTAAAATAAAACAAAATAAAAACTATGTACAAAGTTGTGGTAGTACCTCAATAGTTAGGAGGAGCGGTGTCCTCCTCGTCTTCACCCAAGGATAGGGACTCGTTGCTGGACCCGAGTGATGGTGGTGGGATGTGGCGTCGGGCTCTGCGGCGTCGCTCATCGAGGGAGGCGCGACCAGGGGCTCTGCTAGATGAGCTAGTGCCTTCCCCGTGATACGAGTGTCTCCTTGGAAAGTCCTCTGAGCTAGCTTCTTCTTCACTTGACGAGTACCCTTCAGGCTTTTGCACTTTCCCCTTCTTCCCTGTCAGCATATAACCAAGGTACTTAACCTGCGCCTTCGTCTTCTCCTTATAATTCTTCTTCAAGACCGCTTTCGTCATTCTTCCAGCTTCCACCAATTTCCCAATGGTGCGGTCTTGAAGCTTGTTCCAGCGTTCCAACTTCCGGATATAGCAGTGGGCTCTTCGCAACTGAGCACCATGGATGCTTCGTTGGGCGCGCGAAGGCGATAGCAAGCTGTCCCATAAACCGGGCTGGGTGGTCTGATTTCCGTGCTGGTTGCTGTCTCTGTACGAGCTTCTGGCTGGGCACTGGTTCCCTCTCCCTGTGAGGCTCTGTCAGCTGCTCTCCTCTTTATCCTTCTCACCGGTGCCTCTACCGGGTCAGCCTCAATGCTATGGTAGAACCACGGATCCGGCAGAAAACTGACGTTCTCCCTGTTACCCAATGTGGTGATGGCGAGGTTCGGGAGGAAAACGTTTGCGGTCTGTTTCTGGCTGACCCTGAATGTGTAGGTAAACATGGCATCAATGTTCCCGACCAAGAATTGCGTCTTGCGCAGAAGGGCTTCATCAATCCTCAAAGGTGCAAGCCCGTTAACCAGAAGGATTTGCAGCGCCTGAAATATCGGAGTTAGCAGACTCCCAAACCTGAATACGGGCGTCGCATCAACAGATTTCATCGTCTTCCGCCTAATAGCCATTAGCTGCCTGAAGAAGTATGCTACTACTCCCATCTCATGGTAGTTCCAGGCGTTTACTTCTGGAAGGTCCCAACCACCTAAAACTGGCTGCATTCCCATTGCCAATAACCTCAAGCCTTCTTCCATTACCTTGTTGTTTACTCGCCTAGTGAAAATGGTGTTGGCTAGCATATTTTCCACATACCTGATGGCGGGGTGGGCGATGTCTGAGTTCTTCATTTCCCCGGTCTTATAAACTGCCTTGGAGATGGTGTTCCACAGAACTACAGGAAGGAGATCTAGGCTCGGCAGCTTGCTGCCCCATTCATCTCTGAACCCAAGTATCTCATGTAGCTGCTTGAACCCCATTCTGTGCCTCCTGCCATCGCAGACGAAGGTGATGTAGCCAAACCCCTCAGCATCAGTCGGTCCATCCATGAACTCTTCCATCTGTAGAGTGCAAAAGAATTGGTGTCAGGGTGTCTCATAGACGTGATAGGCCTCCGTCATCAGCTTTTCCAGGGTGAGGCTTCTCAAAATGATCATGACTTCTTCATAAATGCCCAGTTTCTTGCAAATATCAGCGTCTCCGAACCTTGTGGGCATCCAGGTGTAGTTTGCAAGCTTTGTCCGTATTTGACCCAGTGTGTAAGAATGTCCCTTCTTCGTCTTTTTTTTTTTTGTTTCTTTGCTGCCGGCTTCTTGGCTTTTGCCTTCTTCACAGCTGGCTGAGGTCTATCTCCCTCAGTGCTAGTGTCTGAAAAGTACACAGTCTCGTCATCATCGTCTTGCGGCACAGCGGGATCTTTCCCTGCCCGGTGTGTCTGTGTGCTTTGCTCTCCCTGGCCAGCCCGTGACTTACTCCTTGTCATCTTTGCTTGATTTTGGTGATTGAAATGATTCTAGATGATAGTGCAGTGAGAAATCGTGAAACAAGGAGCCAAAAATTGATGGAAATGGTTTGGATTTGATTGAGTTCGAATTTTTGAGAGAAAATGGCGATTTTTGAGAAAAAATGAAGGAGAAGATGCTCGAACAAGACTTATTTAGGTCGAAAATGGACCCACAGCGGCATACATCCATCGCTGTATGATGCCGCTGTGGGGGTCTCCTTACCTGCAACGGCTTAAGCAAGCCTCTGTGCATGCCGCTGTCGAAACACTTGTTCCGAAAATCCTTCACAGCGGCATGTGACCATCGCTGTACCATGCCGCTGTGAGGTTCCTCTTTTACACAGCGGCTTGGTCATGCCGCTGTGCATGCCGCTGTGCATAACAGTCTTCCGAAAACTTCCACAGCGGCATACAGACACCGCTGTATGATGCCGCTGTGGAGTCTTTTCTTCCTCCGTGGCTTCTCCGCGATGCGTATCTTTTCGTTTCTTTTCCGGCATGTTCCCCTATGCTGTAAACACACAAAACAACTAAAAACACACAATAAATCATTCAACCACAAATCAAATCAAAGAAAGTTCACACCGTATATACAAAGGATAACATGGGACTGCCTCCCAAGCGCGCTTGTTTTAAGTCACGAACTTGACTCTCTTACTGCTTTAGATCGGGGTTGGGTCCGTGAGAAGAATCGATACCTCTTCTTCCACGGGGTTTGATGATGAGTAGACCTTGAGCCTCTGTCCGTTCACAGTGAATTCGCTTCCGTCCTTGTTGAGAAGAACGACTGCTCCATAAGGTCTTACTTCCTTGACTAAGAATGAACCAGACCATCTTGATTTGAGTTTCCCGGGAAACAGTCTCAACCGGGAGTTGTACAATAGTACTCGATCTCTTGCCTTGAATTCCTTCTTGACAATCTTCTTGTCATGAAATGCCTTGGTTCTTTCTTTATAAATCCTTGAGTTCTCGTAGGCATCCAGTCGGATTTCATCAAGTTCATGGAGTTGGATGAGTCGCTTCTCTGCTGCTGTCTTAAGGTCGAAGTTCAACAACTTCACTGCCCACATCGCCTTGTATTCCATTTCAACTGGTAAGTGGCATGATTTTCCATACAAGAGGTTTAATGGTGTAGTGCCGAGAGGTGTCTTGAACGCTGTTCTGTATGCCCAGAGCGCATCATCGAGCTTTTTAGCCCATTCCTTCCTAGAGCTCCCGACGGTCTTTTCCAAGATGGCCTTTATCTGCCGGTTAGACACTTCAACTTGTCCACTGGTCTGAGGGTGATAAGGCATAGCAACTTTGTGTTTCACCCCATACTTCTTCAGGAGACTCTCAAACACCTTGTTTAAGAAGTGTGTTCCTCCATCACTGATTACGCCTCTTGGGATGCCAAACCGTGGACATATGGTAGACTTGAACAGCTTAATTACCACCTTAGCATCGTTGATGGGGCTTGCGATAGCTTCCACCCATTTGGACACATAGTCCACTGCTACCAGAATATATTGGTTCCCATAGGAGGATGGGAAAGGTCCCATGAAGCCAATCCCCCATACGTCGAATATCTCGACTTCCAAGATGGGGTTTTGTGGCATTTTGTTTCTTCTCCCAATTTTGCCTTTCCTTTGGCAAGCGTCACACTTCGAAGCATAGTTGTGAGCATCCTTGAACAGGCTGGGCCACCAAAAACCCGAGTGTAGCACCTTTGTAGCAGTTTTGAACGATGCAAAGTGCCCTCCATATTCTGAGCCATGGCAGTGATACAAGATCCCTTCCATTTCTTCTTCTGGCACGCATTTCCTGTAGAGTCTATCCGAACATCTTTTGAACAAGTATGGCTCATCCAAATAATATCGAGTGACATCTCGGTAGAACTTCTTCTTTTGATAGCTGCTGAGATTTGGGGGATCCCTTCCACATGCTAGGTAATTGAAGAAATTTGCATACCAAGGAAACTGCTCTTTTTTTAAGCTTTTCATTTCCCCCATCTTCAGGACCATGTCATATCCCTCTCTTAAGCTCCGAATCATTAGAAGTTGTTCTTCCGGTAGAGAGTCATCTACCGGTAGTTTCTCGTCAATCTTCAGCCTCGACAAGTGATCAGCTACTCCATTCTCAACACCTTTCTTGTCTTGTATCTCGAGATAAAATTCCTGCAGTAGAAGTATCCATCTCAACAGTCGGGGTTTAGCCTCCTTCTTAGCTAACAAGTGCCTTAAAGCCGCATGGTCTGTGTATACAACCACTTTCGATCCCACCAAGTATGATCTGAATTTGTCGAATGCAAATACTACTGCCAAGAGTTCCTTCTCCGTGGTTGCGTATCTGACTTGAGCGTCATCCAAAGTTCTGCTTGCATAGTATTTCACATGAAGCTTCTTGTCCTTCCTCTGGCCCAAGACTGCTCCAACCGCATAGTCACTTGCGTCACACATAATCTCAAAGGGGAGGTCCAAGTCAGGAGCTTGAACTATTGGTGCACTCCCAAGTGCATTCTTGATCTTGTTGAACGCTTCTAGGTACTCTTCATCGAAAATGAACTCCGTCTCCTTGCACAGTAGCCTTGTTAAAGGCCTTGCGATCTTTGAAAATTCTTTGATGAAACGTCGGTAGAAACCAGCGTGGCCCAAGAAACTTCTGATCCCTTTGACTGAGTTTGGTGGTTGCAACCCCATCATTACATCAATCTTGGCCTTGTGCACTTCAATTCCTTTCTCTGAGATTTTATGCCCAAGAACTATTCCTTCCCTTACCATAAAGTGACATTTCTCCCAATTCAGCACTAAGTTTGTTTCCTCATAACGTTGAAGTACCCTGCACAAGTTAGACAAACAAGCAGCAAACGAAGAACTATATATGGAGAAATCATCCATAAAGACTTATATCATTTCTTCAATCAGGTCGGAAAAGATCAACATCATGCACCTTTGGAAGGTTGCTGGAGCATTACGTAAACCAAATGGCATCCTTCGATATGCAAAGGTGCCATAGGGACATGTAAATGTCGTCTTTTCCTGGTCATTAGGGTGAATGGGTATTTGAAAGAACCCACTGTACCCATCAAGGAAGCAATAAAATGGATGGTTTGCAAGTCTTTCAAGCATTTGGTCAATGAATGGGAGAGGAAAATGATCCTTTCTGGTGGCTGAGTTCAATTTCCTATAATCAATGCACATCCTATGCCCGGTTATAGTTCTTGCATGGATTAGTTCATTTTTCTCATTTTTAACAACAGTTATTCCTCCCTTCTTAGGAACTACATGAACAAATGATACCCATGTGCTATCTGAAATAGGAAAATTTTTGCCAGCATTCAAGAGTTTCAGAATTTCTTTCTTAACGACTTATTTCAAATTCGGGTTTAGTCTTCTTTGGTGTTCAATTGAAGTCATAGTTTCATCTTCTAAGTGGATTCGATGGGTGCAAAGTGTAGGTGACAGTCCTTTTATATCATCAAGTGAATAACCTATGGCTCTCCTATATTTTCTCAGTTCATTTAGGAGAAAGTTCAATTCATTTTCATCAAGGTTCTCACTCACGATGACAGGGTATGATGAGTTAGGTCCTAAGAAAGCGTACCTTAGACCATTCGGGAGTTGTTTGAGCTCTACCTTTGGTGCTTTCAGCTCACACAAATCATCATCATGGCTAGGGTCAGTTGTTATGGCTGGATTGGTCACTTTATCTCCCTCCATAGATTTGATGTCGTGGACTTTTTGGGGTAGCTCCAAGAACTGGTTGTCCTCTTCCAACACTTTGCGAGAGTCTAGGAGTTTTGCATACTCCTGCCCTTCCTTGTTTACCAGCTCACTCATGCTTTCCTTGGTGGTCATTACTGTCTCCAGGGCGTCCTCCATAGCTAACTCTTCCAAGTACTCATCGGCTAAAGCATCAAGTGTCTCAATCTAAAAGGCCTGCCCTTGAATCGTTGGTTTCTTCATCACCTCATTGATGTCAAACTTTAGGATATGGTTCTTTCCTAAGTGCAAGTAAATCTTCCCCTTCTTGACATCAATTATGGCTCCTGCAGTAGCTAAGAAAGGTCTTCCAAAGATCAGGGGGTCCTTTGGTTCTTCATCCATCTCCAGAACCACAAAGTCTGCCGGTATTTCGAAATTACCAACCATGACTGGAATATCTCCGAGCATGCCAACAGGGAGTCTTACTGACCTATCTGCCAACACAAGCAAGATTCTACATTCTTTGTAGCGTGTGAATCCCAGTTGTTTTGCCACAGAGAGTGGCATCAAGCTCACACTTGCTCCAAGATCACATAGGCATCTTTCAAAAGAGAGTGGTCCCAAAGCGCATGGCAAGGTGAAGCTTCCTGGATCCTCTAGCTTCTTTGGAGTGTTCTTTCTATGAATGATGGCACTACATTCATGGGTTAAGATAACCATGCCTTCCATCTCTTTTGTTCTCTCCTTGACCACATCTTTGAGAAACTTGCTGTATTGAGGCACTAGCATAAATGCATCCATCAAGGGCATTGTGAGCTGAATTTTCTCCATTTGTTTGTCGAAGAGCGCTCTATACTTCTCCAAGAGCTGTTTCTTGAATCTTCCAGGAAAAGGTAGCTTTGGCTCATAGGCTGGTGGTACAAAAACTTTCTCCTTGGACGTAGAGGCTGAACCAGTTTTTGCGTTTTCCTTCGTTTCTTCATGCATCTTACCCTTTCCTTTGATATCTGTGACTTCTTCCTCAACTTCTGCATCATGCCTCTCTTTTTCCATGGTTTCTTGTCATGTTCAATGTCCATCCCCCCACCTTGTTTCTCATTGTCCACAATGAGATCTCTGGATGGTAGCTCTCTCCCGCTTCGTAGTGTGATGGCATTGATATACTCTTTTGGGTTTGGTTCTGGTTTTCCAGGTAGGAAACCTGGTGGTCTGTTTGATGATGATCCCACTTGCTATGATTGTTTGAGGCTTGCTACTTCAGATGCTAGGCTGTCGTATTTTGCACTCATGTCGCTCATCATCTTCTTGGTGGTCTCCATTAGCTGTTTCATTATTTGTTGTGTTGAGTCCTCTTGCCTATGTTGGTTTGATGAGCTTCCTTATCCCTGATACTGTAGATTCCCTTGGTAGGTTCCTTGGATGTATTGCTGCCTTTGCTGGAAGTTGCCTTGGTTGTTGTTGTAGGGTTGCCTTTGTTGATAGCCCCCATTATTGTTGAATGCTGGTTTGGTTGGGAAGTTTCCTTGAAGTGTTGTCTGCCCTTGTGGTTTGAATGGTGGATATGACTGGTCTTGAGGATTCTCGACATTGTTGTTCCTATAGGAAAAGTTTGGGTGATTCCTATAGTTCTGGTTGAAACCTTTGTTGAATCCTTGGCCTCCAATGTAGTTCATTTCAGCATGTCCCTCATATTCATCTCAGCTTCATCTTCAAAGAAACCTTGTTGTTGATCAAAGTCTCCCACAAAGCTAACATTCCTTTGATTTGCCTTGAGCAATTTGTCCAGCTTTTCGTTAAGTGCCTTGATCTCTCTCCTTGGATCATCTCTGTCTCCTCCTTCTCTGTATGTACGGTCGTAGTCCTCCCCGTAGTTAGTGTCACTGACTGCCAAGTTCTCCACCAGCTGCATGGCTTCTCGTTCATTTTTTGGAGGAAGTTGCAATTGCTAGCAGTGTCTAGCATCATCCTGTATTTTGGCAGTATGCCACGATATAATGTGCTGAGAAGACTCTCCTTTGTGAAACCATGGTGTGGGCATTGGTTTTTGTAACCTTTGAATCTTTCCCAAGATTCCCCAAAGTTTTCTGTCGGCTTTTGTTTGAAGCTGGAAATTTATGTCCTTAGTCTGGCAGTTCTTGATTTTGAGAAGAACTTTGATAAGAAGGCTCTCTTGCATTCATCCCAGGTGGTGACTGAGTTGGGCGGGAGGTTATTCTCCCAAAGGTGGGCTTTATCTCCAAGAGAGAATGGAAATAAGATCATCTTCATCGCGTCTTCAGAGATACCATTGATATAGACTGTTCGACATAGCTTGTCGAAGTTGTCAAGGTGGTCTAATAGATCTTCTATTGGTAGCCCATGGAATTTGCTGCTTTGCACCATGTTGATGATGCTAGCCTTGATTTCGTAGTTGTTGTTTTCAACTGCAGGTGCAATAATCCCAGAATGATAGTCGTTGATGCTCGGTTCGTCATATGCTCCTATTGCCCTGTGAGGCCTCGGTGGATGGTTTGGTCTGTGTACTTCACCACCGTCGTTTTGTTGTTGCTGTTCGTCGGCCATGTTGATTTCTACCCTTGGTGTCCTTGCTTGTTGTCTTCTTTTTCTTGAAATTTCCCTTTCGTGTGCTTTAATGTCTTTCAACTCGTGGTACAAGGTTTGTTGGTCCCCTGCTCCTCAAGTTCATTCACCTGCAAAACAAAGGGAAAGTAGGTAGAGAAGATAAGTATTTTTGTAACCGAAAAGATTTAGTCTCAAGCAAACACCAAATCCTAATTGTTCAATTAACACCCAAGATGGCAACGGCACCAAACTTGATAAGCAATAAATCAGTTTCCTCTTCACTTACTTCAGTTGCAAGTTTACAACCTAGTCGTTATAGTTTTGAGGTGTCAATCCACTCGGGTGATTAAACGCACTAAGAATACATGTGATTTCTTAATCTAAGTGCAACCAAATTCGTTTGGGGGTTTTATATCTAAAAACTAACAAAATAACCAGATTCCAAATTAAATGACTGAATTAAAGTGCAGATCACAAGTGTGTAAAGCAGAGTAAAAACAGAGCAAGAAGGTTGTTAAGACAATTTATTATAACTAAGTTCCTTGGGTTGAGTTTTGGTTCAGGTGATCAACTATTAGCTTAGAAATATTTAGACAAACATGAGATAATTCCTTAGGTTAAGAACAACGATTCAAGTTACTCCACTCTCGTGATAATAACCCTACACCTATCAAGCATTAACATCAACTCTCGTTGGAAATTTCAAGATAGATATGCAATAAGATCAAGTTCTTACTACCACTAAACACCTTAAACATCAATTCTCATTGGTTAAGAATGTGAAGCACTTGTTAGAGATTCAAACATAAACTACACCTCTCGGTGCTAGCAACATTTAAGATCAAAAATTGATTAGCTACTTCAATCCTAGCATTAAAAACTTCTAACAAGTAAGGAATCAATACTTCCCAAGTTCTAAACAACCTAAACCATATCTTGATCACCCTTACCTTCATTCAAACCCAGAAACTTAAAGGAAACTACTCACTAGCCATAGCAATAACCAAACAAAACATGATTTAACAAGATAAGTAAGAAAAACAAGAAGATAAACTCAAGAACACTAAGCTGCATAAAAAGATCAAAAGGGATTCAATAGACTTGAGTAGATTGTTTTCCAAATGTGATATGACTCTCTCAACACACAAAGAGCCATTAAATAGACGAAAACAGGGTGTCGTGGTCGACAACACTCACATGGAGGGTCTACAAGCCAAAAGAAAAAGAGAAAAAAGTAAAACAAGTGAAAAAGTGGTCTCACAGCGGCATCAAGCCGTCGCTGCCTGGAGCCGCTGTGAGGTTCTTCGATCCACAGCGGCTTCAGGCATGGTGAAGCCGCTGTTGAAATCTTTATTCCGCAAAAGACCCTACATCGGCTTGTGTAAGCCGCTGTAAGATGCCGCTGCCAGGTCTTTTTGTTCCACAGCGGCATGATGAAGCCGCTGTGGATGCCGCTGCATAAATCTCTTGTCCACAAGTCCTCTGCAGCGGCATGTGTATGCCGATGCACCATGCCGCTGCCAGTTCTTTCCGCGCTCCTTTGATGTTTTTCCATTTTAGTTTGATGCTCCTTTGGTCCTTACCACCTCCATTGCTCCTTGGTGCTCTCTAGGGTCATCCTCCACCTACAAAAAGAGAAAGACAAGACACATACACTTGATAGGTCAAGAATTAATCCCTATACTAAACTGCAAGTGCACAGTGATGTAGTTGTAGTACTTAGGGTATCGAATCCACAGGGACTCCGGTCAACGATAGATTAAGAACAGTAAAGATTAAACTAGGAGAAAGCAAAGGTGATTAAACTAAAAGCAGAGCAGAAAAGTAAATCAGTAGCAGGCGAGTTGTGAGCAAGGAAGCGAAGCGTTAGGTTTCAGGAGTTCTCAGGAAATCAGGAACGCAAGCAATCAATCTATCTAGATCTAATCAATAACTGTTCTAGAACTCAAACACTGATATAGAATTAACCAAATTCCTTTGCGATAATTCTCTAAGTCTAAGTGCAGCAAACCAAACTTCCGTTTGCGAGAACTAACAGATTAAACTAGCATTAATTCCAAGTTTGATATGTTCACAATTAACCTAAACCAAACTTTCGTTTGCGAATAGTTTAATTGCTTATCTAAGTTCTTTCTAGTTAAATTAACCAACTTCCGCTGAATTAATCAACCTAACATCATAATTCTGATTAGCTACTTCAGATTTAGCATTAAGAACAACTTAGATAAAGAACTAGCAGATATAAATCTCTACAGATTAATTAAACTATAATTCTCTGAAATCCCTAATGAGAATCCTTCAACCTAACAGGTAAACTACTCAGACATGTTCATCGAAACAGAAAACATCTTGAATAGAAAACCAAATAATATAAAATCAAATAAAGAACTGGGGTTCGAAATCCTCTCT
This sequence comes from Orychophragmus violaceus, assembly GCA_030180135.1. Taxonomy (NCBI): domain Eukaryota; kingdom Viridiplantae; phylum Streptophyta; class Magnoliopsida; order Brassicales; family Brassicaceae; genus Orychophragmus; species Orychophragmus violaceus. Next base: position 20,468,327 of record CM058240.1, read on the forward strand.
CTTTCGAGAGCAAGATCAGCCCCTAAGGCTCTCCGAAAATAAAATAAGACTTAAGAAAAGCGTAGCCTAAACAATGGCTTAAAAACCCTTATATAATAGCTAAAACACGTTTTGGGCTTCTGTGTAAATATCTGGGCTTTTCTGCAAAATCAGCATTCTTCATTAAATCGGCGAGTCTGGCCCATTCGCATATGCAACGATCGATGCAGGTGTGCAACGATCGACGCAGTCTCAAAAACTGGACAGTGAACTCTGTCTCTCGGACCAAATCTCCAAAATACACCAAACAGCTCCAAAATCTCCACTTCTGCTCCAAATGTGTCTAGACCTGTAAACATACTAAAAAGACTCCAAAACATAACATAAGACTCGATAAATAAGGCATATACCATGGTTAAAACCGGTAAAATCCATGGTATATCAACTCCCCCACACTTAGCTCTTGCTTGTCCTCAAGCAAGTAAAGAACTAAAGCATAAGAAAAGAAGTTTGAAAACACAGAAACTCATTTCGTCCTAGGAACTTTCACAATCTCATTCACTTAGTAAGCCACTGAAAACTTTCCTACAGAACTCAAGACCACAATATACTTCCCCCACACTTAGCAACTGTCCCAAGTAAACTCCACAATCACATTCAAGCATTCAAATTCACCCTACTGACTTCTGCAAGTATTTAAGTGCGGTCTCACCTAAGGAGTATCGATCAAAGGGCACATGGATTCTTACCTTATCAGCTCTAGACCACCATACTATCTTTCTCTAGTTCCTTTCTTCTCTTTCCCTTCCTTAACAACTGATTTTTCCCCACTGGGTATCATTTTATTTTTTTTATCAGTGTTCTTCCCGTTATGGGGTGTACTTTGGACACATTCCATGGTTGCATAAGAGATAATAGTGTTTGCTACTATTCCCATGGCCACTTCGGAGTTACTAACTCATCCTCAGTTTATTATTATTATTTTTTTTTTTACTTTATAGAAGGGGAGAAGGGAACTAAATAGGACAGGTTTACAGGCTGTGTCAGAACTAACAGGGAATCCGACACAAAGTATACCAAGCCCTTAGGTGAGAAATCTAAGTCAGTATTAAGGTTGAAGTCAGTAAAAGGATCCTCTGATACCTGAAGTGATGTGGGTGTCCTCAGTAGGCTGATATGTGTCTGGGTTTTCTAACAGTCATAGAGGCTCTGCAAGTCTGTCCAATGGTCACTTAGTTCCTGTTCAAGCGAAAAGTTTCCTCGAAAAATCATAGTTTCATACAAATTTTGACTCAATAAAACAAATTTTGAAAAACTAAGAAAACAAAAGCGTGCGTCAGTAGCTTCCTCCCCCACACTTAAACTACACTGTCCCCAGTGTAATCGAAGCATGAGCTCGGTGAAAGAATAATCAAATTGAAGAACAAACCGAAAAGTTGCAGATTACTTACCTGTCGTCGCCCTGCGTCGATCGATGCCACAAGGGTGTCGATCGATGCAAGGTGATTATCGCTCGCGGTTATGTAGATAACCGATGTCTGAACCGCAATCAATTCGTTTAACCGTGAATCGCAACCGCATCGATCGATGCACAATGTGTGTCGATCGATGCAATGCGATTTTTCCTGTTTCTCTCGGCTCTGAACACACTTAAATAGAAAATCAAAACACCAAAAATAAAAACGGAAAATGAAAACTAAAACGAACCTAACAGTGGGTTGCCTCCCACTCAGCGCTTGTTTTTAGTCATTAGCTTGACTATTGGAAGAGATTTGATTCAAGGCGGTTTCAACAGAGACTTTGAGTGTCTCTGTGAATATCTCTTCATCCAAGGAGGTGTATAGGCATTCAGATCATGAGGCTTCCCAAGGAATGAGAAATCATAATCAGGGCGGGAGCGAAGCTTGGGCGGTCTACTGCGTTTTCCTGCATTCAAAACAATGTGATTAGAAGGTTTAAGCTTAGATGATTTGTTCCTTACCTTTGATGTAGATCTGATGTTTGGGGCTTTCTGCTTATGAGCAGTTGCAGGTACTGAAGATGTTAGAGCAGGTTCAAGAGGAACTGCCATCTTCTTCTTCTTTCCACTATCAGATACTGTAGTTCCACCAATCTGAACTTCTTCTTCCAGATGACCGTCAGTGGAGATCATCTTCTTTGCATGAACTCGCAAAGTTTCAACTGGTGGTGTTTTATTCACCTTCTTATCCATCACTTTTATGCAGTTAGCCACTTCTAGCTCTTGTCTGGAAGGTTTAGGAACCTTAGGATATGGCACTCGGGGCTTGTAAGCTCGTTCTGGCACTGTTGCAGGTTTCTGGACATGTGTGCGTTCTGCATCGATCGTTGCATAATGTGTGTCGATCGATGCAAGGCGATTCTGTTTCTCGAAAGAACTCGAAATTGCCGTCAGAACGGCGGGTCGACCGACACATAGGGGGTGTCGATCGATGCATGTATCAGGCAGACAATATTCATCCAGAAAATCCGAGATTATGCTCTCTTCTTCATCTAGCAACTTAATCTCATCCCTTAAGGTCACAACTTTGATGGATCTGTGCTGTTCAGCTTCCCTAGCTTCATTTCGCCTTTCTATTGCTGCATCCAGCTCCTCCATATGTGTGCTCAAAGATTCGAGCTTCTCATTCAGATCTTTATACAATGCATCCATCTTTGAGTGGTGTGACACATTGATCTGTTGTTGCCTCTCAAGATACTGCTCTATCATGATTTCTATTCTGCTCTCATGAGCTGTAGGTGCAGGCGGTGCTTGGTAAGAAGAAACACCACAGTTCCTCGAGAAGGCGTTGCCCTGTTGCTGGAAAGGTCCCTGAAAAGCTGATTCCTGACTGTAGAATTTATTCCCTCCAATGCAGTTGATAGCTTTTTGCCCATACTTTTCAAGTACAAGACTATGCAGAGACTCTACTTTGCTCTTTAACCAAGTTATCTGCGAGTTATCAATCCCTGGATTGAAGAAACAAGACATCTTCCTTATGATATGTGTCGATCGATGCAGGAGAAGCGTCGATCGATGCAAGCTCGAGAATGCAACGATCGACACTAAGGGGGTGTCGATCGATGCAAGGCGATTACAGGCGTACCTGAAACGCAAGAACAGAAAAAGAAGAAAAAATTAGCAACAAAAAATAAAAAACGAAAAACCTAGTCTAAACCCTAAGTTCAAATCTATCGAGGACTCAAAAGAGTCCCCGGCAACGGCGCCAAAAACTTGATAGGTCAAGAATTAATCCCTATACTAAACTGCAAGTGCACAGTGATGTAGTTGTAGTACTTAGGGTATCGAATCCACAGGGACTCCGGTCAACGATAGATTAAGAACAGTAAAGATTAAACTAGGAGAAAGCAAAGGTGATTAAACTAAAAGCAGAGCAGAAAAGTAAATCAGTAGCAGGCGAGTTGTGAGCAAGGAAGCGAAGCGTTAGGTTTCAGGAGTTCTCAGGAAATCAGGAACGCAAGCAATCAATCTATCTAGATCTAATCAATAACTGTTCTAGAACTCAAACACTGATATAGAATTAACCAAATTCCTTTGCGATAATTCTCTAAGTCTAAGTGCAGCAAACCAAACTTCCGTTTGCGAGAACTAACAGATTAAACTAGCATTAATTCCAAGTTTGATATGTTCACAATTAACCTAAACCAAACTTTCGTTTGCGAATAGTTTAATTGCTTATCTAAGTTCTTTCTAGTTAAATTAACCAACTTCCGCTGAATTAATCAACCTAACATCATAATTCTGATTAGCTACTTCAGATTTAGCATTAAGAACAACTTAGATAAAGAACTAGCAGATATAAATCTCTACAGATTAATTAAACTATAATTCTCTGAAATCCCTAATGAGAATCCTTCAACCTAACAGGTAAACTACTCAGACATGTTCATCGAAACAGAAAACATCTTGAATAGAAAACCAAATAATATAAAATCAAATAAAGAACTGGGGTTCGAAATCCTCTCTCTTTCGAGAGCAAGATCAGCCCCTAAGGCTCTCCGAAAATAAAATAAGACTTAAGAAAAGCGTAGCCTAAACAATGGCTTAAAAACCCTTATATAATAGCTAAAACACGTTTTGGGCTTCTGTGTAAATATCTGGGCTTTTCTGCAAAATCAGCATTCTTCATTAAATCGGCGAGTCTGGCCCATTCGCATATGCAACGATCGATGCAGGTGTGCAACGATCGACGCAGTCTCAAAAACTGGACAGTGAACTCTGTCTCTCGGACCAAATCTCCAAAATACACCAAACAGCTCCAAAATCTCCACTTCTGCTCCAAATGTGTCTAGACCTGTAAACATACTAAAAAGACTCCAAAACATAACATAAGACTCGATAAATAAGGCATATACCATGGTTAAAACCGGTAAAATCCATGGTATATCAACACTCCTAGTGATGCCTAAATGCTTTTCTTAAAGCTAGGACATACACTAATGATGCTTACATGCTTTTCCTAAAGCTAAAACACACACTAAATCATGTTTAAAAACACTTAAAAATACAACACATCAGTTGGTCTTTCTAACTATGTTTATTTCTTGTCACTGTGTTTGCAATGTATTTACTAAGTAATAATGAAATATCGTTTTATTAATACTCCATAATTCAAATCCATTTCTGTTGAATTCTTATTTTTCTTTCTGAAACAGTAAATTCTTATTTCTTTTACGCTGGATATATTTTATATTTCAACTTTGTAACGAAAACCAGTTACAAATCAATTTTAGAGATATCATCAAAACTTACAGATTGTTTTATTTTAACACTGAAAACTATAGTTTTATATAATTTTGAAAGAATTTGAATAAAGACATATAGAAAATAGTTTTTAAATGAAAAACATATAGGTAGCAAATAATGGCCATTAAAAAAGGAAATGAAGCAAACGGAATGGCAATGCGTGACATGAGTCAACTAAAAAAAGAAAGTTGTTTGAGTAATTATTGGTATTGCTTGTTATAAATTGGATCACAAGTCACCTAAATTCTTTAACAAACACACAATGAAAATTTTGATTTACCTTGTTATGTTCATGTTTCTCTTTAGCCAACATGTGGCAAATTCTTTGATTGAAAAATCTTGCAACGAAAGTAAAGATTTTCCAGGTGGAATAAGAGATCCCCAATCACTACAAGAAAATATGTTTTTTTTTGCGACTAAACTCTATTTTGCAACCTAATTGCGACTAAATGAGTTAGTCGCTAATTCTTCGTTGTTAATATTATTAGGTTCTTTGCGACTATTTAGCGACTACATGTATTTCGTGAATATTAGTAGCTATTGAGTCGCTAAATTTTACGACTATTTTATGACTAAATTCTGACTATAATATGATTAACAAATATTATCAGTTGCTAAATTAGGTACGGGTTAGCGACTAATAATTAATTTAAAAAAATCAATATATACTAAATATGTAATATTTAAATATTAATTAATATACTAATCTATAAACCAAATTAATTAAACAAAATTTATAATAAAATTATATTAAAAATTAAATTAAAATACAATAACTAAAAACAAAAACAAAAAATACAAAACGCAATCCGGTGACGACCACCACCGTCGTCTTCATCCCGCGGCTCCGATGACGACCAACACCGTCAACTTCATCCCGCGGCTCCGGTGACGAGATCGGTGGAGGAGGGCCATTGGGATTTGCTTCTTCCGCCTTGTTGACGTCATCTTCGGAGGTTGATAGGAAATCAATCCAGTGATGGTGGTCACGATTCGTCCTCTGGTCTTCGTCTTCGCTTCTCTCACTGCGGCTCCGGCGACACGATTCGTAATCGGTCAACGACGAGAGCGTGGAGGAGGGTCGACTTCGTCTAGCTCTGATTCGAATCTGTCACTCCATCAGCGTGTATCTCTCAATACGCCGGTGGCCATGAGTTGAGGAATTTGGTCTATTAATTAAGTTAAGGAGATGAAATCGAATAGGTCTGAGATTATTGTTAAGCTTCGATCTGAAAATGATATTGAAGTCTCGGTGGTGGCTGGGAAGAAAAAAAAAATGGTTACTTTTTAGTTTTATGGTTTTTGAAATAAAGAAAAAATAGGAAAAGATAATGAACGGTCATGATTTAATTAGATATATGGATCTACGGTTCAGATTGCGATCCATGTATAAAGTGAGAAGCTGTATCTGTCGTTGATATCTTTTAATCAATGGTGTAGATCTGAGATCCGTGTGATTAGCTCTCATCCGGTAAAAAATTGTTTTGTATAACTAATATATAATAATGAAAATGGCATAAAAATAGAAAAATGGTTAATAATATTATTTTTTTTGTTTCAAATATAAAAGTATAAAAAGTAAAAACTTTTTTAAAAGTTTAAAATTTTAAAAGTAATTTATTTTTAGGTATATGAAATAAATAATAATCAGAAATAATTTAAAATTAATATAAATATCTAAAACAAAAATTTTAAAAATGTTAAATTTAAAAAATTAATAGATAAAACGTTTAAATGTGTTAAATTTTTTAAATGATTTAAAATAATGAAAATGAATATATAATTCGTTATTGTTTAAAAATAGTTTTATAATAATGTTATGAGATTTTTTAAATGTGATTTTTATGTTAAAATAATTAGTTTTAAAATAACTAGTTTTAAAATAATTTTATGTTAATAATATATATTTAAAATGTTTAAATATTATTTTTATGTATATATAATCAAATTTTTAATGTGATTTATATTTTATGATTATGAGTAAGATTTAAAGTATGGTTACATTTTAGGATATAAAGTTTGAAGGCTTGTGTTTAGGGTTATAAATTAATATTTGAAAATAATATATTTGTAAAATATTTTTATTTTATGAGTATTGAATATTAGTTTTGGATATGTTGTAGTATTTAAAATTTTATTAATTAGAGTTTGGTTATGGTTTAGAGTTTTAGGGTTTGTTTAGGGTTTAGGGTTTTATGCATTAGTTTTATGTATTAGTGATTTTAAATATTTATTTTTTTGTAAATATTATTAATTTTATATTTTGATTTATAGTTTATGATTAAGAGTTAGGTTTTCTTGTAGTGAACTAATAATTTAGAATTTGGAGTTTATAATTTATATGGTTTGTAATTTGGGTATAGAGTTTATTTGTTATGGCTAGTATCTTTCTTAGGGTTTAAGATTCAAGATAAAGTAATATGAAAGAGGGTTTAAGGTTTAAATTTTAGATTAAAGTTAAATAAAAAATGTTTATATAAGTGGTTAATCTTAGTTTTAGATATGTTAAAGTAATTGAAGTTTTAATAATTAGATTTTTGTTTATAATTTAGGATTTTAAGGTTTGTTTAGAGTAATATTTTATGACTGTTTTAGCGATTGATTAGCGACTAACGTGCGACTTATTTGGCTACTACCAATAACAGTCGCAAAAATTAGGCACACAAAACTCGACACAATAAAAACGTGGGTTTGTACCGATTTTTTGCGAGTAAAAAACAACCGGTTAGCAACCCGCCTAATTTAGTCACTATATTCGCTAATTTACTGACTAATTAACGACTTAATATTTGTGGTTGCAATTTAGTGACTAAAGAGCGACTATTCTCGATTAGTCGCAATATGAGTTACAACTGCGTCGCTAGGTAGTCGCAAAATTTAATGACTGTAAATTTAGTCGCAACCCGTAATCGCAAAAAACGTATTTTCTTGTAGTGAATATTATAATATATGTGTCACATCTCTCAAAGAAAATCCAGAGAGCCAGAAATTGAGAAATATGGATGACTTGATCGTGGTAGGAATACATAACCCAATATCAAATTATACAAACATAAAAATAATTGTGGAGAAGATTGTAGAAGAGAAGAAATATAAAAATTAAATAGTCTTCGTAAGAAGCTGTTGGAAGATTGTCTTAATCTTTACTCTAAGGGCTCTCACTTATTAAACTCAGTTTTGAGAACCTTGAAGGTCCTCGAACTGCGAAACGAAAGAAAGACTAAGACTATAGACGGTTTCATCACTGCAAGAGAATGCAGTGATAGATTGCGAAATGGGATTCAACGGCGACAATCAACAGATATCTCCCATTAGAAAAGAAAATGATATTCTGTTCATAATAATAGACATTCCTTCCACATTTTATATCAATGCTCATGTATGGATATTTACAAAATAACTAATTATTGTTATAAACAAGAGAGAAAGATGAAAGTGTTGTGTATTATTCCATTGATAATAAGAAGTATATATATATGGATACAACTTGGAGAACAAGTATAACTTAGGGAACAAGTAAATCTAGAACATTGGTTAATGGACCTATAATGGGCATCCACTAAATCATACATAACACTCCCCTTGGATGTACATTATATAAAAATATTCCTAAAGCGCTTAAGATGCTGCCTCATTAAAAACCTTACCAGAAAAACCCAATGGGAAAAACCATGGTTAAGGGAAAAAGAGTGCAGCGCGCATTTACCCCCCATGATGAGAATATAACTTGAGTCTTTGAGATGAAGCATGTGACTAACTCCTTAAAAATGATCGGTCGAAGCGCCGTAGTAGATGTCTGTCGATATTAGGTCTTCCAAGACAGTTAGTACAGGTCCCACGAAGACTTTGGAAGATTGATAGATCTTCATCATTTGAGTGATAACATTCCACTTTAGGTGTCTATCATTTGTGTGTTATTTGCTGCCTCGTTTAAAACCTTGACATGGAAAAACCCAATGGGATAAAAACCATGATAAGGAAAAAGAGTACAACCACACATCATCATATTTCTCCCCCTGGAAGCATCATCTCCAAGATATGCATTCCAACCATATATTATCTTTTGGGAAATACTATAAGCATAACCTTATTGAATAACTCAATTGATTATCATATGATCTCTTAGATCATTGGAATTTTGGTCCATGTCAGCCTTTTCATATAAAAGGTCATTCATTCCTTATCATACAATCTTCCAATACTTGTACATAAGTTATTCCTTCTCTTCTTATAAAAGTTACTAGTATGACTATCCTCCATGTCATACGAAATCACATCTTTCAATCATGAAAGAGATCAATAAATTTCTCAATATCATTTGATATATGATGCAATAATTTTCTCGAGAACTAGCATTTTCTGCTTCTTGTTGCCCAAATCCTTTTGGGACTTTCATACAAATGACATTGTCCAGTGGCTCTTAATTTGTTTCTTGTTGCAATAATAAGAAACTTGAAAGTAGTTGCTTCCACCACATGATCATAGTTTCTTTACAATCCATTCTAGGTCTTTGTGAGAACCCTTGTGCTAATACTGTTTTGCACCTCACAATTTCATCTCATCAATTCATTCACATAAAGACCTCTTCATATTTCTCGCATAAAAACTTATTTATGCGCCACTGGTATTACATCATTAGGTGTACGGACTACTGGTCCGAATACCCTGCTCTTTCCAAGAGATTTTAACTCTGCATCTATTGTTTCTTTCCCTTTTGGCCAATCATTACTTTGTGTACACTTTTCAATAGATGACTTGTGATCCTCATTCTCATCAACTGCTACATTTCATGCATAAATCTTAACGACGTCGATTTGATATCGGTTCCATATTATTCAAGACATGACATAGCTATTTGAGATTTTCATATTCTCAGGTACCTGAATTTCTTTCTTGTCATGTTTATCATCTCTTCTCGAGATCCTTAATATTTCATTCCTCGGTACTGACATTCTCATTCATGCTCCTTTTCTTTTTCGAGGATTCTTATCTTTGGAACCGATAGGTCTATCACGCTTCAAGCGCTCTTTAGACTCACTAGCAGTTTGATACTGTCCTTCTGGGACATCCAATTTAACTGGAGCATTTACAGCTGGTATGTGACTTTGTCACTCTATTAGGGTCAATTGAAGCATCTGGCAACAAATTGCTTAACCAATCTACTTGAATTATCTTTCGTACATTCATTTGGACTTCTATTCACACTCTTTAGTACGAGGATCATAGATAATTCATTTCTTTTCCAGCTGTTTATTTTCTCTCCCTAAAGTTGGATAAATTGACTCATTAAAAGAGTATAATCATCAATGGAGAATCATATCCAACATATATTTATAACCTCCTTTGAGGTCCCATCTTTTGTATTGTGGTGGAGCAACTTATCCAACTTCTCTAGATGGGGATTTATGGTTCCTGACCCAAATCCAATTTGATGGGGAGAGCTATTTTACTCTTTGGCTATATGCGAATCAATGCTGCTCAGTTTCACCAGTATTACCAATTAGTCTCGCACACTTTAAGTTGCGGATTTATGACAAGGATACATTCATACGACAATCTTATCGATGTGTTAATATATAAACATATGGTGGATGATCAGTCCACCAGTGGGTGATCAAGCCCACAAACATTTCCTTGTATACTTTCCATAAATTAAATAGATTCCAAATCTATTTTGGCTGGTGAAATCGCTTTATCGTATTGCCTTGTGAGCAAGCAGCATATAGCAGATCATTCGTAAGAATCTCTGGTTCTTCAACGAATGTCGCATCATTACAAAACCGGGATGGCATAACCGGTTTGCCAAACAATAAACTTTTAGTAAACCTCTAGTTTACTATAACATTTATCTTCATTTTCTTTTGTGTAGTACATTTAGTAGATAATATATGTATTTTCTCCAAAATACTTTTACTGCATTGGGCAATATTTGTTAATTGATATTCAACATTTCCCTTTACTTATCGTCTCAACATGATTAGAATTGAAATCCCCTGGATTTTCTTTATAAATGTTCATTAAGTTTATTTTCAGTGTGAACATAATCATCTAGATGTTCCACTTACCATTAAAGTGGGATTCTCTAATTCTCCCCCTTGAGATAATGAAACTTCATTTTCATCTATCTCAAATTGAATCCCACTTTAGAAATCGACAACATACCCAACTTGGGTCATGTGTATATCCTTTTTACCTTTGAGACTTGGGAAAGTATAACGCAAGAATGATTTTAAATCGGTTTCCCATAGGGAACATATATTGTACTCTCACTAGTTTCTTTACTGATCACATAAAAAAAATATCTCTTATTTGCAACCATTTTTATTTTCTCACTTCTTGTGAAAAATATGATTTTTGAAAGAAATTCATGGGGTCGACCTTGACCATATCCATATTCATATCCACATATACGTCTACAACTACTTATATAGCTACTCCTCAGGTATTGTAATTACTGTGGTACTTTTCTTTTTCAATAAGATAAAATATAAACTCATAGTACGTCTCAAACACTTTTCATGATATTGTGTCTCCAGAACAACAATATTTGCATGAAAGATAGAGCATGACTTCTATAACATCTCTATATGAGAACTTATTCACAGACTTAAAGTCTTATAATCTTATATTAACAAATCAAGATGAGTTTATGACTATATCACATTCTGGTGATCATATATTTCTTTCGCATTAATGTTCCAAAGAACATGTGGATATTTTACGTCAAGTCACCAATATCCAAAACCTCATGAAATTTGATGGCAAAACAATATGATCATGAACTTTAAACTTATAATCAAACTACACATGCTACGAGATATTTGTTTGGAGTTGATATGCAAGTTAGCAAAAAGGAAAAATAGAAACTTAAATATTTTCCTTAAAACAAAAGGGAATATATTGATATTTAAAAATAGAAACTTAAATATTTTCCTTAAATCAGAATCTAAAACTTCGGAAACAATTAAAATAAAAGGGAATATATTGATATTTAAAAATAGAAACTTAAGCATTTTCCTAAAATCAGAATTAAAATTTTGGAAACACAATGCAACATAATCTTTTACTATATGAAACATTAAAGCGTGTTCGTCGAAAATAATTACTATAATTTAATGTAATATAATGTATGAATATAAGTTATTGAACACAAGCAAAAATATAGAATTGAATCCATTAAGATAAACCATGAATTGATAATAATCATGGTTTAAACATAGGATTAAATCATGACAAATATCAATAAATTATTATTCTAGATAAGTATTGATAATCATCTCCATTATGAATAAGATCAGAGATCATAATCGTGAAGGCATAGCCTATCATAACGATATTCAGAAAAGACATCACTTATCATCCCAGAATAAGACATAAACTAAACATAAATTAAATCTCACCTTTTCGGTGTAAGAAAATAGAAAGAGAGAGACTATCGTGCTGATAACGTGTTATAAACAAGAGAGAAAGATGAAAGTGTTGTGTATTATTCCATTGATAATAAGGAGTATATATATAGAGATACAACTTGGAGAACAAATATAACTTGTAGAACAAGTATAACTTAGGGAACAAGTAAATCTAGAACATTGGTTAATGGACCTATAATGGGCATCCACTAAATCATACATAACAATTATAAAAATTATTTAATATTTTGCATTTATTTATTTATAAGTTTTAATTATCTGTTTGAAAAATAAGTAGAAATTATTTTAATTAAATATCTTATTGCTATTTACTTAGATCTATGATTTTGGGTATAAGAATTTAGATCGGTTCAATAATTATATTTTGGGTATGTTGGGTTTCATCTTTTTTTTTTTTTGGATCAAACCGAAACTTCTCATTAGAAACTTAAAATTGGTTTGGTACAACCAAGCTTAAAGCTTGTTTTGCTAAACCATCTACAATAACATTGTCTTCTCTCCTCACATAACGAAAGTTAAAAGCTTCAAAAGAAAGTGATAGCCACACAATATCTGAAATGATTTCGTGAAGATCTGCACTCCCCTTCTTCTACTCAATGAGTTTAATCAGTTATTGAGAACAGGAGATGAAATAGATCCTCTTAAAATCCAATTCAATTGCATCCTCTAGAGCTGCTTGGAGAGCCAATCCTTCCGCCACGATAGGAGAAGCCACGAACGGCGCCGATTTGGACCAAAATCGAATAGTCTTGTCTTGTTGGTTGTTGAAGACCCACACTAAGCCTGCAATTTGGTGTTCTTCATCCCACACAACATCCATTTTTCAGGTAATCTCCATCCTTTGATTTTGACATGTTTGTCTTTTAGATTGAATAGGTTTTTCTGGTTGCGCGAAGATCCACTCTTTTGCTGGGTAATTATCTAGCAGTCCACAGTCTCCACACGATCCACGGTGCGATTGAGCCAGTTGCGATTCCGGTTGGTGAGAGACATATCTCTTCTTTAGTAATTCTCCATTCAGTGTATACATCACATTGGCTTCCTGCATCAAGTCTCTCTTTAACATGTACCAAATTGGTGGGTAGATGACATCCACAGTTCAGTCCACATACCCACACTCTCTCTATTGCCAATAGCCCAACCTATGTTCTTTGCTAGAAGGTCTCTACCAATCTAGATTCCTCACCAACCATGAGAAGCATTAGAAGCAGAAGCAGACTTTGTTAAGTACCCAAAGGACTGAGTTACACAAAGGCCATTGGTGTGCAAGCTGTGAAGTTACAGATGATTACGCAGGAGTAATAGCTGACGTGGCACATTGCGATTGGAGCAAAAAAGGAGTTTGGATTACTACTAAAGATTACAAGAATATCTCAAGGAAGAGATTTGGAGTTATCCTAGAAGATATACCTAACCGACTTACCTTAGAGTATATATAGAGGAGGTGATTAACCTAGTTGGTTACGCGTTTGAGAGAGATAGAGAAGAGTTGCCTTGCATAAGTGTGTGATGATCGTGTGAGCTGAGCGAGAGGTGTTTACTCAATTAGAACAAGTCTGAGTTTGTGTTTAGATTGAGTAGTTAGAAATAAGTCAGTTTCAAGTTGTGATAACTTTGCATAAACCTGATTAAACAGCTTGTGTTAAGTGTTTAAGAGATTTCTAATAAAGAACAAAAGGCAATTTATATTGCTGTCTATCTAGTTTTACAATTGGTATCAGAACGAGTCAACGCTCGTAGAAACTAAATCTCTACTACACAGGTTGAGATCTTGAGGAAGGAAAGATGGACTCATCAAAAGAGCTTATCGCTATCCACAAGACTTTGATGCTTGATGAAAAAAACTCTGGGCATTGGAAAGTTAAGATGAATTAGAGGATCAGGGCAATCGATAAAGATGCTTGGACTGCAGCTGAAACTGGTTGGGAGGAACCACACATCCTTGAAGATGGTAAGAAGAAACCTAAACCTAAGGATAAGTGGACTGAAGAAGAAAAGGATGCGTGTAAGTACAATTCCAAAGCAATTAGTGAAATCTTCTATGTGATTGATGTTGAGAAATTCAAACTGGTCCAAGGGTGCTAAGCTGCTAAGGATGTTTGGGATATTATGGTGAATTTTTATTAAGGAACTTCAAGTGTTAAAAGAACTCGGTTGGATCATCTAGCATCTCAGTTTGAAAATTTAAGAATGGGAAATGATGAATCCATCGGATGTTTTGGGTCGAAATTGAGCTCCATAGCAAATGAAGCTTATGTGCTTGGGAAGTTATAGAAAGATAAAAAACTGATAAAGAAGATGCTAAGGTGTTTGCCAGAAAAATACAATGCACAGAAAGTAGTACTCAAAATGGCTATGAATACAAATGATATGAGCTTCTCACAACTTATGGTATGCTAAAAGCATAAGAGATGGAAGCTGCAGCTGAACAACCTAAGTCTGATAAAGGAATTGCACTTGCTGTAGAACAAAGTGATGATAGATTCCAAAAGATAGAAGAAAACTTGAATCTGAGAATGCAAGAAAGCATGGGTTTGATGGCAAAGAATTTCAAAAAGGCACTGCGTAGAATTGAGAAAGGTCAGAACAAAAGTGGTTCACGATCAGATGATGAACGAACAAATAAGTCGTCGAGATATGATGCTAGTAAATCAAATCGAAAGCGTGATCTCTAGTGTCATGAGTGGTAAGGTTATGGACACTTCAAATCAGAATATCCATTAACAAAACTCAAGGAACTAAAATGCCATGAATATAAGGGGTTCGGACATGTCAAATCTAGCTGTCCCAGTTTAACCAAATGGAATGGTAAGTCTTTGGTGAGCTTCAGTGATATAGGATCAGATGAAAGTGATGATGATGGAAATATGCTAAACTTTGTGGCACTAGTGGGAGAATAAATCAACAATACTACAGAATTTGGATAAGATTCTAATGATGAAGATGAAGTAGATGTGAAAGTGGAATATCGAAAACTTTATGACAATCGGGTAACTCTCAACAACACTAACTTGCAGATACTAAATTGATAAAGCCTTGTCAGAAGCAAAAGTTAATATTCTAGAACTTGAAACAGAAGCAGTAGATAAAATACAACCCATGAAGACAAGCGCTACTTCTGATGTAGGCTCAGAACATGAATCTGATTCAAAACGAGTCAAGATCATGGAATCTGAAATAAAACTCTACATGAGCTATATGCCTTTGAAAAGGAGAAGAATCAGACTCTGGAGCATGATTGCATTGAGAATTACAAAAGACTCAGAATGCTGAACAAAGGATCTGAAAACCTTGACAAATTCTTGTCTATAGGACAAACTGCAAAAGTAAATTGGGGACTTGGCAACACAGGAAAGAAAAATGTCGAATATGAATCAAAATACACTAATATGAAAAACTTTGTTCCAGGGAAAGCAAGCAGGGAGAATGAAGGAAAGGCTATAGCTGCCACCCATGTAAAACCGAGTGATAGAACATAGAATAAGAGATCAGAGAGCCATAAAACAATATATTGGACCGGGAAGAGGATGTTATTTCTGTAATGGATATGGTCACTTCAGAAGAAACTACTATCTACTGAGAAACAAACTTCATGAAGCATGAACTCATAAAAAAATGCTATATGGAACCAAAGAAATTTGGGAAGTTCTGGGTTGCTAAATCTGATTTGGATTTCAGGATTCAAAAGAAGGATGAGGAAGTTCTAGAAAGATATACAGAAAATGATACACATATTGAAGTATTGTGCAACTTCACCTTACTCAGAACATTCAGATAGCCAAGAATGATGATAATGATTCTCAATGGAAAACATGAGAGGTTGCCAATGTCACTCACACTTCATTTAAGAATGAAGAAAATATCCCTTGGTATTTTGATAGTAGATGTTCTCGGTATATGACTGGAAAACAGGAAAGTCTAAAATCATACTAAGAAGTGAAAGCTGGAAAAATAACCTTTAGAGATGGTTCTAAAAGAAGGATTCTAGGTGTAGGTAAAATTGATGATGAAGAACGGCCTTCTCTGATAATTGTCTATTACGTTGAAGGACTTAAAGCAAACTTGATCAGTATAAGTCAGTTGTGTGATGAAGGTCTGAAAGTTGTGTTCACCAAAACAGAGTGCGAAGCAATTGATGAGCAAGGTACAATAGCAATAAGGGACATAAGATCATTAAACAATTGCACATATGGAAACAATCAGAACACTGTTTATCATCTATGGAATCTCAGCTTGATTTATGGCACATAAAGCTAGGACATATGAATATACATGGACTTCGGAGGATTGTGAAAGCAGAAGTAGTAAGAGGTGTTCCTAAGCTAGAGTCGGAGACAGACACGACCTGTAAAGGCTGCTGTCAGGGTAAGCAGATAAAAGTGCAACACAAAAAGGTACCTGATATTCACTCCAAGAAAATCCTTGAGCTAATTCATATAGATTTAATGGGACCAATCCAAACAGAAAGCATAAATGGGAAAATATACATATTTGTTCTAGTAGATGACTTCTCTAGATTCACTTGGGTACGATTTCTAAGGGAGAAATCTGATGCAGTTGAAAGCTTCAAAATTCTGGCTCTACAAATGCAAGCTTCAAAAGGGAGTATATTTCAAATCATAAGTGATAATGGTGGTGAGTTTCAAAATGAAATATTCAAGGAATTCTTTCATAAACAAGGGACTCATCATCAATTCACAGCTCCAAGAACTCCACAGCAGAATGGAGTTGTGGAAAGAAAAAAATCGAACCTTACAAAAGATAGCTAGAGCTATGATGCATGACAATAATGTATCAACACATTTCTGGGAAGAAGCTATTAATACATCATGTTACGTCATAAATAGAGTGTATGTTAAGCCTGGCCATGACCACACTGTATGATATCTGGAAAGGAAGAAACCAAACTAGAGCTATTTTCATGTTTTTGGATATAACTGCTACATATTGGATGACAAGAACATTCTTGAAAAATTTGACTCAAGAAGTGATGAAGGAATTTTTCTTGGATACTCTACCAACAACATGACGTATCATGTGTACAATAAGTCTTCAAGAATGATCTTTGAATCTGTCAATGTTTTGTTCGATGATAAGGGATGCTCTGTGATTGAAGATATTACACAAGAAAACAATGAATCACACAGACAAGTCACGAAAAGTACTGAACCACATGAGGGTGAATCAGAAAAGGAGGAGGAGATAATTGAAGAAGCCATGTTCATCACAAACCCACTGTACCACAAAATCACTCATCAAAAAATGTCATTGGAGAAATTGATGGTGATAGAAAAACCAGAAAGATTCATCTAGATTTCAAAAAGATGGTTAAGCTGGCTTGTTTTGTTTCATTAGTGGAACGTAAGGATGTCTAGAAGGCGCATGATGATGAGTTCTGGGTTGGAGTTAAGAACGAGGAAATGGATCAGTTCGTTAGGCATAATGTTTGGGACTTAGTGCCAAAGCCTTCACATTTGAACGTTGTAGGAATAAATTGGATATTTAAAAACAAGATAGATGAAGATGGTAACATTGTTTGGGACAAAGCCAGGTTAGTTGCACAAGGGTACTGCCAAATTGAAGGGGTTGATTCCGATGAAACCTTTGCTCCGATAGCTCGTCTGGGATCAATACGATTACTATTCAGAATAGCATGCAAGCTGGACATTAAGCTGTACCAAATGGATGTGATGAGTGCATTCCTCAATGGAATACTGAAAGAGGAAGTATATGTAGCACAAACCTAGGACTTTGAAGATCCAAAGTTCCTTGATCATGTTTAAAAACTAAAAAGAGTTCTCTATGGGTTGAAGCAGACACCAAGGGCCTGGTATGAGAGGCTAACCGCTTTTCTTCTAAAAGTTGGATTCAAAAGAGGCGATGTTGACAAGACTCTGTTTATTCTGGTTGATAACACATACATACTGATTGTGCAAATATATGTGGGCGACATCATCTTTGGGAGCATACAGCAAAGCTTGGTCAATCATTTTATAAAAGACATGACAAATGAGTTTTAGATGAGCATGTGTGGAGAATTGAATTACTTTCTTGGGTTACAAATGAAACAAACGAAAGAAGGAATCTTTGTCTGTCAAAGTACATATTCTAGAAATCCTGTAACTTGGTTTGGAATGCACACGAGCAAGGAATCCCGAACACCCACGAGTACCACGGCCAAGCTATCACTGGACACAGAAGGAAAAAGGGTTGATGAGAAACTGTATCGGCTATGATTGGAAGCCTTCTGTATTTGACACCAAGTTGAACTAATCTCTGCCACAGTGTTGGAATTTGTGCAAGATATCAAGCATGTCCTAAAGAATCTCATATGTTAGCAGTTAAACGGATTATCAAGTATGTTGAAGGAACAAAGAGTCTGGGCATATTCTACACCAAAGACACTAACACCAACCTTTCTCGCTACTGTGATGCTGATTAGGCTGGTAGCATTGATAATAGAAAGAGTACATTCGGTGGTTGTTTCTTTCTTGGGAATAACATGATATCCTATCATAGCAAGAAGCAAAATTGTATCACAATGTCAACTGCAGAGGCTGAATACATTGCACTCGTTGAAATAGTGCATGTGACATCTGAAAATCAACTAGTTGATATATTCACAAAGTCGCTTGATCTTAATACTTTTGTGCATTTGAACAAAGCACTTGGTATTTGTGAATTTTAACAGGTTATGTCACAAAGAGAGGGTCATCTCAAAAACTTGGATCATGCTGTATGGCTGGTGCTTTAATCCTCTGTAAAGATCACCCTTAAAAACCTCATACAGATTGTGATGTAAGTGAAAATAGCTGCTTCTCATGCCTTCAATGACTATAGACTTATCTGAAAGGTTAAACATAGTATGTGACTGTGCAAGGGACATGCATAATTCAAAGTTTTCGATGCACTCTCTCTATTCATAAAAAGTAAAATTGGGATGACCCAGAAAAGAAAAAAATTATAAGGGGGAGAGAGTGTACATTCGATCAGAATATATATATATATATATATACAAAGCCTGAAGAGAAGAATACTCGATGCATTCTCTCTATTCATCAAAAGTAAAAAGGGATAAGAAAGAAGCTCACTAGAATGAATAGCTTTGTATAAGCATGGTCACACGTGTTAGGAGAAGTAAGTCTAAAGGTATGAGAATGCGTAGTCTGTCACAGGTCACCCAATCTGTATGTTGATCATCTTTGAAAAACACTCACCAACGAGTTGAAATAGACTGTGTGGGATCCTCCAAACCCGACAGAACATGTTAGAATCTTTTCAATATGTACATTATTAATCTGATAAAATTAATCGTGTATATGCACTCTCAACCATGGGGTCCTTACTAATTGTCCATAAACAAACTGCATGTGATGAGTGCTCACTTAGTTATGAGTATTCAAAGGTCAATTTCACATCTTGCACAATAGATCTGGTTGTGTAACCATTATTTTTGGTTATTTAACAAATTTTTGTTAAGTGTGAAAGAGCTAGGTTATATTCTTTTCCCGCTCAGGAATACTGAGAGACACTCCCAATAACACATCTACCAGCTCACTAAAAATAAAGAAAGAGAAACCCTAGACTAAGCTCAAAATCTCCTCGCTCTTATTCATAAATCGCAACAATGTCCACTAAGAGAACACGATCAGAGACTCGCGGCGACGGCAATATGACACTGGCCGAACTCCGACGCTTCACTCGTCATCGTCTTGATGCTGAGAACGCTTCACAAAAACCAAGCTCGAGTAGCCATGGATATAAGCGAACTGTCGGAGATACCTTGAGCTGCAAAAAGAATATCAAAGACCTTACCTCAGGTGCGTGAAGCAAACGAAGAAAAAACAGCTCTGTCATCGCCAATTATCACCGAGGGGAGAAATCTGATGGACAAATCCCATCACTTGGAGTTGACAGTGAAAAATCGGCTCTTCCAACACCTGTTGCTGTTCCAGAATACACATCGACAGCTCCCCCTTCACCTGTTGCTGTTCTAGGAGACACATCGACAGCTTCACCTTCACATGTTGCTGTTATAGAAGAAAAATTGGCTCAATCGTCTCCGATGGAAGCTGAAGATGGAAAATCACCTTCACCGACAGTTCCTGAAGATGAGAAACCACTCACACCACGAACGATTGGTCGCACTTTGGAAGAAATAGCTGCAGATCTTGCTAAGATAACCATGGAGGAAAGCATAAGCAATGAAAGCACAATGAAGTAAGAATCAAGACAAAGTGCAGGAACAAGATCTGGCTGATCCGACGAGGTTTAAGCCATCTAAAGAAGCTTCAACCGATTGTTCAAGACAGTAGCTGGTAGTCATCGAGCCAAGATATTTGAAGCTCAGTCAATTCATGGGACGAGTATTCTTCAACTGGAAGATCCAGATCTTCGGGAAGCTCGGGCCATCATCACTGAAGCAGGTTTGCTCACAACTGTTATGCATGTTGAGCCTTTTGTACCAGAAATAGTAGAGGAATTCTATGCTAATATTATGGATATGGAGTCTCGACTTGGCACTAATCTAGTGTATGTGCATGGGAAAATGTTTGACTTCACGCCTAAGATAATTAACCAGATGCATCGTCTTACTGATATGGAAGACTCTTCTGAACAATCGCCATAGTTATCTGAAAATATCAATGAGGCAGTAGTATCTCTCACTGATGGGAAGTGAAAAAAATGGGATGGTTTCTGCTCCAAGCATATGACTCCTACAATGCGGATTCTGTACAAGTTCTGTTGCTCCAACTGGTTACCTTCATCAAACAAGTCCACCATGATTCAAGGCAGAGTAAAATTCTTTCAGATTGTTCTTCTGAATAGGCACTTTGAATTTGGTGCTCTTGCATATCATCATATAATGGAGATAGGAAACTCACCTAGCAAGAAGAATAATCTGATATATCCAAACTTGATCTATCAAGTCTGTTGTACCAACAAAGTATACCTTCTTTTGGTGGTGACTCGAAGCTAGTGAAACCTTTCCCAGTGCGACATGAAAAGAAGCAAGGTGTGCCCAAGAAAGAAGATGTAAGTGGACCAAATCCATCCACCTTAGAAGAGGATGTGGAGGCTTTGTATCGTCTTAGCCGTAAGATCATCAAGCGCCTTTGAGGTAAGTGTGATTTTTCTTCTGACTTGCCATTCAATTAATGTTTGGGTGCTTGTTGTCTCTTTTGTTCTAATGTGCACTCAAGCAGGGGGAGGGTATTCAGGAACGGGTGTTCATCTTGGTAATGGTGGCAGCAATGGAGTAAATCTGAGTGACGATGAAAGTGGCTGAAAGTACAGTTCTTAAGATCCAGTAGATAGGGGGAGATTTTTTGGTTTTCTTTTTGGAATGTATTTTGACTAAGATCATATGATCTATTTCTTCCTTTTTCGGATTAGTCTCGGGTGTCTCAAAACTTTTTTAGATTGATTATTTTTTTTACTGACAACTAACTGCTACTAACCATCCTAACAAGTTATTGCTTCTGCTTTCATTTGGTTGCTATGCATCATACATATTGAGTAAATTTCAGGAAACCTTGAGATATCACATTCAGAAAAAGGGGGAGATTGTTAAGCACCCAAAGGACTGAGTTACTCAAAGGCCACTGGTGTGCAAGCTGTGAAGTTACAGATGATTACGCAGGAGTAATAGCTGACGTGGCACATTGCGATTGGAGGAAAAAAGGAGTTTGGATTACTACTAAAGATAACAAGAATATCTCGAGGAAGAGATTTGGAGTTATCCTAGAAGATATACCTAACCGACTTACGTTAGAGTATATATAGAGGAAGTGATTAGCCTAGTTTGTTACGCGTTTGAGAGAGATAGAGGAGTTGGCTTGCATAAGTGTGTGATGATCGTGTGAGCTGAGCGAGAGGTGTTTACTCAATTAGAACAAGTCTGATTCTGTGTTTAGATTGAGTAGTTAGAAACCGGTCAGTTGCAAGTTGTGATAAATTCGCAAAAACATGATTAAACAGATTGTGTTAAGTGTTTAAGAGATTTCTAATAAAGAACAAAAGGTTTTTGTTGATATTGCGATAATCGATTTATATTGTTGTCCATCTAGTTTTACAGCCTTCACCTCTAGGAACTGTTGGTCACCACAATATTTTTCAAACAGTACTTTAGCAAGTTCTCAATCTTGATTTTCCATCCACTAATTTTAGCGAGCAGAGCATCGTTAAAGTATTCAACTTATCTGAAACCAAGACCCCTTTTCGCTTTTGTTTTAGTCATTTTACTATCTTCCTTTCATTCGGTTTGGTGTCTTCAAAATTACGCCACAAGTGGTTTTTTGTTCTAATTCGGTTGATATTGGATTAGTTTCGTTAATACATTTAGTTTGTTTGTTTTTTAGATTTGTAAATATATTTTACTGAAATTCAGGATAATTTGATATATTGTTTTAGAAAAACTTTATGAAAACTCATGCATGGAAATGAATATTTGGAAGATAATTAAATCATAATAGTTGGTTAGTATTCCTCTTTCACTTGTTTATGTGATGAAGTCCAATAAAGAGAATCCACAGAGAAAAACCGCAGGTAGTCTATATGGTTTGGTTAAGGCATCGACGAAGAGCGCTATGTCGAAGACAGCGAGATTGAAAGGAATGGCTGAAAAAAAGAAATCTGAAGGAAAAGAGATATAAGAAAGGAAGTGAGAAACAAAATATTGTATTTTAACCAATATGAAATATTGTACATAAATTATTTTATGTTATGTATGATTTGGAAACACTTGACTAAATAATAAAATATTGCACACCAATACAAAAAATTGACGATCTAATATATTAAAAGATATATATCTTTGTTTTTTATTAAAATATTCATGAAAACGGCATAGTGGTAGAAAAGTTCTCATTTTTCTTTATTTTATGTATTTTTTATATACGGAGCGGCCTCCCGACAGATCATAAACAATGCGAAATCAGCCATCTCTTTCTCAGCTAAGACACCAAACGAGATCAAGGCAAGAGTGAAGGAAATTTTAAAGATTGAGAAAGATTGTGGAGGGGAGAAGTACTTGGGACTACCATAATTATTTGAGAGGAAAAAAAAGATCTCTTCACATCGATTGTGGACAGAATAAAACAAAGAGCAATGAGCTGGTCGACGAAGGGGATATCGAGTGTGGGAAAGATTATATTGCTGAAATCAGTGCTGATGGAAACACCAACATACACATTGTCGAGCTTCAAGATACCTATGAGCCTTTGTAAGAGGATCCAGTCCGCTTTAACTAGATTTTGGTGGGAATCAAACCCGGAAAAGAAGAGCATGTATTGGATTGCGTGGGGAAAGATGAAAAAATCTAAATGAGACGGGGGATTAGGTTTCAGAGACATTGAGCCTTTCAAAGATGCTAGCCTGGCAAAGATCAGCTGGAGGATAGTAAACAATCCGAACTCACTGTTGGCTAGAGTCATGCTAGGAAAATACTGCAAATATAACAGGTTCTTGGAGATCGAAGCTGGGAGTAACATATCACACGGTTGGCGCGGAGTTCGGATCGGAAAAGATCTAATCAGGAAGGGGATTGGATACGCGATAGGAGATGGAAATACATCTAGCATTGGGACAATCCTTGGATCTCTTCAGAGAAGCCGGAGGTATTATATGAACCTGTAACATAACACACAAAGAGTTGGAATGTTTCGAAATTATTTGTTGCAGGGACTTCTAAATGGAACAGTCCTCTAATCCGATCGTTGTTACCCGGAGAGAGAGAGGAGGGGATAATACGAAATCCAGCCCTGTGAACTTGGAGGCGGAGATAAACTGTTCTGGCTTTATGGGAAGAATGGTGGTATACGACGAAGATGGGTTATTTTCAAGCCCAGAAGGAGAAGGTTTGCTGAGGAGGAGGAGGACGGAGATACCGGAATGTGTGATTGGATGAAAGACATTTGGGGTAAGAGAACTTCACCGAAGATTCATATGTTCCTATGGAAGACTAGAAAAGAAGCTATACCTGTAGGAGCTAGCTTTCTGAAAAGAAAGGTGACTGTAAACGATTCATGCCCGAGATGTGGGGAGAAGGAAGTTATGGAACATACGTTGTTTAGATGCATCTATGCGAAGGAGGTTGGGAGTTGGATCCGTTCGGAGAGGTTTTAGAACTGGATAGATGGAACAGATTTGGAGAGAGCCTAACCCGGAGCCGCAATCTACAAACACTGCCGCCGATAGGACTACTTGGAGATACTTTGTTTGCGTGTCTGTGTTGGAGCATTTGGTGTTGGGATAGTGTCCTGAAATCACACTTGTACTCACTCCTGATAATAGTTGTGTGTCGAGATCAGACATTCGTATTATACTGGGCGGTTGGAATGTTTTGCTAGAAGCCTCTTGCAATCTATAAGTTGTATACTTACTGCCAGTATTATATGATCCTATAGGGTCACACACCTAAGCAAACTGGAAGCTAAGACATGGGAATGATCATTGTGGTAATGATCATATTAATGTGTATTGGATACACATTATTATCGAGAAAATGGTGTTGTGTCGATCGACACAGCTTGTGTGTCGGTCGACACAGTTCGGGTTTCGAAAGGGATTTTCGAAATTATGACTTAATCAAGTCTGGCCCGTTAAGTATGTTTTAGGTCGAATAAAAACTTAATAGTCTCGACCGAAAACATGAGCCGTCCACGTTTTCTTGATAGAAAGAGTAGAAACACCAGAAACTCTTAGATCCCATAGATCCGGCACTAGCATCCCGTTTCCAGCTTGTGTGCGTGTGTATCTGGTAGAGGCGAGGCACTTGTGTCGCTACTGATCTCGTTCACCATTCATTCCGCTGCCAGTAACAAGGTAAGAACGAGGTTGGTGATTCAATATATCAAACCCTTAGATCCTAGGAGATCCAACAGTGGTATCAGAGCATGTTAGGGTTTAGACTATTGAATCTGATGCAATTAATTCGAAAACTGAGTTTGTTGAATTGATTATTGCCTGCTAAAATCGTGTTTTCAAGTGTTTATCTCGGATTATGTGCCTGTTGAAAAACGATGAATTGTTAAAAACACACTGTGTCGATCGACACTAAGCGCGAAATAACTCGTAAAAATTATAGGGTTTGTCGCAGAGTGTCGATCGACACAAAGCGTGTGTCGGTCGACACAGAGCGAAAACTCGTAAATAATTTTAGGGTTTCGATGTGAGATCGAGTACCCGTAATCCTGCTGTGTCGATCGACACACTGGGTGTGTCGGTCGACACAGGCAATGCGATGAGATAGATCGGTTCAATTGGATTGAACCGGTTATCTCGCTCGGTTAATTTTAATTAACCAATTGGTTCTGGTTTGGTAATGTCGATCGACACAGAGTTGTGTGACGATCGACATGGACCGTTAAACCGAACCGGTTCAATTAGATTGAATCGGTTAATGAAATTCGATCCAGTTTGAACGGTTATCGAAGACCGGTTTAAATTATGTTGTGTCGACCGATGCCAATGGTTGGCGTCGATCGACACACCATTCGCAGAATTATTGGTTGGACCATAAATTTGCATATACTAGACCAAATTTAATCTTAAAGTTCTAGATGAACCTAAACTTAATAAAACTGAATGTTTTAACTAAATTAATAACTTCTTGGATGTATATTGGATATACATCAAGATCAAATAGTTATTTTCCTCAACTAAATATCAAGTGATCTTGATGTCTTGCCCGATCTTGTCTACTGTCAAGACTCGTTTTGTTTGTTGGATAGCCTTGGAGTCCTTGGTATCCACAGCAACATGAGTAAGGCAGGTGGTCATTGATAGACTTGCAGTGCGACTGTCAGTGATCACAAGACAGAAGGGATTGGTTTCACTTGACTGGGCTATCAGAAGTTCTGGGCCCAGAGACATCAGAGTGGATTAGACATAGTTTGTCTCATCTACGACCAAGAGTCGTACTGGGTACAATTAGCAATGATTTGTTTACCTAGATAACTAAAGTTTGGGTAATGGCGAGTCGCCCACTCATATTTTGGTGAAGTATGGATCTTGGTTCATTGTATTCATCTGAGGAAACATAGTTTTGAAAACAATGCGAGATTTCTTATTAGATAAGAATTCTCATTTCTTGAGCATTATAACTAAAACCTCTACCTCTTTTAATTACAGCTATGTCTGTCTCAACTCACATCAACACTTTCTCACTAAGATACGTCCTTGAGAAGGACAAGTTAAATGGATCTAATTTCTTGGAATGGTATCGGAATCTGAGAATAGTTCTCAGGCAGGAGAACAAGGAATATGTCCTTGAAAGAGTTCTCCCCGAGAGGCCACGTTCCAATGCCCCGCAGACAGAAAAGAATGCTTGGGATAAGCATTCAGCTGATGTCAAAGATGTTAATTGTCTAATGCTGGTGACTATTGATATATCATGGTTTTTACTAGTTTTAGGCCATGATATAGATGTGTTTTAGTGTCTTTTGTCTTTGTTTAGAGTCTTTTACAGGTATAATCAGGTTGGGAGCTAAATTGGAGATTATGGAGCATTTTGGAGATTTTTGGAGTGATTGGCCGAGAGATAGAGTTCACTGTCCGAAACAGAGAAAGGTGTCGATCGTTGCACTCTAGCAACGATCGTTGCACCAGCGAGATGGGCCAAAAACTCGGCGGTTTAGAAGAATCAAGATATTGCACTTTGATCCAGAAGTTCCTGATATTTACAAAGAAGCCCCTGGCCGAGATTATGCCTATATAATAGAGTTTTTAGAGTTTTTATTAGATACACTTTATACTTTTTACCATATACTTTTATAATTAAGAGCAGAGGATTTTTAGAGCTTTTGGGGCTGATCTGAACCTGATTCATCATCTGTATTTGGAGAAGATTTCGAACCCCTTTTACTCTTATTCTTTTATGCAATTTACTTATCATATGATCATGTTTTCATTATCTATGTCTGAGTAGATTTCTAGTTAGACTTAGGGTTTCTCACATAGGATTTCATGACTTGCTAGACTTGTTCAAATTCAGTTAAGGATTCAAACTATATCTGTTCTTCAATTTAATTGTGCTTAAAGCTAGTTCTAACCTGATCAATTAGAATCTAGATCTTAGGTTGCTAAATACGTCACGGAAGTGGGGTTTAGGAATCTGAACTAATTAAATTGGGCAATTAAACTTTGCGCAAACGAAAGTTTGGTTTAGGATAATTGTGAACATATCAAACTCGAGCTTATTGCTAGTTTAATCTGTTAGTTCTCGCAAACGGAAGTTTGGTTTGCTGCACTTAGACTTAGAGAATTATCGCAAAGGAATTTGGTTAATTCTATATCTGTGTTTTGAGTTCTAGAACTGTGCTTAATTAGATCCTTGCTGAATGAACTGTCTGCTAGTCTGATTTCCTGAGAATACCCTAGGTTTGACGCTTTTAATTACTTGCTTTCACAACCGATAATCTCTGCTACTGATTTACTTTCTTGCACTGCTTTCAATACAAACATATTGCTTATTTCTAGTATTCATTCCCTACGGTTTGATTCTCTTGAGACCAAGTGTCCCTGTGGATTCGATAACCCTATATACTACTTTGACATTGCTGTTCACTTGCAGTTTAGTATAGGGATTAATTCTTGACCTATCAAGTTTTTGGCGCCGTTGCCGGGGACTCTTTGAGTCTTCGATAGGACCGAACTTAGGGTTTTACTAGAAATTTTTCGTTTTTTTTGTTTTTGTTTTTCGTTTTTTTTATTATTTTTGCTAACTTTTTCTCTGTTTCTCTCTGTCGCAGGTACGAATTTCGCCTTGCGTCGATCGTTGCACCCTTGCATCGATCGTTGCTGAGCGATTTGAGATTGAATCGATCGTTGCACTGATAGCATCGATCGTTGCTGGACGATTACAGACAGTTTATGCCAACGCAGAACACTCGAAGTAATCCGAACTCGAGCTTAGTTAATCTCAACCTAGAAGAACTTGGACGTCTAGAGAGGACTATCAGAAGAGAAAAGAGAGAGAGAATGGTACAAGAACGCTTGATCTTGATACCAGATGCTGAAGGTACCCTGAGGGATCCAGAGAACAATCCTTACAATGCTGCTGGGCAAAGGATTGATGCTGAGGGACGAGTGATCCCTGATGAAGTTGAGCCACAAGGTAGAGAGATGGTAGTTCATGAGAGGACATTAGCTGATTACAATAGACCTGATGAGTTTCATGCAAACCGAGCAGCTCTAGTGCTTCCTGCCTTCGAGAGGAATGATTTTGAGGTAAAAACTATCTACTACCAACTGATGAGACAAATTGCTTTCCATGGTCTTCAATCAGAGCAGCCTATGGATCACATTGACAAGTTTGAGGACATAGTCACTGGCATGAAGTATGAAGGAGTATGCCCGGACTATCTGTTCCTTAAGCTATTTCCGCACAGTCTTGCTGGAGACGCTAGTGCATGGCTGAGACAACTGGCACCTGGTCAGTATACTACTTGGACAGCCTTAAAGAGTGAGTTCCTGCGTCACTTCTACGACGCCGCGCGCTCAGATCAGTCCAGACAGGACATACTTACTTTTTCCCAAGGAGCTGTGGAGCCTTTGACAACCGCATGGATGAGATTTAAGCAGTATCAGCGTGATTGTCCACACCATGGATTCACAGAAGTACAGCTGATAGGTATTTTCTTCAGAGGCATAGATCTCCCTTATCAGACTGCTCTGGATAATTCCAGTGATGCTAATTTCAGCACCAGAACTCCTACACAAGCTAAACGGTTGATAGAGAACCTAATTGGCAGCAATAGTTGCAAAACAATGGATGAAAGGAGGAAGAGATCTGGTGGA
Source organism: Orychophragmus violaceus (assembly GCA_030180135.1). Taxonomy (NCBI): domain Eukaryota; kingdom Viridiplantae; phylum Streptophyta; class Magnoliopsida; order Brassicales; family Brassicaceae; genus Orychophragmus; species Orychophragmus violaceus. Next base: position 20,497,301 of record CM058240.1, read on the forward strand.
ACCGTAGAGAATTCTGATATAGCTAACATAAGATCCAGATTGGACACAGTTTACAATCTCCTGACAAATAAGAAAGCTGTCCACTTTGCCCAAGATGTGGAGGTGATTCAAACTGAGGTGGACACTCAGGAAGAAGAAGTGAATTTCATAGGAGGTTCCGGTTTCCAAGGTAATAGATTTAACAATCAACAGGGGAACAAATTCTCAAATGGAGGACAATCTGGTGGTTTTCAAAAGACCTATGGACAGGGTAATCAGAGAACCTATGGATCTACATCTTATCAGACTCCTCCTGCACCTACAGCCCATGAGAGCAAAATGGAAGCTATGATGGAACAACTGATGGAAAGTCAAACCAAGCTTTCTGTAGACAACAACAAGAAGCTGGACGCTGTCTATCAGGACCTCAATGGGAAGTTTGAGACATTGAGCACTCACATGAAGCAGTTGGACACTCAGGTGAATCAGATGTCCAGCTCACTGAAAGGAAAAGGAGTTGCAGACACTCATATTACTAATTAATGATGGATCTTATCTAGGGGAGAAATTTGAGCTAAGTACAGCTGAGTTGGTGACTGAGGAAGAATTTTCGGATTTCTGTGAAAAACTCTCGGGTGGAAGTTGTGATGATCGCGATGCAACGATCGATACACATCTGGCATCGATCGATGCAGGTCGTGAACAAGCAGAGAATCCGTGGGATGAAAATGAGATTGATGCAGAACTAGCCCGCCTATTCCCTGATACATCTGAAATCACTCCAGAGGATGTTTATGCACGAGCTATTTGGCACAGTCCCAAGGTGTCTGAAGTGATTAAACAAGAGATTGAAGAGCTGAAAAGGCTAGAAAAGAGTGGTGAAGACTTGGAAGAAATTCCATCATCAGATGATCCACCTTATCATCCATGTGTTCAGAAATATTTGAACAAGATGTTGCCATTAGATGAAGAGCTGAGAGAATGGGTGATAGTAGTTCCTCAGCATATTAGTGATGTTCTGTTAACTAAGGTCCCAAAGAAACTGCCTGATCCTGGAGTTTTTGTGCTTGATTGTTCTATCTTTGAAGATAGTTTTAGGCGTTCTCTGTGTGATTTAGGAGCTGCTGGGAGCATAATGCCTTACTCTGTGGCAGAGAAGCTGGGCATGTTGGATTTTGCTCCTACTAGGACACGTCTTATCCTAGCTGATCAGTCCATGCGAGTTCCTGAAGGACTCCTTATTGATATTCCGGTAAGAGTTGGAAACTACTTAGTTCCAACGGACTTCCTTGTGCTGAAATATGCCTGCGATCCGGATGAAGCTTTATTGCTTGGAAGACCATTCTTGGCTACAGCAGGAGCTGTGATTGATGTTAGACAGAGTCTAATAGACCTCCACCTGGGAGATGAGACACTGCGATATGAGATGGAGAAGCTGCGGAAGCCACTGATAGATGGACAGACTTTCAAGATCTTGGAAGCAGATGATGAGCAGCTGAATGAGACTGTGATAATAGATCCTGGAGCGCATTTTACTCCATCTTTTCTTGGACTGAAGCATTCTGCAACAGCCTATTCTCCGCCATGGATGAGGAGACTTGAACAGAGACAGAAAAAGTCTCTGTCAGGATCTTCCGGAACCTGAAAAACCCTTGCGCGTCCGGTCAAGCTATTGACCTTAAACAAGCGCTGGGTGGGAGGCAACCCACCATTAGGTACTGGTGTTTTTCTTTTTAATTTTTGGTGTTTTTGTTAGGATTTTACGTTTGTTTTTGTTTCTGGTGCAGTCATGTTTGCAGGTCTCGGATTAAATCGCAGTGCAGCGATCGATGCATTTCTGCATCGATCGTCACAACACGAAAGGAATCGCATTGCAGCGATCGTTGCGGTCCTGAGCAACGATCGACCATACACGAAAAATCGCCAAGTAACGGTCGATGCACATAGTGCAACGGTCGTTGCTCGTGCGACAGAGGTAACCCGACAGACATAAACTCACCTTTTCAATTTATTTTATTTTCTTTTTACCGATCCTTCGCTGGACACTACTGGGGACAGTGTGTCTTAAGTGTGGGGGAGGTGCTACTGACGTTTATCTTTCTGTTTTCTTAAGAGTTCTGTTTTTCAAAATTTTTTGTTTTATTGAGTCAAAATTGTTTAAGTAAGAAACTATGATTTTCGGAGGAGATTTACAAAACTTGCAGGAACTTAAGTAACCATTGGGATGAAGTTGCAGGATTTATCTCTGACTATTAGAAAACCCAGACACGGATCAACCTACTGGGAACACCCACATCACTTCAGGTATCAGAGGATCCTTTTACTGACTTCACCCCTAATACTGACTTAGATTTTCTCACCTAAGGGCTTGGTATACTTTATGTCGGATTCCCTGTTAGTTCTGACACAGCCTGTAAACCTGTCCTATTTAGTTCCCTTCTCCCCTTCTATAAAGTAAAAAAAAAAAAAAAATAAACTGAGGATGAGTTAGTAACTCCGAAGTGGTCATGAGAATAGTAGCAAACACTATTATCTCTCATGTGATCCATGGAATGTGTCCAAAGTACACCCCATAACGGGAAGAACACTGATAAAAAAAATAAAATGATACCCAGTGGGGAAAAATCAGTTGTTAAAGAAGGGAAAGAGAAGAAAGGGACTAGAGAAAGATAGTATGGTGGTCTAGAGCTGATTAGGTAAGAATCCATGTGCCTTTAGATCGATACTCCTTAGGTGAGACCGCACTTAAATACTTGCAGAAGTCAGTAGGGAGAATTTGAATGCTTGAATGTGATTGTGGAGTTTACCTTGGACAGTTGCTAAGTGTGGGGGAAGTACATGTTGGTCTTGATATCCTGTGATTGATTCTTTCAGTGGTTTACTAAGGGGAATCTGAGTATTGTAGCTTCTAAGATGAAATGAGTTTCTGAAGAGTTTTCAAACCTCTTCACCATGTTTTAGTTCTATGTTTTGCTTGAGGGCAAGCAAAGGCTAAGTGTGGGGGAGTTGATATATCATGGTTTTTACTAGTTTTAGGCCATGATATAGATGTGTTTTAGTGTCTTTTGTCTTTGTTTAGAGTCTTTTACAGGTATAATCAGGTTGGGAGCTAAATTGGAGATTATGGAGCATTTTGGAGATTTTTGGAGTGATTGGCCGAGAGATAGAGTTCACTGTCCGAAACAGAGAAAGGTGTCGATCGTTGCACTCTAGCAACGATCGTTGCACCAGCGAGATGGGCCAAAAACTCGGCGGTTTAGAAGAATCAAGATATTGCACTTTGATCCAGAAGTTCCTGATATTTACAAAGAAGCCCCTGGCCGAGATTATGCCTATATAATAGAGTTTTTAGAGTTTTTATTAGATACACTTTATACTTTTTACCATATACTTTTATAATTAAGAGCAGAGGATTTTTAGAGCTTTTGGGGCTGATCTGAACCTGATTCATCATCTGTATTTGGAGAAGATTTCGAACCCCTTTTACTCTTATTCTTTTATGCAATTTACTTATCATATGATCATGTTTTCATTATCTATGTCTGAGTAGATTTCTAGTTAGACTTAGGGTTTCTCACATAGGATTTCATGACTTGCTAGACTTGTTCAAATTCAGTTAAGGATTCAAACTATATCTGTTCTTCAATTTAATTGTGCTTAAAGCTAGTTCTAACCTGATCAATTAGAATCTAGATCTTAGGTTGCTAAATACGTCACGGAAGTGGGGTTTAGGAATCTGAACTAATTAAATTGGGCAATTAAACTTTGCGCAAACGAAAGTTTGGTTTAGGATAATTGTGAACATATCAAACTCGAGCTTATTGCTAGTTTAATCTGTTAGTTCTCGCAAACGGAAGTTTGGTTTGCTGCACTTAGACTTAGAGAATTATCGCAAAGGAATTTGGTTAATTCTATATCTGTGTTTTGAGTTCTAGAACTGTGCTTAATTAGATCCTTGCTGAATGAACTGTCTGCTAGTCTGATTTCCTGAGAATACCCTAGGTTTGACGCTTTTAATTACTTGCTTTCACAACCGATAATCTCTGCTACTGATTTACTTTCTTGCACTGCTTTCAATACAAACATATTGCTTATTTCTAGTATTCATTCCCTACGGTTTGATTCTCTTGAGACCAAGTGTCCCTGTGGATTCGATAACCCTATATACTACTTTGACATTGCTGTTCACTTGCAGTTTAGTATAGGGATTAATTCTTGACCTATCAACTATGAACTCTGAGCTGCAGAAGCAATATGAGAACGTGATGTCACCCATTAAGATGATTAACAACCTGAAAGCTTTGTTTCAGGAGCAAGCTCGCACAGAGAGATACCAGACGGTTAAATCTCTCATGGATTGCAAACTGGCTAAGGACAGTCCAGTAAGTCCTCATGTCCTTAAAATGATGGGTTACATTGATAACCTGGGGAAACTGGACTGTGCCATTAGCCAGGAGCTAGCCACTGACATGATTCTGCAGTCTTTGCCGTCGTCTTTTGATCAGTTCATCATGAACTACAACATGCAAAACATGACTAAGACATTGACTGAGTTGCACGGCATGTTGAAGACAGCAGAGCCGAATCTCAAGAAGGCAACTCCCAGTGTACTGATGGTACAAGGGGGTAAAAGGTTTAAGAAACCTAAGAAGGATAAGGGAAAGGCCCAAGTTGTCCAGACTGAGAGTCAGGACAAGCCCAAGCCGAAGCCCAAATCCGGGCCTTCTCCTGAGGATAAATGCAACTACTGCAAGCAGTTAGGGCATTAGAAGAGAGACTGCAAGAAGTTCTTGGAAGATTACAAGAAGCGGAAGAAGACGTATGATGCGTCTGACTCAGGTATTTATGTTATCGAACTTAATGTTATGTCTTCTAGTTCTACTTCGTGGGTATTGGATACCGGCTGCGGTGCTCATATTTGTACTGATGTGCAGGCACTAAGAAACAGTAGAACGCTGAAGAAAGGACAAGTGGAGCTACGGGTCGGGAATGGAGCTAGGGTTGCTGCACTGGCCGTAGGCACTTACGATTTGTCCTTACCTTCGGGCATGGTTTTAGCTTTGAATAATTGCTACTTTGTACCTGCGATTAGCAGAAACATAATTTCAGTTTCCGTTTTGGATTTGGAAGGTTTTGATTTTGCTGTTAAGAATAAAGTTTGTTCTTTTAATCGTGATGGTACATATTATGGTAGCGCCCCATTAGATAATGGGTTATATGTTTTAAACCAAGAAATGCCTGTCTTTAACATAAATACAAAGCGGTTTAAGTCAAATGACGAAAACCCGACTCTCTTATGGCATTGTCGTTTGGGCCATATCAATGAGAAACGCATCCAAAGGCTCCATCGAAATGGGCTTCTGGGCTCATTTGATTTTGAATCATGTGAAAAATGCGAATCTTGTTTGATGGGCAAAATGGCTAGAGCCCCTTTCAACAAACCAAATGAAAGGGCCAGTGATTTATTGGGCCTAGTTCATACTGATGTATGTGGGCCAATGAGTACTGTTGCCAGAGGAAATTACAAGTACTTCATTACCTTCACTGATGATTTCAGTAGGTATGGCTATGTCTATTTGATGAGACACAAGTCAGAATCCTTTGATAGATTCAAGGAATTCAAGAATGAAGTACAAAACCAACTTGGCAAAAGTATTAAAGCTCTGCGATCGGATCGCGGAGGAGAATACTTGAGTCAAGAGTTCAGCGACCATCTGAGCGAGTGTGGAATTATTTCACAACTCACTCCTCCTGGAACACCCCAATGGAATGGAGTGCCAGAGAGGAGGAATCGAACCTTATTGGATATGGTTCGGTCTATGATGAGTCATTCAAATCTTCCATTATCCTTTTGGGGATACGCTCTAGAAACGTCTGCATTTACACTAAATAGGGTGCCATCTAAATCAGTGAAAAAGACATCACATGAATTGTGGACCGGGAACATTCCTAGTCTGTATTTCCTGAAGATTTGGGGTTGTGAGGCTTATGTCAAACGATTAATCTCTGACAAGCTAGCACCCAAATCAGATAAATGCTACTTCATTGGTTATCCTAGGGAAACCAAGGCATACTACTTTTACAACCAATCTGAGAACAAAGTATTTGTTGCTCGGGACTGTTCTTTTCTTGAGAGGGAGTTTCTCTCTAAGAAAAACAGTTGGAGTAAAGTAAATCTTGAAGAAATTCGAGATGCACAGGAGACTGCTCAACCTGCTGAGGAAGAGCAGCAGTTGGATCCACAAAGTTCTGTGGAACCGGCGCCTGTGGAGCCTGAAGTTCGCAGATCCGGAAGGATCCGTCACGAACCTGAGAGATACTATGGATTTCTCGTGACCAATTCCAATGATCTGATGATCATTGAGAGTGACGAACCAGCGACCTTCGTGGAAGCAATGATGGGCCCGGACTCCGAAAATTGGCTTGGAGCCTCTAAATCCGAAATGGGATCCATGTCAGAAAACCAAGTATGGTCCTTGGTCGATTTACCTAATGGTGCAAAAGCCATTGAGTGTAAATGGATCTTCAAGAAGAAGATTGACGTGGATGGAAATGTGCAAATTTACAAAGCGAGGTTGGTGGCTAAAGGTTTCAAGAAAATTCATGGTATTGACTATGATGAAACCTATTCCCCAGTCGCTATGCTTAAATCCATTCGGATTCTTCTAGCGATTGCAGCTCATTATGACTATGAGATTTGGCAGATGGATGTCAAAACCGCTTTCCTGAATGGTATTCTGGAAGAGGATGTGTATATGACACAGCCTGAAGGTTTTGTTGATCCTAAGAACGCTGGAAAGGTATGCAAGCTTCATAAATCCATTTATGGATTGAAGCAAGCATCACGGAGTATGAATCTTCGTTTTGATGAAGCAGTAAAACAATTTGGTTTCATCAAGAACGAAGAGGAACCATGTGTTTACAAGAAGACTAGTGGGAGCAAAATTGCGTTTCTTGTACTGTATGTCGATGACATACTCCTCCTCGGTAATGACGTTCCGTTGCTTCAGTCTGTTAAGACTTGGCTCGAAAGTTGTTTTTTCCATGAAAGACATGGGAGAAGCCGCGTACATTCTTGGAATCAGAATCTACAGAGATAGAGTGAATAAGCTGATTGGATTGTGCCAGGACACTTATATTGATAAGGTGTTGCACAGATTCAAGATGCAAGATTCCAAGAAGGGCTTCATACCGATGTCTCATGGCATTAGTCTCAGCAAGAAGCAGTGTCCGGTGACACATGCTGAGCGGGAGCGCATGAATAAGATTCCTTATGCTTCTGCAATAGGATCTATTATGTATGCCATGCCCTGCACTCGTCCAGATGTAGCTTACGCGTTAAGCATGACGAGTAGATACCAATCTGATCCAGGTGAAGTTCACTGGACAGCTGTCAAGAATATTCTCAAGTATTTGAGACATACTAAGGATAAATTCCTTGTGTATGGAGGAAGTGAAGAACTTGTGGTGAATGGATTCACTGATGCGAGTTTTCAGACGGACATAGACGATTTCCGATCACAGTCTGGATATGTCTACTGTCTGAATGGCGGTGCAGTGAGCTGGAAGAGCTCTAAGCAGAATACCGTAGCTGATTCCACGACGGAAGCTGAATATGTTGCTGCTTCTGAAGCGGCAAAGGAAGCTGTTTGGATCAAGAAGTTCATGACTGAACTTGGTGTGGTTCCTAGTATCTTGGAGCCAGTGGCTTTGTTTTGTGATAATAACGGAGCCATTGCTCAGGCAAAAGAACCCAGGTCACACCAGAAGTCCAAACACGTAGAGAGGAGATATCACCTGATTCGTGATATCGTCAATAGAGGTGATGTGAAGATCAGCCGAGTTCCGACGGACGAGAATGTCGCTGATCCTCTGATTAAGTCACTCCCAAGGCCTAAGCATAAGATTCATACGACTGCTGTAGGCATTAGAGATCTTAAGATGTAATCTTGATTCTAGTGGGAGTTTTAGTTTTATTTTAGTTATAATAAGATGCTCTTATAAAACATTATTTTGGATATGTTTAATGAAATTTGATTTCAGCATTATTTATTGTGATATAAATAATGGTCCCAAAATAAGTTTATGTCATATTATAGGTCATCAAGTTGAGGACTTGATCATGAAACCCTATAAGTCATAGATGATATAAATTATGTTTTGTCCCTAGTCGAGGTTGTCAAAGTGGGACAATGGCAACCGCGAGAGACTAGATTGTGAGGTGACTGTTGACTAAGTTTCATGGAGTCAATGATATGAGTATCACAGTCAGTCACATAGATATGTGTTGGTGAACATATGATCGGACATGACCCGCTAATGAGAAGTCTACAAGATAGTTATATCTGTGTCATAAGAGGTTCTCATTACGACTATAGAGTATAGTCCTTAGACCTGAGTTCATCATGCTTTCTTGCATATGAATTGGTACACTTTGACCTTGTCAAACGTCGACACGTAACTGGCGACTATAACGGCACTGTTCAAGTATATCATGAAGTGTGCGTTGAAATAGGGATGGAATAAGATGGGATTTGTCCCTCCTGATTAACGGGAGATAAATATCTCAGAGCCTATCGAAGATTTAATACTGAGAAAAATGTGTGGCCGCACTCAAACGAACTGTAGTTCAGTTGTTTGTAATGTTCAGTATGAGATCAGGAGTTCGATAAACACGATGTTGGCTTAATAAGGATGACACTAATCTTGCCTTATGCCAAATCGAGATATAGAGACAAAAAGATTATAGGAATTGTTGATTCCATTACAAGTGGGAGATTGTTGGGATAGTGTCCTGAAATCACACTTGTACTCACTCCTGATAATAGTTGTGTGTCGAGATCAGACATTCGTATAATACTGGGCGGTTGCAATGTTTTGCTAGAAGCCTCTTGCAATCTGTAAGTTGTATACTTACTGCCAGTATTATATGATCCTATAGGGTCACACACCTAAGCAAACTGGAAGCTAAGACATGGGAATGATCATTGTGGTAATGAGCATATTAATGTGTATTGGATACACATTATTATCGAGAAAATGGTGTTGTGTCGATCGACACAGCTTGTGTGTCGGTCGACACAGTTCGGGTTTCGAAAGGGATTTTCGAAATTATGACTTAATCAAGTCTGGCCCGTTAAGTATGTTTTAGGTCGAATAAAAACTTAATAGTCTCGACCGAAAACGTGAGCCGTCCACTTTTTCTTGATAGAAAGAGTAGAAACACCAGAAACTCTTAGATCCCATAGATCCGGCACTAGCATCCCATTTCCAGCTTGTGTGCGTGTGTATCTGGTAGAGGCGAGGCACCTGTATCGCTACTGATCTCATTCACCAATCATTCCGCTGCCAGTAACAAGGTAAGAACGAGGTTGGTGATTCAATATATCAAACCCTTAGATCCTAGGAGATCCAACATTTGGACATATAGAAACAAAATGGTATTCAATGGAAGACTCATATCATCCATGGAGACCTGTACAAAAGTGATTGAAGCAAGAGAATGGGCTGCGGCACAAGAAGAAGACAAGGAAGAGGAGAATGAAAAAGAGCGGGTCCGAGTTGAAAAAATCAGAAACATAGATGAAAGACATGAAGCTACAACAGAGGTGCACACAGACGCAACATGGGTGACCAGTACATGAGAATCGGGATTGAGATGGATTATCAAAAACAGGGACGGAATGGTACTTCAGGAAGGAACCGTAAAGAAGGTGTTAGTAAGGTCTGCTCTAATGGTCAAAGCTTTATATATCTTGGAAGCTTTGAAACAACTACGAGCGCTTAACAGGAACAAGATGACGATGTTTACGGACTCTCTTAACCTGCTCTGAGCACTCTCCATGGAGGAAATGGCAACACTACGGGCTATTTCATGATATCGAAACGATCTCGAAGAACTTTGAATTTTTATGCTTTTCTTATGTTTCTCACAAAGACAATGAGGCTGTTGATGCTTTGGCAAATGGCGCTCTCTGTCTAGGTTATGTTGATAGAGCTTTGATGCTCTGAACTAGTTTATTTTAATGGATGTTTTTCGGTTCAAAAAAATGTATGATTAGGAAACATATTCAAAAGAGGGGTGAATTGCACCTACTATATCTTTCTCATCTTTTTTTTGCAATTTGGTATCTTATGAAAAGAGTGTGCATTTATATATCTTTTTGGGTGATTTGAGGGTAGGAAAAGACCATAATACCCTAAGTAACTCTAACTAAAACATCCAACTAGATTGACATAGATTATTTTTATTGGTTAGTTTGCAACTAACAACTCTTTTCTCTTTATCTTCTACCTGTCCTCGTTTCTTGGTTTTTGTTTCTTTGTTCTTCACGATACTCTTGGACCATCCTCTTCCACCGTGAATGAATTTAGTTCTTTAGATTGGCGATTTTGTTGAATATAATGGTAACGATACGTGCAATTTAGGGAAGATTCAAATTTGGGTGATTCTAACATCGTCAGTCTTCTCGAGATCCACGGCGGAACATGATAACTGTTTTCGGTTGAATGATAATTCGTGCTACAGAGGCGGTTGTCCGCGAAAGCTTGAGTCGTCGGTGTTGAATGTTGGCCACCTCCTGTAAGTAGACGTCTATTCCGGTTTGTTGGTAGTAGGAAGATGGTGAAGATTCATATCACGTGTTACAATGGAGATAATGGAGCTATGGACTTGAGGGTTTTGCGAGCCATGGAGAGGCAGTTAATTTTGGGAAAATTTGTCTATGGATATTATGGTCATCCTTGATTAGGAAAAGATTGTAATATGTTTTTTGATGGATAGCTAATTGACCAGCATAGAGGATTTATAATTTGATTGAACTGCGAGTTAAATTTCATTAAAGCGTAGCAAGATTAGTCAGCTTTTATCATAAATACTATGGCAGTGTGGATGGTAGAAAGCACGAGGCCAGACAGAGAGAAGATGAAAAATTAACTGATGACTAAAAAATCAATAGTCAACGCACACAAAGGCGTTGTATGTTCCCGGAAGCGTCGCCCGTCCACGAAAGTCAGTTCAAACCAAGAAATTTCTTGGGATAATCCTATAGAAGGAAGCAGTTTCAGTAGACCAAAACAAGAATCACACATTCCGTGACCTTTGACTCGTTCGTGAAGTAAGTCTAGCCAATAGCGATGTACCGCGCAAGGGCAAGTCGATATTCTTCCTTTGTCAACAGCCTCTCTCTTCTCGCGAAGGACTTTGGATATCTGTGTAGGCCATCGTAATCTCTGGTACTCGATGACGTGCCTTCAAAGAAAACGGACAGCGTTGCGAGAGAGAATAGGAATGGTTGAGCCGGTGTCAAACTGAGGAAAGATGGAGCGCTGGATAATTCGTAGTAGTAAGCGGCATGCTTGAGACCACGAACGGCACACTCTTTGAGGCGTTGGAAGGCGTCTTCTCTCTCATATGAATACATAAAATCATACATGGCCTTTAAAAACACTGCGGTTGGGTTGTTGGCATGGAAACATGAATTCTCTAGTTGGATGATACCTCGCCTATCGTGGTGAGTCTTGATAAGATCAATTTGGAAGAGCGTATCCGTGTGGTCAGCGTCATCACGAAACGTTTTGCAAACGGCTCTGATTTTATAGTGTTCACAGATATTTTCGCTGGCGTTTTTATCCAATATCAATCTCCTTAATGCAGGGGGTAGGTGGAGAATATTGAGGGAAGGAGGAAAAACGTTTTCAGGATTTGTGTCGCTCATCGATAGCGAGGTATTTGATATTTGAGAAGGTGAAGCAAAGAAAGAAGAAACCAGATTTTACTTATAATGAACGACACCGTCGAAACACTGCATATTACACACGGGTTGAATCGATTTGAAAAGAAGGTGTGTGGATCCTGATGATCAGCATAATGTAGATATTTATAAATGATCAGCATAATGTAGATAGTAATGATGATATATATATCTATAGTGGATGGTAGGATTAAAATGGCATGTAGAAAACGAGTAGAATAACATAGGGTTAGGTAGATAATACGATCATAAAATTGGAGCCCGTCGCCTCATTGGACAAGAAAAAGCAAAAAATGTAAACAAACGAAGAGTACTACCCTACAATGTAAGAAGATGATGTAAATTGTATGGATAGTTGAATAAAGGGATATATCTTGATTTGACAAGAACATCTAAAGTAGTCTAGAGGACTGCAAAAGCTGACAGTTAAGTAGGGTGTTATGCTAATTATGTTTAAAATTGGTGGTAGGGACAAGTGATGTCAGTTGACGGAGATAACATTGTTTTGTAACGGAACCGAGTATTTGAAAGTATAGGTGCATCGATAAATGTGCAAAAGGTTGATAAAACTGGGACACTAATAAAAACTATTGGGAATCGAGTCAAAGATAGTTAGTGTTGAATAATTAAGTAGAACAACGACCTAATGGTTTGAAGATTGACGTATGGAAGTGTTAGAGAAGAATGGTTTGAAGATTGACGTCTAAGGAAGTTAGTGTGCCTTTAAAGGTTCATGATCGGGAGTCGGTGGAAACACGTGCTTTTAAAGTTTCATGATCCGGAGTCGGTGAAAACACATACATGCAACATGTTACAATCCAGATAATGGATAAAATCTAAGTAAATGAAGCTATGGACATGAGTGGTTTCATGTCATGGATAGGCGGTTAGTTTTGATAAAAAGTTTATGGATAGTAATTGATTGGCCATTCTTATGACGAGCAAAAGCGATAGAAAAGGAATGCAAAAACGAAATTTGTGGATAGAAGTATGTTCAATAAAAGCATTGTGGACAAATTGTTAACATGTTATCCCCATTAGCACCGAACCATCAGACACTGGAATGATATCAGCGCCACGGCACCCCCCGGAGGTCAGTCCAAAAAAAGAACGTCGATGGTATGATGAAAAAGAGTACGGCAGTTTCGTTAGACCAAAAACAGACATCACACATACCATGACCCTTAACTCTTTCATGGAGAAAGTCTAGCCAATATCGGTGAACTGCACAAGGGCAAGTCTCGATTCTTCCATTCAAGATAGAATCCCTTATCGTCCGAAGATCCTTCGAGATCAGTATAGGCCACTTCAATTTCTGGAATTCTCTGACATGTCTCCTAAGGTTACGAATAGCAGATCGGGACAGTAGAGGGATGTTTGAATAGGTTTCCAGAGCAGGGAAGATGGATCGACGGATAATTTCGTAGCAGTAAGCAACGGACTTGAAACCACGTATCGCACACTGTTTGATACATTGAAAGGAAACTTCTCTTTCATTTGTATACATAAAATCGGAGATTGCCTTCAAGAAGATAGCGGTGGGATTGTTGGCACAGAAACATGCTTTCTGCAGACTGAAAATCCCCAACCTGTCATGGCGTGTCTTTATGAGATCAATCTGGAAAAGCGTATCCATGTGGTCAGAGTCATCACGTAAGGTCTTGCAAACCGCTTTGATCTTGTAGTGCTCACGAATGTTTTCGCTGGGGTTTTTAGCCAAAATTAATCTCATTACTCTGTCTGGTAGATCGAGAAGATTTGGGGGTTGAGGGAAGATGTTGTTAAGATTTGAGTCGCTCATCGATGGGCGCAATTTATTTTTGTGGGGTGGAGAAATTGTCATTGGTGGACATATTTCTTATAAAGGCAATTCGTATGATTTAAACCATTGCATAGACAAGAAACATATCTGAGAACGCATAATGAAGTTTAAAAAAATGAATACTAATATGAATAGGAGAGAGAGAGAGAGAATTAATATATGAATATGTTAGAGTCATATTAATATATTGTTTAAAAACGAATGAATATGTTAGTGTCCGTATCCATTTGAAGAAGTGCAAGTGGATAGATATGTTGAATGCGAAGGAATATAAACTAGTTGAATGCAAATGAATATCTATTTAAACGAGTTGAATGCGAATCAATATCTATTTAATGGATGGAAAAGGTTGATAGGTTGGAAGGTTTACATAATAAGCAGCGGATGGGTTTAATACGCAAGGTAGCATTACGAAAAGGGTGGATAGTTGTGTATAGAATATTATTTTAACCGAAGTAATAAAATTTGTTTTTGTTTGACCAAGAAAGGGAATTCAATGTGTTTTAATTGTCTCTTAGGCGTGCCCCACTTGCTTTGGAACTCTAAAACTGTAATAATTAAAGATTGATTTGACCGTTTTAGTTTTGACGGTTCGTATGAAATAGTGTTTTGTATTAATTAATTTGACGGCTTCATTTATTATGAAACGATAGGACATCATGGATACAGGATAGTCAAAGTAATAGAAAATTTTAATATATATGACTTTGTGGATTAAAAAAATTCAAGAAATGGATAGCTATTTTATTACGTCCAGTCGGGGTATAGAGAAGAGATGAAACATATCGCCTTTTCATGGAAACTGAAGCGTTGCGCACTATCCGACATGTATAAATATGCTGTCGAGAACATGTGGTCTGCCCACAATTTGAAAAACTAAAACTCGAGAAAGAGATGATCAGTTTAAATCTTCTTGATCTGCCAGCCGAAATAAGAAGGATGATCCTTACGAAGAATGCTAGTGAGAATATCAGGGAACACTTCAGGGTTCGAGCAGTATGCATGACTCTTAGGGACGACGCTAACCACGTGGATACTCTTTCTCAGATTGATCTTGTCCAGGAAGTCCCCCCAGAGGAAGCACGCGACGAAGTTACAAATTTATACAATTCATGCTTGGCTGCGAACAACACTTCCGCGGTTTTTTTGAGAGGAATCAACGATTTTATGTACACCGAGGGAAGAACATAAGGTTTTCAAAGGATCAAGGAATGCGCCGTCAAGGGATACAAGCCGGCTGTCTATTGCTACGAAGTAATCTGGCGGTCAATCTCCCCCACTCTGGATACAGATTCAACAATCCCTTTTCTTTCTCGGATTGATGTACGTGCTCTTAGGAGGCAAGTTAGGACTTTCAAGAAATACAACCGGACTGTCCCAATATCGTTGGAGCTTGGAGGGAGAAGGAATGAATTTGATGTGGGGAGATTAAGGACTTGCCCGTGCGCAGTTCATCGATATTAGATAAACTACCTCAATGAGAAAGTTAAAGGGGATGAAATGTGTGATGATTGCTTCTGGACTATTGAAAGTTTAGCTATTTTTGAAATCATTCCATGGGCTTTTTCTGAATGGCCTGAGATAATTGAGTTAGGACAAGGTTGGGGTGACGATGGATGGGAAAACTTTGGCGGTTGGAACGACGGACTAATGCAAAATGAGGGAAATTGGGGCAAAGTTGAAATAAACAATGGTGGCGTTTGGGGGTGAAGGGGCAGTGCTGAACGATGACGGGGAGGAGAACAATGGAGGATGAGGAAACAATGCATTGGCAGATTATGAAGGTTGATCGGGTTGTATATTTGGTTTTGTTGTTTTAAGTTTTTAGTATTGGAAATAACTGTCTACATTAATGAAGAATGGATTGAGAGTGCATGCTTAATATAATGTATATTAATCCGAGATGAGGTTTAATGATTAAGGTAGGTATACAGTATTTACGATAAAAAAAAGTAATTGGGTGTTTAGTTTGTTTATTTATTGATGCTTAGCACATGTGTTTCAATGGATAGCAAATAGGAAAGAAAAGCCAATAAAAAGGAATGAACAAAATTGAATGTGTGGATAGAAGTAAGACAAAGGACGGACATACATTAACTGTTTTGAATATTTTTATTTTTTTAAAAGTGCAATCATTGTCACCATAAACGACAGCGTTTTGCTTGTTCGATAGAAACAACACGTCGATCAGTCCACTTAGAGAAAGTAATTGGGATGATCGAAAAGAATGCAGATGCTTCAATAGACCAGAAACAACTTTCACACATGTCGAACCCTTTGACTCTGTCATGGAGTATGTCTAGCCAATAACGATGGACCGCGCAAGGGCAAGTCGAGATTCTTCCTTTGTCAACAGAGTCTCTTTTCTCTCGCAAGCATTTAGATAGCTGGATAGATGGATAGTTTGATAACCCCGGGAGCTCTCTGACGTGCATCCTAAGAGCACGGATAGCGCTTCTCGAGAGAAGCGGAGTAATTGAGTCATTGTCTAACTCAGGGAAAATAGAGCGCCGGATAATTTCGTAGCAGTAGACGGCTGGCTTGATACCACGAAAGACACACTCTTTGAGGCGCTGGAAGGCATCTTCTCTTTCATCTGTATACATAAAATTAGAGTTAGCCTTCAAAAACTGTGCTGTTGGATTGTTGGCATGGAAACAAGCATTCTCCAGTTTGATGAAACCTATCCTATCGTGGTGAGTATTGATTAGATCTATCTGGAATAACGTATCCGTGTGGTCAGCGTCATCGTGAAGTTTCTTGCAAACGGCTCTGATCTTGTAGTGTTCACAGATGTTTTCGCCAGCGTTGTTAGCCAAAATTAATCTCCTTACTGCAGGTGGTAGGTCAAGCAGATTGGGAGATGGAAAGGTAGCGGGAATAGGATTTGCTTCGCTCATCAATGACGATGTTATTTGAGTTTAGGATACAATGTAACGGGTTGCAATATTACCTTATAATGGAAGACCTCGTCGCAACGTTTCATCTTCGGAGCAACTACATTAATTGCATGTAATGTTATTGCTATAACCACTAAGGGAATGATCTATTGAGGAATAAAAAAATATGAATGGAATAAAATGGATAGCTAGTAAATTTAATTATAGGCAGTTAATAAATTAAACCCGTGTGAGTTTGTACAATATAAAAATTGAAATTATGAATATGTTACTAAATGAATATGGAAGGCCCATGAATATGTTAACCGACGAATTAGATTAAATGATAATATTTTGTTTAATCAGACTGTATGTATCCAGAGGAAATTGCTATTAAATGGAGGTTGAACAATGTCATGAGCGTTAAAGAGAGGGATAGTAATAGATGGACATTATAAAGGATTTCTTGTTTGAGATGATTGGTTCATCGGAACGTAGAAGATTGTGTGTTAGAGAAGATATAGTATTAAATGAGGTGTTTTATGAAAGAATATGATAATAGAAGAATAAAAGTACAATGTACATTTAGTTTCGAGTTGTATTGTATGTTGGAAAGAAGATATCTTGATTGTATAGATAATGGTAATTCTGGCTGTTAAAAAGTGATGGCAGATTGGGTATTTTAAAGAACAGAGAGAAGAATTAAAACCAGAGTTCTTAAAAGACTACAAAAATATACATGTACTTTCTAATCCAATAAATAATGTATCTGTATAGGTGGATAGGCCGATCATAAATACCTTTCTAGCTATAGCGTAAAAGGAAAAAACACAAAATGGAAAGAAAGTCAGAGTATGGAAAAAGGAGATATGAGATTTGGGAATGTGTTTTTTTTGTTACATGGACCGGTTTGATGTGACAATTTTTGCATGTTCGCTTAATGATTGGACAAGTATATATAAAGTTGCCTTGAGCAGTACAAAATCTTACAGTTAAGTTAAGTAGGTTTTTAGGGTTATGTATTAGCCTATAAGTAGGAGTGATAGGTGATGCGAGATAACGTTCCTTTTATTTACTTAACCGGGTAATTGAGAGTAAGATTGCATCAAAAAATGGGCTACAGAATCAATGGTCGTTCAATGGGCTACAGAGTTAGTTTGGTGGATACGTGCTAATAGAATGAATAGAGAGTTTTGAATGCTTATCTAATTTGTTTTATATGTTTCGCATGTGTAAAAAGGGTAAAAAGTTATACTATTAGAAAGTGGATAGGACAAAAGATAGATTAATGGATACAAAAACACAGAGTGAGTTTTTAAGACAAAACAGTTAGGGGAATACAAATAAACATAACTACTTGCGTCATTCGTTAGACCTTACAACATTCCAATAATTAAACATAACTAGGAACATTATATAATTAAATATGTAGCCTAAATTAAGCATCCAAAACACCGTCGTTTTAGGCTCCTCCGTCACCCAACCAGAACCGTTTTGCATTGCCGCATCGTGCCAACTGCCTGTGTAATCTATCGATCCGGCGTTTACTGGAGTTTTGAAGACCTCAGGCCACTCTAGGAATGTCTGAGGAATTATTTGGAAAAAGCACATAGACTCAATGACCCAGAAATAATCATTGCACACAGCGTGACCTTTAACATCTTCGTGCATGATATCTAGCCAATTGCAAAATAGAGAGCAACAACATCTCTGTATTCTGTCTTCGTCTACCGCATCCTTGATCACCGATAGATCGAGGGATATACAGGCGATAAGCTAGGCACTACGCTCAAACTGCCTCACATGCTTTCTCAGAGAACGTATAGTAGCACGAGAAAGGAAAGGAATTGTGGAACCTGTATCCAAGGCAAGATAGATAGATCGACGGATGACTTTGTAGCAATAGATAGCAGGTTTACATCCAGCAACTGCGCATCGTTTGATCTGTTGGAAGGCTTCTGGACCTCCATATCTGTATTCTGTGTACATAAAATCTGAAATTGCTTTCAGAAACAGAGCAGTTATGTTGTTTGCGGCCAAACAGGCGTTGAACAATAAGGCGACGCATTCACGGTTGTCATCGGAAGAGGGAGCCTGAATAAGATCAATCTGAACAAGAGCATCCACGTGACTCTTGTTATTTCGAAGGTTATTACTAGAATTCCTGGTAAGGATTGACCTCTTCAGATTAGATAGAAGATCGGCACGATTGGGACCCAGGCAATGAGGCCTGGATGAATCACCAACATGGGGGGTTAGTCTTCTCAAATTGAGTGATGTGTATTGAGAGTGTGGACAGGAAGTTATGTCGACATCTACTATTTATAGATGCGAAACTACGCAATGTTTCGGTTTCTGCGCAAACTTTCGGTTAAGATGGCTAAATGTTATAGAAATAGATAGAGAGAAAATATTGATTTACTTCAACCGACGCGAAGATGGATAGTACTGCCCGTGATAGAGTAACAAACTTAAGAATGGATAGACATTGTTGGAGACTATTATATTTGGTGTTTATATAGAAGAAAGTTGGTGCTTAACGGCAATACAAGAAAATATTGTGTTATAATAATGGATTGTCATATTCCTAAGTGATTAAGTGTTTTTTTGTAACAATTATGAAGGATGATTTAATGGATAGTAATACCACATCTAAGCAAAAATGAACATAAATATTGACGATTTGGACGAGTGAAACATTGATTGACAACAACTACATTTTGACGCTGTGTAAAACAAATACGATATTTGGAACGAAGATAACATAATGCTCGGTATGTATTGCAAGAAATGTAGAAAATTAATATCTTTTATTGTCCCAAGTCATGTTTCCATGTGGATAGTGTGTTATAGATGCATACCCTGCATAATGATGCCGGTGAACTCAAAACCGTGAGACATAGAGTTTGTATATCAATTTGTTTTTGTTATTGATCTTTTGTTTGGAAAGCGTGACAATAATACAATACAATGGATATATGAAATATAAATTGGTGGATACAGACGAGGATTTGTAGTTTATTAAAACACTGTTATTAAATAGAAAATAATAGATCGGGTATAAATTATTAAGTTTTTACATTAAGCACCCCAAACGCCACCGTTTTCACCTCCTCCTCCACCCCAACCACCCAAACCGCCGCCGTCCTAGATTGCCGCGTTGTGCCAACCGCCTAGGTTATCCGAATCTGCTTCGTAAATCTGAGGCCACTCTAGGAATGTTTGGAGAATGATTTGGAAGAAGCATAAAGTCTCAATAGCCCATAAACATTCATCGCACATACCATAACCTTTGACATCTTCGTGCAATAATTCTAGCCAATATCGAAAAAGGGAGCAACGGCATGTCTGTATCCTTGTTCCGTCAATCTCATCCCTTACCACTTCCGCTAGATACAAGGAGATTCCAATAGGCCAGAGGTTCCGTTTAAACTCTCTGACGTGCCTCCTCAAAGAACGTATAGCAAAACGAGAGAGCAAAGGGATGTCAGAACCTGAATCCAAGGCGGGGGTAATAGATCGACGGATAACTTCATAGCAATACACAGCGGGTTTGCATCCAGCGATTGCACATCGTTTTATATTTTTAAAACCGTCCGGTCTTCCATCATCTGTGTACATAAAGTCGGAGATCGCTTTGAGAAAGACAACGGTTATGTTGTTGGCGTCCAAACAGGCGTTTTACAGCCTTATTGCGCATTTGGGGAGGGGTCCAATGGAGCAGTCTGGATAAGATTTATCTGAGTGAGAGTATCCACGTGATCCGCGTCGTATTGAAGGGTGCGGCAGACAATGCGAACCCTGAAATGATCCCGAAGGTGTTCACTAGCATTTTTGGCAAGGATGAACCTCCTAAGCTTGGGAGGCAGATCTAGAAGGGTGAGAACTGGCCGTTTAGGGCTAGCGGATTCAGCAACGCGGGGATTGTTCTTCTCATTTTCAGGGGAATGTATTGAGTCTGTAGACGAATAGTTGGGAACGACGGCAAATATTTATATCAGCGAATAGACAAAACGTTTCGTTTCTTAGACCGTTTCAGTTTATAACAAATGGATAGGTATAATGGCAAAATAAATGAATCGTTGAAGATTGAAATCGGGTAATTAGTTTAAGGTATTAGATACATATCAGTGAAAATGGACACTGCACACGTAACTAAATTAGACAAGAAGTTGAGAGCAATATATTAGGAAAAGATTCAACGAAATGGATAGTA
The DNA here is from genome assembly GCA_030180135.1 of Orychophragmus violaceus. NCBI lineage: Eukaryota > Viridiplantae > Streptophyta > Magnoliopsida > Brassicales > Brassicaceae > Orychophragmus > Orychophragmus violaceus. The sequence goes on from CM058240.1 coordinate 20,517,950, forward strand.
GTTTGTAGTTTAAGAAATGGATAGCAATACTTGTTAAAGAACTACTGGGATTTATGGATAGAAACGCACATTTACCAAATTGTATGTACTGTATTTATCGAATATGCAGTAGGTAGCATAGTAGCCATTAATATGATTATACAGTAAATATGATTTAATAAATGTTTTCAAAGAAAAACGGAAGTAATAATATCCCGTCTTGGAACTATAATCTATGATTTGACAGTTTTGAAAAGAAATTGTTTTTTTTCGTAGGTCATAATTGAATAGATGCACATTTTTTCAAACCGGTTCCTCCTGACGTAAATTTATTAAATAAAACGCCTGAGATAAAACGTATACATACCGAGCAATTATTTTTTGAACCGATATGGATAGAAAAGTACAATAGCAGTAAGTTCGTATCCATAAATACTAATATTGATGGATGTGGTGCAAAGTAGGAGAGTATTAGGATCCATCCATGGTGTACAGTAAATATAAAGCAGGATCGATACGAATGAAAAAAATTATAATTCCATCCATTGTAAGTAATCAACAGGTACGACAAGCCCATCAGTATATTGCGTTGACAATTTATGAGTGTTGTTCATATAAATCAAAACAGATCGAACGAGAAAAGGATGATATTAATGATGTAAAAAAGAAAAACAGTAAGGATGATATGGAGAGGATATTGATGAACTCACATAGTCAATAAACGAGTATTCAACCATAAAAATGTGTTATTACATGGCTCAATGTCCAAGCGATTGAGCAAACAGAGATGAAGACAATCCAGATGATCGGTATCATGTTCATCCTAGTCTGTATATGCCTCGTGGCACAATGAGCCTTATTATTTCTTTCTACGACAGCTTCGATTTTTCTTGTTATCTTGATCTCTAATTCGTCCCCAACAGAATTCGACCACTTCTCAAGAACTATGATTTCCTCTCGAATTTTCTTGAGATTTGCGGCAAGCCTGTCAACCTCTTTCATAATAGAGTCGTCCACCCACTCGCTTAAGTGACCTTCATCTGGGTGCTGTTTGAAAACTGTGAGTTTAAAAAAAGAACAAACTGAAATATAAAGTAAATATATAAAGAACAATGGAAACCAGTTTTAATCTAACCTGGATAGCTTCGGGCATTTGAACCACCTGCGATGAAGATTGGAGGGAGTTGTACCATATCCTACTTCGATATTTTCGCCACACCAGCACATGGTTGGTGCTGCGACACCTATAGACCTATAAGGTAATGGTTGATCAGAAGTAGGAGCAGTTGAAGTAGACGTGAAACTAATAATTGTGAAAATTGCTTAGGAAGAACTGGGTTGCCTCTTTCTTTTAACCGGTTCCATAAATTAATTGAACATATAGCGTATGTATAGATAAGAGTGATGACAAGATAGGTTTGTAGAAGGACTGGTTGAAAAGACATGTTTAGGATTACATAAATTAGTTGTCCAACATGTTCATAAATTTTGAAATTAGGAAACGTATAATGGACAGAAATGCCGGACTGATAGAAACGTGTTATGGATACACTTGCCGTACAAATGGAAACAAATTATGGATAGAAATGTGTCCATTGTGTACTGTGTATAAGGATAGTGATTAATATATTTAAAAACAATAAGGAACAAGATATTTGTACATAGGATAGTGGTATTATAGCGATATCATATGTGTTAATGCGCAAACAGTAAATGTGAGAAAAACTAAACCGAGATGGGGGATAGAGAAGAGTAATATAAATAATAATAGTACGGTGGATAGAAATTACAAAAGCAGTAGTGTTATATCCATCAAACTTAATACGGTGGATTGGGAAAAAAATATATAACATGACCTATCACCGTTCAATAACCCTAACCAGCAAGTATGTCGTTTGGGTTATTTCCACCGTTAAACCCAACGGCTGCTTGCCCATTCTCATCACCGACGTCTATATAGTTCTGTATATTGTCACCGGCGTCGACGTCACCGTCTGGAGCATTCCCGTCTCCCGTCTACTAATACATCAACGCCCTGCATATTATCGTCGGCCACAACGCCTTGATTTCCTGGCTGATATTCCCAATCAGCTAACTCAACCCATCTAGAAAAATTCCTAGGGATCATATAGAAGAACACATAAGTCTCGATAGACCAGAAACAGAGATCGCACATACCTAGACCTTTCACATTTTTGTTAGTCAAATCAAGCCAGTAACGATGGACAACGCAAGGGCATGTTGCGATTCGTTCTTTGTCGACAGAGTCACGGAGAGTTCTGATATATTGGGGAATATAGTGGGGATAACTTACTCCTTGAAACGCTTTGACATGCCTTCTAAGGGCTCGAATAGCAGTGCGAGAGAGAAGAGGGAACGTTAAATCAGAAACCAGGTGAGGGCAGATGGAAAGTCGTATGACTTCATAGCAATACAAAGCGGGTTTGATTCCAGCCACAATGCAGTTTTTGAGGCGGACAAGCGCGTTAGCTCGATTTTCTGTGGCCACTCCTTCTGTGTCCATGAAATCCGATATGGCTTTTAGAATCACTGCTGATGGATTGTTGGCAAGTAGATAGGCATGTTGCAAGCGACGTATACCTAGAAAGTTGTGGTTAGTTCTTATAAGATCAATCTGGGACAGGGTGCCCATGTGATCAGAATCATCTCGAAGAGTTTTGCAGACAGCCCTAATTACGTAATGCTCACGAATGACTTCACTAGTGTTTTTGACCCAAATCGATCTTCTTATTTCATCCGGCATATCGAGGAAGTTGGAAGGGGAGGGGACGAAATTATTGTTATCTTCTTTATTCATCTTACGGATTGTCTGGCGCATGGCTGGTTAGGGAAATACGGTAAGAATTACTTATATTTAAGATGATTTTAGGTCGCAACGGTTCATATTCCATTCACTGATGCAGTTAATCTGACAACATATTAAACCAAAAATAAAAACGTAGTGAGAGAGGATGAAAAATACATCCATTGGGTACACCTGCATACAGAGCTCCACTGTAATTCACCAACAAAAGGAAGGGATAAAACTCAATGATTTTATTGCAATTTGACGGCGTTGTATGTCCCCTGAAGCGTCGCCCCGTACACGGAAGACAGTCGAAACCAAGAAATTCCTTGGGATGATCCTATAGAAGGAAGCAGTTTCAATAGACGTAAAACCAAGAATCACACTTGTCGTGACCTTAGATAGACAAATCTCCAACGTCGGACATGAACTGTTAAATCGACTTCACAAATCGAGTTTCTGGCCTCACATGACTTTGTTTACTTTGTCAAATTGCAATAAAATCCAACAAGAATCCAATTTTGAAGAAGAAAGTCCAACTAGCTTAAGCAGGGTTATGAAAAGTACCTTTAAAACTAACTAGTTAAGAAGCTAACCAATCTAATTTTAGTTAGCAGCTGAGCAGGGTTAGATTAGTAATTGCACAGCCAAGAATCACTTAAAAAGATACATAATTGCAAGAGGTTTTAGAAAATACAAGATTGTTATTACTTTATAAATAAGATACATTGAATGCAATTACTTCTTCAAAAGAGTGCATATATAGACACCCTCTATTGTGTTGACAAAAAAAAAAAAAAAAAAAAGGACAGCCTTTATTGCATGTTGACCAATTTGAAATAATGACAATTTGAGAAATAAATCATTAACAAGTGAATATGTTATGATTTCCTATTCAAAATGAAGATTGAATTCTTAATTTGGATTTGGTATAATATATTCTTCTTTTTAACTCTGAAATATTATATTTTTAATAAATATAAAAACCCCAAAAATAATATATGACATAAAAGTTATATTAGATAAATATATACTAGTATGATCGTTCACACCATATGCGAACACAAATATTATAAAATATAAAATTTCTAAAATAAAACTCAAATTAATATAACAACAATAATAATACTATAAAAATTTCTATGAGACTATTTACAACTATACATATATACATTATTAGATTTTATAATTTATTATAAATAAATTAATAGTGATAAATAAATTATAATTATATATTTTTATATATAAAAATCAATACATAAATATCTTATTTACAACATTTTATTATATATATAAATGTCAAAATTTATATAAATAATACGAATTTACTATATAAAATCCAAAACAATACTTATTAATATTTAAAATATTCATAAATATTTTCATATTTATCATCTTATTTTTTGCTTTTATTGAAGGTTATGTATATCTCTAAAATAAAAATAAAAAACTTCATAAATATTTTCATATTTATCATCTTATCTTACATTATTTATTTATTCAAGGTTATGTATATCTCCAAAATAAAACTTAAAAAGTCTTTATAAATATTTCATATTTATCATCTAATTTTTTATTAATGGTTATGTATATCTCCATAATAAAATTAAAAACATAATAAAATTATCAATATAAATAAGGTTAATACAATATTTTATCCTAATTTTAATAATGTTAAATTAATAATCAGCTATTTTGAAAGTCAATATAAGACCAAAATTACTTCTCATTTAATATAAAGATTTGCACACACACAAAAAGATAAACATATATATGTATATATATATAGATACCAAACATCCTCATGAATCACAAACAACAACGTTTTATTCATCGATTCACATTACTCTTTCCCACCAAGAGAAAAATATGAAGTTCTTCGTTTCATTTGTAGTGTTCTTTCTCCTCTTTAAATGTTTCGCAACCGCGCAAACTCTGATTCAAGATTCTTGCAAGAAAGCTGCAGCAAACGACACCAATCTCGAATACAATTTCTGCGTCCAATCGCTTGAAACGGATCCACAAAGCAAAACCGCAACTAGTCTAGAAGGATTGCTTATAGCATCAATGAACAACGCTGCATCCACAACGACTAACGTAAAAGGGATTGCTGAGACAATTCTCAATAACAACAAATTGTCACCGAGTACTGAGAAGGCGTTACGCACTTGCGTCCAGCTTTACGATTATGCTAATGATGGCTTAAACCAAGCTTTGACCTACGTTAAATCGCACAATTACATAAACGCTAGGGGGTATCTAAGGGCTGCTTTGGATAATATGATCATTTGTGAAGTTGGATTTAAAGAAAAGCAGGAGAGATCTCCAGTTACAAGTGAAAACAATGTTTTGAGTCAGAAGATTTTGATTCCTTTAGATTTTTCAATTGTGTTATTTTGAAATTATAACATGTATTAATTAATATGGATTAACAATTTATAAAATAAGCTTGGGAACAATATACATTTATTGAGTTTCACATTCAAGGGACTGCGATGTTCTCTCTGGATAGAAAGCTGAAACAGTTAAAGACACTATTTGTAGCTTCCATAAAGATAATGATAGATTTTACCGATTTATAACACTTCAATCAAGTAGAATACAACAGTTCCACCAAATATTATAGAACTCTTCTGTCCACAACATTCATCCACGTGGATATTTATGATGAACAAGATGATTAACAAGGTGGTTTAACATGAATGATGATGGACAAGATGCTTAACAAGATGGTATAACATATGATTATTCGTGGACACAAAAGTATGTTGGACGGACAAGATGCGTAACAAGATGGTTTAACATGAATGATGATGGACAAGATGCTTAACAAGATTATATAACATATGATTATTCGTGGACACAAAAGTATGTTGGACGATCACATCTCATGCTTAACAAGTGGTTTAACATATGATGGACAAGATGCTTAATTAACAAGATGCTTACCATTGGTAAACGCTTATGATGGACAATAGTTAACAAGATGCTTATCATGGGGTACAAAATTATTTGTGATCCGTGGATACAAAAGTATGTTGGATCGATTACTCGTGGACACTACCACGGTTATATCACATGCTAAACGCTTATGATGGACAATAGGATGGTCAAGAGATCACATAATTGTGATTCGTGGACACAAAGTATTTTGGTTCGATTATTCGTGGACACTACCATAATTTATACCACATGCTAAACACTTATGATAGACAATAAGGGTATGTGGTAGTATCCACGTGGATAGATATTGTGGACATTTACTCATAACTATCCATTCGCAATTTTTTTTTAAGTCCAAATTTTTTTAAAAAAAAATTTTCGATAGATCGATCTATTCTCTCTCCATTCCGGTTATCTAAATGGCCGAAAATCTTAAATATTGAATCCTATCCACCATTCAAAAAACAAAGGTGAAAAATGTAAAAGTAAGAGAGAGAATGGAAAGGAAAAGAAAAGAAAAAAAAACAAAAAAAGAGTGGTTAATTTTCGGTGGGGATAAAATTATCTTTTTACCTGTGAGTCCTACAAAAAAAGATACATGAATGCAAAGTGATTTGGAAAGATAAAAAATTGAAGTAAAAAAAATAAAAAAGATACAGTGAGTGCAATTCACCCTGCTATTTCTATTCAAATAGGTATAGTCAGTGTTCTAAAATACGCTATACGCTAGCTGGACGGTTGGCCACCGTACATCGTATAGATGTATATACGGACGTTTATGCGGAGTATATACGGTGAATATTTTCTTTAATATATATATATATATATATATCATATATAATTTATATTGATTTATTAAATAAAATATGTATTTATAACTAATATAGTTTATGATTTTAGAAAATAAAAAATTTAAAATATAAACAGTAAACATAAAAAATTATAGATAAAAGATTGTATTTAATTATAATAAGATTATATATTTTTTAAACTAAATTGGTTGAAATTTCATAATTCTCCAATTAATACTACTAAAATAAAAGTTATTTCAAATAGTATGTTAATCAATGAAATCGTAATTTAAAAAAATATATATAATTTTTTTTATTTTATAAACTGTATAAAAGTGTTGATAAAAACGTATAAGTATCGTATATACGGCTGAATAAACTGTTTATACAGCTGTATATACGCTGTATAATTGATTGTATCATTTAAAACGTATTATCTTACCGTATAGACAAAATAGTACAGTCCTTCACTGTATAGCGTATAGACATCGTATATACGGCCGTATACGCTGTATTTTAGAACACTGGGTATAGTAGATGCATTTAGTTCATATATGGACAGCCTCTGTTGTGTTGACAAAAAAAAAAAATGATAGCCTCTATTGCATGTTGACCAATTTGAAATACTGACAATTTGAGAAATAAATCATTAACAAGTGAATATGTTATGATTTCTTTTTCAAAATGAAGACTGAATTCTTAATTTGGATTTGGTATAATATATTCTTCAACATGCAAAGACCCGAAAAACAATATATGACATAAAAGTTATATTAGATTAACACAATATTTTAGTCTAATTTCATTAATGTTAAATTAATAATCATTAATTTTAAAAGTGAATATAATACCAAAAATAATTCTCAATTAATATAAAGATTTGCAAAAAAAAAAAAAAAAGATAAACATATATACAGATACAAAACATCCTCATAAATCACAAACAACAACATTTTATCCATCGATTTACATTACTCTTTCCCACCAAGAGAAAAATATGAAGTTCTTCGTTTCATTTGTAGTGTTCATTCTCCTCTTTAAATGTTTCGCAACCGCGCAAACTCTGATTCCAGATTCTTGCAAGAAAGCTGCAGCAAACGACACCAATCTCGAATACAATTTCTGCGTCCAATCGCTTGAAACGGATCCACAAAGCAAAACCGCAACTAGTCTAGAAGGATTGCTTATAGCATCAATGAACAACGCTGCATCCACAACGACTAACGTAAAAGGGATTGCTGAGACAATTCTCAATAACAACAAATTGTCACCGAGTACTGAGAAGGCGTTACGCACTTGCGTCCAGCTTTACGATTATGCTAATGATGGCTTAAACCAAGCTTTGGCCTACGTTAAATCGCAGAATTACATAAACGCTAGGGGGTATCTAAGAGCTGCTTTGGATAATATGATCATTTGTGAAGTTGGATTTAAAGAAAAGCAGGAGAGATCTCCAGTTACAAGTGAAAACAATGTTTTGAGTCAGAAGATTTTGATTCCTTTAGATTTTTCAATTGTGTTATTTTGAAATTATAACATGTATTAATTAATATGGATTAACAATTTATAAAATAAGCTTGGGAACAATATACATTTATTGAGTTTCACATTCAAGGGACTGCGATGTTCTCTCTGGATAGAAAGCTGAAACAGTTAAAGACACTATTTGTAGCTTCCATAAAGATAATGATAGATTTTACCGATTTATAACACTTCAATCAAGTAGAATACAACAGTTCCACCAAATATTATAGAACTCTTCTGTAAAATAAAATAGAATGGGTGTCGGAAATGAAATAGAAAACAATACTTTGAAAGTAAGATTCGAGCTACACTCTCATGGCAAATGTAACTATCATCTTCAACCTCATCAAATTTGAGAAGCAAAGACCCATGGGGTCTTCTACAATCAACAATCAAACTTGTAAGCTGCCTTTCCAATGCGAGCTAAGACTTTATAAGAGCCATAGAACTTAGCTTCCAACTTTTAACAGAAACGTCGGGCATCTGATTGCTGATGGTAAGGAGGAAATTTCAAGTACACCATGTCATTGATATCAAATTCAAATCAATGCATTTATTATATGCCTGATGCTTCATGATTTGTTGAGCACGTTCCAAGATTTGAGTTATCTGTAACAACATATGATCTCTCTCCTTAAGCGACTGTTCCAACTCAAAATTAGCAATGGAACCAAGTTCAAAAGGTATAATGGCAGGTGGATCACGTCCATAAACGACATTGAAAGGAGTTGTCTGTAGATATTTGTGGATTGGGGTGTTATACCACAATTCTTCCCAAGATAAGTACCTCTGCCAAGTGTGTGGATAGACAGAAATATATCTACGAAGATAAGTCTCCAAGAATCGGTTCAAAATTTCAGATTGACTGTCGGTTTGGGGGTGATACGATGTACTATGCTTCAAATTGGTACCAGATGAATGGAACAACTCAGACCAAACGAGCGGATGAGGATACTATCACGATCAGAAACGATGCTCTTTTGAAAGCCAAGTAAATGAGTAATTTCTGAAAAAACTGCTTTGCCACCTCCATTGCAGTAAAATGATGCTTCAAGGACACTAAATGTGCATACTTACTCAATCTATCCACCACCATTAGTATAACAGTCACAACATTAAAAGTTGGAAGCCCCTCGATGAAATCTATACTAATATCCTCCCAAATACCTTTTGGAATAGGTAAGGGTTGTAAAAGTCCAGCATGAGAAAGATCTGAGTGCTTATCTGTACGACACACACCACAATGCATCACATACTCTTTATATTTCTTGTAAATTCCATCCCAATAGAAAGATCTATGAACCCTATTTAACTCTTTTAGTTCACCTGAATCACCCCCAATTTTACTGTCATGTGACTCAGACAATATCAAGGGAAAAACCGAGAGCCTTTGGTAAATACCAATCTCTTCTTAGACCACAACTTCCCATCAATCACTTGATACTTTTGGAGACTAACGAACCATCAGGGCTGATCATTTGCTGAATGGAAACATCTTCAGAGATATCCTTATATAATTATTACCACCGAAGAACATAAGGTATTGTTAATGCCAACAATAAGAAAGTGATGGACATACAATGAGATAACCCATCAGCTGCTCTGTTTTCACTGCCCGGTTTATAAAATATATCAAAATAAAAACTCAACAAGCCATTTATGATATTCAATATTAACCTTATTTTGTTCTAACAGATATTTCAAACTTCGTTGATTAGTGCGGACCTGAAATTTCTTTCCCAAAAGATAATGCTTCCACTTCCTAACCGCCATAAAAATTGCCATGAGTTCCCTTTCGTAAGCTTGATTTATTTGTTACTTGCAGTTAATGCATGACTAAAGAAAGCAATGGTATTCTTGTCTTATATTAAATCTGCTCCCAACCCAAAATCTGATGCATCATTTTCAACGGCAAAGACTTTCTGAAAAAAATCCGTCAAAGCAAGGACTGGTGCTTGTACCATTTCCTGTTTCAGTTAATCAAAAGCAACTTGAGGTTTTGTAGACCATGTAAACCATATAAATTGGTCCTTCTTCAACAAAGACGTGAAGGGCTTAGCGAAAAATCTATACTATAAGACAAAACATATGTAACAAACCAGTCCCACCAATGTAGTTCACATCCTTTTCATCGGAGTCATCCTCAACTTCAAATGTCTTAAACTCCTGAGCAAATTGGATCTTCTTCTTCCCAATCAGAAGTCTGTGGACAAAATCAATCTTTTACTTCATTTCTGCTATTCGGGTTCCATCTACTTTTCTACCTGATCGCTTCCTCTCCAAATCAGCATTCTTGGTGCTATTGCTAACACCAAGTTATCAATCAACTTCTTAGCTTACTCTGGAGACTTTGTATTGAAATTTCAATTGCTAGAAGCATCCAATGCCATCTGATACCACCACTATACACCTATGGATAAAATGCTCATCAGCTGAATTTCAGAGAAACCATGATGGGGGCAATATCGTTGGTACATCTTGAAGCGTATTTAAGCAGCCTTTAAAGCCTCTGTAGGACACTGGTGAACTGTAGAATGTCCTTCCCCAGCTGATCAGATCTAGCATCATCATAGAAGGTAAGGAACTTCTTCTTGGTCGCATCTCAAGTAGTAAGAGTACCTGGTGGAATCTGCTTCAGCCAATTCATAGCTTCCCCACCAAGAGAGTGTAAGAAAAGATTTTTGTGCATGAATTCATAGCTCACACCATTATGCTTCATCCATGTAAACAAATCCTCAAATATTTCAATGTGGTACATAGGATGTTCATGTGGATTACCATGGAACAAATGATGTCCCACAAGAGTGAAGTAAGAAGTCTCCGTCGAAGTCATTCCTCTGAATAGAAGGAGGTCTGATCGCAGAATTGTTAGCATAGAAATATTCAGGTCTGTTGTAGTCAGCAAGAGTCCTCCCAGCTTGTTCATTCCCTTGCACATGTATAACAAGTGCGCCAGCAGCTTGTTCATGATCTCTAGCTTGATCGGCGCCCGCAACATCAACTGGTAGAACAACCGGTGCTACATTGGGATGTCCATCCCCATCAAGTTTCTGACTCTGATTGTTGTAAGCATTGATCTCATGGTCCCTCGGAACACCAGCTTTATCCCAAATCAACACCACATCATTAGGATTCAAAAATTTCACTAGTTTATGTGATTTCATGTTCGTTCGCTCCAGCCTTGCAAGCTCTTTGTTCTAAAGAAACAAAAGCACTTTGTCTGGATTGCTTCTGAGTGCACGAATAGGGATGCACTAGGCACTATGTCGACCGATGCAGATGAAGCATTGATCGTTGCAATGTCGTGACATGCGTGGATCAATGCCAAAGGAGTGTCGATCGATGTAAATCATGTTGATCTGAAACACACGCAAGAGACATAACAAAATGAAAAATTAATAAACTAAAAAGAAAAGCCTAGTCTAAACTCTAAACTTTAATCTATCGAAAACTCAAAAGAGTCCCTGGAAACGGCGCCAAAACTTGATATGCTCAAAGTTTTAATCCTTAGAGCTACACTTCAAGTGCACAGAATGTGACTGTAGTAAATAGGGGTCGAACCACAAAGACTCAAAAATCTTACGATAGACTGTCAAGTGTTGAGTTATGCTAAGCAGAAGCAATCAAATGTAATTAAATAAAAGCAGAAAATAAATAGTAGACAATTTGATTTCAATTCGGAAGGTGTCAGGTCAAGGGAGTTATCAAAAAATCAAGTCATGCAGATTAATTATCAGTCAGGATCTAATTAAGCACCCTTCTATAACTCGAATCACATATGTAAAATAAACCAACTTTCGTTGCGAGAATTTACTAAGTTTAAATCATAAAAATCCAAATTTCTTTGTAATTCATAAGGACTAAACTAGCAATAGGTGCATGTTCGATTTGTTCACAAATTATCTAAATCAAATTTCTTTGTGAATATCTAATTTGCTTAACTTAAATATTTCAGATTCTGAATTACACTTTTGTGTCAATTTAACAACCTAAGATCTAGATTCCAAGTGATCAAGCTAGAACTAGCGTTAATTATGAAACCTAACTGATAAACCAAACTAACATTCCATGAAAATCCTAACGAGAATCCCTAAAACTAACTATGAATCTACTCAGACATATCAGATGAACAAAAGACATGGATCAAACAGATTGCATTAAAATAGGTAAAAGAATAGAAAAAAGGGTTGGGAATTTTCTCCAAAGCAGTATAAGATTCGAATCAGCCCCAAAGCGATAAACTCTCTCTAGCCAAAAGTATGAAAAGTAAAGAATGAAAATAAAACATAAAATCCTAATAATAAGTGCCAAACATGTTTTGGGTCTTCTCTGTGAATAGTAAAACTCTGGGGCATTCTTGCAATTACTCAGAAGTCTTGTAATTTCGACAAGCGCTTCCTGAAATTGGACTGCATTGATCGATGCCAAGTGCTGCGTCTGTTGATGCTCTTTTGATATCAAAACATCGAGCACGAAAGACCAATTTCTGAAGCCGATAATTGCACGGTAAACTTCGCCTCTTTTATACGACTTGTGTCGACCGATGTACAGGACCGTATCAGTCGATGCTCAGTTCGATTACTTAGAGTGATTTATGTCATTACGGCATTAGCTCCAAAGAATGTCCAAAAAATTTCCATATCTTCCAAAGTACTCGAAGTGTAAACATATAAAACACGTGAACAAATTCAAAAGACACTAAAAAAAAACTCGATTATATACATATATCATGGCTTAAAAAGCAGAAAACCATGATATATCAATTGTATTATGACAGCATGAGATATGCACCGTGTACTAGTCTATATGATATGAAATTCTTTGTAGGCGGTATGTGGATGAAATTGAATATGGTAACTTTGGATTCATAGTACATTTTTTGTTTTAAAAACGTATTACTTTACATTAAAATAACATAAAATTTTGTTTGCAAAGATTCTTATACATTTATGGACAATATCGATTGCATATTGACCAAGTTTAACTAATTTGACGATTTCAGATATAATCACTACGAATGAATATGTCATGATTTTTTTATTAAATGGGATCGAGTTCTTAATTTGGCATACTATCTTCTTCTTTTTCAACTGGAATTTTTTACCTTTTTACTAAATATAAAAAAACCCAATAAACAATGACATATAAGGAAGGGGATTATATACGTTACGTTAGATCTATATATATATATACACGTATAACATCTTCGTGAATCACAAAGTGAACATTTTATTCATCCATCCATTCTTTCTCTTCTTCCCACGAACTAAACAAACATGAAGTTCTTCGCTTCTGTTGTAATGTTCTTCCTCCTCTTTAATTATTTCGCAACGGCACAAACTTTGATTCAAGATTCTTGCAAGAAAGCTGCAGCAAAAGACCCCAATCTCAAATACGATTTCTGCATCCAGTCACTTGAAACGGATCCACAGAGCAAAACCGCAACTAGTCTAGAAGCATTGGTCTTAGCATCAACCAATAACGCTGCCTCTAAAACGACTAACGTGAAAGGGATTGTTGAGACAATTCTCAAGAACATGAAGCCTTCACCGGGTATTGAGAACGCATTACACACATGCGTCCAGCTTTACGACGATGCTAATGATTCCTTAAATGAAGCTTTGACTTACGTTAAATCGCACGATTACAGAAGCGCTAATGTGCATCTGAGTGCTGCTTTGGATGCACCGAGCACTTGTGAAGATGGATTCAAAGAAAAGCATGAGAGATCTCCTGTTACAAATGAGAACAACGTTTTGTTTCAGAAGATTTTGATTCCTTTAGCTTTTTCAAATATGCTATAATCAAATTACTATGTGTATTATTTAATAATATGGATTACCCATTTATGAAATAAGCTTAAGAACAAAGAGACATTTTTCTTATTGGAAAATTTTGCTATTCTCGAATTACGTACTTTAGATATAGAAACACTGTCAAACTTATCTCTAACATATTAATAGTGTAATCTTCGGTCTCTCTCTTCAGAGGGGGCGATTTCCGGTGAGCTGGACTCGTCGCCGAGTTTGAGCGGTTTCTTTTCTCTTCTCCTCCGCTCTGCAAGTTTTTTCTGATGATTTCCCTCTTCTCGCTTTCATATCCTTCAGAGCGCCTTCGTCTTTTTCTCGCCGTTTCTCGGATTCGGTCTCGCTGGATCTCCGGCGTGTATTTACTAGTTACTTTTGTTTTGGTTTCCGGGTTAGGGTTGGATCTTGTCTTGATTCTGGCCCTCCGACTCCAATAAACTCCGATTGGCTTTCTATGGCTGATGTCTTTTCCGCTTCAACGGACTTCTCCGGGTTTACCCGGCTTCTCTCGCTATGCGAGACTCCTCGATCTCGCTCCCTTTTCTCTCTTTGCGCCGTTTCCCTCCTTGATATCTGGCTGAGATTCACTCGAGTTCCTTTGGATGGTCTGGATTAATATCGCTATCGTACCCTGGCTTTAGAGGACAAGCGCTATGGGGATTCAGTTAGGAGTTTTCTCCTACCGGCGGTGGCGCCTCCAAAGCTCCGGAGGTCTTTCGTGAAGCTTTTGCCTTTGTGTTTCTTTGTTGCAGGTTGGTTCAAACGGCGGTCGGGTTGCGGTGGTCGGCAAACGGACTTAGCTTCTAACGATGACTGGATCGGCGAGCTGCAGCGGCATTTTCCTCCACACCGGTTTGTGGCTTCCCGGCGGTGCTTCCTTCGTGAGACGCGTGTTATGCTTGGCGGGTTTCTTCTGCAGCTGCCACGTGGCGGTCTCATCTCTTTCTCTACTTACGCGTTTCATTTTCATTGTTTTTGGGCTTTTAGCCCGTTTGTAATATTACCTTGGCCCATGAATGATCAATCGGTTGACAAAAAAAAAATAATATAAAAAGATATAGAAACACTATAAGACGTTATTTTGTTAAAGTATTTAAGATACACTACTTAATGATTGAGTGATCAGTATTAAGGAAGATATATAATATATTGTATCTGACAGTAATCTATACTAACAATGAGAAGTGAGAACTATTTGGGGCTCAAAAGATTAGCCACTGCACCATCCTCAAAACTGTTTTCGGATTGCCACATCAGAATTGTTTATTTTATTGCAAAAATTTAATTTTCGTTGGCTTTCTATAAATTATATGTGATGAACCATTTGGGCATTTGGATATTCGGGTCGAGTCTATTTGGATACATATATATTTACGTAATAATTTTTTGTATCCATATAGGTAGGATTCGACCAAGTTTTAGTTTGGGTTCATGTCGAGTTTTTTCGGATCCAAATCGGTTTGAGTCCTAAATTATTACATCTGTAAAATACCTAAAATAAACATATATATTTCAAGTTTAGTTTGGATATTTTTGTTTTTTTATGAATATTTTTATCCAAAATATCTGAAATACTCGAAAAAAATTAACTGAATCAAATTAAGCAAACAATCTTCATATGTTGTTCCATCATAGTCTTCATTAGAACCAAACATGAGATTATCTCTGCTATTTTACGCCATCTGCGTAAAAAACGTATCAATTAAACATTTATACAGTTGACTAAAATATAAGATATAGTAACACAAGTTTTACTATGTCCAAAGAATAATCTCATATTTCAAATTCTTCAACTGTAAACCTCATGAATACGAATGATGAAACTAAACGATGAATCCTAGTAGCAAATAATGTTAAGGATAAATACATTTAGTAAGTTAGTGTCTTTGATTCAGATCCTCGGATTTCATATAATACCCATATCTCTGCCCGTACCCACATATATATTAGCTAAATACCCAATAGGGTAAAATACTTATTCGGTTCGGTTACAAGTTCATATATCTTTCCTCCTATCTAGGTTCAAGTATTCGGATTCGAGTATCCCAGACTTATAAACATGATATAAATTAGTCACTATTATTTGACGTCCAAGTAAAACCATCTTCTCCTATGGCCGAAGACCTCTTCGTCTTCCTCTTCTACCGATTCCTGTTCCATACTTCTGAATTTAACTCTACCATCACCAGTTTCTATTTCAATTCATCACTCTCCTTCATTTAAATGGCCACTTCGTTGTTATTAGTGGGACTTTTTAAAGCCTATAAAATATGGGTCTTTGTAATGCAGCCATCACTACACAACCTTACTGACAAATCAAGGCATGGAATCGTTTAGGTCTTAGGAAGTGGATCGAGGAACCGGGTGGTGGTGTGTTAGCAGCTTTTGATATCACGAATAAATGAATCTTACAGGCTGTTGTCTAAGGTTTGCTTTAGAGACTAAAGGATTTAAAAAGTAGCATGAGAGACAGGGCCGACCTCGAGCACATGTCAGATAAGCGACGACTTAGAACATCCGACTAAAGTGGACATTCTTATATATTTTCTCTATTAATATATATCTTTTAAAAAGTTCATAGTGGCATTTTTAATATATTTTCATAATATATATTTAAAATTTTAGATGGCATTTTTAATTATTTTGATTTTAGACAAATATATATAAAATTGCTTTTTTAGATTTTATTAGAGCATACAAAAATGTTACACTAGTAAAAAAAATTGTATATAGCCACGTTTTATTTCGTGACTATGTGGAATATTTCGTGGCTATAAGAGGTTTTAGCCACGAAAAGTCACGAAAAAAAATCGTGGCTATACGATTGTGACTATTTATTTTCGTGTCTAAATCGTGACAAAAAAATCACGTTTTGTCACGATATTTTCGTGACAAGATTTGTCACGTTTTGTCACGTTTTATTTTGTGACTTATGTTTTTTTTGTCACGTTTTGTCAAACGTGACTGATCTCAAATGTTTTTAAAAAAAATTACAAAAAATAATCTGATATCACAATAATTAAAAAAAATTAAATTAAAATTAATATACAAAAACTAAATACTAAAATAAATATAAATTAATTGAAAAAAACATGAATTAAACTAAAAAACGAAAAATGACAAAAAAAAAAAAGAAGAAGCAAAGTCGACCACGCCTCTCTTCTCCAAGTTCTTCAAGGCCAGCTCCGGTGACGTCTCCGGCAGCTCCGGTGACGTCCAACGAAAGCCTCAAGCTCTAGGTTGTAACATCAATTCTTCTTCATTCTTCTCTGGCCTGAATCGACAAATCGATTCTTTTGTGAAGGAGCTACAGAGGCTTACCGTGATAAGGTTGGTGAAGCTGCACTTGATTTCGGCGGTGGAGGAGGAGAGTTATGGTGGTGAGTCTGGCAGTGAAGGAACTCCATCAGAAGTAACATATCTGAGGAGTCGGCATGGAAGGGTGGTGGGATATGGTCGGAGATGGCCGGAGATGGTCGGATTTGGTGTGAAGCTTCAGATTTAAGATGACGGTTCTGAGGATTAGGGCTGCAGGGAGATGGAGCTTCAGAGGAATTTAAGATGGAGCAAGGTGGAGCTTCATATTTTCAGAGATTTGGTGAAAGACTGAGAAAATTATGGAGAAGATTGAAGGAGAAGTTGAAAGAATCGTGGAGGAGAGAAGAAGGAGAGAAGGAGAGGAGAAGAACAAAAAGAAAAAAGAAAAAGAGAAAAATAAATCAAAGGATCCAAATTTGATCTCAGATATAGATCCAACGGCTTTAAAGCTGATCCGTGTGATCCAACCATTAGCCAATAAGAAAATTGTTAAGATTTAATTGGCATATAATAATCAAAAATAGTTTTAAAATAATAGAAATACTAAAAATACAAAAATTAAAAGGTGATAAATTTAGAATTATAAAATATAAAAACTTTAAAGTGTTAAAATTTTAAAAATTATTAAAAATGAGTGTATATAATTAGAGTTTTGTTAGTTATAGTTTTGTTTGTAATTTAGGGGTTTATAGTTTGTTTATGGTTTAGGGTATATATCTTGAAGAGTTATATTTAAGGTTTAGAAATTTTAGTTTTAGAAATAATAAATCTTTTAATGTTTATATTTTGTTTTAATAGTTTATGATTAAGAGTATTAAAATATTTAGGGTTTGTTTAGGGTTTAGGATAGGTTTATGGTTTAGAGATATAAATTTTGTAAGTATTTAATTTTTAGTTATGGATATATTATAGGAATTAGAGTTTTGTTAGTTAGATTTCTTTGTTTATACTTTAGAGTTTTAGGGTTTGTTTAGGGTTTAGGGTTTTATGTGTTAGTTATGTATAGTTTTGTTTATACTATCGATTCTAAATATTAGTTTTGTATATATAATTAATTTATATTTTGATTTTATAGTTTATGAAAGAGTTAGGTTTAGAGTATGATTATGGTTTAGTGTATAGGGTTTAATGGGTTGTGTTTAGGGTATAGGATTTGGAGGGTAAGGTTTTAAATTTTAGATTTGGAAGTAATAATTCATTTTATAATTAATGTTTATATTTTGATTTAATAGTTTATGATTAAGAGTATGATTTATAGTATGGTAATGGTTTAGAGTTTAGGGTTTGGAGGATATAGTTTGGAAATTTTAGATTTAGAAATAATAATTTTATTTATAATTAATGCTTATATTTTGATTTAATAGTTTATGATTAAGAGTATAGTTTATAATATGATAATGTTTTAGGGTTTAGGGTTTAAGGTTTAGGGTTTAGGGTTTAGAGGGTAACGTTTGTAAAATTTTTATTGGACAGACCTTGGCCACGAAATAAACGTGTCTAAATTGTGACTAATTAGACACGATTTAGCCACGATATTTTACGTGTATAGGTTTGCCACGATTAGTTCGTGACAAAACGTGGCTATACTAAGTCACGTTATATATCGTGACCAAAACGTGACTAACTGCCATATTTTGGACACGATTTAGCCACGTTTTTTTGTCACGTAATAAATCGTGACTAATTCGTGACTAATTATAAAATAGTCACGATTTGTCGTGACTAAAACGTGGCTATACAGTATATTTTTACTAGTGGTTAGACCGATACTGCTGAGAGACGACTTGGAAGCTAGACGATGACCTTCGTCCTTAGGCTAATTTGGCGAAGCAGCTTAGTTTTCCGGAATTGGACAAGCGTTAACCATGTGTCGATTCCATTTTCATGTCCCACCTGCTAGGGCAATTGCGATGGAGATAGGCGTTCTCCAGGATGTATGAAACCATATGAATGAAATGCGATCAAGGTTGAGGTATGAGATAACTGCCGGCAGTGAAATCAGAGACGTAGTATGCCCATGATTATAAACTGTTTTTCTTCTTCTTTCTGATTTGGATAGCCTCTGAAGCTACATATCTCTGTATAAACATTTATGCTTCCACCTTTTTATTTTGCTATTGTCGTAAACAGATTATCCTTATTCCATTTGCTTACCAATACATATTTTTAGCTGCCAAATCTTAGCATTCTTAAATCTTGATTTTATCATGTATACTGCAAAAAAAGGTGAGAACCATTTTGTTTTGGTTCATGAAAACCTTATATGTTGATGATACTCTTTATTTGAATTGATAGAAGAAAAAAATCATAGGTAATTTATAGTAGTCGTAATTGACTGACATATGCATAGTAGTCGCTCATTGGTCGTACTTTTGCGACTGATTAACGACTGGTATAATTTGCGACGCAAGATTTGGGTCTACTGATATATCATGGTTTTTACTAGTTTTAGACCATGATATAAGTATGTTTTAGAGTCTTTTGTGTTCTTTTAGAGTCTATTACAGGTATAATCAGGTGGTTTTAGACCAATAGATTTACTATATTAAATTAACAATAATACTGGGGTTTGTAACCTTTTGGAATTTAGAGTATAGGGGATTAGAATTTAGGGTTTAGAGCTAAGGATTTAGGGTTTAGTGTTTTAGGTTTCTATCCTTTGGGTTAATGATTTAGGGATTATATAGGGTTTATTTTTAATTTAGTTTTAATGTATATATTTATAGGCTTTACTATTAGTTTTTAGGGGTTAGTCTTTATTTTAATTTGTTTTATGATTTCTAAATTAGAGTGTAAGGTTTAAGAGGTTATGTTAGAGTTTAGGGTTTGAGGGATTGTGTTAGGCTTTAGTATTTTATTTCTAAAGATTTACATTTTCGATTTAGAGTTTATCATTTAGTTTTCATTTTAATTTGTTTTAGGTTTCTAAATTAGAGTGTAAGGTTTAAGAGGTTATGTGTTAGGGTTTAGGCTTGAGAGTTTAGTTTTTATTTTAATCTGTTTTAGTTTTTTTATATTAGGGTCTAGGGTTTAGGGTTAGTATTTTTTTTTTTAAATATACATGTTAGATTTAGGGTATAGGTTTTAGGGTTTAGGGTTAGGGTTTAGGGTTTAGGATATAGGTTCTTGTCTAATTTTTATTTTAAAGTTTACACTTAAAAATAAAACAAATATTTTGAACACATGTAAAATCAAATAACAGAAGATAACTATGTAAAACATAATAAAAGTCAACATGAAATACAATATTCGAACATCAAGATACCCATCATACTATAACAACACATATGTTTATAAGGTAACTTCTAACATCACAACCTCATGCAAAAACAAGTTTATCATTAGGCCATGCTACTGTTGTACCCAAAGCATCATTAATGCATTCAACTTCCCCATTTGGTTTCCATACTTTGGCCTCTCCATTCTTTACAACTTGAATCCATACCTTGCTAGCATCAGGCCCTAAGGGGACAAAGTGGACTTTGTCTTCCGGATTGGATGAAAGAACTTTGCCTTCTGCAATGATCTCTCTTGAATTTTCCAAGTCCAACAATGAGCACTTCTCTTTCTTCTGACCTGATGAGCTGTTACTCTGCACAGCAAAACAAGAATTAAACTTCCTGCGACCATCAAAAACATCATATTAAGTTAAATTGTAGTAACATAATCATACCCCAGGTGATGATGTTTTCTGTGTAGATGATATAGGTGATGATGCTTTCGGCGATGATCCTTTTCCAGGAGGAGTAGTCAACTGTAACTTTTGAATGGGCCAGACAATACACTCTTGAAGTGCATGCTCCATCATATACATGTCAGGAGTTGGTCTCCATAGGTAAGCATCTTTCTTAACCACCTTATCACTTTCACCATTGCAGCATCCCCAATAGCAATATTTTTGACCATTTCCTTCAGATCAGTTTAACACATATGACCCTCAACAACTACTACATCCAATAAATTCCAATCATTGATGATGATTGGAATTTGGGATGCCTAAGTCAGTCAAAAACACAATATATATCAGAACATATCATGTATAAGTTACAGAGATTCATAATCATATGTGAAAAAAATTACCGATGAATCAGAAGTTTGGTTTTCGGATGGGGTTGGGGAGTCTAGCTCATTGTCCACAATGATCTTATCAGCTGGCCATGCTATTTTCATTCCCACAGCTTGGCCAAGTTTTTCAACAGTAGGGGTTGGCCTCCATACATATGCATCTTCTTTTGTTTACAGACTTGATAATGACAGCTGCTGCATTAGGACCCAGTGGTATACGAACAACCTTGTACGTTGGTTCACATGAACAATACTCTCCTTCACCAATAACCACATCCCCTATTTCTGAATACCAGTCTAATATTCGACACCTAAGTACCAACTGGCTACCATTACTATTCAACTCTGAGCTACAAACATTATCAGACTGTTGACAGAAGAAAAAACATGGTCCTGTTAAACCATTCAAATTTGAATCATCAAGCATTCAGTTAAAGATATACTGACCTTATTCCCTTGAGCCAATATACGAAAATGGTTATGCAAATTTTCAACCTTGCTCTTTAATTCAGCTTGGTTTTTTTCCAACTTCTGCACATGCGCATCTCTCGCCTGAAAGAATGACAGTCTGGTTGCAGTGACCCCTCTGCCCATCCCTCTTAGCCTTCCAGGTTTGTCTCTTCCTAACACCTGACTCACGGCATCTTCTCTAATGCTAGCGCTATCTGTAGATGCCATTTCACTATCAATTGATCGTATTTGTTCCTGACACAAATAGAACAACAGAGTTAGAATAAGTTATACATATAATGTGCAGAATAATCACATATAACTTACAATCGTTTGAGCAAATTCTGCTCTCACTGGTCTCCCATCTGAATGAGTGTGCCCTGCTACCCATACCAAGCTCCTAGTCACCTTGCTAGGGTCTGAACTTTTCTTCTTCTGCAAATGACAAAGTCACATCAGGTATGCGTATACTATACGAAGATTCTTAACACATAGCATACCATTTCACCAGCTAAGCGAATCATTCCTTTACGACTGGTGGTATGTGGAATCTGGCTCTTCCTCCGTTCCCTAAACTTTTCACTTACTTCCTACATAGAGAAACACACAGTTAATATACAATCAAACACACATAAATCACCATTAGAGTTTGAAATACACAACCTAGAATTTTTCATCGGTTTTCCGCTTAACCCAATTTTCCATGCTGTTTTAGAATCGATGTTACTTGGTCTCAGGTCAGCAATCTGCTTCTTATTTGATTTTCGAATTTTAGGGAGGAGCCTAGACTTAGAACTCCTCCACAAACAACCCATCTGCATGAAAACAACATATTTTTGCCACTCTTCAGTTAAATTGAACCTTCCCTACACTCAAACAAAGTTAAACAATAAGTTGTTACAAAATAGACTCTGATGAGAACTAAATTCGAATCAATGTTCATGAGATACCTGAATTTCATCCCACATTATGTCTACTATCGACGGATCCAAGTGTCTCCAGTCATCAAGAAGGACTGACACATGTTCTCTCACCAGAGGACCAAGGAAAGTTGAAAGCAGTACTGATCCTTTACCCACATGTTCACCAAGAGAATTCCATTCAACTTCAACCTTGTCTTCATGGTGTTTAGCAACTCCACGCATCTTAGTTGGTCCTCTTGTTTTCTTTTTCTTGGCTTTTGTTGGTTCCACAATTTCTTCATTTGTCTGCGCTTCTACAGTTGTTGGTTGCAAAGTTTCTTCAGGTGTTTGGCCTTCATCCTGCTTCTCTCTTTCCTCTTCATGTGTCTTGGCTTCATCCTGCTTCTCTCTTTGCTCTTCATGTGTATGGGCTTCATCCTGCTTCTCTCTTTCCTCTTCATCTGTCTGGTCATTCAACTGCTCTTCAACTTCCTCTTCCTCTTCCTGAACATCCATCTGCTTCTCTCCTTCTTCTTCACTTTGATCATTTTCTTCTGCCTGATCATCTAGCTGTTTCTCTCCATCCTCTTCCATTTGCTCCTTCTCCATTATCTGATCATCCACTGTATGATCATTAACCTGCATTTCCTACACATGCTCGTCTTGTCTGATGGACAACATATCACGTCTGCTGGACAACTGCTTCTTCTTCCGCTTCTTAGTCACATTACTTACAGCTCCCTTAGCACATCTGCTAGATAACATTGCATGGACTGGTGAGATGCCTTGTTGATGGTTACTACGTCTCGACTTGATTTCTTCCACCTTCTTGAGCATGTTTGATCACCTGAAATAGAACTAAATGTTTCAAATATACGAGAAAGATTTAAAAACTAAGCTTATCCCTATTAATCCACTACTAAGACTCCTTCACAATCTTCTCTATCAAAGAAACTCTCATCATCAGAAGACTCATTCCCCAAATCTTCACTTTCTAGAAAACACTGTGGTGCATCAACAAACTCTGCCTCTGTCTCAAGCTCATGATACCCTCTCAGTGGAGCCCTCATCACTACTGACCAATTTGAATCATCATCCCTGGAATAAAATACTTCTCGCCTGCGAAGCCAAAATATAAGGATCTTGGGTACACACAGTTTGGTTGACATTCAGATTCACTATTGTAAACCCTTCTTCTTATTTTACACCATTTCCTTTGTTGGCCCACTTGCACCTGAATAGTGGAATCTCAAACTTGTGGTAATTTAGCAAAATGATTTGCTGTATTACTCCATAGTAGACAACCATATCAGCCATATATTTGTTATCTCTAGCACTAGCTCTACACATGGTAAAGGCCTCATAACTAACTCCACTGTTCTGAGTCTTGCGCTTTAAGTCCTTGGTGTGAAACCTATGTCCGTTAACTACAAACCCCTTATAGGTTTGAGCCACATTCCTTGGTCCATATGCCAACCATTTTAATTTCTCCGAATGATCTTCTGAGCTAAAAGGGATCTACAGATACAATATAACAAATGAAGTTTATCATGTAACCAGATGAAAAGAGTCTAGTAGTTACTTGGATATACGATCAAACCTTTTCTTTTACCCATTGTGAGAACCTATCTGTATGTAATTTCCATAAAAATATCTCACTTCTAGAACACCTTACATCCTTTAATTGTAATGTCATAAGCTTAGTTCAAAACACTGATTAAAATTATAAGATAAGATATGAGACAAGGGATAAACTTACTCTTCATCAATGCCATATTCATTAGAACATATGAATGGGCAATCTCTCGCTCTCTATCAGTTAATACAACCTCAGCAGACATCTGAAATGGGCGGCCTTCAAGTATGCGGTCAGAGCATTCAATATCTTCATTCCTGTTTATTGTTTCTTGAACCAGAACTGAACTTTGTAGGAACTCCATGCAGAATGCAATACACTCTCCAGCCACATACCCTTCAGCCATACACGCTTCTGGTCTTGCATAGTTCTTCACTTATGCCTTTAATGTTTTCATGTACCTATAACTCATTACGACTATAGAGTATAGTCCTTAGACCTGAGTTCATCATGCTTTCTTGCATATGAATTGGTACACTTTGACCTTGTCAAACGTCGACCCGTAACTGGCGACTATAAGGGCACTGTTCAAGTATATCATGAAGTGTGCGTTGAAATAGGGATGGAACAAGATGGGATTTGTCCCTCCTGAATAACGGGAGATAAATATCTCAGGGCCTATCGAAGATTAAATACTGAGAAAATGTGTGGCCGCACTCAAACGAACTGTAGTTCAGTTGTTTGTAATGTTCAGTATAAGATCAGGAGTTCGATAAACACGATATTGGCTTAATAAGGATGACACCAATCTTGCCTTATGCCAAATCGAGATATGGAGACAAAAGGATTATAGGAATTGATGATTCCAGTACACGTGGGAGATTGTTGGGATAGTTTCCTAAAATCACACTTGTACTCACTCCTGATGATAGTTGTGTGTCGAGATCAGACATTCGTATAATACTGGGCGGTTGCAATGTTTTGCTAGAAGCCGCTTGCAATCTGTAAGTTGTAGACTTACTGCCAGTATTATATGATCCTATAGGGTCACACACCTAAGCAAACTGGAAGCTAAAATATGGGAATGATCATTATGGTAATGATCATGTTAATGTGTATTGGATACACATTAATATCGAGCAAATGGTGTTGTGTCGATCGACACAGTACGTGTGTCGGTCGACACAGTTCGGGCTTTCGAACAGACATTTCGATTTATGACTCAAACGAGTCTGGCCCGTTAAGAGTGATTCTAGGTCTGAATAAAACCTGAGGTTTTCGACCTGAATCAGTAGCCGTCGTCTCTTTCTTGATAGAAGAGGCAGAAACACCAAAACTCAGAGATCCCATAGATCCGGCACTAGCATCCCGGTTTCCAGGTTTGTGTGCGTGTGTATCTGGTAGAGGCGAAGCATCTGAGCCGCTTACTGATCTCGTTCACCAATCATTCCGCTGCCAGTTCTAGGTAAGAACGAGGTTGGTAATTTCAATATAACGAACCCTAGATCCTAGGAGATCCTACAAAAACATGAGTACCTTTCAAATGGGTACATCCACCTAAAGTGAACAGGTCCACCCAAACGAGCCTCCCTTGATAGATGTATTGGCAGATGGAACATTATATCAAACATGGATGGGGGAAAATATCTTTCTAGTTGGCAAAATGTCTCTACACACTCAGCCTCCAATAATAACAGCTTCTCGGGATCAACAACTCTCTGACACAACCTTTTGAAGAAGCTACAAAGTCCAATCACTACAATCCTAGGACTATTTGGTAGCAATCCTCTCAAAGGAACTTGTAGGATGTTTTGGAGAAGGACATGATGATCGTGGGACTTCAATCCACCAATCATAGGAGGATCTAATGAAACACAGTTTGAGATATTAGAAGAATAACCATTCGGACCTCTGAATAAACTTAACCTCTTGCAGAACTTCACTTGTTCATCCTTTCTCAACCAATAAGCAGCTGGAGGCATAAAATTTCTCTTCCCCCCTTCTTGAATTTGTAACTTCTTCCTAATCCCCATATCTTGCAGATCTTTTCTTTCTTTCAACCAATCTTTTGACTTAACAGATTGCATCAACATAGCCAGTATAGCATCAGAAATGTTCTTCTCCACATGCATAACATCAATGTTGTGACGAACCGGCATATCCTACCAAAAATATGAAGGATTAGTTGAGAAAGGATAAACAAATGAAAAAATCAAATAACTGTAATATAGAAATTTAAAATAAAGTACATACCTTCCAATAAGGTAAGTCAAACAGTATGGACCGTTTCTTCCACCTCCAATTATCATTGTCTTCATCATATTCATCAACTGACAGCTCCTCATCTTCGCATTTAGCCTTCCTTTTCCTTTTTCCTTTTTTGTCTATAGATTTACCAAACTCATTTCTGAAATCCTTTAACATCTCACAAATCTCAACTCCAGTTTGAACTCTACATGCACTTCCTTCCTCTATAGTGTTATCAAACAATTTCTTTCTTCTTCTGTAAGGATGATCAGGTTTGAACCTCTTTCTATTGCCCAAATACACATGCTTACGACTGAACTTCAACGATCTAAAGGGTGTATCCTTCCCACACACATTACACGCCTATTTCCCTTTAACTTTACATCCTGCCAATGACCCTAATCCTGGATAATCAGTTATACTCTACAGTAACACTGCCTTAAGAGTGAAATTCTCCCTCATGAATGAGTCATATACAACAATACCTTCACGCCAAAGATCCTGTAGATCATATATCAATGGAGCCAAGTAGACGTCGATGTTATTGCTCGGTGAATTTGGCCCAGGGATCAAAAGGGTGAACATAATGTTCTCTGCCTTCATACACAATGTTGGGTGCATGTTGTAGTTGACTAATAATACCGGCCATGTGCTATACATCGTGTTCTGGAGGGAGAAAGGATTCATCCCATCTGTAGAAAGACCAAGACGAAGGTTTCTTGGTTCAGCAGAAAACTCAGGCCATTTATCATTCACATTGGCCCAAGTTAGTGAATCAACTTGATGCTTCATTGTACCATCTGAACTTGCATTATTGTAATTCCACCTCAACTCTTCAGCAACTCTTTTGGATCTAAACATCCTCCTGAATCTGTCTTTTATAGAAAAATACCTAAGAACCTTCGCTGGAATCCCCTTCTTCTCCTAACCAGTGTTCTTATCCCTTTCCCATCTTGACAGATTACATCTTGAACAGCTTTCCATCTCTGCGTACTGCTTCCTATTCATGATGCAGTCGTTAGTGCATGCATGAATCATGTCGTATCCAAACCCAAACATCTTCAGGAACTTCTTCATCTCATTTGTAGAGCTCGGGAGAACATTTTCCTTAGGAAGCATCTCATGAACCATTCTCAGCAGTTGATCAAAATAATTCTCCGACATACCACTCTTAACTTTAATCCTGTAAAGCCCCATGATTGCAGATATCTTGGTGTAATTAGAACAACTTGGATATAGATGAGTCTCAACATCTTATAGCTTCTTCCTGAACTCAAACTCTTCTTTACTATCAACATCATCATTATGATCTTCACTGTGGCTACTAGGCTCTGAATCACCATAAAAAAGGCTGTCCTAATCAAATCAAAAGCTTCAAACTCAGACCTCGGATCTTCAAATGGCTTAGCAGTTCTAATATCCCCATGCTTTCTCCAACACGGTTTCCTCTTGTATTTCTCATCCATGCCCCTAATCACTAGATGATCTACCACTGTATCTGTCGCCTGATGACACAAATTCCGACAGTCTATGCATGGGCATAATATGACACTTGGGTTACCTAGACTTGTTGCTGATGAATGCACAAAATTAGTTGCTCCTGTTTGAAACTCAAGGCTAGCACTGGAACAAACAAACATTAAAAACTTCTATATAGAATTCTACAAAAAGTTTTACTCCACAAAGTAATGTAAAGAAGAAACAATTTCATACCTTGGATGCCAAACCCAAGTCTTATCAATCTTAAAACAACACCACAGCTCCACATACACTCAAATTAAACCATACCAATCAACAAAAGAAACAACAACAAGTAAAGATGATTTTGAAAGATAATTACTCACCAACTAAATTTAGGAACTCTTTTGTTCTGTTCAAATCCGTATAATAGATATTTATCTACTTCGTATCAATACCATATTCTAACTCAGATTTACCTTTGATGTCTGATTTGGATTCGTCTGAGAAGTTATCACGAACCCAAGATTCCTAGGCAACTAAGATTCGAATTAGGGTTTCGATTTGGCGATAACACTGAGTAATTGAGTGAAAATTGCAAAATCGAGCCAAGATGATGAACATGCAAGAAAGAAGAAGATAGAGTGAGAGAATTAGAACTGAAAATTTGGCTAAGGAAAAAAATAAAGTTTAGAGTTAGGCTCAGTACAAATACGAGGGAACCAAATTTTTTTTGTCCCGCTAAACATAAAAATAGCGGTTTAGTTGGAATTTTGGCCGCGTGTTTTTATTTTGTCCCGCTCAAACCATAGATAGCGTTTATATATTACCAAACGCTATGTTTAAGTCAAGATTCAGTCAAAGATAGCATAAACGTCAAAAACGCTATCTAGTTATGCTATCAATAATCAAATTTCTTGTAGTGAATGACTTAATACGGAAATTGCGAATGGATAGTTGAGGCTCCATCCATGTGGATACTATGGAAATTGCGAATGAATATCCATCCATATGGATACTACAATGATCATATCACATGCAAGGTGCTTACCATGGGTAGGAAGAAGCCAATGAAAATGTTGTTTTTGAATGTATAGTGGTCTACACCTACTCTATGTCCACAAATTCACAATTATGTGAACTCTTAACCAACTTTTGTCCATTAGACATGTATTTTGTGTCCATAGATCGCAATAATATTAACTCTTGACCACCAATTGTCCATCATAAACGTTTACCCCATAGTAAGCATCCTGTTAACTATTGTCCATCATAAGCGTTTACCCATGTTAAGCATCTTGTCCATCATATGTTAAACCATCTGGTTAAGCATGAGATGTGATCGTCGAACATACTTTTGTGTCCACGAATAATCATATGTTAAACCATTGTTAAGCATCTTGTCCATCATCATTCATGTTAAACCATCTTGTTAAGCATCTTGTACACGAATAATCATATGTTAAACGTTTACCCGTGGTAAACATACTTTTGGTTGTTAAGCATCTTGTCCACGAATAATCATATGTTAAACGTTTACCCAACATACTTTTGGATTCATCATTCATGTGATCGTCCAACATCATATGTTAAACCATCTTGTTAAGCATCTTATCCATCATAAGTATCCACGTGGATGGATGTGGTGGACATCTACTCTAAACTACCTATTCGCAAATATTATGTCTGATTTTTTTTTTTTTGAATTCTGGTACATCGGCCTATTTTATCTACATTCCGGTGGTCTATATTATCGGAATCATCACCTCCCCTATCCTATCCACCGTCAAAAAATAAGGAGTAAAATAACTCATAAAGTAAGAAAGAGAGTGTAAGAGAAAAAATAATTAAGAAAAATAAGGAAATCGGATGGATAGAATAGTGAATTGTGGATAAGTTGTTGAATTAACTATCTATAACTAAAAGACAAAAACTAAGGCTAAATGGTCATTAACCACCACTAAAAGACAAAAAAGATACACAATTGCAATAAGATTTTGAAAGAGACAAAATTGCTATTTCTGGAATAATTGCACCCAATGTATCTTATTTATAAAGTAATAGCAATTTTGTATCTTTCCGAAAGTTTTTGCAATTGTGTATCTTTTTTTTTGTCTTTTAGTGGTGGTTAATGACCATTTAGCCTTAGTTTTTGTCTTTTAGTTATAGATAGTTAATTCAACAACTTATCCACAATTCACTATTCTATCCATCCGATTTCCTTATTTTTCTTAATTATTTTTTCTCTTACACTCTCTTTCTTACTTTATGAGTTATTTTACTCCTTATTTTTTGACGGTGGATAGGATAGGGGAGGTGATGATTCCGATAATATAGACCACCGGAATGTAGATAAAATAGGCCGATGTACCAGAATTCAAAAAAAAAAAAATCAGACATAATATTTGCGAATAGGTAGTTTAGAGTAGATGTCCACCACATCCATCCACGTGGATACTTATGATGGATAAGATGCTTAACAAGATGGTTTAACATATGATGTTGGACGATCACATGAATGATGAATCCAAAAGTATGTTGGGTAAACGTTTAACATATGATTATTCGTGGACAAGATGCTTAACAACCAAAAGTATGTTTACCACGGGTAAACGTTTAACATATGATTATTCGTGTACAAGATGCTTAACAAGATGGTTTAACATGAATGATGATGGACAAGATGCTTAACAAGATTGTATAACATATGATTATTCGTGGACACAAAAGTATGTTGGACGATCACATCTCATGCTTAACAAGTGGTTTAACATATGATGGACAAGATGCTTAACAAGATGCTTACCATTGGTAAACGCTTATGATGTACAATAGTTAACAAGATGCTTATCATGGGGTACAAAAGTATTTGTGATTCGTGGATACAAAAGTATGTTGGATCGATTACTCGCGGACACTACCACGGTTATATCACATGCTAAACGCTTATGATGGACAATAGGATGGTCAAGAGATCACATAATTGTGATTCGTGGACACAAAGTATTTTGGTTCGATTATTCGTGGACACTACCATAATTTATACCACATGCTAAACACTTATGATAGACAATAAGGGTATGTGGTAGTATCCACGTGGATAGATATTGTGGACATTTACTCATAACTATCCATTCGCAATTTTTAAGTCCTAATTTTTTTTTAAAAAATTTCCGATAGATCGATCTATTCTCTCTCCATTCCGGTTATCTAAATGGCCGAAAATCTTACATATTGAATCCTATCCACCATTCAAAAAACAAACGGTAAAAAATGTAAAAGTAAGAGAGAGAATGGAAAGGAAAAGAAAAGAAAAAAAAAGAAAAACAAAAAAAGAGTGGTTAATTTTCGGTGGGGATAAAATTGTCTTTTTACCTGTGGGTCCTACAAAAAAGATACATGAATGCAAAGTGATTTGGAAAGATACAAAATTGAAGTAAAAAAAATAAAAATATACAGTGAGTGCAATTCACCCTGCTATTTCTATTCAAAAAAGTATAGTAGATGCATTTAGTTCATATATGGATAGCCTCTGTTGTGTTGACCAAAAAAAGAAAGAAAAAAATGACAGCCTCTATTGCATGTTGACCAATTTGAAATGCTGACAATTTGAGAAATAAATCATTAACAAGTGAATATGTTATGATTTCTTTTTCAAAATGAAGACTGAATTCTTAATTTGGATTTGGTATAATATATTCTTCAACATGCAAAGACCCGAAAAACAATATATGACATAAAAGTTATATTAGATTAACACAATATTTTAGTCTAATTTCATTAATGTTAAATTAATAATCATCAATTTTAAAAGTGAACTAGATTTTGACCCGCACTTCTAAGTGCGGGTATAATTTTCTTTACAAATTTTACTTTTTATTCATTTTGTTAATAGTAGTTTAGATTTTTTAATTATGTAATCTAATTTTGATTATAATTGTTTAACCAACATTATAAACAGTGAGTTAGCAATTTAGTTTTTTTCTTAAATGAATTATGTGTTATTTGGAGGAGATATATCGTAAAGATTAAGAGATTAAAATAACGATTTCGCATTATATATTTTAATCTGTGTTGTATCGTAAGATCATAGTTTGGAAAAAATATATATATGTGAAAACAACTATTGTAAAAGTTATGTGATATATGTTTAATTGTTATTTTATTTATCTAAAATATTATTTTATAAAATACATGCTGTAGTCGTATATATAATTTGCAAATTTGATGGAACTATCCGTTAAAAACTTCATTCAAACATAAAGCATAATTTGACGCTTCAAATATTTGAATAATATAAGTATGAAATCATTTTAATATCTTTATTAATTTTAAAATTTATCAACTGAAATTATTTACTATATGCGAATTTTTTTTTTAGAAAATTTATAATCGAGATTGGCTAATTAATTTTTCAACCCGTTTAATTAATTAAATATTTTTCAGTTTGATGGAAAAACCTGCTAAAAAGTACAATCGTAAAAACATCAATCGTAATATGTGTATATATATATATATATTTTTGAAACAAAATAAAAAGATATTAAAATATATTATAAATATATTTTGAATCTTAATTTATATATAATAGTTGATGTATTTTTTTTTTGTCAGCATACTTGATGTATAAATTATTAATTATATTTATCAATTAATTTGTTTTGATTTTAATTAATTAGGAAAGTGGGACCCATTAGATTTTGGTTGTTTGGCTACATGTTTAATAATTGTCTTGTTTGGAAACATGGATTGTAGAGATAATAAATCAAATATAAATTGTTTTACAGTTTTATCCTTAATGAAGGTTACAAATCCTAATAATATCAAGGGCAAATTTCGGGAACAACATTTATGTACCATGGCAAACCTTCCTGTTTTAATAGTATTGATATAAGACCAAAAGTAATTCTCAATTAATATAAAGATTTGCAAAAAAAAAAAAAAAGATAAACATATATACAGATACAAAACATCCTCATAAATCACAAACAACAACATTTTATTCATCGATTTACATTACTCTTTCCCACCAAGAGAAAAATATGAAGTTCTTCGTTTCATTTGTAGTGTTCTTTCTCCTCTTTAAATGTTTCGCAACCGCGCAAACTCTGATTCAAGATTCTTGCAAGAAAGCTGCAGCAAACGACACCAATCTAGAATACAATTTCTGCGTCCAATCGCTTGAAATGGATCCACAAAGCAAAATCGCAATTAATCTAGACGGATTGCTTATAGCATCAATGAACAACGCTGCATCCACAACGACTAACGTAAAAGGGATTGCTGAGACAATTCTCAATAACAACAAATTTTCACCGAGTACTGAGAAGGCGTTACGCACTTGCGTCCAGCTTTACGATTATGCTAATGATGGCTTAAACCAAGCTTTGACCTACGTTAAATCGCACAATTACATAAACGCTAGGGGGTATCTAAGGGCTGCTTTGGATAATATGATCATTTGTGAAGTTGGATTTAAAGAAAAGCAGGAGAGATCTCTAGTTACAAGTGAAAACAATGTTTTGTCTCAGAAGATTTTGATTCCTTTAGATTTTTCAATTGTGTTATTTTGAAATTACAACATGTATTAATTAATATGGATTAACAATTTATCAAATAAGCTTAGGAACAATATACATTTATTGAGTTTCACATTCAAGGGACTGCGATGTTCTCTCTGGATAGAAAGCTGAAACAGTTAACTACACTTATTTGTATTAGGGAATATTGTCCCACATTGAAATTTGGAAGTCCATAAAACTTAATATGATATCAGAGCCCGATCCATGCAATCCAACCCGATCCGACCCAAAGTTGGTCCATCCATCGACAAGCCAGGCCCAAATTGGTGCCGTCGATCCAAGCCCGAGCATTCCGAGATTAATGGCCAAATGACCATTATCTCGAGGGGGCGTATTAGGGAATATTGTCCCACATCGGAAGTTGGAAGGGATCTCACACAATATATAAATAATATGGGCCACTCCACTTATCACCAATTGGTTTTAGTTTTGAAACCCATAAAACTTAATATTAGGAATGTCCATAATTCCCTCTGTAATTTAGGAATCTGTATATTCTCTCATTTATGTATATTGATATCATGTACTCTATATATTGCAATGTTAATACACAGAGAAAGGCACGCTTTGTGCTTCTGACCATTCAACATGGTATCAGAGCTAAGTCTATAAACCTAATTTTGTCTTCTTCTTCCTCTAGCCGCAAGTGCTCTTTCTCTGTTTTTTTTTTTTATTCTTCTTCTTCGAAATCACCTTTGCTTCTGTCAATCTCTTATATCATCTTTCATCTCTCTCGAAAACATGGCCACTCAGATGCCCCATGCTGCAAGTTTAACTCAGATCAAGGCTCATATTCCTGTCATACTTGACATGAATACGATGAACTACGATGGGTGGCGTATTCTCTTCGAAACGCACTGCCATAGCTTCTCACTCACATGCCACCTCGACGGAACATCTACACCAACAGGCCCAACCGACAACGATTGGCAACAACTCGACAATACCGTCAAGATGTGGATCTACGGTACAATCTCAGAATCCCTCCTTAACTCTGTTCTGAAGAATCAGTGCTGCTCGTGATCTGTGGATTACGCTCGAGAATCTGTTCCGAGATAACAAAGAAGCCCGCGCAATCCAACTCGAGAATGAACTTCAAAATCTTACGATTGGAGACCTGCCGGTGCACGACTACTGTCAAAAGCTAAAATCGATCTCTGTTACACTCTCCAACGTCAACTCTCCTCTCACAGATCGAGCCTTAGTGATGAACCTCCTCAACGGTCTCAGCTCAAAGTTTGACAACATCATTAATGTTATCAAACATCGTGTCCCGCTATGCTCATTTAATGATGTTCGATCCATCCTCATTGACAAAGAAAACAGGCTCAAGACGAAACATCAACACGACTCTACTCACGTCGACAACACCTCATCGTCTCAAGTACTTCTTGCATCCACTCCTCACAGAGAACAATCGCAACCCGACTACACAAATCAGCGAAACAATAGCAACTACCGAGGAAATCGCAACAATAGAGGAAATCGTGGTCGTCATGGCAGAGGACGAGGCAACAACAATCAAAACTGGAACTATCGGCAGCCATGGTTTTGGTCCCAACAACCGAATTGGCCTCCGGCAAACTACAACCAGCACTGGTCGCCGCAATACTCTCGTCCACAGCCTCAATACCCCACTTCAGCAGGACTTCTCGGACCTCCACCTCAACAACAAAATCAGACCGCTTATTTGTCTCAGGCACATACGCAAATGAACGGTGCTCCTAATTCCGAGTTCATTCCAACTGCTCTTGCATCCGCATTCAATACCATGTCCCTCCAAGACCCATCAGACTCTGGATGGTACATGGATTCAGGTGCTACTTCTCACCTCATCTCGCAGCCGGGTACACTGTCCTTAACTAAAAACTCATCTCTTTCTTCTTTACCTTTAGTAACTGTTGGAAATGGCTCTTCTCTCCCAGCTACTGCTATAGGATCAAAGTCTTTTCTAACTTCCCCTCGCCCTCTGTATCTTCAAAATGTTTTGCTTTGTCCTAGAATTTTAAAAAATCTTATTTCCGTTCGTCAATTTACTAAAGATAACACTTGTTCTATCGAATTTGACCCTTTCGGTTTTCTTATTAAGGACCTTCGAACCCGGGCTCCTATAATCCGATGTGACAGCAATGGCCCTCTCTACTCCATCACCTCTCCTTCCACCACCACTCATAGTGCGCTTCATTCCACCTCTATCAGAGCAAACGTTTTGCACTGTCGTTTAGGACATCCGTGTTGGGATTATGTCCTGAAATCACATTGTACTTACTCTAACGATAGTTGTACGTCGAGATCAGACATGTTGTATGATACTGGGCGGTTGCAATGCTTTGCTAGAAGTCTCTTGCAGTCTGTAAGTTGTAGACTTACTGCTAGTATTGTATGATCCTATAGGGTCACACACCTAAGCAATCTGGAAGCTTATATATGGGAATGATCATCATGGTGGTGATCAAGATGATGTGTATTGG
This sequence comes from Orychophragmus violaceus, assembly GCA_030180135.1. Lineage (NCBI taxonomy): Eukaryota > Viridiplantae > Streptophyta > Magnoliopsida > Brassicales > Brassicaceae > Orychophragmus > Orychophragmus violaceus. Next base: position 20,553,869 of record CM058240.1, read on the forward strand.
ATACATATCAATATAGATAAAGAGAGGTGTGTCGATCGACACAGTTGGTGTATCGATCGACACAGGTCGATTCCGAGACTGATGTTTCGGTTTATGACTTAGACCTTTTCGGTTAAATCCGAAAGATGGTTTAGTCATAACAGGTCGTGTATATAGGCTTATATGGTCGACCTGAACCCTAATCCATTCACTTTTCTTGATAAGAAAAACAGAAACTCTCTCTAGTCAATTCCCAGATCCGGCACTAGCATCCCGGCTTTCCAGGTTGTGTGCGTGTGGACTACGATAGAGGCGAGGCACCTTAATCGCTCCTGATCACGTCTTACCATTCATTTCCGCTGCCAGAACAAGATAAACGCGAGATCCATGATTCAATAACATAAACCCTTAGATCCTAGGCTCGGAATTCAGAATCAGGGTTGCCTAATCGGATTAGGAAATGATAGGAATTCCATCAGTGGTATCAGAGCCTTAGGGTTTTATCATTGAATCAGCCTGTTTAGTAGAATTTGATGATTTAGATTCGTTCATAGGATAGTATGAAAAAGGAACAGGTTAGATCGATTCAGATCGAAAATGATTCTGTGTTTTCGCAGAGTGTCGATCGACACACTAGGTGTGTCGGTCGACACAGAACAGCTAACTCGACAGAGTCGGCGGCTAAGGTTTTTCGCGAAGAAAAACAGAAAGCCTACTGTGTCGATCGACACAGGTTGAGTGTCGGTCGACACAGACCTTGCGATTGGTCAATCGGTTCAATTGGATTGGACCGGTTATCATGCTTGGTTAATTAGATCAGATCGGTTTTAATTGGATGAATTGTTTCAATTGGATTGAACTGATTATCTCAATTAGTGTAAACCGATTTGATCGGTAAAGATCAGTTTGATCTGATAAGTCGGTTAAATTGGATTGAACCGGTTATCAAAACGGTCTCCGGTTTAGGTCTATGTCGATCGTCACACATGGGTTGTGTCGATCGACATGACCGGTTCAATGAACCGGGTTAATTGGATTAACCGGTTATTGAAGTACGGTTTTGTTTGGTGGTGTCGATCGACAGACATGGTCTGCGTCGATCGACACAGTGCTCACAATTCTGGTTATTGAACCTTGAATTTGCAAAAACAAACTCGACTTAAACCTAGTTGATAAAGGACAATTAAAACATCTTTTGGATGCATATTGGATATGTATCAAGATTAAATGTTCTAAATCTATTTTGGTACACATTGGAAGTGTATTAGAGCAAAGCTTAGCTTCAATGTGGTCAACTGTCAAGACTCATTTAGTTGTGTGATGGTCTAGCCAAGAGCTTGGTGTCCACAATTACGTGAGTAAAGCAGGTAATTATGTTGATGGACTTGCAGTGCTTGACACCAACAATTACATGACTTCAGAGATTGATTTGCTAATCTTTTAGAGTTTCATTTCCTCAACTAAATATCAAGTGACCTTGATGTCTTGCCCAAATCTTGTCTACTGTCAAGACTCATTTCGTTGTTGGATAGTCTTGGAGTCCTTGGTATCCACTACTACATGAGTAAGGCAGGTGATCATTGATAGACATGCAGCGTGACTGTCAATGATCACAAGACTAAAGAGATTGGTTTACTTGACTGGGCTATCAGAAGTTCTGGGCCCAGAGACGTCAGAGTAGATGAGACATGAATTGTCTTATCTGCGACCAAGAGTTGTACTGGGTACAATTATCAATGATTTGCTTACCTATATAACTAAATTTTGGGTGATGGCGAGTCGTCCACTAAGATTTTGGTGAAATATGGATCTTGGATCATTATATTCATAGAGGAAACATTGTTTGAATATAATACGAGTTTTCTTATTAGATAAGATTCCTCATTTCATGGAATACATAACTAAATCTTTGTTTTCTTGGATTTCAGCTTATGCCTAAAACTACTTTCTCATTGCGATCCGTTCTTGAGAAGGACAAGTTAATTTGATCAAATTTCCTGGATTGGTATCGGAATTTTAGAATAGTTCTCAAGCAGGAGAATAAGGACTATGTCCTTGAGAAAGCTCTCCCCAAAAGGCTTGGGACCAATGCCTCGCATGCAGTATATGATGCTTGGAATAAGCATTATATTGATGTGGTAGATGTGTGTGGTCTGATGTTGGCTACCATGAACTCGGACTTGAAGAGTCAATACGAGAACGTGGAGTCGCCAATAGAGATGATCACCAGTCTGAAACTGATGTTTCAGGAACATGCACGAATTGAGAGATACCAGACGGTTAAATCTCTCATTGGGTGCAAGCTACCAAAGGATGCTCCAGTCAGTCCTCATGTCATTAAAATGATGGGTTACATTGATAACCTGGGAAAACTGGATTTTCCTGTTAGCCTAGAGTTGGCTACAAACATCATTCTGCAGTCACTGCCGTCAAGCTATGATAAGTTTATTAACAGCAATATCAAGAAAGGCTTGACGAAGAAGTTGACTGAACTGCATGGCATGCTCAAGATAGCAGAGCAAAACATCATGAAGGGCAAGAAATTTGAGAAATTTTGTATAGACAAGGGTGGAGGCAAGGCCATTCAGATTTGGAATCGGGATAAGCCTGTGTCATCCTTTAAGCCCAAGTCAGGCCCATCTGATGTTGATAAATGTTGCTACTGTAAAGAGTTTGGGCATTGGAAGAGAAATTGCATTAAATTCTTGGAAGATTCACAAGAGATGGAGAAGATGTATGGGACTTCTTCTTCAGGTATTGTGTTATTACTTCAAGTTCTACGTGAGTATTGGATACTAGTTGTAATACTGATATTTTTGAAATATGCAGGACCTACGCAACAGTAGAACATTGGAGAAAGGACAAGTGGAATTGCACGTCTGGAATGAAGCAATGGTTGCTGCATTAGCCGTATAAATTCTCCACTTGTAGGAGCCTTTCAAGCTTGGTTTTAGAAATTAAGTAATTGCCACCATGTACTTGCTATATGCAAAGATGTCTTTCATTTTCTTGTTAGAATTTGAATGTTTTTCATTCTGATAAAAGACAAGTTTTGTTCTTTAGATCTTAATGAAATATTCTATGGTAGCACCCCGTTTAGAATGAGTTTTATATCTTAAACCAGCGGAAGTTTGAATATAACATAAATACTAAAAGTTTGAGTCTGATGACTCGAACCAGTCCTTCCTTGGCATAGTCGTTTTGGCCATATAAGAGTGAAGCGGATTCAGAAGCTCCATGGTTATGGGCTTTTGGGCTCATTTGATTATAAATCATATGAGACATGAATTCTGCCTGATGGGCCAAATGAATAAGGCTTATTTAGCAGAGCTAAAGAAAAGAGCCAGAGGCTCATTGGGCCTTGCTCATACTGATGTATGTGGTCCGATGAGCATAAGTGCCAGAGGAAATCTTCAATACTTCATTTGCCTTATTGATGACTTCAGTAAGTATGGCTGTGTTCTTTCGATGAGACACAAGTAGGAATCCTTTGAGGAGTTCCAAAAATGAAGTATAGAACCGATTTGACAGAAGTATTGAGATCCTCGATTAGATCGCGGAGGAAAATACTTGAGTCAAGAATTTAGTGATCATCTAAATGAGTGTGAAGTCATATCACAGCTCTTTTCTCCTGAAAAACCTAAATGGTGTTTCGGAGAGAACGAATCGGACCTTATTAGATATGCTCCGATTAATGATGAGTCACAGGAATCTTCCATTATCCTTTTAAAATACGCTCTAAAAGGTCTGTGTTTGCGCAGAAAAAGGGTTTCAATCAGAATCAATTGAAAGACACCACATTGGATGTGGACTGGAAGTTTTTCAAGTATGTTGTTTCTGATCATTTGGGAATGATAGCTGACAAGCTTGAACCCAAATCTGATAAGTTCTACCTCTCTGGTTGTCCTAGGGAAACCGAGGCTTGTTACTTTTATAACCAATCCGAGAACAAAGTTTTGTTGTCCGGAACTGTGTCTTTTGAGAAAGATTATACTTTCCAATAAGAACAGTGGGAGTAAGAGTACACATCGAAGAAATTCGATAAACACAGGAGGCTGCTCAACCTGTAAAGGGAGAGCAGCGATGAGATCTGCAAAGAGCTGTAGGACCTACACCTGTGGAGCCTGAAGTTCGCAGATCCGAATGGATCCGTCACTAACTCGAGAGTGATTTCTCGTAACCAATTGCCGTGATCTTTTGATCATTGAAAAGGGGCGAACCTGCGAAATTCAAGAAGCGATGGTGAGCCCCAACTCCGAATATTGGCTTGGTATGCATGTTAGCTTCACCGATCCATTTCTGGATTGAAGCAAAACATCTTGGAGTTCGAATCCACGTTCTGATAAAACGATCAAAGTTTTGACTTGATCAGGAACGAATAGAAACCGTGCGTTTACTAGTGGGAGCGTAGTTGCATTTCTCACACTGTATGTAGACGACATACTCATTCTCATAAACGACGTTCCGTCGCTCAAGTCTCATGAGACTTGGGTCGGAAGTCATTTTCATCAAAGGACATGGGAGAAGACGCGTGAGTTCTTGGAATAAGGATCCATTGAGATGGATAGGGAAGTCTAATTGGATCGTGTCAAAATCCTTATGTAGATAAGGCTTTGGACAGTTCCAATATGCATGATTCCAAGAGTGGCTTCACACCAAAGGTCTTATGGCAATAATCTTAGCAAGATGAAGTGTCTTGGACACTGGCTGAGCTAGGAACAATCTTAGCAAGATGAAGTGTTTTTGAACACTGGCTGAGCTAGTATGTATGAGTGTGATTCCTTATGCTTTTGCAATAGAATCCATCATGAATGCCATAATTTACACTCATCCAGATGCAGCTTACGCATTACTAGTAGATACCAAGTTGTTCCGGTAAAATTCACTGAACAGTTGCCAGAAATATCCCAAGTGTTTGAGGAACACTAAGGATAGGTTCGTGGTGAACTAAGGAAGTGACGAACCAGTTGAGAGTAGTTAGACGAACAAAGACGATTTCTGGTTCCCACTTGGTTATGTCTTTTGTCCAAATAACGGTACTATCTGTTGGAAGGGATCCAAGCAGAAAACCGTAGAATAGTGCTTTTATCTGAATGGCGGTGTGGTTTGTTGGAATCGTTTCAAGCAAAAACACCGCAGTCTCTCCCACAACCTAAGCACGAGATTTATTCTGTTGTTGTAGGTATTAGATATCTGAAGAGATGATCTTGATTCTAGTGGGAGTTACATTAGTTATGTTGTAATCTTTACATAGACATGCTATGGCAATGTTTGTATAAGTTAAAACTGACATCAACATTATTTGATAATTAAATAATGGTCCCAAAGTATTTTATGTTCATTTTATAGGTCATCAAGTTGATGACTTGATCATGAAACCCTATAAGTGAAAATGACATAAAATTATGTTTGTCCCTAGTCGAGGTTGTTGAAGTGGGACACTAACAACCGCGAGAGACTAGCATGTGAGGTGACTGTTGGACTAAGTTTCATGGAGTCAATGATATGATTATCACAGTCAATCACATAGATATATGTTGGTGAACATATGATCGGACATGACCCGCTAATGAGAACTCCACAGGATAGTTATTTCAGTGTCATGGGAGGTTCTCATTACGGCTATAGAGTATAGTCCTTAGACCTGAGTTCATCATGCTTTCTAGCATATGAATTGGTACGTTTTGACCTTGTCAAACGTCGTTCCGTAACTGGCGGCTATAACGGCATTGCTTAGGCGTATCATGAAGTATGTGTAGAAACAGGGATGGAACAAGATGGGATTTGTCCCTCCCATATAACGGGAGATAAATATCTCAGGGCCCATCGAAGATTTGATACTGAGAAAATGCATGGCCGTGCTCAATCGAGGTGATTGTCAGTCGTTTGTTTTATCAGTATAGATCAGGAGTTCGATGAACATGATGTTGGCTATAATAAGGATGACACAGTCTCTTGCCTTATGCCATATCGAGATATAGAGACGAAGGGATTATAGGAATAGGTGATTCCAGTACAAGTGGGAGATTGTTGGGATTATGTCATGAAATCACATTGTACTTACTTTAACGATAGTTGTACGTCGAGATCAGACATGTTGTATGATACTGGGCGGTTGCAATGCTTTGCTAGAAGCCTCTTGCAGTCTGTAAGTTGTAGACTTACTGCTAGTATTGTATGATCCTATAGGGTCACACACCTAAGCAATCTGGAAGCTTATATATAGGAATGATCATCATGGTGGTGATCAAGATGATGTGTATTGGATACATATCAATATAGAGTAAAGAGAGGTGTGTCGATCGACACAGTTGGTGTATCGATCGACACAGGTCGATTCCGAGACTGATGTTTCGGTTTATGACTTAGACATTTTCGGTTAAATCCGAAAGATGGTTTAGTCATAACATGTCGTGTATATAGGATTATATGGTCTACCTGAACCCTAAGCCATTCACTTTTCTTGATAAGAAAAATAGAAACTCTCTCTAGTCAATTCCCAGATCCGGCACTAGCATCCCGGCTTTCCAGGTTGTGTGCGTGTGGACTACGATAGAGGCGAGGCACCTGAATCGCTCCTGATCTCGTCTTACCATTCATTTCCGCTGCCAGAACAAGGTAAACGCGAGATACATGATTCAATAACATAAATGATAAACCCTTAGATCCTAGGCTCGGAATTCAGACTCAGGGTTGCCTAATCGGATTAGGAAATGATAGGAATTCCATCAATCCGGGCAACTCCACTCTTCGTTTTTAGCTTCTTCTGGTTTTTTAAAGTGTAATAAACTGAGTGTTCTTCCTCTATGTCATGCTTGTCAATTGGGAAAGCACACTCGGCTCCCTTTTTCTTCTTCGTCTTCGCTTTCTGCTATTTCTCCATTTGATATTGTTCACTCCAACTTATGGACCTCTCCGGTTCAAAGTGTTAGCGGAATAAAGTATTATGTTATTTTCTTAGATCAGTTCAGCCATTTTCTTTGGATTTATCCTTTACGTCAAAAGAGCGAAGTGTTTTTAAAATTTATTCACTTCTATAACTTTGTCAAAACCCAATTTCAAAAACCCATCAAAGCTTTACAATGTGATAACGGTGGGGAATACACTAGCCAAGATTTTCAATCTTTTCTCTCATCTCACGGTATTCAGCCTCGTTTTTCCTGCCCGTATACCTCCCAGCAAAACGGTCGTGCTGAACGCACTCTTCGAACTCTAAACAATCTCATACGATCTCTTCTCTTCCATGCTCATATGCCATCAACGTATTGGGTCGAAGCTCTCCACATTGCATGTCACTTGTTCAATATTCTTCCCTCCTCATCCATAAACAATGAAATTCCCTTCTCTCGTCTCTTTAACAAACCAGTCTCCTACGATCATCTTCGCATTTTTGGTTGCCTATGCTATCCAAACCTTTTACCCAACTCCGCTCACAAACTTGCTCCACGTTCTACCAAATGTGTCTTTTTAGGCTACCCTTCCAATCATCGTGGTTACCGTTGCTTGAACCTCAGCACAAACCAGATCATTTTATCTCGTCATGTCATATTGGATGAACAATCTTTTCCATTTCAAGAAAAGCCTACCCTCCGACATCATCTCCCACTCCATCACTTTCAACTTCTTACCCCAATTTTCCCAAGATTCCAACTCCTCCTACTCTGACTCTTCCAGCCCCTGCTCCAGCTCAGCCACCGACACCTCCTACACCACCACCATCTCCACCAGCCCCAGCTGCTCCTCCTCAACCAATCTCTCAGCCACCAACGGCTGTCCCTCCTAATCCTGATCCAGCTCCGTCTCGCTACGTTACGCGCAGCCGTAATGGAATCACCAAAAAGAGAAAAATATTCTCTCTCCATACTGATATAATATCTCCACTTCCGATATCTCATGTTCAAGCCTCCAAAGATCCAAACTGGAACAGTGCAATGAGGACTGAATTTGATGCTCAAATAAAAAGTGGTACATGGAAACTTGTACCACGGCCCTTACATGCTAATGTTGTGCGTTCAATGTGGTTGTTTCGACATAAGTTTGATGCAGGTGGCAAGCTCTCAAGGTACAAGGCAAGGCTCGTAGCGAATGGAAAATCATAACAACTCGGCATAGATTGTGATGAAACATTCAGTCCAGTCGTCAAACCCGCGACGATCCGGACAGTTCTTCACCTCGCCACATCGCGTCAATGGCCAATCCATCAGCTCGACGTCAAAAATGCATTTCTCAATGGAAAATTAGACGAAGTCGTCTACATGCACCAGCCCCCTGGGTTCGTTGATTCCACTAAACCACACCACGTCTGTCTCCTACAAAAATCCTTATATGGATTAAAACAAGCCCCTCGCGCATGGTACCAAAGATTTGCTCAATTCGCGTCTCGCATCAGCTTCAAACAGAGATGAGTGACGCATCCTTATTCATCATGCACCGTGGGACAGACATGGCATATCTGCTCCTATACGTCGATGACATAGGACTCACCGCATCCAGCCAATCGCTCTTACGGTCAATCATAAACTCACTCAATTCTGAATTTGAAATGACTGACCTTGGCAAACTTCACTATTTTCTTGGTATTGCTATTAACAGGGAAAACCAAGGCATGCATTTAACCCAACGAAATTATGCGGCAGATATCCTTCATCGAGCAGGCATGACGAACTGCTATCCAAGCTCAACACCAGTCGATACCTCCTCGAAGCTTCAAGCCGATGTCGGTCAACCTGTAGCTGATCCCACCCTATATCGAAGTCTAGCTGGAGCCCTGCAATACCTCACCTTCACACGCCCAGACATCACATATGCGGTCCAACAGATTTGCCTCTACATGCATGACCCTCGTGAACCATACCTCAATGCACTCAAGCGCATCCTCCGCTACATCAAAGGCACAATCGACCTTGGCATACACATCATACCATCCTCTCTTACCAAGATCACAGCTTACACCGACGCAGATTGGGCAGGCTGTCCCACCACCCGTCGATCAACATCTGGTTTTTGCGTCTTTCTCGGCGACAACATTGTCTCATGGTCATCAAAACGGCAACCAACCGTCTCCCGTTCAAGCGCCGAAACAGAATACCCCGGAGTAGCTAATGCTGTCGCAGAAACAACTTGGCTGAGAAACCTCCTCCTTGAGCTTCGGTGTCCAATCAACTCTGCCACGATCGTCTATTGCGACAACGTCACTGCAGTCTACCTTTCCACCAATCTAGTTCAACATCAGCGCATCAAACATGTTGAAATAGATATCCATTTCGTACGAGAAAGAGTCTCCCTCGGTCATGTCCGTGTGCTCCACGTCCCATCGGCTCACCAATACGCAGACATCTTCACCAAGGGCCTCCGATCATCCCTTTTCACCTCCTTTCGATCCAGCCTGAGCGTTCGCCCACCTCTCGCTCCGACTGCGGGGGAGTGATAGATTAGGAATGTCCATAATTCCCTCTGTAATTTAGGAATCTGTATATTCTCTCATTTATGTATATTGATATCATGTACTCTATATATTGCAATGTTAATACACAGAGAAAGGCACGCTTTGTGCTTCTGACCATTCAACAATTTGTAGCTTCCATAAAGATAATGATAGATTTTACCTATTTATAACACTTCTATCAAGTAGAATAGAACAGTTCCACCAAATATTATAGAACATTTCTGTAAAATAAAATAGAATGGGTATCAGATTTGAAATAGAAAACAATACTTTGAAAGTAAGATTCGAGTTACACTCTCATGGAAAATGTAACTATCATCTTCAACCTCATCAAATTTGAGAAGCAAGACCCATGGGGTCTTCTACAATCAACAATCAAAGCACAAAATGAGAAATGTTCAACAATAAACTATTTATACTTAAGTCTCTAGAAATCTCCCAGTCTCTTTCTTCAACGGAAAAAATTCTAGCTCTTCTCGAGACTCGTTATTTCTCTTTCAAGTTTGACTTCTTAGTCAACGGCAGGTTCCAGCTCAGCTCCTGTCTCTTCCACATCATCCTTTCTCACATTCTTCTTGTTTTTCCTATAATATGCTTGTTGGTATCTATCAATACACTCCTCAACAAAATAAATTTTGCTCTTAAGCTTGAATGAAGGAAACTAATGACAAATTTTTTTGAAAAACATCCAAGAGTTCTCCAGAGAAGATCGTCCCATCCATTTAACCAGTAACTCCAACTCACCCTTCTCATTATCACGTTTCTCCAAAACGTCCCTTGGAACACTGAACACATCCTTCTCACTAATACAAACCGGTGGCAAGTGAAGACATATACTTCCTGATTTCCAAGAGTTTATTTAGCTGAAGTACATGGAATTGTAAGCTGCCTTTCCAATGCGAGCTAAGACTTTATAAGAGCCATATAACTTAGCTTCCAACTTTTAACAGAAACGTCGGGCATCTGATTGCTGATGGTAAGGAGGAAATTTCAAGTACACCATGTCATTGATATCGAATTCAACATCAATGCATTTAGTATATGCCTGATGCTTCATGATTTGTTGAGCACGTTCCAAGCTTTGAGTTATCTGTAACAACATATGATCTCTTTCCTTAAGCGAATGTTCCAACTCAAATTTGGCAATGGAAAGAAGTTCAAAAGGTATAATGGCAGATGGATCACGTCCATAAACGACTTTGAAAGGAGTTGTCTGTAGATATTTGTGGAGTGGGGTGTTATACCACAATTCTTCCCAAGATAAGTTGATATATCATGGTTTTTACCGGTTTTATGCCATGATATATGTGTGTTTTAGAGTCTATTTGTGTTTCTTTAGAGTCTTTTGCAGGTTTTATTAGGTACACGCACGTTTGGAGCTAAAGTGGAGATTATGGAGCTAATTGGAGCATTTTGGAGATTTGACCCGAGAGAAAGAGCTCACTGTCCAGATATGATGACTGCGTCGATTGTTGCACACTTGCAACGGTCGATGCACAGCGCGAATGGGCTAGACTCGGCGGTTTAATGAAGAATACCAATATTGCAGAAGTGCCCAGAAGTTCCAGATATTTACACAGAAGCCCCAAGTCGTGTTTTAGCTATTTAATTAGGTTTTTAACTTCTGTTTTACATACGCTATCATAACTTAGAGTAGAGAGTTTTTAGAGCTTTTGGAGCTGATCTGATCCTGTACTACATTCGTTTTAGAGAAGTTTTCGAACCCCTTTATTTATCTAATCTCTTTTATGATTTCTATTTTCATTGATTATGTTTACATCATCCATGTCTGAGTAGTTCCATAGTTAGGTTTAGGGTTTCTCATAGGGATTTCATGACTTGTTAGATATAATTAATTCAGTTAAGGATTCACATCAATAGATGTTCTTCAAACTAAATTGTGTTTAATGCTAGTTCTAACCTGATCAATTAGAATCTAGATCTTAGGTTGCTAAATACGACATGACAGTGTGGTTTAGAATCTGAACTATTTAGGTTGAGCAATTTAATTACTCGCAAAGGAATTTGGTTTAATTAGATTGTGAACATATCAAACTTGGAATTAAAGCTGGTTTAATCTGTTAGTAATTGCAATGGAATTTGGATTACTACACTTAGACTTATAGAATTCTCGCAAAGGAATTTGGTTAATTCTATATCTGTGTTTTGAGTTCTAGAACTGAGTTTAATTAGATCCTGACTGATTGATTTATCTGCTTGTCTGATCTCCTGAGAACGCCCTAGACTTAGCGCTTTTAGTTTATTGATTTCAAACAACAACCTGATACTTGTTTACTTTCCCGCTTGCTTTTAGATAATAGAATACAATTTGCTTTTTGCTTTCTCCTAGTTTTATTCTCTTTTAGTTCTTAATCCTAACGTTGCCTAGAGTCCTCGTGGATGCGATCCCTAAGTACTACAATTGATATACTGTGAACTTGCAGTTAGAATAGGGTAAAACTCGAGACCTATCAAGTTTTTGGCGCCGTTGCCGGGGACTCTTAGAGTCTTCGATAGCTTCAAACTTAAGGTTTTTACTAGGATTTTTGTTTTTATTTTTGTTTACTGATCTTTTCTCTGTTTTCTTTCTGTCGCAGGTACGACATTCGCCTAGCATCGATCGTTGCACTTCCTGTGTCGATCGTTACTAGGCGATTCTGAGTTGAGTCGATCGTTGCATCTCTTGCATCGATCGTTGCACTGCGATTACAGACGGTTTATGCTGACGCGTGAAACCAGAAGTAATCAAAACTTGAATCTCGTCAATCTCGGACTCGACGAACTTGGACGACTAGAGAGGACTAACAGAAGAGAAAGAAGAGCAAGGATGGTTGTACAAAAAGTGATCATAATGCCTGATGCTCAAGGTACCCTGAGGGACCGAGATAACAATCCGTACAACGCTGCTGGGCATAGGATTGATGCTGAAGGGAATGTAATCCCTGATCCTCTTGAGCAACCACAACAGGAGCAGGACCAAGGCCAAAGACAGGCCCAAGGTAGACAGGAGCAGAGGATGGTTGTCCATGAGAGGACTTTAGCTGACTACAACAGACCGGATGAGTTTCATGCAAACCGGTCAGCTCTAGTACCTCCTGGTTTTGAGAGGAACGATTTTTAGATCAAAACCATCTACTACTCGCTGATGAGACAGAATGCTTTCCATGGCCACCCATCGGAGCAGCCTATGGATCACATCGATCAGTTTTAGGATATAATCACTGGCATGAAGTATGATCAGTTTGCCAGGATTATCTGTTTCTCAAGCTCTTTCCACACAGTCTCGCTGGAGACGTTGCTGCATGGATAAAGCAACTGCCACCTGGGAAGTTTACTACTTGGGATGCCCTGAAGAGTGAGTTTCTGAGACACTTCTACGATGATGCGCGCTCAGATCAGTCCAGACAGGACATTCTGACATTCTCCCAAGGCCCTGTAGAGCCACTAAAAGCTGCCTGGATGCGATTCAAAAAGTACCAGCGTGACTGCCCACACCATGGATTCACTGAGGTCACATTGCTAGGTATCTTCTTCAGAGGCATAGATCTTCCATATCAGTCTGCGCTGGATAACTCCAGCAATGCAAATTTTAACACCAGGACTCCTGCTCAAGCTAAGCAGTTGATTGAGAACTTAGTGAGCAGCAACAGTTGCAAGACTACTGATGAGAAGAGGAATAAATCTGGTGGAAATGTAGAGAATTTGGAGATTGCTGATATAAGATCTAAGCTGGACACAGTGTGTAATCTCCTAGCTGGTAAGAAAGCTGTCCACTTTTCCCAAGATGTTGAGGTAATTCAGACTGAGGAGGACACTCAGGAAAAAGATGCGAATTACATAAGAGGATCTGGTTTCCAAGGAAACAGGTTTGGTAATCAGTCTGGTAACAGGTTTTTCAATGGAGGATAGAAGAGTGCTTTCAACAGCAACCAAAACTCTTCTGGATTTGGACATACTAGTGGTTTTCAGAAACCATTCCAACAGGGAAATCAAAGGACCTATGGATCTACTTCTTACCAAGCACCTCCAGCTACTAGTGCTCATGAGAGTAAGATGGAGGCTATGTTGGAACAGCTGCTGGAAGGACAGAAAAAGATTGATGTGGACTGCAACAAGAAGCTAGATGCTGTTTATGGGGATCTGAATGGGAAGTTTGAGACTCTGAACACTCATGTGAAGAAATTGGACACTCAGGTGAGCCAAATCTCAAACTCCATCAAAGGAAAGGGAGTAGCAGAAACCCACATTAAGGCCTGGTCAGTGTACATTAATGATAGATCAACACAAGGTGAAAATTTTGAGTTGAACACAGCTGTGGTAGAAGAGGGTGAATTCTCGGATTTTGAGGAAAATCTCTCGGGTAGAATCTGTGAAAACTTTGATGCATCAGAATTAGAGCTTAACCGCTTATTCCCTGGAGTGTCTGAGATTACTCAACAGGAGATTTATGCACATGCCATTCAACTATATCCTTCACTGTCTGAAGTGATTAAGCAAGAGATTGAAGAGCTTAAGCAGTTGGAAGAGATTGGTGAGGAGTTGGAAGAAATTCCATCATCTGATGATCCACCTTATCACCCATGTGTGCAGAGGTACCTGAATAAGATGTTACCTTTAGATGAAGAGCTGAAAGATTGGGTGATTGTGGTCCCTCAACATATAAGTGATGTACTGTTAACCAAGGTTCCCAAGAAGCTACCTGATCCTGGGATTTTTGTGCTAAGTTGTTCTATCTTCGAGGATAGTTTTAAGCGCTCTCTTTGTGATTTAGGAGCTGCTGGAAGTCTTATGCCATACTCTGTGGCAGAAAAGCTGGGTATGATGGATTTTAGACCCACTAGGACCTCTCTTGTCCTAGCTGATCAGTCAATAAGGATTCCGGAAGGAGTTCTTGAGGACATCCCGGTGAGGGTTGGAAACTACTTGGTTCCAACAGATTTCTTAGTTCTTAAGTACCAGAGTGAGTAGGATGACGCATTGATACTGGGTAGACCATTCTTGGCTACAGCTGGAGCAGTAATAGATGTGAGACACAGTCTGATAGATCTCCATCTGGGAGATGATCCGCTGCACTTTGAGATGGACAAGCTGCGCAAGCCACTGATAGATGGGCAGACCTGAAGGAATTTCTAGCAGTTCCTAATCCAATTAGACAACCCTGGTCTGAATTCCAAGCCTAGGATCTAAGGTTCATGTAATTGAATCATTGGGATCTCAAGATTACCTGGTGATTAGCAGCGGAAGATTTGCAGATAATCGAGATCTAAAGCGCCTCAAGTGCTGCGCCTCTACTGGTATCCACACGCACACAAACTGAATCGGATCGGGATGCTAGTGCCGTTGAGATCTGATCTCAAAAATGTTCCACGAACGATTCATGTCATAGGGTTTTATAATAACCCTCACGTTTTTTTTTCTTTATGCGGCTCACTGATATTCATGCATTTTCATGCATTTATTCATATGTTAAATTCTTGTTTTAGTCTCATTTTCCTTTCATTCTTCATTCTTTTCTTGTTCTTTGTTGCATTTAGAGTCTAAGTGCATTTAGAGTTAGGATTTGCATAATTTGTTGTTCTTGGGAGTGTTTTCTTATGCTTTGTAGGTTCTTGGAGTTGCTAAGGAGGTTTGGAAGAGTTTGGAGTCCAAATGAGTGATTGCAAGTGAAATGGTGATGAAGGACCAAACTGGTGAGCTTGAAATATGGAGCAAAATGAATCCTTTCCGTGCATATTTAGCTTATGGAGCATCTAATAGAAGTTATAGTAAATTGAGTTAGCTTTCCAATGGAGTTGGTTTCAAGTCGTTTGGAGCCGTAGTCGAGAAGTTATGGCCGTTTTACCAGCTCGCGGTTGAGCTCGCGGTCAAGCCCTAAACCGCGAGCAAGAGATGAAATCGAGCCGGTTGGCCTTGCGGTTTAGCTTGCGGTCTATACTCAAACAGCAACCGGACGAAGCCTCTTTCACCAAAATTACCAAAATGCCATTGCGAGACTCCCTTGTATAAATACTCTTTTATGGGTTTCTAAAACCCTAAGCTACCTAAGCATAGTTTTGTTTTAGGATTTGGATCTTGTAATCTTTGATTTTGAGTTTAATCTAAGTACTTCTTTATATATTCTTAATCTTTTCTATTAATCTCTCTTTAATCTTATTATCTCATACTATCTTTATGGATTTTGTGGGAACAATGAAGATTAGGGAGTAGAGTTTTTGGGTTTTGTGGATGAGGTTGATTTAGGTGGTTTATGTGATGATTAGTGATGTTTAGGATTTATTTATGAATAATCCTTCTCTAATTAGTTGATCTCTATGCTAGGTTGCAAGGAATTGTTGAATCTAGATGTTAGGCTTTTTCATGCCCGAAAGGTGTTCGATGAAATGCTTGAATGAACTTTTTAGAGGATTTTCATATCTTAGCCTAAGAGATTAGTTGTCTAAGGTGATTATTGGTAATGAGAACTTGAAATTAATGCTTGCTTGATTCTTAACCACAAATGATAATTTGATCTTGATTAGGGATTAGTCAAAGGGATTAGTGCCAAGAGATTGGATTAGTCTAATGATTAATGTTCTTAGCCTAAGGATTAGCTTTGCTAAAAGGTGTTTGATGGATATTAATGCATGCTTGTCTTGTAATTTGCAAATGAGAATTGAATGATTGCTTGATTAGCATAGGAGTTATGAACATGAAAATGTGATTAGCTTAATTATGATCATTAGCCTTGTTTAGCAATGTTTGATTGATTGAAGCATCCTTGATTGTCTCTAAACCATCTAGTCTCCGTAGCCTCATCCTAGGACCCTTCTTTTATCTTGTTTAGTGTTTTATTTGCTTTATTTCTTTCTTGTTTGATTAGGATTGTTAGTTAAACCTTCTTTTATCTATTTGGCTTAGCTTAAGTAGTATTTTGCATTCCTAATGTGTTGTTCTTCTTGCCTCCCTGGATTGATACCTTAAGTACTACAATGATAGGAGTAGACTTGAGGAATTGAGCTAGAACCTACAAAAAGTCTATCATCAATTTGGCGCCGTTGCCGGGGAGGTGTAGCAATAGCCATTAGGATTTAGATTCTACTTTAGACTAAGATTTTATTTTGTTTTTGTTTGTGTGGTTACTAACTCTCTTTCAAGTGTTTGTTCTTTTTCCAAGTGCAAATCACAAGGAAGAGAGCATGGCTTCGGAGATAGCTTCAATGTTGAGGACTATGCTAGAAGCTCAAGAAAGAGAGATGGCTTGGGACCCTACAAGTCATCATGGTTTTGAAAGAACATCCACCTATCAAGGTGATCTTCCAAATAAGTACTCTTCTCATGAGTACCAATATGGATATGGTGATGGATACCAATCTTGGAACATGGAGCATGAGCATGAATCAACTCACTCTTCTCAAATCTCTTATGATGAAGAACTTATCAACATGACAAAATTGGCATTGGAAGGACAAGAGAGGTACAATGAGAGCTTAAGGATGATAAACAATGATTTTGCTCATTTGCCTCAAGATGCAAGCATTGTTGAGCCAACACATGAGGAGAATGCTCAAGTCCAAGATGAGTTCTTGAAAGAAGCTTACTCTTTCCAATCATGTGATCAAGAGCTTCTCAACTTGGCAAGGATGGCATTAGAAGGACAAGAGAGGTATAATGAGAGCTTAAGGATGATCAACACTGATTTTGCTCAATTGCCTCAAGATGCAAGCATTGTTGAGCCAACACATGAGGAGAATGCTCAAGTCCAAGATGAGTTCTTGAAAGAAGCTGAAGAGACTATCAAGGAATTTGAAATGCTTCTTGGTTGCACTCTTGGTGATGATCTTGTGATAAGGTATGAAGATGAGGATGATGAAGAGACATTCATGGGTCATTCAACCAATAGCAACAATGAAGGAGTAAGAGATGTTGTGAGAGATGAGGAAGAGCCTTATGAAGATGGATTGGTTGTTGAGTGCAAGGAGATGGAAGAGAGCACACAAGATGAGCTCTCAATCATGGAAGAGGAACCAAAGCAACCTAATCCCAAGCAAGAGCTAATTGGAGGAAATCTTATGGAGAAACAAGATGGTCCCAATAAAGAACCCTTCAAGGAGGATGAAGAATATGGATCTCCAATGGCTCAAACCTTTCACAAGATTATTGGTATAGTCTCTACCACACCATTGAGCTTTCATGATCCAAGGAAGATCCCTTTTGAGGAGATAAGGATGAAAGAGTTTAGGGGGTGGTTCTACGATGAGTATGATCCCGGTGATACAAATTCATGCTACATCCCTAACCAAAAAGAGTGAAGGGATAGTCAAGCTTAGTGACTCAAAACAAGCTCACTTGGGAGGAATTCCCATGTCTATCCTTTTTGGGGAGCTTTGGGGTACATGCAAAGAAGAAGGGAATGAGTTTTGGGTGCAAAGAGACTTCAATGCTAAATCAAAGGATGAGAAGCCTATGCAATGGTCTAAGTTTGGGGGAGCCTTGTGCCACATTCGAAGATGCCTCCACCTCCCATTCCTCCTCTCCATTCCACTCTCCAAGTAACACTCCAACTTTTGTCTTTTTGATTTTGCATTTTTGATTTTTTTTTCTTTGGTCTCTTTTCCTTGCTTCTTTCACACAAGGGACTGTGTGATTTAAGTTTGGGGGAGGAGAATAGTTGCTAATAATGTGTTTTGTGATCTTATTTTATCTTTTGCATCCCTTGAGTCTCATGCATTCATCTAAGGCATAGAAAAAAACCAAAAAATTGAAAATTTTCAAAAAATTTCACAAAAAGAAAGCATATAGTTGAGTCTAGAAGTCATTTAGGATTGTTTTCATTAAAGTTTGAGAGTTAAAGCTTATGTTCTTTATAGAAAATTGTTTGAGCATGTGGTTATTGGATGCATCTTGTGAACTTGAAATTAAGGAAGAACCCTTCTTGGATCTCATGCATTATTGTTCACTTCTTGGTTGAAACATGTTGTGATTTGAATCATTCCCTATCTATTTGAACTCTTAATATTGACTTGAATTATCATGTTGTGCAATGAAAGGTGAACTCATGGATACTTGATACATACTTGGACTATCTTATCCATATCTACCACTCTCTTGTTAGTCCAAGTAGATTTTCCCACCTTGAACCAAACTTTCCTTCAAGCCTAAACACTCTAGTGAGAGATGAGAGGCCTTTTTCTTGAATCAACTAGGCAAAAAGTGTTGAGTTTGGAACGACAAGGATAGGTTTTCATTGTAGAGCTAGCCTTACATCATTGGGCTATGCATAGGATAGGAAAGAAGTTTGGGGGAATTGGGAAGAAAAGAAAAAAGGGAATGAGGAAAAGATTGAGAAAAGAAAGAGGGGATTGGAAAAGAAAAAGAAAAGTTGATAGCTCTAAGTGTTTATGAAAGATAAGTCTCAAGTTTTAAAGAGAGAAAAGAAGCCAAAGTTGGCTCAAGCATCAAAAGAAAAAGAAAGAAAAGAGACTAGTGAAAAGATAAGAAAGAGCTAAGCAAAGAAAAGAAATCCTCTAAGTGTATAAAGAAGAAAGAAGTGATCAAAGTTGGGATAAGAAGGCAAAAATGCCTTAAGGAAAGGGTAGCTTAGGAAGGGAATCTTGGGTTTAGAAGAAGAGTTAAGATCATTATAGGGGTTTGGGTAGAATGAGAATCTATCCTTGTATGCATGAGTTGTTTCTTACTCTTAGCATTTTGCTATAGTTCATTCCTTTCTTGAGAGATCCTTTGTTTTTGAAACCCACACTTCATTTGAGATCACTTTTATCTCAAGACCTTAAACCCTTAGCCAAATGTGTTCATTTGATTTGCACAATCATGATCCACCATTGCTTAATGAATGTTAAAGGGAATGAGGATAGGAATTCATGTGTAGGTTGGGGCTTGAACTTGATGCATGTGTTGATGGGAATGGCTAACTCTTTTGAAGTAGAGTAAACTTGATTGTAGCTCTTAATTGCTTGTATTGACTTTGTTTCCACTTATGCTTAACAATTGATTTTGAAAGCTTTGAACTCTCTCTTTCAAACCTTTCTCCCAATTTGCTTTGATAGTCTTACGCTTGCTTGTGGACAAGCAAGGTTTAAGTTTGGGGGAATTGATATTCATGCATTTTCATGCATTTATTCATATGTTAAATTCTTGTTTTAGTCTCATTTTCCTTTCATTCTTCATTCTTTTCTTGTTCTTTGTTGCATTTAGAGTCTAAGTGCATTTAGAGTTAGGATTTGCATAATTTGTTGTTCTTGGGAGTGTTTTCTTATGCTTTGTAGGTTCTTGGAGTTGCTAAGGAGGTTTGGAAGAGTTTGGAGTCCAAATGAGTGATTGCAAGTGAAATGGTGATGAAGGACCAAACTGGTGAGCTTGAAAGATGCAGCAAAATGAAGCCTTTCCGTGCATATTTAGCTTATGGAGCATCTAATAGAAGTTATAGTAAATTGAGTTAGCTTTCCAATGGAGTTGGTTTCAAGTCGTTTGGAGCCGTAGTCGAGAAGTTATGGCCGTTTTACCAGCTCGCGGTTGAGCTCGCGGTCAAGCCCTAAACCGCGAGCAAGAGATGAAATCGAGCCGGTTGGCCTTGCGGTTTAGCTTGCGGTCTATACTCAAACAGCAACCGGA
This sequence comes from Orychophragmus violaceus, assembly GCA_030180135.1. Classification (NCBI taxonomy): domain Eukaryota; kingdom Viridiplantae; phylum Streptophyta; class Magnoliopsida; order Brassicales; family Brassicaceae; genus Orychophragmus; species Orychophragmus violaceus. The sequence goes on from CM058240.1 coordinate 20,573,901, forward strand.
CGAAGCCTCTTTCACCAAAATTACCAAAATGCCATTGCGAGACTCCCTTGTATAAATACTCTTTTATGGGTTTCTAAAACCCTAAGCTACCTAAGCATAGTTTTGTTTTAGGATTTGGATCTTGTAATCTTTGATTTTGAGTTTAATCTAAGTACTTCTTTATATATTCTTAATCTTTTCTCTTAATCTCTCTTTAATCTTATTATCTCATACTATCTTTATGGATTTTGTGGGAACAATGAAGATTAGGGAGTAGAGTTTTTGGGTTTTGTGGATGAGGTTGATTTAGGTGGTTTATGTGATGATTAGTGATGTTTAGGACTTATTTATGAATAATCCTTCTCTAATTAGTTGATCTCTATGCTAGGTTGCAAGGAATTGTTGAATCTAGATGTTAGGCTTTTTCATGCCCGAAAGGTGTTCGATGAAATGCTTGAATGAACTTTTTAGAGGATTTTCATATCTTAGCCTAAGAGATTAGTTGTCTAAGGTGATTATTGGTAATGAGAACTTGAAATTAATGCTTGCTTGATTCTTAACCACAAATGATAATTTGATCTTGATTAGGGATTAGTCAAAGGGATTAGTGCCAAGAGATTGGATTAGTGTAATGATTAATGTTCTTAGCCTAAGGATTAGCTTTGCTAAAAGGTGTTTGATGGATATTAATGCATGCTTGTCTTGTAATTTGCAAATGAGAATTGAATGATTGCTTGATTAGCATAGGAGTTATGAACATGAAAATGTGATTAGCTTAATTATGATCATTAGCCTTGTTTAGCAATGTTTGATTGATTGAAGCATCCTTGATTGTCTCTAAACCATCTAGTCTCCGTAGCCTCATCCTAGGACCCTTCTTTTATCTTGTTTAGTGTTTTATTTGCTTTATTTCTTTCTTGTTTGATTAGGATTGTTAGTTAAACCTTCTTTTATCTATTTGGCTTAGCTTAAGTAGTATTTTGCATTCCTAATGTGTTGTTCTTCTTGCCTCCCTGGATTGATACCTTAAGTACTACAATGATAGGAGTAGACTTGAGGAATTGAGCTAGAACCTACAAAAAGTCTATCATCACTCACTTGGTTTTTAGGTTTCCTAACCTTCCGCTTATATGTGCTACTCATCACATTAATTAATGTTAATGGACTAAGCCCTAACATTAATTAAGAGATCATATCTCTTTCGTGAAACACATATATATATATATATACATATTATATCTCATATAATATATATATATATATATGACATCTCTTAAAACGTGACTATATATATATATATTATATCTTATATAATATATATATAACATATATATAAAACATTATAAAACTCATTATATCATTGATCCAGTTTGCTTAGGTGTGTGACCCTGTAGGATCATATAACACTAGCAATGAGTTCTAAATTCATTGATCATAAGTGGCTTCTAGCAAAGCATTATGACTGCCTAGTGTCATATGATTGTCTCATCTCGACAATACGACTTTCACTTAGAATAAGTACAATAGATTTCAGGACATTCCCAACAATCTTCCACTTGTACTGGAATCATCTATTCCCATAATCCCTTCGTCACTATATCTTGATCTGGCATAAGGCAAGATCTGTGTCACCCTTATTTGGCCAAGATCATGTTCATCGAACTCCGGTTTATACTGACAAGACAAACGACTGACAATCACCTCGTTTGAGTGTGGCCACACATTTCTCAGTATCAAATCTTCGATGGGCCCTGAGATATTTATCTCCTGTTATATAGGAGGGACAAATCCCATCTTGTTCCATCCCTGTCTCTTCACACGCTTCATGATACGCCCAATCAATGCCTTTATAGTCACCAGTTACGGCTGACGTTTGACAAGGTTAAAGCGGACCAATTCACATGTAAGAAAACATGATGAACTCAGGTCTAAGGACTATACTCTATAGTCGTAATGAAAACTCTCATGATACTTATATAACTATCCCGTAGAGTTCTCATCAGTGGGTCATGTCCGATCCTGTGTTCTCCAACACATATCTATGTGATTGACTTTAATACTCTTATTAATGACTCCATGAAACTTAGTCATCAGTCACCTCACATACTAGTCTCACGCGGTTGTTAATGTCCCACTTTAACAACCTCGACCAGGGACCAATATAATTTATGTCATTTATTATCTATAGGGTTTCATGATCAAGTCACATACTTGATGACCTATAAAATGTCATAAATTACTTTGGGACTATTATTTAATAACCATTATTAAATAATACAGATGTCAGATTTCAATAACATAATCAAATTATGTTTATACGAACATCATATCATAACTAAAACTAATAACAACGACTCCCACTAAAATTAAGATCACATCTTAAGACATCTAATGCCTTTAGCAGTAGCCTGACCCTCATTCGCCCTTGCTCAGCGTGTGTCGAAAGACACTGCGTCTTGCTAAGAGTAATACCAAGAGTCATTTGCACAAAGTTCTTCTTGGAATCCTGCATATTGGACATGTGCAAGGCCTTATCACTATAAGTATCTTGACACAATCCAATTAGCTTATCCAATCTATCTCTATAGATTCTTATTCCAAGAATGTATACGGTTTCTCCCATAATTTTATCGAAAAACAACTTTCGAATCAAGCCTCAACAGAATGAAACAATGGAACTTCATTTCCGAGAATTAGTATGTTATCATCATACAATACTAGAAATGCAACTGCGCTCCCACTAGTCCTCTTGTAAACACACGGTTTCTCTTCGTTCCTGACGAAGTCAAACATTTTGACTGCTTCATCAAAACGAAGATTCCAACTCCGAGATGCTTGCTTCAATCCATAAATGGATCGATGAAGCTTGCATATCTTCCTAGCTTCATTAGGATCAATGAAAACTTCAGGTTGTGTCATGTACACATCCTTTTCCAGAATTCCATTAAGGAAAACTGTTTTCACATCCATCTGCCAGATCTCATAACCATTATGAGTGGCGGTTGCTAGGAGAATCCGAATGAACATAAGCACGGTGTCTGGGATCAGTTTTCTTCACAGTTAACACCATGAATTTACTTGAAACCTTTTGCCACTAACCTAGCTTTGTATATCTGAATATAACTATTTTCGGATTCAGCGGCTTTCAGCCATTTTCGGAGTCAAGGCCCATCATTGCTTCTTCAAAATTCGCAGGCCCGTCACTTTCAATGATCAGTAGATCACGGCAATTGGTTACGAGAAATCAATATTTCTCGGGTTCGTGACGGATCCTTTCGGATCTGCGAGCTTCAGTTTTCTGTAAAAGTCGCGTACACATATCTCATATGTATACTTTTACCACGACCTAATTAACCAAGATTTAAACCGTAGTTAATTAAGTCATAAACCAAAATCAATATTTGGTTTGCGATATGTGTCGATCGATGCAACATTTGTGTCAATCGACACTTCTTCAGAAACTCGCTATTTGAATGTATATCGAATATACATTCACCATGTCCTTTATAAACTCTAGGCACCACAGGTTCACAACTCTTTGTAGATCCAACTGCTGCTCTTCCTCATCAGGTTGAGCAGTCTCCTGTGATTTTTCGAATTTCTTCGAGTTGTACTTTTACTCCCACTGTTCTTCTTGGAAAGAAAGTCTTTCTCAAGAAAACATAGTTCCGAGCAACAAACAATTTGTTCTCGAACTGGTTGTAAAAGTAACATGCCTTGGTTTCGTTAGGACAACCAATGAAGTAGCACTTATCAGATTTGGGTGTGAGCTTATCAGAGATTAAACGTTTTATATAAGTCTCGCAACTCCAAATCTCCATGATGGATAAATCAGAAAAATTTACATTCCACATCTCATGTGGTATCTCTGTAACTGATTTTGATGGAACTCTATTTAAAGTGAACTCAGACATTTCTAGAGCGTATTCTTAGAAGGATAATGGAAGATCTAAGTGACTCATCATTGATCAAACCATATCTAATAAAGTCCGATACAGGAGGAGTGAATTGTGAAACACTTTCACAATCTCTTAGATGATCACTAAATTCTTGACCTAAGTATTCACCTCCATGATCTCATCGCAGAGATTTAATACCTTTGCCAAATTGATTCTGTACTTCATTTTGGAACTCTTTGAACTTTTCAAAGATTCTGACTTATGTCTTATAAATAAGACATAACCGTACCTACTGAAAATATCAGTAAAGGTAATGAAGTACTGAAATTTTCCTCTAGCACTAGTGTTCATCGGCCCATATACATCCGTATGTATAAAGCCCAATAAGCCTCTGGCCCTTTCATTCTTGTTCGTTCGCAACCTGTATCGACCGACGCATCGTTTGTATCGATCGATACTACCTTTGTTGAAAGGAGCCTTCGTCATTTTACCTAATAAACAAGATTCACTTTACTCATTATGATTCATAATCAGATGAGCCCAAAAGCCCATCACTATGGAGCTTCTGAATTTGTTTCTCATTTATGTGGCCCAAAACGACAATGCCAGAGAGAAGCTTGATTCGTATCATTTAACTTGAATCTCTTGGTATTAATGTTATAGTTAGGCACATTCTTGTTCAGAACATAAAGTCCATTCTCTAATGGATTGCTACTATAAAATATATCACTGTAATCAAATGAATAACACTTATTCTTAATTTGAAAACTGATATCCTTCCATATCCAAACAAGGAATAGAAATAATCTTTCTGCTCACAGCAGATACATAGTAGCAATTCTTAAGTTCTAAAATATGCCATAAAGAAAACAAATGAAATACTCCTACGGCTAATGCAGCAACTATTGCTCCATTTCCCACGCATAGATCCACTTGTCCTTTCTCCACAGTCCTACTTTTGCTCAGGCCCTGCACATTTTCACAAAATATGAGTACCACAGCTGGTATCCAATACCCAATAAGTAGGACTATAAGAAGTAACATTTACTTCTATAACATAGTACCTGAAGAAGAAGTCTCATACGTCTTCTTCAGCTTCTCATAATCTTCCAAGAATTTATTGCAGTTTCTTTTCAAATGCCCATAACCATTACAATAACGGCACTTAACATCTTCGAAAGGACTGGTTTTAACCTTAGGAGCATGGCCAGACTCGCTTGGATTCACAATCGAGCTCGTCTTGCCATCACCTTTATTCTTACCAAGTTTCTTAAACTTTTTACCCTTTTGTACCATAAGGACATTTGTGGTGTCTTTCTTGATGTTAGGTTCAGCAGTCTTAAGCATCCCATGCAATTCAGTCAACGTCTTCGTCAAGTTGTTCATGTTATAGTTCATAACAAATTGATCATAGCTTGACGGCAGTGACTGCAGAATGATGTCAGTAGCCAACTCTTGGCTAATGGGACAGTCCAATTTCCCCAGGTTATCAATATAACCCATCATCTTAATGACATGAGGACTAACTGGTTCGCCCTTTGGTAGCTTGCACTCAATCAGAGACCTTACCGTCTGGTATCTCTGAGTTCGTGCCTGCTCCTGAAACATACCTTTCAGGCCAGTGATCATCTCTTTTGGCGAATCCACGTACTCATATTGCTTCTGCAATTCCGAGTTCATGGTAGCCAACATGAGACAACTCACATCCACCGCATCATTAGAATGCTTATCCCAAGCATCCTTATCTGACTGCCTGGCATTGGCTCGGTACTTCTTGGGGAGAACTTTCTCAAGGACATAGTCCTTTTTCTCCTATTTGAGAACAATTCTCAAGTTCCGATACCATTCAAGAAAGTTGGATCCATTTAATTTGTCCTTCTCAAGGACGGATCGCAGGGAGAAATTGTTACGATGGTTTGTGCTAGACATAGCTGAAAAACAAGGGAGGTTTTAGTTATGATGTTCAAGAAATGAGAAGTCTTAACTATTAAGAAAACTCGCATTATATTCAAACAATGTTTCCTCAGATGAATATAATGATCCAAGACCCTTACTTCACTAAACTTGAGTGAGCCACTGGCTATCACCCAAATTTTAGCTATCTAGGTAAGCAACTCTTTGCTAGTTATATCCAATATAACTCTTGGTTGTGGATTGACATCTTATGTCCAATCCACCTGATGTCTCTGAGCCCAAAACGATTTTGATGGCCCAGTCAAGTAAACCAATCTCTTCAGTCATGTAATTGTTGATGTCTTGCACTGCAAGTCCATCAACACGATTACCTCCTGTCTTACTCATGAAATTGTGGACATCTTGCACTGCAAGTCTATCGCACAATTAAATGGGTCTTGACAGTTGACAAGATTGGAAAGACATCAAGCATCACTTGATATTTGGTTGAGGAACGGAACCATTTAAAACGTTCAGTTTTATTATGTTTTAATTCTTCTAATTAAATGATTTGTCTTGGTTTGGTTATGTGGTTTCAGGTTCCATAACCTAAACCATCGAATCTGGTGTCGACCGACACTACTTTAGTGTCGATCGATGTAGATTAACCAAAACCAATCTGCGATAACCGATCAATCCAATTGATCCAGTTTTGAGTACCGGTCAGTGTCGATCGATGCTACATTAGCATCGGTCGATACCAACCCAATCGCAATAAACCATTCTTAGTGTTTAACCATCATTAACCAAGCTCGATAACCGGTCCAATCCAATTGAACCGATTCATCAATCTCGCGAGGTCTGTGTCGACCGACACAACTCTTGCGTCGATCGACACTAGGCGAAACATAAGTTTTATTCGGGTTTTCGCCCTGTGTCGATCGATGCCAGATTGGCATCGATCAACACCATGCAAAAAAACATAAATTTTATTCGGGTTTTCGCCCTGTGTCGATCGATGCCGGATTGGCATCGATCGACACCATGCGAAAAACCCTAAAACGTTTTTCGAACAAAACCCTAAACTAGGTTACTTTGATCAAAACGAGTTTTAGCATGCTTGTATTAATCATACAGAGATCCAGATTCAACCAATCTAATCAACATGCTACAGATTCAATGGAACCCTAAAGCTCTGATACCACTGAAGGAATTTCTAGCAAGTCCTAATCCAATTAGACAACCCTGGTCTGAATTCCAAGCCTAGGATCTAAGGTTCATGTAAGTGAATCATTGGGATCTCAAGATTACCTGGTGATTAGCAGCGGAAGATTTGCAGATAATCGAGATCTAAAGCGCCTCAAGTGCTGCGCCTCTACTGGTATCCACACGCACACAAACTGAATCGGATCGGGATGCTAATGCCGTTGAGATCTGATCTCAAAAATGTTCCACGAACGATTCATGTCATAGAGTTTTATAATAACCCTCACGTTTTTTTTTTCTTTATGCGGCTCACTTGGTTTTTAGGTTTCCTAACCTTCCGCTTATATGTGCTACTCATCACATTAATTAATGTTAATGGACTAAGCCCTAACATTAATTAAGAGATCATATCTCTTTCGTGAAACACATATATATATATATATATATATATACATATTATATCTCATATAATATATATATATATATATATATACATATTATATCTCATATAATATATATATATATATATATATGACATCTCTTAAAACGTGACTATATATATATATATATATTATATCTTATATAATATATATAACATATATATAAAACATTATAAAACCCATTATATCATTGATCCAGTTTGCTTAGGTGTGTGACCCTGTAGGATCATATAACCCTAGCAATGAGTTCTAAATTCATTGATCATAAGTGGCTTCTAGCAAAGCATTATGACTGCCTAGTGTCATATGATTGTCTCATCTCGACAATACGACTTTCACTTAGAATAAGTACAATAGATTTCAGGACATTCCCAACAAGACCTTCACCATTATGGATGGAGATGAAGAGCAGTCAAGTAACACTACGGTTTTGGATCCTGAGGAACAGTTTACTCCTTCTTTTCTTGGACGCGTTCATACCGACAGAGCATATTCTCCGCCTTGGATGAGGAGACTTGCACATAGGCAATCAAAGTCTCTGTCAGGATCTCACGGTGCCTGATTCTTGTTCGTCCGGTCAAGCTATTGACGTTAAAAGAGCGCTGAGTGGGAGGCAACCCACTGTTTCGTTTTTGTTTTTTGATTTTTGGTATTTTTGTAGGATTTTACGTTTGTTTTTGTTTTTGGTGAGTTTTTGTCTGCAGGTCTCGGCTAATTCGCAGTGCGTCGATCGACACACATTGTGTCGATCGTCACAACACGGAAGAAATCGCATTGCAGCGATCGTTGCGGTCCTGAGCAACGATCGACCATACACGAAAAATCGCTTAGCAACGGTCGATGCACCTGTGCAACGATCGATGCCTGAGCGACATAGGTAAAAATCAGACAGAACTCAACACATCCATTAACAATTTTTGTTTTCTTTTTCTCAATCCTTCGCTTGACACTACTGCGGACAGTGTGTCTTAAGTGTGGGGGAGGTGCTACTGACATCTATCTTTCTGTTTTTAGAGTCAGTCCATTTTTCAAAATTTTTGTTTTATTGAGTCAAAACCAGTTTAAGTAAGAAACAATGATTTTTTGAGAAGATTAACAGCACTTGCAGGAACTTAAGTAACCATCGGGATGAAGTTGCAGGATCTATCTATGACTATTAGAAAACCCCATCACAGATCAACCTACTGAGGACACCCACATCACTTCAGGTATCAGAGGATCCTTTTACTGAATTCAACCTTAATACTGACTTAATTTTCTCACCTAAGGGCTTGGTATACCTTGTATCGGATTCCCTTGTTAGTTCTGACACAGCCTGTAAACCTGTCCTATTTAGTTCCCTTCTCCCCTTCCATAAAGTAAAAAAAAAATAATAATAATAAACTGAGGATGAGTTAGTAACTCCGAAGTGGTCATGGGAATAGTAGCAAACACTATTATTTCCTATGCATCCATGGAATGTGTCCAAAGTACACCCCTTAACGGGAAGAGCACTGATAAAACAAATAAAATGATACCTAATGGGGAAAAAACAGAATGCTAAGGAAGGGAAAAGAGAAGAAAGGGACTAGAGAAAGATAGTATGGTGGTCTAGAGCTGATAAGGTAAGGGTCCATGTGCCTTTGATCGATACTCCTTAGGTGAGACCGCACTTAAATACTTGCAGAGGTCAGTAGGGAGAATTTGAATGCGTGAATGTGATTTTGGAGTTTACTTAGGACAGTTGCTAAGTGTGGGGGAAGTATATGTTGGTCTTGATATCCTGTGAATGATTCTTTCAGTGGTTTACTAAGGGGAATCTGAGTGTTGTTGCTTCAAAGACGAAAAGAGTTTCTGAAAGTTTTCAAACCTCTTCACCATGTTTTAGTTCTCTGTTTTGCTTGAGGGCAAGCAAAGGCTAAGTGTGGGGGAGTTGATATATCATAATTTTTACCGGTTTTATGCCATGATATAAGTGTGCTTTAGAGTCTATTTGTGTTTCTTTAGAGTCTTTTGCAGGTTTTATTAGGTACACGCACGTTTGGAGCTAAAGTGGAGATTATGGAGCTAATTGGAGCATTTTGGAGATTTGACCTGAGAGATAGAGCTCACTGTCCAGATATGATGACTGCGTCGATCGTTGCACACTTGCAACGGTGGATGCACAGGGCGAATGGGCCAGACTCGGCGGTTTAATGAAGAATGCCAATATTGCAGAAGTGCCCAGAAGTTCCAGATATTTATACAGAAGCCTCAAGTCGTGTTTTAGCTATTTAATTAGGTTTTTAACTTCTGTTTTACATACGCTATCATAACTTAGAGCAGAGAGTTTTTAGAGCTTTTGGGGCTGATCTGATCCTGTACTACATTCGTTTTGGAGAAGTTTTCGAACCCCTTTATTTATCTAATCTCTTTTATGATTTCTGTTTATTCATTGATTATGTTTACATCAACCATGTCTGAGTAGTTCCATAGTTAGGTTTAGGGTTTCTCATAGGGATTTCATGACTTGTTAGATATAATTAATTCAGTTAAAGAATCACATCAATAAATGTTCTTCAAACTAAATTGTGTTTAATGCTAGTTCTAACCTGATTAATTAGAACAAGATCTTAGGTTGCTAAATACGACACGACAATGTGGTTTAGAATCTGAACTATTTAGGTTGAGCAATTTAATTACTCGCAAAGGAATTTGGTTTAATTAGATTGTGAACATATCAAATTTGGAATTAAAGCTGGTTTAATATGTTAGTAATTGCAAAGGAATTTGGATTACTGCACTTAGACTTAGAGAATTCTCGCAAAGGAATTTGGTTAATTCTATATCTGTGTTTTGATAGAACTGAGTTTAATTAGATCATGACTGATTGATTTATCTGCTTGTCTGATCTCCTAAGAACGCCCTAGACTTAGCGCTTTTAGTTTATTGATTTCAAACAACAACCTGATACTTGTTTACTTTCCCGCTTGCTTTAGATAATAGAATATAATTTGCTTTTTGATTTCTCCTAGTTTTATTCTCTTTTAGTTCTTAATCCTATCGTTGCCTAGAGTTCTCGTGGATTCGATCTCTAAGTACTACAATTGATATACTGTGCACTTGCAGTTAGAATAGGGTAAAACTCGAGACCTATCAATAAGTACCTCTGCCAAGTGTGTGGATAGACAAAAATATATCAACGAAGATAAGTCTCCAAGAATCGGTTCAAAACTTCAGATTGACTGTCGGTTTGGGGGTGATACGATGTACTATGCTTCAAAATGGTACCAGAAAACGGAACAACTCAGACCAAAACGAGCCGATGAAGATACTCTCATGATCAGAAACGATGCTCTTTTGAAATCCAAGTAAATGAATAATTTCTGAAAAAAACTGCTTTGCCACCTCCAATGCAGTAAAAGGATGCTTCAAGGACACTAAATGTGCGAACTTACTCAATCTATCCACCACCATTAAGATAACAGTTACAACATTAAAAGTTGGAAGCCCCTCAATGAAATCTATACTAATATCCTCCCAAATACGTTTTGGAATAGGTAAGGGTTGTAAAAGTCCAACATGAGAAAGATATGAGTGCTTATCTGATAGGTCAAGAATTATCCCTATTCTAACTGCAAGTGCACAGTGATGTAGTTGTAGTACTTAGGGTATCGAATCCACAGGGACTCCGGTCAACGATAGATTATAAAACAGAAGAGATTAAACTAGGTGAAAGCAAATATGATTAGAAACTAATAAAGCAAAGAAGGAAAGTAAATCAGGCGAGTTTGTGAGCAAGGAAGCGAAGCGTTAAGTCTAGGGAGTTCTCTGGAAATCAGGAACACAAGCAATCAATAAATCGGGATCTAATCAGAAACTGTTCTAGAACTCAAAACACAGATATAGAATTAACTAACTCTCGTTGCGAGAATTCTCTAAGTCTAACTGCAGCAATCCAAATCTCTTTGCAATTACTAACAGATTAAACCAGCTTTAATTCCAAGTTTGATATGTTCACAATTAAACTAAACCAAATCTCTTTGCGAGTAATTTAATTGCTCATCTAGGTTCTTTCTAGCTAATTAACCAACTGTCGTTGCATCAATCAACCTAACATCATAAATCTGGATAGCTACTTCAGATTAAGCATTAAGAACAACCCTAGAAGAAGAACTAGCAGATATGTATCCCTACAGATTGATTAAACTATAATTCCATGAAATCCCTAATGAGAATCCCTAAACTTAACAGGTAATCTACTCAGACATGTTCATCGAAACAGAAAACATCTTGAATAGAAAACCAAATATCATAAAACAAAGTAAAGATCTGGGGTTCAAAATCCTCTCTCTTTCGAGAACAGGATCAGCCCCTAACTCTCTCTGAAAATAAAATAAGACTTAAGAAAAGCGTATCTAAAATAAACACCAAAATCCTAAATATATGGGCATAATCTCGGCTGGGGCTTCTGTGTAAATATTGGAACCTTTCTGGGCTTTTCTGCAAATCTTCATAACTTCATTAAACCGCCGCGTTAGGCCCATCTCACTAGTGTGTCGATCGACACCAAAGGTGTGTCGATCGATGCATGATCATCAAATCGGACAGTGAGTTAAACTCTCGGCCAAAATGCTCCAAAACTCCCAAAATACTCCAAAATCTCCACATTAGCTCCAAACCTGATTAAACCTGTAAAAGACTCTAAAAGAACACAAAAGACACTAAAAACACAACTATATCATGGCATAAAACCGGTAAAAACCATGATATATCAACTCCCCCACACTTAGCCTTTGCTTGCCCTCGAGCAAAACAGAGAACTAAAACATGGTGAAGAGGTTTGAAAACTTTCAGAAACTCTTTTCATCCTAGAAGCAACAACACTCAGATTCCCCTTCCACTGAAAGAATCATTCACAGGATATCAAGACCAACATATACTTCCCCCACACTTAGCAACTGTCCTAAGTAAACTCCACAATCACATTCACGCATTCAAATTCTCCCTACTGACCTCTGCAAGTATTTAAGTGCGGTCTCACCTAAGGAGTATCGATCAAAGGCACATGGACTCTTACCTTATCAGCTCTAGACCACCATACTATCTTTCTCGAGTTCCTTTCTTCTCTTTTCCCTTCCTTAGCATTCTGATTTTTCCCCATTGGGTATCATTTTATTTTTTTTATCAGTGCTCTTCCCGTTAAGGGGTGTACTTTGGACACATTCCATGGATGCACAGGATATGAGAGTTTCAGCTACCATTCCCATGACCACTTCGGAGTTACTAACTCATCCTCAGTTTATTATATTTTTTTTAATTTTATGGAAGGGGAGAAGGGAACTAGATAGGACAGGTTTACAGGCTGTGTCAGAACTAACAAGGGAATCCGACACAAAGTATACCAAGCCCTTAGGTGAGAAATCTAAGTCAGTATTAAGGTGAAGTCAGTAAAAGGATCCTCTGATACCTGAAGTGATGTGGGTGTCCTCAGTAAGTTGATCCGTGTCTGGATTTTCTAATAGTCATAGATAAGCTGCAGTTTCATCCCAATGGTTACTTAAGTTCCTGCAAGTGTTGTTAATCTTCTCAAAAAATCATTGTTTCTTACTTAAACAAATTTTGACTCAATAAAACAAAATTTTGAAAAATTTAACTAACTCTAAGAAAACAAAAGAAAGAAGTTAGTAGAACCTCCCCCACACTTAAGACACACTGTCCCCAGTAGTGTCAAGCGAAGGATTGGCAAAAAAAAAAAAAAAAAATTGTTTATGGAATGGTTAAGTTCTCTCAGGTTTTACCTCTGTCGCACTCAGGCATCGATCGTTGCACCAATTTCATCGACCGTTGCTAGGCGATTTTTCGTGTATGATCGATCGTTGCTCAGGACTGCAACGATCGCTTCAGTGCGATTTCTGTCGTGTTGTGACGATCGACACAATGGTGTGTCGATCGACGCACTGCAATTCGTCCGAGACCTGCAAACAAAAACTCACCAAAACCAGAAGCAAGCGTAAAATCCTATAAAAACACTAAAATCAAAATGCAAAAACGAAAACAGTGGGTTGCCTCCCACTCAGCGCTTGTTTAAAGTCATTAGCTTGACTTATTGGAAGGGATCAGACTCATGGGGGTTTCAACAGAGACTTGGAATGTCTAAGTGAATGTCTTTTCATCCACGGTGGTGTGTAAGCAGTAGCAGCATGAGATCGTCCAAGGAACATAGGAAGAGATTCAGGGTGGGAGCGAAACTTGAGAAGTGCAGAGCGTTTTCCTACATTCACATAAATGGAGCCAGGAGGTTTAAACTTAGAGGATTTATGCCTTACCTTTGGTGGAGATCTGATGTTTGGAGTTTTCCGCTTATGAGTGGCTTTGGGTTCTGAAGATGTTAGAGTAGATTTCTGAGGAACCACCATCTCCTTATCCACCACCACCATGCACTGAACTACATCTTTAGACCTTACAGGAGCTTTTGGGAGTGGAATTGGAGGTTTATAGACCCGTTCCTTAACAACTCCCCGAGAAATAAGTGAGGCTGGTTCTTCACGATGTGCAACGACCGATTCGAATGGTGCAACGATCGACGCAGGTATTTCAGCTTGAGTCTCAACTTTAGTCTCGGGTTTCTCAGCCTCCAGGTTTAATTCAACAGTCCTAAACTCAAATTTCTCCTCTTTACTTGGTTCATTATCAGTCTGAACTACCCAAGCCAAAAGATCAATGTCAATCTCCGTTGAGGCTGGTCCGTCGAAGCTCTCAAACTCAGGTGATGCGATCTCAGACTCCTCTCTGCTTTCCACAATTTCCATAGCCTTAACTGCAATATATGGTCCATGATCCATCCTATGGCCAACTTGAATTGGAATGTTGTTGACATGAGCTTCTTGAGCATCCTTCTCCTCGAAAGAGCTTGAAATCTGGTCCACTTTCGCATCCAGCATCCTTATATGAGTGCTCAAGGCTTCGAACTTCTCTTTAAAATTAGTGTACAAGGACTCAATCTTCGAGCAGGAAGACACAGCGGCCTGTTGTTGTTCCTCAAGATACTGCTTCATCATGGCTTCCAATCTGCTCTTATGTGTCGGTGCAGGAGGTTCTTGGTGATATGGATGACCAAAGTCCCTCAATATCGGAGCATAACTAGAACCTTGTCTCTGTTGATTGTCATATGTCTGTCCACAATAATCAGCTCCAGCCATATAATTTTCCTCTGCAAACTCTTCAGCTTCTGCATCAGCTCGGAATTGTCTCTTCCTAAGTAGGACGTCGTGAATGTTATCTATCTTATCTCTCATCTCAGCTATCTGCCCAGCTAATGCATAGTAATCTGTCATGATGGGGTTTCCTTCCCCATCTAGTTTCTGCCCCTTTGCGTTGCATACATGACCCTCTTGGTCTCGTAGAATGCCGTTCTCGCCGCGAATCAGAATCACAGGTTCCATAGAGCGAAACCCGTTATACATCCAAGCTCTCGGTATCTCTGGTTTCGCCTTGTGTCGACCGATGCAAGAAGAGTGTCGATCGATACAGTTGCGAATCAGTGTCGATCGACACACAGGACCGTGTCGATCGATGTAGTGCGATTCCTGCAACACCAAAGAAACAAGAACGTGAGTAAACAAGAAAGAAAAATGCTTAATCTAAATCCTAATACTAAATCTATCGGCAAACTCAAAGAGTCCCCGGCAACGGCGCCAAAAACTTGATAGGTCAAGAATTATCCTTATTCTAACTGCAAGTGCACAGTGATGTAGTTGTAGTACTTAGAGTATCGAATCCACAGGGACTCCGGTCAACGATAGATTATAAAACAGAAGAGATTAAACTAGGTGAAAGCAAATATGATTAGAAACTAATAAAGCAAAGCAGGAAAGTAAATCAGGCGAGTTTATGAGCAAGGAAGCGTTAAGTCTAGGGAGTTCTCTGGAAATCAGAAACACAAGCAATCAATAAATCGGGATCTAATCAGAAACTGTTCTAGAACTCAAAACACATATATAGAATTAACCAACTCTCGTTGCGAGAATTCTCTAAGTCTAACTGCAGCAATCCAAATCTCTTTGCAATTACTAACAGATTAAACCAGCTTTAATTCCAAGTTTGATATGTTCACAATTAAACTAAACCAAATCTCTTTGCGAGTAATTTAATTGCTCATCTAGGTTCTTTCTAGCTAATTAACCAACTGTCGTTGCATCAATCAACCTAACATCATAAATCTGGATAGCTACTTCAGATTAAGCATTAAGAACAAATCTAGAAGAAGAACTAGCATATATGTATCCCTACAGATTGATTAAACTATAATTCCATGAAATCCCTAATGAGAATCCCTAAACTTAACAGGTAATCTACTCAGACATGTTCATCGAAACAGAAAACATCTTGAATAGAAAACCAAATATCATAAAACAAAGTAAAGATATGGGGTTCAAAATTCTCTCTCTTTCGAGAACAGGATCAGCCCCTAACTCTCTCTGAAAATAAAATAAGACTTAAGAAAAGCGTATCTAAAATAAACACCAAAATCCTAAATATATAGGCATAATCTCGGCTGGGGCTTCTGTGTAAATACTGGAACTTTTCTGGGCTTTTCTGCAAATCTTCATAACTTCATTAAACCGCCGCATTCGGCCCATCTCGCTAGTGTGTCGATCGACACCAAAGGTGTGTCGATTGATGCATGATCATCAAATCGGACAGTGAGTTAAACTCTCGGCCAAAATGCTCCAAAACTCCCAAAATACTCCAAAATCTCCACATTACCTCCAAACCTGATTAAACCTGTAAAAGACTCTAAAAGAACACAAAAGACACTAAAAACACAACTATATCATGACATAAAACCGGTAAAACCCATGATATATCATTATCCGTATGACACACCACAATGCATCACATACTCTTGAACTTTTTGTAAATTCCATCCCAATAGAAAGATCTATGAATCCTATTTAACTCTTTTAGTTCACCTGAATCACCCCCAAATTTACTGTCATGTGACTTAGACAATATCAAGGGAAAAACCGAGAGCCTTTGGTAATCACCAATCGCTTCTTAGACCACAACTTCCCAGCAATCACTTGATACTTTTGGAGACTAACGAACCATCAGGGCTGATCATTTTCTGAATGGAAATATCTTCAGAGATATCCTTGTATAGTTATTCCCGCCGAAGAACATAAGGTATTGTTAATGCCAACAATAAGAAAGTGACGGACATACAATGATATAACCCATCAGCTGCTCTGTTTTCACTGCCCGGTTTATAAAATTTATCAAAATAAAAACCTGCCATGAGTTCCCTTTCGTAAGCTTGATTTAGTTGTTACTTGCAGTTAATGCATGACTAAAGAAAGCGATGGTATTCTTGTCTTATATTAAAACTGCTCCCAACCAAAAATCTGATGCATCATTTTCAACGGCAAAGACTTTCTGAAAATTCGTCAAAGCAAGAACTGGTGCATGTACCATTTCCTGTTTCGGTTAATGAAAAGCAACTTGAGCTTTTGTAGATCATGTAGACCATATAAATTGGTCCTTCTTCAACAAATACATCAAGGGCTTAGCGAAAACTCTATAATATAAGACAAAACGTATGTAATAAACCAGTTCCACTAATGTAATTCACATCCTTTTCATCGGAGTCATCTTCAGCTTCAAATGTCTCAAAATCTTGAGCAAGTTGGATCTTCTTCTTCCCAATCAGAAGGTTGTGGACAAAATCATTCTTTTACTTCATTTTTTTGCTATTCGGGTTCCATCTACTTTTCCACATGATCGCTTCCTCTCCAAATCAGCATTCTTGGTGCTATTGCTAACACCAAGTTATCAATCAACTTCTTAGCTTACTTTGGAGACTTTGTATTGAAGTTTCCATTTATAGAAGCATCCAATGCCATTTGATACTACCAGTATACACCTATGAATAAAATGCCCATCAGCTGAATTTCAGAGAAACCATGATGGGGACAATACGTTGGTACATCTGGAAGCGTATCTAAGCAGCCTTTAAAGCCCCTGTAGGACACTGGGTGAACTGTAGAATGTCTTTCCTCAGCTGATCAGATCTAACATCATCATAGAAGTTAAGGAACTTTTTCTTGGTCGCATCTCAAGTAGTAAGAGTACCTGGTGGAATATGTTTCAGCCAATTCACAGCTTCCCCACCAAGAGAGTGTGAGAAAAGATTTTGTTCATGAATTCATAGATCACACCATTATGCTTCATCCATGTAACCAGATCCTCAAATATTTCAATGTGGTCCATAGGATGCTCATGTGGATTACCATGGAACAGATGATGTCCCACAAGCCTCCGCCGAAGTTATTGCTCTGAATAGAAGGAGGTCTGATCGCAGAACGGTTAGCATAGAACTCTTCAGGTCTGTTGTAATCAGCAAGAGACCTCCCAGCTTGTTCATTTCCTTGCAAATGTATAACAAGTGCGCCAGCAACTTGTTCAGGATCTCCAGCTTGATCTGCGCCCGCAACATCAACTGGTAGAACAACCGGTGCTACAATGGGATTTCCATCCCCATCAAGTTTCTGACTCTGATTGTTGTAAGCATTGCTCTCAAGGTCCCTCGGAACACTAGCTTCATCCCAAATCAACACCACATCATTAGGATTCAAAAATTTCAATTGTTTATGTGCTTTCATGTTCGTTCGATCCAGCCTTGCAAGCTCCTTGTTCTAAAGAAACAAAAGTACTTTGTCTGGATTGCTTCTGAGTGCACGAATAGGGATGCACTAGGCACTGTGTCGACCAATGCAGATGAAGCATCGATCGTTGCAATGTCGTGACATGCGTCGATCGATGCCAAAGGAGTGTCGATCGATGTAGATCAGGTTGATCTGAAACACACGCAAGAGAAGAAACAAAAGGAAAAATTAATAAACTAAAGAGAAAAGCCTAGTCTAAACTCTAAACTTTAATCTATCGAAAACTTAAAAGAGTTCATTGAAACGGCGCCAAAACTTGATATACTCAAAAATCTTACGATAGACTGTCAAATGTTAAGTTAAGCTAAGCATAAGCAATCAAAAGTAATTAAATCAAAGCAGAAAATAAATAGCAGACAATTTGATTTCAATACGGAAAGGTTTCATGTCAAGGGAGTTCTCAAGAAATCAAGTCATGCAGATTAATTATCAGTCATGATCTAATTAAGTACCCTTCTATAACTCAAATCACATATGTAAAATAAACCAACTTTCGTTGCGAGAATTTACTAAGGTTAAATCCTAGAAATCCAAATTTCTTTGTAATTCCTAAGGACTAAACTAGCATTAGGTGCATGTTCTATTTTTTCACAAATGATCTAAATCAAGTTTCTTTGTTAATATCTAATTTTCTTAACTTAAATATTTCAGATTTCGAACTACACTTTTGTGTCAATTTAACAACCTAAGATCTAGATTCCAAGTGATCAAGCTATAACTAGCGTTAATTATGAATCCTAACTGATAAACCAATCTATCATTCCATGAAAATCCTAACGAGAATCTCTAAACCTAACTATGAATATACTCTGACATATCAGATGAACAAAAGACATGGATGAAATAAATTGCATTAAAATAGACAAAAGAATAGAAAAAGGGGTTGGAAATCTTCTCTCTAGCCAAAAGTATGAAAAATGAAGAATGAAAATAAAACATAAATCTCTAATAATAAGTGTCAAACATGTTTTGGGTCTTCTCTGTGAATAGTAAAACTCTGGGCCATTCTTGCAATTACTCAAAAGTCTTGTATTTTCGGCAAGCGCTTCCTGAAATCGGACTGCATTGATCGATGCCAAGTGTTGCGTCGGTTGATGCTCTTTTGATATCAAAACATCGGGCAAGAAAGACTGATTTCTGAAGCCGATAATGGTACGATAAACTTCGCCTCTTTTGCACGATTTGTGTCGACCGATGCACATGACCGCATCAGTCGATGCTCAGTTCGATCACTTAGAGTGATTTTTGTTATCACGGCATTAGCTCCAAAGAATGTCCAAAAAGCTCGCATATCTTCCAAAGTACTCGAAGTGTAAATCTATAAAACACCTGAAAAAATTCGAAAGGCACTAAAAAATCATGGTTTAAAATGTAGAAAACCATGATATATCAATTTTATTATGACAGCATGAGATATGCACTATGTACTAGTCTATATTATATGAAATTATTTGTAGATGGTATGTGGTTGAAGTCGAATGTGGTAACTTTGGATTCATAGTACATTTTTTTATTTTAAAAACGTACTAGATTTTGACCCGCGCTTAGAAAGCGCGGGATTATTTTTCTTTACAAAATTTCCTTTTTATTTATTTGTTAATAGTAATTTAGATTTTTAACTATGTAATCTAATTTTAATTATAATTGTTTAACCCGTATTATAAAAAATGAGTTAATAATTTAGTATTTTTTTAAATGAGTTGTATTATTTGGGAGGAGATATAACATAAAGATTAAGAGATTAAAATAGCGATTTTACATTATATGTTTTAATCCATGTTGTATCATAAAATTATGGTTTGGAAATATATATATATAAACAACCATTGTAAAATTTATGTGGTATAAGTTTATTTTTATTGCATTTATCTAAAATATTATTTTATAAAACAACATATATTTATAAAAAATGATTATGTTTTTATATTTAATAATTAAATATTTAAGAAAGTAGAAACAGAATAATCCGTATATATATATATATAATTAGCAAATTTGTTGGGACAACCCGTTAAAAACTGCATTTAAACATAAAGCATAATCTGACACCTCAAATATTTGAATAATATAAATATGGAATAAGTTTAATATTTTTATTAAGTTTAAATATATCAACTGAAATTATTTAATATATATTAAATTCATGCGAAGATTTTTTATATAAAATTTATAATCGAAATTGGTTAATTTATTTTTCAACCCGTTCATTGATTTAAATATTTTGCAATTTGATGGAAGAACCCGCTAAAAGTGCAATCATAAAAACATCAATCGTAATATATATATATATATATATATATATATATATATATATATATATATATATATGTATATTTGAAAAAAAAATAAAGAAGATATTAAAATATATTTTAAATTAAATCATAAATTAGAGAATATTACATTATATATACAAAATAGTTGATGTATAAATTATTTAATTATATTTATCAATTGATTTAATAGTTTACTGATTGTATATGTTTGTTTTAATTTTAATTAATTAGGAAAGTGAGACCCATTATATTTTGGTTGTTTGGCTTAGGGGTGGGCATATTTCCCGAACCCGAAACCCGAACCCGGATCCAACCCGAAAAAACCGGTTCGGAACGGGTTCGGATCCTTTACAATAACCGATTGGAACATAGGTTATAATACTTTGGGTTATGGACCGGTTCAGGTTAAATCCGAAACCCGATTGGATAACCCATATAAACCGAAACCCATATAAACCAAATTTATATACATATCCAGTATTGATAGGAAAAAAAAATACTCTTCGAAGAATAAGGAAACAAGTAAATTCAATCCCAAATATCCTGATTTGGTTACAAAATCTCTTAATTCTTGCTAACTTTTCGAGAGATACGGTAACTAGAGAAGATCTGATTTCAAATCACCCCTAATTCGTGTTCTTATTATAGTGTGCGTCTAAGCTTGTTCATGTTGCTGTTATAATCGTTTCTCATCATCTTTCGCTTATATGAATTAGTGGTCTGAGCTAGTTTTAGGAACTAATTCCAAGAATTAGTTTATAAGTTCCTGTTATATTATACGTGAGCTAGTTTTATGATTTTGCTTAAGATGTTATATTGTACAGTTTTACAAACATTATTTGAACTATTACATTTAATTTGTCTTATTCAACTGTTATTGCTGTTTTGTTTTGCAGAGATGATGAAAAGTATGCTTAAGAGATGTCTGTTTTGAGGGAGGTGGAGATCAATGTCCAGAGATGGATTAGTAGTTCTTTTAGTTTGAAGTCTTTTGATTCATGTTTTTCAATTTGGTGTTATACAAGATGCAGTTTGCGATTTTAGCTTTGGAATTTAGTTGTTGCTTTATGTTATTTGATTGAAGAACTTGGTTTTCAAATAACTTTGTTACACAATACACATTATGCAGAGATATACATTTGTAATAGCAAGATAAGTCTAAGTTAGAATCTCGTTGCTTTGATGTCCATTCAAAATGCTCTGCCGGTGGAGTCAAATTTGGTGCACAGGGGAATTCTTATGTCCTCAAAATGTTGCAGATGCGATGAACCAGAAACAACACTCCATCTACTATTCAAATGCGAGTTTGCAAAGAAGGTCTGGAGAGCCCTACCCTTTAATCAACCTTTCGATCCAGAAAATGCTCTATCGGTCGATCTGGGTATTACAGCAGCGAAAGCTTGCCTCACCCTACCCCCGATAGGTATTGATGCTTCTCTCCTTACTCCTTGGGTGTTATGGACTTTGTGGCTTGCTAGGAACCAGAAGATATTTGAGAATAGAACCTTCTCAGCAGAGGAGACTGCAATCAAAGCTATCCAGAGTGCCCGTGAATGGTCAGAAGCGCAGGATCCAGCAATCCCTTCAACCTTGCATCAGCCATGTCCTCCTGAACCTTCGCCTGAGCTCCCCCCCAACCTTCGACCTACTAAGTGCTTCACGGACGCTGCGTGGTTGGCAAGTACAGGAGCAGCAGGTCTGGGCTGGGTGTTCAATTCGGACTCAGAATCTCCTCTGATCTGCTCCCAACCTGCAGGGAAGGTGGTGTCGGCCTTTGTTGCAGAAGCTCTTGCCATCAGAGCTGCTATTACCAATGCTTTAGAGCTTGGGTTTAGAAGAATCGTAGTCTTCTCGGACTCTCTTCACCTAGTTAACACAATCACCTCCAATTCATCGATTGTGGAAGCTTATGGTATCCTTCAAGATATCCAATCTCTATCCTCCCTTTTTCTCTATTTTCTCTAAGATACGTTAAGAGATCTGAAAATACTCTAGCAGATTTTTCTGCAAAACAGGCCTTGTATGGGCCTGATGTAATGGGTCTTGTCTAATTTGATTTATAAAAGAAGCCGTCACTACAAGAAATATGTACATTGATAACACACAATAAGCGCCATAATAGGTCATAGATAGCGTTTCTATAAACGCTAGGACATGAGGAGCTATCTTAGGGTGATCACATATTATAGCGTTTTTGTCATGCTATGTTATATGGTTCATATAATAGCGTTAATTTCAAATTTGCTATTGTTTGTCATATCCTAGCATTAGTTAAATGCTTTCATTTATTTTGTTGTAGCACATCTATATGTTGTAGTATTTTATGTCACAGCTCATTGTTCATGCTATATTATATGGCTTTGTAACAGTTTTTTTATATTCGATTAAAACCTGCTTTATTGTAAATTGGATTTATATAAAAAATAATATTCAATATATGTTTCAGGTGGTTTCATTAACAAACCAAAATGTACTTGCATCATTAACACAAACATTTCCATAAAGTTTTACACAAACATCACTACAAATTCAGAACTAAATCAAAGAACAAGACTAAAAAATTGAAACTAAATCAAAACCTTGAGCTCTCATAAACTTCTCGCCCATAGAATCCTCACGAAGAGCAGCATTGCATCCTCCATCTCCTTCGTGATGTCATTATCTCTAGGCACCAAGCAGACATAGTATCTCTTTCTCTGCATAAAAAACAAAGAATGAAACAAATCTTAAAAAGAGTACACATAGGATATAACTCTAAAGCAAATAAGCATAATCACAATCAAAAAGGGTGCAACATAAGACACAGCATCTACCGAGTTTGATATGATAGCTACCTTGTTTCCTGGTTTGAGTGTCGGAGAACTTAGTAGACTGGAGGATGGCGAATCTGAGAACCTGTTTTGCTTTTTGTATTAGATTATTTTGTAGCTTATGTTTTCTGGTATTGGAGATAACGAAGCAGAGTTCTTATAAGGACACCAAACTTCTACTTCTTTCTTGTACTGCATAACAAAGTATCAAAACCAAATGTATCAGAATAAATAAACATATTCTGTTATGGCAGGTTCTTATAAGGACACCAAACAAACCTCATCAATTGCTACTGCTTTAATCTTCGATTGCATCAAGCACCATTTCTTGAAATGTACACCTGTAAAATGAATACAAGAGATCATTTTATACACTCTTACATTGCATGTTTTACTCAGACTGCACACAACACACTTTAGGATAAGGTGTAACCCTGAATAGTTTCAAGGATAAACAAATTGCTTACCAACTCTTATATTTATTACAGAGGAAGACTCCTCTTTCGCTTCCAATCGCCATCGACAATGGACCTGATTCAAACAAAGATTAAGAAGCATGCCAAGATGAAATCTGAATGATGGGTTGCAAATAGAATGATGAGCTCAGAAACAAGTTTTACTCATAGATAACGTACCTCAAAGTAAGAACCAAAAGGAACATCATGTGGCAGTTGCACAGTTTCAAAAACCTGCAAGAATGGAATGGGACATCAATTCTTTTTTTTCATTTGTTTGCAGAATCTGTGCATCATTAGCAATTACGATCTTACAGAGGAAAAGGTTTCAGCTGAATCATTCTTACCAGCATTTTATTATTTGGTGATAGAACAACGTTCTGCCATTCCGTCACAGCATCTAATAGTGTCTCCTTCCTTGACTAGAAACTGCATAAAAGAAAGGAAAAAGTAATTAGGCAATAAGAACATTAGAGACAAACCACAGGAACAATAAACAGACACAAAAATGAATGGATAAAGAAGATAAAAATCAAGTTTATGCAAGAAAAACATTAGAAGCGCCAACAACAGAACTATTAGATACATACCGGCACTGGGAAGAAAGGGAAAAGGAGATAATGCAAAGAAAAGCATACTCTTCTTCTTAGGTACCTTCTTCTCAGATTTTGTTTATGGACATAAACACTCAAGTCTTTATTCTGCTTCTTAAGGTTCACTTTTGTCTCCAAATCATCCTCTGGATCTCTCTTTCCTATAAGAAACGAGGCAAACAAAGATAAAATCAACAACCTTTTCAGCTTAATATGTTCAATCTCAACGAATAAGTTTCAAAATTAATACACTTCAGATAGAATAGCTAAACACACTTATTTTCTTCCATGGCCGCATATTCACAAAGAGAAATTAACATATATCTTACAAGTTGATGGGTATGCAAAATCATTAGAGAACAGTTTTCCAACGCCCAAAGCAGCACGAACAATAAAGATATAAAAACTCAATAATCAGACAAAGAATAACTCAAAGCTTTTACCTTTCTTCAAAGGCTTCGAGGCCTTAATGACAACAGGAGCTGCTTCAACCTGAAATTCCAAAACACAAACAAAATTAGTAAAATTCATACACCAACTCATGAATACACCACTCTCCATCTCGAGGCTTTGATTTCATTCAAATCTTTCACTGTGTAGAAGATGAACACAAACACCTGCTTGAGTTCCTGCGAGAAAGCTTTGACATCGCCAAGAACTTTGTGGCATCGTTCCCGCAGCGAAACGCTTTGCCTTCCACGGACAGGATTACACGGTGGAGGAGATCACCACTGAGAATCCGAAGATGTTGCAGACATACGGCGTTACGAGCCACACACTCGTTGCAGAGACGGGGAGCGAGGGTTACGGCCGCCTAAGAAGAAGAGAATAGATCTGGACTTTTTTGGAGATGATATTTAGGGTTAGTCAAGGAAAAGGGGGTGATGCTTTCTGAGCCAAGAGACGAGAGAGAGAGAGGGGTGAAACGAGTGAAAAAAAAATGAAGGGATTAGGTCTTTCAATAGTGAAAATGGAAAAGGGGGGAAATTATTAAGTGTTGCCGCTCATCGGTTTTTTTGACTAATTATTGGCGGACTTAGCGAATTTTATTTCGCAGTAACTAAAATCTAATCTTAGCGTGTTATAAATGCTATTATAGACTAATCAAAAAATCCAATTCATCTATTATAGCAGTTTTGAAATTCGTGCTATCCTAAACTGCTATCAATGTTCAGATTTCTTGTAGTGCGTTGCACAAAAAAAAAGAGATGATGAAAAGTATGCTTAAGAGATGTCTGTTTTGAGGGAGGTGGAGATCAATGTCCAGAGATGGATTAGTAGTTCTTTTAGTTTGAAGTCTTTTGATTCATGTTTTTCAATTTGGTGTTATATAAGATGCAGTTTGCGATTTTAGCTTTGGAATTTAGTTGTTGCTTTATGTTATTTGATTGAAGAACTTGGTTTTCAAATAACTTTGTTACACAATACACATTATGCAGAGATATACATTTGTAATAGCAAGATAAGTCTAAGTTAGAATCTCGTTGCTTTGATGTCCATTGTCCATTTCTAAGGTGAGTTACGGTATATTCTGGTTTGTTCATTGTCCATTGTCCATTTTCCATTGTCCATCAAGGTGAGTACATGTTAGAATATCGTTTGCTTTGCTGTCCATTGTCCATTGTTCATTGTCCACTGTCCATCAAGGTGAGTAGATGTTAGAATCTCGACAAACATCCCATCAACCGTATATTTTACATTTTGAAGTTCAACATTTGGTCGTTGAACATTTATCCATAATAGATAATAGTACGGTTATTATCCGAACCCGTTCAAAACCGATCGGATTATGGGTTTCCAGTAATTAACCCGAACCGACCCGAACCCGGCTAGAACCCAACCCAACCCAACCCGTTTATGCTACATATCCGAATGGGGCTAATGAGCCTAAACCCGAAAACCCGAAAACCCGAATAACCCGAACCGAACCCATTTGGATACCCGAACGCCCACCCCTAGTTTGGCTACATGTTTAATAATTGTCTTGTTTGGAAACATGGATTGTAGAGATAATGTTATATTCCCTAATTATCCTTAATGAAATTTAATTTAATCATTAATATGCAATGACATAAGTTGTAATAAACACATGAACTAAAGATTAGTCTCTAATATACTCTATTTTTTAATACTATTGATTACTTTACATTAAAATAACATAAAATTTTGTTTGCAAAGATTCTTGTACATTTATGGACAGCATCGATTGCATGTTGACCAAGTTTAAATAATTTGACAATTTGAGATATAATCACTACAAATGAATGTCATGATTTTTTATTAAATGTGGATCGAGTTCTTAATTTGGCATACTATCTTCTTCTTTTTAAACTAGAATTTGTTTATTAAATACAAAAAACCCAATAAACAATGACATATAAGGAAGGGGATTATATACGTTACGTTAGATCTATATATATATATACACGTATAACATCTTCGTGAATCACAAAGTGAACATTTTATTCATCCATCCATTCTTTCTCTTCTTCCCACGAACTAAACAAACATGAAGTTCTTCGCTTCTGTTGTAATGTTCTTCCTCCTCTTTAATTATTTCCCAACGGCACAAACTTTGATTCAAGATTCTTGCAAGAAAGCTGCAGCAAAAGACCCCAATCTCAAATACGATTTCTGCGTCCAGTCACTTGAAACGGATCCAAAGAGCAAAACCGCAACTAGTCTAGAAGCATTGGTCTTAGCATCAACGAATAACGCTGCGTCTAAAACGACTAACGTGAAAGGGATTGTTGAGACAATTCTCAAGAACAAGAAACCTTCACCGGGTATTGAGAACGCATTACAGACTTGCGTCCATGCTTTACGATGATGCTAATGATTCCTTAAATGAAGCTTTGACATACGTTAAATCGCACGATTACAGAAGTGCTAATGTGCATCTGAGTGCTGCTTTGGATGCACCGAGCACTTGTGAAGAAGGATTCAAAGAAATGCACCATAGGAATGCTTGGATGATATCGCACAGACATTTAGTAATGTCTTTCCATCGCCTAATACTGCTCCAAAGTCGTACTATGAGACAAAGAAGCTGATGAAATCTCTTGGGTTGCCGTGTCACAAGATTGATGTATGCGAAGAGAACTGTATGCTATTTTGGAAAGGAGAAAATAAGGAGTTGTCACATTGTCGGTTTTGTGGAAAATATTGTTATGAGGCTACAGTGGGTCGGTCGGGGAAAAAGATACCAAATCAACGGATGTTTTATCTGCCACTTGGTGATCGGCTGAAGCGATTGTATCAATCAAAGACGACAGCTTCACAAATGAGATGGCATGCTGAACATGTGTCTCCCGAAGGAGAAATGCATCATCCGTCAGATGGAAAGGCATGGAAGCATTTTCAAGAGGTATATCCTTCATTTGCTTCTGAGAGTCGAAATGTCTATCTAGGTTTATCAACTGATGGATTTAATCCAATTGGTATGAATGGACAATCATATTCTGTTTAGCCCGTCATAGTAACACCATACAATTTACCCCTCGGGATGTGCATGAAAAGGGAATATGTTTTCCTTTCCATATTAGTCCCCGGTCCAAAGCATCCCAAAAAAAGTTTGGATATCTATCTACAACCGCTGATTGAAGAATTAAAAGATCTTTGGAGTGAAGGCGTGCAGGCTTACGATGTCTCACGAAAGGAAACATTCACCATGCGAGCTGCCTTGATGTGGAGAATTAGCGACTTTCCATCATACGGTATGCTATATGGATGGATGACACATGGGAGGTTGGCGTGTCTGTATTGTATGGATGAGACAAAATCGTTTTGGTTGCCAAACGGGAGGAAACATAGCTGGTTTGATTGTCACAGAAGGTTTTTTCCCTTTGAGCATCCTTATAGACGGAATGTAAGAGCTTTCCTAAAAGGCAACAGTCCGTGATGATCGTCCGCCATGGTTAAACGGAGAAGAAATCTTGCATGAAAGGATAGACAACATCACTGGACTGCATAAGACGGTGATTTGCGGAGGCAACGGACATAACAACCCTTCACGAACAATCGAATTGTATGGTGTGCACCACAATTGGGTGAAGAAAAGTATCTTCTGGGAGTTACCGTATTGGGAAAAACTTCTTCTTCGGCACAACCTTGACTTTATGCACATTGAGAAGAATTTCTTCGACAATCTCATCAACACAATCTTAAATGTTCCTGGAAAGAGGAAGGATAGCGTAAAATCAAGGTTGGACCTTCCTTCGTTCAGTAGAAGACCTGACTTAGAAGTTACTCAAGATGGAAAAGTGCCTATTCCTATCTTTAGATTGTCGAAAGAAGGCAAAGGCAAATTCCTAAGCTGGTTGAAGGATGACATCAAATTTCCAGACGGGTATGTATCAAAATTTTCAAATTGTGTTAACATCGAAAGTGGGAAGATTTCAGGTCTAAAAAGTCATGACTGCCATGTCATCATGCAACGACTTCTCCCATTTGCATTCTCAGAACTACTCCCGACCGCCGTTCATACGACTATTTCAGGTAAAATAGCTGATATAATATTTATATAATTTAAAATATATTTACATGTCTATAAGTCCTTGATGTTTTATGCAGATATAGCACTTTTTCCGAGATATATCAAGCAAAGTTCTACGGACCGAAGATGTTGCAATTTTGAAAGAAAATATTGTTGTGAGGTTGTACAATCTGGAAAGAATCTTCCCACCAGCATTCTTCGATGTGATGGAACATTTACCGGTGCATCTTCCAGTTGAAGCTGATTTAGGAGGTCCGGTCCAATACAGGTGGATGTATCCTTTTGAACGATACATGTATCACTTAAAGAAAAAGGTTAAGAACAAAGCACGAATTGGAGGATCGATAGTAGCTCAGTGTGTCATTGAAGAAATTTTCCACGTGGCATCTAATTATATTACTCCTCCAGAAGTTTTAGATCTCACAGAAGATGTCCATGAAATTCGATTCATCTACAACTATCCATATGTTCCTATCATGTTTCAACAAGTGGGACGAATCAGAGGAAGATCAACAACAACTTGGCTAGATGATGAAGATAACAGAGTGCTATAGACTTTTTTACTCCTGAACTGTCAAGCGTTTGAACCATACGAAAGGTTTATTTTTTATTTATAACTTTAAAATTAAACATTTAGTTAAATGTATTTAATCTATTTACTAATCTATATGCAGGATGTATGAAGAAGAGGCGAGGAATGATACGCCAAACATTACTCCAGACGCATTAACGCGACTTAAAGATGCCAATTTTGCAACTTGGTGCAAAAACTACGTAAGAATTAAAACATTTAAGATCGTAAAGTATAAACTTGTGTTATATATATATATATCTTTGTCAATGACTAAATTTGAAATATGTGCAGGTTACTGATGCAAGCAAATTCTATGAATTCCCATTGTGGTTTCTAGAATTTGTGCAAGGGCCAACGCATAAAATCACTTCATGGCCCATGTATTTCTCAAGGGGATATCATTACCAAACGCAGAACCATGGGCAAAATAGGAAGACTATGAATTATGGTGTTGCCGTTCATGGAACTACTGAATTAGAATATTTTGGGTTGATTGATGATATATTCATGATTGAGTATAGTGGTGATGTAGGGTTAAAGGCCATGATTTTCAAATGCCAATGGTTCAACACCACTCGAGGAATACGAAAACAACCTTCTGGTATTGTCGACGTTTGCCCCCAATTGCATTACGATAAGTACGATCCTTTCATATTACCGGAGCAATGCGATCAAGTTTGTTATATCCCTTATCAACGACTAAGGCCAACCAGAGAGGAATGGTGGGCAACAACGAGGGTAATGCCGAGAGGATATACTCAAACTCAGGAAGTGGCCCAAATTGCAGTACAAAATGATTACGTTGATCACGAGATACAAGATACTGCTATACTACGAGTAGAGGCTCATGCGGTTCAAGATGCTTTTGATTACAATCCTACACCGACCACAAATCCCAATGACGAGTATGATTCCGAAAATGATGTGGACGATCAATATAGTGAATATTCTGATTCGGATTCATATTCAGACAAATAATTGTATTTGTGCACTTTTTATTATCTTAATAAAATCTATATGTGTTGTTTGCACAAGAGTTTGAATTTTTTCTCTGTCAAAATATAAATTCATAAAATATAATTTGTAATCAATAACAAATTGGAATCATAAATTTAATTTGCTTAACTTAAATATTTCAGATTCTGAATTACACTTTTGTGTCAATTTAACAACCTAAGATCTAGATTCCAAGTGATCAAGCTAGAACTAGCGTTAATTATGAAACCTAACTGATAAACCAAACTAACATTCCATGAAAATCCTAACGAGAATCCCTAAAACTAACTATGAATCTACTCAAACATATCAGATGAACAAAAGACATGGATCAAACAGATTGCATTAAAATAGGTAAAAGAATAGAAAAAAGGGTTGGGAATTTTCTCCAAAGCAGTATAAGATTCGAATCAGCCCCAAAGCGATAAACTCTCTCTAGCCAAAAGTATGAAAAGTAAAGAATGAAAATAAAACATAAAATCCTAATAATAAGTGCCAAACATGTTTTGGGTCTTCTCTGTGAATAGTAAAACTCTGGGGCATTCTTGCAATTACTCAGAAGTCTTGTAATTTCGACAAGCGCTTCCTGAAATTGGACTGCATTGATCGATGCCAAGTGCTGCGTCTGTTGATGCTCTTTTGATATCAAAACATCGAGCACGAAAGACCAATTTCTGAAGCCGATAATTGCACGGTAAACTTCGCCTCTTTTATACGACTTGTGTCGACCGATGTACAGGACCGTATCAGTCGATGCTCAGTTCGATTACTTAGAGTGATTTATGTCATTACGGCATTAGCTCCAAAGAATGTCCAAAAAATTTCCATATCTTCCAAAGTACTCGAAGTGTAAACATATAAAACACGTGAACAAATTCAAAAGACACTAAAAAAAAACTCGATTATATACATATATCATGGCTTAAAAAGCAGAAAACCATGATATATCAATTGTATTATGACAGCATGAGATATGCACCGTGTACTAGTCTATATGATATGAAATTCTTTGTAGGCGGTATGTGGATGAAATTGAATATGGTAACTTTGGATTCATAGTACATTTTTTGTTTTAAAAACGTATTACTTTACATTAAAATAACATAAAATTTTGTTTGCAAAGATTCTTATACATTTATGGACAACATCGATTGCATATTGACCAAGTTTAACTAATTTGACGATTTCAGATATAATCACTACGAATGAATATGTCATGATTTTTTATTAAATGGGATCGAGTTCTTAATTTGGCATACTATCTTCTTCTTTTTCAACTGGAATTTTTTACCTTTTTACTAAATATAAAAAAACCCAATAAACAATGACATATAAGGAAGGGGATTATATACGTTACGTTAGATCTATATATATATATACACGTATAACATCTTCGTGAATCACAAAGTGAACATTTTATTCATCCATCCATTCTTTCTCTTCTTCCCACGAACTAAACAAACATGAAGTTCTTCGCTTCTGTTGTAATGTTCTTCCTCCTCTTTAATTATTTCGCAACGGCACAAACTTTGATTCAAGATTCTTGCAAGAAAGCTGCAGCAAAAGACCCCAATCTCAAATACGATTTCTGCATCCAGTCACTTGAAACGGATCCACAGAGCAAAACCGCAACTAGTCTAGAAGCATTGGTCTTAGCATCAACCAATAACGCTGCCTCTAAAACGACTAACGTGAAAGGGATTGTTGAGACAATTCTCAAGAACATGAAGCCTTCACCGGGTATTGAGAACGCATTACACACATGCGTCCAGCTTTACGACGATGCTAATGATTCCTTAAATGAAGCTTTGACTTACGTTAAATCGCACGATTACAGAAGCGCTAATGTGCATCTGAGTGCTGCTTTGGATGCACCGAGCACTTGTGAAGATGGATTCAAAGAAAAGCATGAGAGATCTCCTGTTACAAATGAGAACAACGTTTTGTTTCAGAAGATTTTGATTCCTTTAGCTTTTTCAAATATGCTATAATCAAATTACTATGTGTATTATTTAATAATATGGATTACCCATTTATGAAATAAGCTTAAGAACAAAGAGACATTTTTCTTATTGGAAAATTTTGCTATTCTCGAATTACGTACTTTAGATATAGAAACACTGTCAAACTTATCTCTAACATATTAATAGTGTAATCTTCGGTCTCTCTCTTCAGAGGGGGCGATTTCCGGTGAGCTGGACTCGTCGCCGAGTTTGAGCGGTTTCTTTTCTCTTCTCCTCCGCTCTGCAAGTTTTTTCTGATGATTTCCCTCTTCTCGCTTTCATATCCTTCAGAGCGCCTTCGTCTTTTTCTCGCCGTTTCTCGGATTCGGTCTCGCTGGATCTCCGGCGTGTATTTACTAGTTACTTTTGTTTTGGTTTCCGGGTTAGGGTTGGATCTTGTCTTGATTCTGGCCCTCCGACTCCAATAAACTCCGATTGGCTTTCTATGGCTGATGTCTTTTCCGCTTCAACGGACTTCTCCGGGTTTACCCGGCTTCTCTCGCTATGCGAGACTCCTCGATCTCGCTCCCTTTTCTCTCTTTGCGCCGTTTCCCTCCTTGATATCTGGCTGAGATTCACTCGAGTTCCTTTGGATGGTCTGGATTAATATCGCTATCGTACCCTGGCTTTAGAGGACAAGCGCTATGGGGATTCAGTTAGGAGTTTTCTCCTACCGGCGGTGGCGCCTCCAAAGCTCCGGAGGTCTTTCGTGAAGCTTTTGCCTTTGTGTTTCTTTGTTGCAGGTTGGTTCAAACGGCGGTCGGGTTGCGGTGGTCGGCAAACGGACTTAGCTTCTAACGATGACTGGATCGGCGAGCTGCAGCGGCGTTTTCCTCCACACCGGTTTGTGGCTTCCCGGCGGTGCTTCCTTCGTGAGACGCGTGTTATGCTTGGCGGGTTTCTTCTGCAGCTGCCACGTGGCGGTCTCATCTCTTTCTCTACTTACGCGTTTCATTTTCATTGTTTTTGGGCTTTTAGCCCGTTTGTAATATTACCTTGGCCCATGAATGATCAATCGGTTGACAAAAAAAAAATAATATAAAAAGATATAGAAACACTATAAGACGTTATTTTGTTAAAGTATTTAAGATACACTACTTAATGATTGAGTGATCAGTATTAAGGAAGATATATAATATATTGTATCTGACAGTAATCTATACTAACAATGAGAAGTGAGAACTATTTGGGGCTCAAAAGATTAGCCACTGCACCATCCTCAAAACTGTTTTCGGATTGCCACATCAGAATTGTTTATTTTATTGCAAAAAATTAATTTTCGTTGGCTTTCTGTAAATTATATGTGATGAACCATGGGTGAATTGCACCTACTATATCTTTGTTAACTTTTCCTTGCAATCTCATATGTTCTTAAAAGAGTTTGCATTGTTGTATCTTTTTGAGTGATTTGGGCATGTAAAAAGACAAAAATGACCCCAAACAATCAAACTATGTAATCCAATTAAATGTACAATTTAACTTGTGATGGTTGAATCAAAACTAAATGAACTCAACACTGGTTTTAACTGTAATATTTATCTGGTTCGGATTACTAAATGAACTCAACATTAGTTTTCTTCCTGTTTTTGCAACTTTTTGTATTCGATTCAATTCGGCCGCGAATCGTTTAAGGTGAATAGTCGTCGATGAGGATAAGAGAATTGTTGGGCTGAATCAAAGATGGGTGGAATTGTTAGCCATCTCGGGATCAACGACGAAACAAGCAAACTGTTTTTGCTGGAACGAATAATCGATTGGGTGGTCGTTAGTCCGCAAACTCAACAGGTTCCTTTGTGGATCCGGCTTGCAGTTATTAGAATGATGAAGATGATTGAAGAAACCTATTACAATCACGGGATTGCTTATGATGAAGATGATTGAAGATGATTATAGATGATTGAAGATGATTATATATCATGTCAAATTTGTCGAATTAAAGCAGGTGGTTCTCTGGTTTGCTTAATTAAGACAGGTGGTTCTCGAATGTGTCGAATCAAGGCAGGTGGTTCTTCTCGTGTTTGCTTATATCTCATGTCAAATTTGTTTTCTAAGATTTAGAATCCAATTTCAACAATGCATCCGTCTATGTTTTCTCGATTTATTTATAACTATCCACGCTCCTGTACACAATTAATGTATTTTTCACCTTTTAACTATCCATCGTTTTAGGAATATGAACCGTTTCGTCCTAAAATCATCTATAAATATAACGGATGCCAACCTTCTATCTCTAACTAGGGATGAATATAGAAGATAACAATAATTTCGCCCCTTCTCCTCCCACCTTCCTCGATCTTCCTGATGAAATTCGGAGATCGATTTTGGTCAGAAACGCTAGCGAAGTCGTTCGCGAGTACTACGTAACGAAGGCAGTGTGCAAAACCCTCCGAGATGATTCCGACCACGTGGATACCCTGTCCCAGATTGATCTTATAGGAACGAGTCACAACTTTCTTGGTTATCATCGCTTGCAACATGTATGTCTACTTGCCAACAATCCATCAGCGGTCTTTCAAAAAGCCATATCGGATTTTATGGACACAGAAGGAGTTGCCGCAGAAGAGCGAGCTGACGCGCTTGTCCGCCTCAAAAACTGCGATGTTGCTGGAATCAAACCCGCAATGTATTGCTACGAAGTCATCCGGCGATCCATCTGCCCCCACTTGGTTTCTGATATTACGTTCCCTCAACTGTCTCGCACTGCTATTCGGGCCGTTAGGAGGCATGTCAAAGCGTTTCAGGGAGTAAGTTATCCTCACTATACCCCTCAATATATCGTAAAATTTATTAACTTTTTTATATTTTATAACCATTTGTATTCTTAAGTTTAATATCCTTCTTTTTGTTAAACTATATTGATATTATATATTGAGCTAATTTGATTTTCGTATTTTCACTTTTTGATAGTGTGTGATGTAATTTCAACCACCAAAACATTTAATTTTTTAAAACTTTGTTTCCCAAACTATGTGGAATGACCCAGTCTTATATATAATAGGTGGTTCACCATTTATTATTATTTTTTTAATAATTATTTTTAATTGTTGAGTTTATATCTCCATATTATTTTGCATCTTTTTCAGTAATAAAATTCTGTTTTTCCGTTTTTCATATCATCTTTCACTAAACAGTAACCCATAATTATTTCTATGTTTTTATTTTATATGAAATTATACATTTTAAGTGTTTTTTGTGAGATTCATTCATAGTTGAGGTGCATTTGATATAGCTTAAGTATATATTTTAATTTTTGTTATATGAGATTTTCCGTTTTTGGAATTTTGTTTTCTAGTTTGACCTGAATTATAATGATTTTTTTTGTTGACCTAAATAAAGACTTTAAACCATAATTGACATTTAATGCAATTGTATTCTTTAATTTCTATTTATCGCAGATATAATAAATAATTATTATAAACCATCTTTATATTAATTGAGAAGTGCTTTTGGCTTTATATTTATTCTCAAAATTGTTGATTACTAATTTGCCATTAATGAAATTAGGTTTTTTACAATATTATGCTTAGTTTATATTTATATTTATGTTATTCATTATCTTATTTTTAAAAATTAGTTTTAATTTTATTTTATAAATTTACATGCGGACAAAAATAAATATATATTATTTTATTTTAGAGATATGTATCATCCGGATTAAAAAAAAAAGATAAATACAAAAATATTTTTGAATTATGAGTTATTAATGATGATAACTATGATTGTTGTGGATAATACAAATTTCTATAGTAAATTCTTATTAATTTTATGAATTTTAAATTTTGATAAATATAAACGATAAAATACTGTAATAAAAAGTTATAATATTTACAGATATTTTATTACTATATTTTATTTTAAATTTTATTTATGAGTTATAAATAAACTTGGACAAAAAATAAGAAGTAAGATGATAAATATGAAAATATTTTTTTTTATATTGTTTTTAATATAAATAATGAAATATTTTTAATATTTGCCTAAATTTTAAATTTATGTATAAGTGATAATATAATTTAAGAAGAAAATTAAATATTGTTGTTAATACATGTAAATATATAATTATAATTTATTTTGTTGCTATTAATTTTATTTTAGAAAATTATAAAAAAGTTAAGTATAATAATGTTTATATGTATAATTACAAATAGTTTTATATAATTTTTTTATAATAATATTGTTGTTAAATTAAATTGATTAATAAACAAAATTGTATGTTAATAATGTTTGTGTTCGCAATCATACTAGTACAAATTATTTTTAAAATCTTTAATTGTGAGAGTCAGAATTTTTGTTTTTATGTGGACACCTCACTTGTAATTGTATTTTGTCTATGTGAAATCTTTATGTTTTATCATTTAAGGTATGAAGAGGCTCTGTCATAGCGTAGTTGGTAACTAGTGTTATTTCTTTAATCTCGATTATATTTTTCCTACTTTGGATTATAAATTGCCTTTTCTTTTGTCTGTATGTTTAGACCATATGTTTCCTTTCTTGAAGAGTTGCGTAGAATTAGGACACGATACACACGCATAAAAATAGTCAAAGAAAGTTGATTATAACTCCTATTATACCCAGAGTGCCAGTTCTGAAAGAGTAGCTTATGGCTAAACACGACACAAACAGATTTTCTAGTGATCTCTACATATCATTTGTGTTAGCCTTCTTTACAGAATTTACAGCACCATATTTGCTATCCGACTGCATATGGATAGAAATGTTGTCATAAACATAATAGTTCAAACATGTATCAAGAATAATGTTTTTAGGCAAAAGGATTTACTCCCAAGTGAGAGTCGGCAAGTTTAAGATTAGCCTTTCCAGCTTGATCCCCTGAACAATCATACACTGCACACATTGGCAGGATTCACTGTTGGAGATCTGAACATAAAACTATAAAAAATCAATCAAATGGAACATGGCTTTCCTCCAGATATAATAGCACTTTCAACTGGCTCCACTCTATACAGCTGATAGAAGATAAAACAAAGCCATCGACGTGAGTCTAGATTCGAGTGTGAGAGGAAAGCCAATTGTATGAGGAGGAAAACTCTCTCACCTTAACGTTCGGTTTTTGTTCTTTACGATACTTCCCAGCACCTGTTATGGTACCACCGGTATCGATCCCAGAAACAAAGCCATCGAGTTTTCCATCAGTGCCTTTCCATATCTTAGGTCCAGTAGTCTCATAGTTGTTCTGCAATGGATAGTTCAAAGTTCAATAACAGACTGAAACAGATTTCACTAAACCACAACTAAATAATAAGCGTTACCTTTGGGTTGGCAGGGTTCTCAAACTGTTGGAGCATGTAACCTTTGGTTGTTTTGGCCAAAATCTCTTAAGCCTTTGAAATAGCGCCTTTCATGGCCTTAGCGGGTCAGTTAAAAGTTAAAACCAACTCAACTTCAAAAGCTAAGAGAACGATTCTTCTCTCCACATTCATTGAAGCTGGCATTGTAATAATAAGTTTGTATCCCCTGGCGGCCGCCGTGAATGCTAACCCAACTCTCCGGTGTTTCCACTTGTTGGCTCAATCAACACACTCTAAAGAAGAAATTAAGGAAGATCAAATACAATGAACTATAGTGGTTTGAAAGATTCAGATATTGAAACAAACCTCTCCTGATTTTGTCAGACCATATTTTTCTGCATCAGACATCATGCTAAAACCAGTCCTCCACAAAAGTAGAACGTTTTCACAAAAACCGAAACTAAAAAATCGAGAAAACAGAAGAGAGTTGTGGACTAAAAGCAGGAAACTGTCTTTGACGCTCAAGCACGGTTCCATGATCTCGGGCTTAGCAGCAACACGACCAACACATCCTTCAGCCACATTGTTCAGATATACCAATGGAGTGTTCCCAATTTACTGCCGCAACTAAAAGAAAACAAAGTTAAGCATTACATGAACATGGAATGAAACTCATTTTTGTGTGTGTGAATGAACAGTTGAAGAAATAAAGAACTTACTTCGGCCACATCTTCAGAAATTTGAGAGGCCATGAATAAAGATGCACTGCCTAATTGACAGAGAGGATATATATATTTTTTTAACACTGGTTTTATTGATATCTGGTTGGGTACAAATTGCATCAGAGAAGAACTACAATGTATGAAATAGCATCAGAACTATTGATTTTTCTTCACTTTGATAGTGAGACATTCATCTGAGACACAATAGAGAAATTACACACAAAAGTTTTCCGAAACAAGATAAAAGGTTAATGTTTCAGATCCTACACTAGCAGGCGGACTTCCAAGATCTTTTACCACATACGATACTTCTCAAAGATAAAAATAAATCTTCTTCATTAATCGTCTTATTCAACTTTCTCCAGATATAGCTTCTCTGAAGTTTCATTGAAAAAGTTTAAAACGTATATACCACCGGCTGAAGGACAAAAGACAAACAAGGAAAAATGACCGGGCTAACCTACATCCCATCTAGCATGAACCAAAGCCTTCCCGAAGAGGTGAAAGAGTCCTATAAGCAACAAATCGACCAAACCAAACCACAAACCTTCCTGACAGAGAAGATATTAAGACAAACTAATCTAAAACTTGACCAAAATGTAAATCTCTAGATGACTTAACACGAAATCAGTTCAATCAGGAACAATTACCCGATCATGAAAGCGCGCGCGTGCACACACACACACACACACACACATACACACACACACATATATATATAGTTAGTAAAATAGAAACACAAAACCAAAAAAAAATTTCAGTGAGATATAAACCATTTTAGATTCCTCAACTCATGACCATATATAAGTCAACTAAGGAATCATATAAACATACAAAACAATATAATATTACGGGTGAAACATGAGATAAAACAGATCCGTCGCAAAAATCATATAAACATAATGAAGGTCATGATCGATCTTCTCAAAATTACGAAACACATGTTCCACAGAAATTTAGATTTGTTGACAACTCATACTGTAACACCCGTCTCCCGGGAGACGGGGCATTAGGACGCCCGTTGAACCGGATTCGGTCCAACCGGGATGCCAACTCAACTTGTTCCAGGTACCAAGCGCCTCCTTCGTATTCAAAATCACCAATGACGTCGCTCGTTTGTATCGATCCCGCATCCGGACCTGCAAGAAAACAGGGACATAAAAGGAAAAGGAGGCCTGAGTAATTGTTTCAAACACAATCACCCAGTGAGGTCGGCCTTAAGGAGTCCGCGATCCCGCTTACACTACACAGCTACGAATC
Source organism: Orychophragmus violaceus (assembly GCA_030180135.1). Lineage (NCBI taxonomy): Eukaryota > Viridiplantae > Streptophyta > Magnoliopsida > Brassicales > Brassicaceae > Orychophragmus > Orychophragmus violaceus. Next base: position 20,613,433 of record CM058240.1, read on the forward strand.
ACAAGTCCTAAGCTAATAACACCTTGCAAACAGGCCCGAAGGCTTCACCACGCAATCTACATCCACTCGTGCTTTCACACTCATGGACCCCTTCCTTCGACCCGTAGGCCCACACAGTCCTTCTCTATCCTTCTTTATCCTTCTTGGGGGCTCGTCAAACCCCCGAAGCCTTCTCAAGGGACACATACCCCGGCAATGTATACGCCCCTGCCACACAACACCCTTTCGGGGGCCCTACCACAGTTCTATCAAACATATCCATCACACACAATCAACATTTCCAGGCTTAGCGATAACCTAGCAATTCTACGTTCTTTCAAACAATCACATTACACGTGTATAACTATCCCTAAACTACCTAGGAAAGGCACTATTAACAGAGGACTCTCGTCCGAAATTGGAATATAGTAAGGGAGATAAACGACATTTTTCCTCACCTTAGCCAAAGAAGAGGGCAAAACGGTAATTTAGCAACCCCATTGGCCCAAACGGACATCGGTTCTGAAAAGAGGACGAAAAATCAAGTGAGATAGGCTTTTGATTCGCTTAAATCGGGCTTAGGATGAGATAGATATGATCGATTGAAAATATCCAACTCAAACCAGCTTAACCGACCTAAACCGAAAATTGAAATTGAATTAAAATCAAAATTGGGAAACCAGACCGAACCGAATTAAACCGAACCAGAATTGGATTGAACCGGATTGAAACGGGACAACCGGACCGGTCAACGACCCGACCCGGTCAACGGTCAACGGTCCGAGTTGACTCGATCGCCTGCCGAGTTGACTCGGCGGCGGATCCGGTGATCGGCGGTGGCAGAGCTCCTGCGGCGGACGGCGGCGACGGCGGCGACTCCCGGCGGACGGCGGCGGCGCGTGGCGGACGACGGCGGCGCGTGGCGAAACCAGCGGATCTTCTTTGGGCGAGTGCGGGCGCGTTCGAGCAGCTACGGGGGTAAGGTTGGTGGCTACGGCTTCGTCTCGACGAGAGAAACGCGATGGTGGTCTCGTATTTCCCAGATTCCTCGCGGTCAGATAGATACGAGGCTTTTAGATCTCGGGTTAAAGGAAATCAGATCTGAAAAAGGGCTTACCGGATCTCTTTAGGCTCTACACGATGGAGGAGCATCAGATCTACCTTCTGGAGGCTGTGGCTGCGACGGGAAAGGAGCAGAGCTTCGCCGAGAATCTCCTTTTCTGATTTCTCCTTTGGGTGGCTACTCCTTAAATAGGGGAATGGGGAGGGGAACCCTAGGGTTTTAGGAATACTAATGGGCTTGGGCTGGGCTTTTCTTCTTTTTAATCAAAAATTTTAAATGAGCCAGTATGGGTATGTTACGATTCTCCCCCCCTTTAAAAAGAATTCGCCCCGAATTCCGCGGCGGGAGTTCTCCACTTCAACTCTTTACCAACCACACTACGCAGACTTCGCTGACCAAAACTGACTTGATGGCTTACTTGTTTGAAAAGAACTTGGCCTTGAATCCTGAAGACTGCTTCTCCCCCCCCCCCCCCCCCTTATTTCCAACCACGCTCTGAAGTGTATTTCGTCTTGGTTCCGATCCAACAATAGCTTCCAGAATGCAATACAAACGCCACATGCTACCGCCCATGTCCATTAAGGTCATTCTCCAACGTTTAGAAACAACACTCATCCCTCGAGTGGTTCTAAGTCTTGGATTCGATGCTCCGCTTCCAATCTCATTCTCCTCAACGGTTTCCATTACCGTGCGATAGTGCATCATCCACTTCCAAATGGATTCTCTTCTACGGTTTTCCATTGCCGTGCACTATTGTGTTGACTGTCGCACAAACCATCATCCTGGCTTTTCCTTGGTGAACGATGAGGATAACCATGTCCATTATAGCTACCTGACTGACGGGGAACGTGTTGGAACTTCGAGCCAATTCTACCGGATTCGGATTTGCTGTCAGGTTCCAGATAGCCTAGGATCTCAGGGTCTAGTTAATTGAATCAAGGATCTGATCTCTGTTTACCAGGAGATTGGCAGCGGAAGATGGTCAGATAAACGAGATCTGTGTAGCGCCTCAGATGCTGCGCCTCTACCTCAGTCCACACGCACACAAGCTGGAATCCGCCGGGATGCTAGTACCGGGGCTCGGATCTCCTGGGAACTGAGTTCTTCGAGGTTTCTCTGAGAAAACACTGTCACAGGCAGCGCATTCAATCCCTTAGGTCGAAATTACATAAGATCACTTATATATGTCAACCTTGACATAAACCGAAACATCAGTCTCGGTTTCGGCCTTGTGTCGACCGACACACTTAGTGGTGTCGATCGACACATGTCTTGTGTCGACCGATGCACCCAATGGTGTCGATCGACACACCTCATTAAAACTCATATTCGATGTGTATCCACTACACATCGACCAGACCATATGCCAATGATCTATCCCATACGAACTATGTCCAACTTGCTTAGGTGTGTGACCCTGTAGGTTCACACGATACTGGAAATGAGTTACAACTCATTTGTCATAAGCGGTTTCTAGCAAAACATTATGACTACCCAATATCATATGAATTGTCCGATCTCGACAATACAACTATCTCTAGAATGAGTACAATGTGATTTCAGGACATAATCCCAACAATCTCCCACTTGTACTGGAATCACCTATTCCTATAATCCCTTCGTCGCTATATCTCGATATGGCATAAGGCAAGAGACTGTGTCATCCTTATTATAGCCAACATCATGTTCATCGAACTCCTGATCTACACTGATAAAACAAACGACTGACAATCACCTCGTTTGAGCACGGGCATGCATTTTCTCAGTATCAAATCTTCGATGGGCCCTGAGATATTTATCTCCTGTTCTAGGAGGGACAAATCCCATCTTGTTCCATCCCTGTTTCTACACATACTTCATGATACGCCTAAGCAATGCCGTTATAGCCGCCAGTTACGGAACGACGTTTGACAAGGTCAAAATGCACCAATTCATATGCTAGAAAGCATGATGAACTCAGGTCTAAGGACTATACTCTATAGTCGTAATGAGAAGCTCCCATGACACTGATATAACTATCATGTGGAGTTCTCATTAAGCGGGTCATGTCCGATCATATGTTCACCAACATATATCTATGTGACTGACTGTGATAATCATATCATTGACTCCATGAAACTGAGTCCAGCAGTCACCTCACATACTAGTCTCGCGCGGTTATTGGTGCCCCACTTCAATAACCTCGACTAGGGACAATCATAATTTATGTCATCTTTTACTTATAGGGTTTCATGATCAAGTCCTCAACTTGATGACCTATATGATGACCATAAAGTACTTTGGGACTATTACTTAATTATCCAATAATTAAATAATACCGATGTCAGTTTGACTTACATAAACACTACCATAGCATGTTTATGTAAAGATTACAACATAACTAGAATTACTCCCACTAGAATCAAGATCATCTCTTCATATATCTTATACCTACAGCAACATAATAAATTTCGTGCTTAGGTTGTGGGAGAGACTGCGGCGTCATTGCTTGAAACAATTCCAACAAACCACACCGCCATTCAGATAAAAGCATTATTCTACGGTCCACTGCTTGGAGCCTTTCCAACAGATAGCACCGCCATTCAGACAAAGAGACATAACCAGGTGGGAACCGGGAATCGTCTTTGTCCGTCTAACTACTTTCAACTGGTTCGTCACTTTACCAGTTCACCACGAACCTATCCTTAGTGTTCCTCAAACACTTGGGATATTTATGGTAACTGTTCAGTGACCATTACCGGAACACATTGGAATTTTCTAGTCATGCTTTATGCGTAAGCTGCATCTTGACGAGCGCAAACATGGCATTTATGGTGGATTCTATTGCAGCAGCATTAACAATCACACTCATTAATAATAGCTCAGCGAGTGTCCAAAACACTTCATCTTGATAAGATTATTGCCATAAGACCTTTGGTATGAAGACATTCTTGGAATCATGCATATTGGAACTGTCCAATACCTTATCAACATAAGGATTTTGACACGATCCAATTAGCCTTTCTGATCCATTCCAATGGATCCTTATTCCAAGAACTTTCACTGCCTTCTCCCATGTCTTTCGTTAAACTTGACTTCCGACCCAAATCTTGACAAGACTTTAGCGTCGGAACGTCGTTTATGAGATTTAAGTATGTTATCTACATACAGTGTGAGAATTGCCATTACGCTCCCACTAGTCTTCTTGTAAACGCATGGTTTCATTTATTTCTGATCAAGTTAAAACTTTTGACCACATTATCAGAATATTGATTCCAACTCCAAGATGTTTGCTTTAATCCAGAAATGGATCGGTGAAGCTAACATGCATACCCAGCCAATTTTCGGAGTTGGGGCTCACCATCGCTTCTTTGAATTTCGCATGCTCGTCACTTTTCAATGATCAATAGATCATGACAATTGGTTACGAGAAATCACTCTCGAGTTAGTGACGGATCCTTTTGGATCTGCGAATTTCAGGCTCCACAGGTGCAGATCCTACAACACTTTGTAGATCTCACCGCTGCTTTCCCTCAACAGGTTGAGCAGCCTCCTGTGTTTATCGAATTTCTTCGATGTGTACTTTTACTCCCACTATTCCTTTTGAAAGTACGATCTTTCTCAAAAGACACAGTTCCGAACAACAATACTTTATCCTCGGATTGGTTGCAAAAGTAGCAAGCCTTGGTTTCCTTAGGACAACCAGCGAGGTAGAACTTATCAGATATGGGTTCAAGTTTGTTTGTTGACTACTGTCTTACACAAACCTTGCAATCCCAATTAATCAGAAAAACAAATTTGGAAATCACCTATTCGACATCCAATGTGGTGTTTTTCACTGATTCTGATAGAAACTTATTTAGCGTAAACATAGACATTTTAGAACGTATTCTTAAATGATTATGGAAGATTCTTGTGACTCATCATTAATCGGAGCATATATATTAAGATCCGATTCATTATGTCAGATGATCACCCAATTCTTGACTTAAGTATTTTCCTCCGCGATTCAATCGAGTATCTCAATAACTCTGTCAAATTGGTTCTACACTTCATCTTGGAACTCCTCAAGGGATTTCTGCTCGTGTCTCATCAAATGAACACAGTCATACTTATTGATGTCATCAATAAGGTAATGAAGTACAGAATATTTCCTTTGGCACTAATGCTCATCGGGCCGCATACATCAGTATGTGTAAGTCCCACTAAGCCTCTGGCCCGTTTCTTTTAGCTCTGCTAAAAGGGCCTTAATCATTTGGTCCAGTGAACAGAATTCATATCTCAAATGATTTATAATCGAATAAGTCCAAAACTATGGAACTTTTGAATCTTCTTCACTCTGTATTGTCAAACGACTATGCTAAAGAAAAGTCGAGTTCGAGTCATCAGACTTAAACCTTTAGTATTTGTGTTATATTCAAAATTTCGCTGGTTTAAGATATAAAACCCATTCCAAACGGGGTGCTACCATATGATATTTCACTGAGATCTAAAGAGCAAAACTTGTCTTTTATCAAAATGAAAAACATCCAAATTCTTTACAAGAAAATGAAAGACATTTCTGCACAAGGCAAATACATAGTAGCAATTACTTAATTTCTAAAACCAAGTGTGAAAGGCTCCTACAAGTGGAGAATCTCTACGGCTCATGCAGCAACCATTGCTTCATACCAGACTCGCAGTTCCACTTGTCCTTTCTTCAACGTTCTACTGTCGTCCAGGTCCTGCATATTTCCAAAATATCAGTACCACAACTAGTATCCAATACTAACGTAGAACTTGAATTAATAACACAATACCTGAAGAAGAAGTACCATACATCTCCTCCATCTCTTGTGAATCTTCCAAGAATTTAATGCAATCTCTCTTCCAATGCCCTGACTCATCACAGTAGAAGCATTTTCTAACACCAGATGGGCCCAACTTGGGCTTATAAGATGACACAGGCTTATCCTGATTCCAAATCTGGACGGCCCTGCCTCTACCCTTGCCTACACAAGATTTCTCAAATCTTTTACCCTTTATGATGTCTTGTTCTGCTGTTTTGAGCATGCCATGCAGCTGAGTCAACGTCTTCGTCAAGCCTTTCTTGATATAGTTCTTAATGAACTTATCATAGCTTGACGGCAGTGACTGCAGAATGATGTCAGTGGCCAACTCTAAGCTGACAGGACATTCCAGTCTCCCCAGGTTATCAATGTAACCCATCAGTTTAATGACATGAGGACTTACTGGAGCATCTTCTGGTAGCTTGCACTCAGTTAGAGACTTCACCAATTGGAATCTCTCAACTCGTGCCAGATCCTGAAACTTCAGTTTCAGGCTGGTGATCATCTCTATTGGCGATTTCATGTTCTCGTATTGACTCTTCAAGTCCGAGTTCATGGTAGCCAACATCAGATCACGCACATCTACCACATCAATATAATGCTTATTCCAAGCATTATATGCTGCATGCGAGCGATTGGTCCCAAGCCTTTCTGGAAGAGCCTTTTCAAGGACATAGTCCTTGCTCTCCTGCTTGAGAATGAATCTCATATTCCGATACCAATCCAGGAAGTTGGATCCATTTAACTTGTCCTTCTCAAGGACGGATCGCAACGAGAAAGTAGTCATAGACATAAGCTGAAATCCAAGAAAAAAACAAAGATTTAGTTATGTATATGATGAGAAATCTTATCTAATAAGAAAACTCGCTTTATATTCAAACAATGTTTCCTCTATGAATATAATGATCCAAAATCCATACTTCACCAAAATCTGAGTGGGCGACTCGCCATTACCTAAACTTTAGTTATCTAGGTAAGCAAATCATTGCTAATTGTACCCAATACAACTCTTGGTTGTGGATGAGACAAACTATGTCTAATCCACTCTGATGTCTCTGGGCCCAGAAATTCCGATAGCCCAGTCAAGTAAACCAATCTCTTTAGTCTTGTGATCGTTGACAGTTGCACTGCAAGTCTGTCAATGACCACCTACCTTACTCATGTTGCAGTGGATACCAAGGACTCCAAGACTATCCAACAAACGAAACGAGTCTTGGCAGTAGACAAGATTTGGGCAAGACATCAAGGTTACTTGATATTTAGTTGAGGAAACTAAACTCTGAAAAGGTTAGCATATCAATCTCTTAGGTCATGTAATTGTTGATGTTAATGCACTGCAAGTCCATCAACATTATTACCTGCCTTACTCATGTAATTGTGGACACCAAGCTCTTGGCTAGACATCACACAATGAAATGAGTCTTGACAGTTGACCATATTGAAGCTAAGCCTTTTTCAAGGTTTTGGTCGAGTTTGATTTCTGCAAATTCAAGGTTCAATAACCAGAAATCTGAGCACTGTATCAATCGACGCAGACTGTGTCTGTCGATCGACACCACCAAACAAAACCGGACTTCAATAACCAGTTAATTCAATTAACTCGGTTCATCGAACCAGTCATGTCGATCGACACAACCCATGTGTGACGGTCGACATAAACTTAAACCGAAGATAGTTTTGATAACAAGTCCAATTCAATTGAACCGACTTATCTGATCAAACTGATCTTAACCAATCGGTTTATACTAATTGGGATAATCAGTTCAATCCAATTAAACCAATTCATCCAATCTAAACGGTTTAAACCAGTTTCAACTGATTGCGATAACCGGTCCAATTCAATTGAACCGTATTATCCAATCAAACTGATTTAACCCATCAGTTCATGCTAATTGAGATAAATAGTTCAATCCAATTGAACTAATTCATCCAATTTAAACCGATCTATTCGGACTTAACCAAGCATGTTAACCAGTTCAATCCAATTGAACCGATTAATCATTCGCTGGGTCTGTGTCGACCGACACTAACCTGTGTCGATCGACACTCGACCGAATCTGTTCTGTGTCGACCGACACTCAACCTGTGTCGATCGACACAGTAGGCTTTCGGTTTTTCTTCGCGAAAAACCCTAGCCGCCGACTCTGTCGAATTCGCCACTCTGTGTCGACCGACACACCTAGTGTGTCGATCGACACTGTGCGAAATCACAAATTCGATTTTTGATCATAATCGATCTCACCTGTTCTAACCAAACAACCTAGTTTGCGAATCTAAATCATCAAATTCATTTAGACAGGTTGATTCAATGATAAAACCCTAAGGCTCTGATACCACTGTTGGAACTTCGAGCCAATTCTACCGGATTCGGAATTGCTGTCAGGTTCCAGATAGCCTAGGATCTCAGGGTCTAGTTAATTGAATCAAGGATCTGATCTCTGTTTACCTGGAGATTGGCAGCGGAAGATGGTCAGATAAACGAGATCTGTGTAGCGCCTCAGATGCTGCGCCTCTACCTCAGTCCACACGCACACAAGCTGGAATCCGCCGGGATGCTAGTACCGGGGCTCGGATCTCCTGGGAACTGAGTTCTTCGAGGTTTCTGTGTTTTCTCTCTGAGAAAACACTGTCACAGGCGGCGCATTCAATCCCTTAGGTCGAAATTACGTAAGATCACTTATATATGTCGACCTTGACATAAACCAAAACATCAGTCTCGGTTTCGGCCTTGTGTCGACCGACACACTTAGTGGTGTCGATCGACACCTGTCTTGTGTCGACCGATGCACCCAATGGTGTCGATCGACACACCTCATTAAAACTCATATTCGATGTGTATCCAATACATATCGACCAGACCATATGCCAATGATCTATCCCATACGAACTATGTCCAACTTGCTTAGGTGTGTGACCCTGTAGGTTCACACGATACTGGAAATGAGTTACAAATCATTTGTCATAAGCGGTTTCTAGCAAAACATTATGACTACCCAGTATCATATGAATTGTCCGATCTCGACAATACAAATATCTCTAGAGTGAGTACAATGTGATTTCAGGACATAATCCCAACAGAACGACCCATCACGCTTCCGCTGCGCACTCTGATATCGAAACTGATCCCAATCTGAATTCCAGCTCAAGGTTTCCTACCTTGTGATCCATGTGTAATTCTTTCCAAATTCCATCCTTTGGGTTTCCTTCCCCATTAGACTTGCGCTCCTTTGCTATTCCTTGCAGCTTCTTGCCAATCCTCCATAGTGTTTTCCTAACACTTTTCCGTGGTATTTCCATTTCCAATAACCAGCTTTGTCCACTTGATCTTGCAATTTCAGAAGTCCGGCTTACCAGGCAATTCCAAGTGCCACAACGCCACTTCCCAAAACGCTTCTGCGATCTTCTTTCCATCTTGAGGAACTCCATTAGCTGCCAGTACTCCACAAGAACTCCAGGGTAGACCGTTTCCTTTCCGTTCTTACCGTTGAATCTTGAGCCTATCGTACCACGAAGATCTTCTCTAGCCTTCCGCTTGGTCAATCTTCAACGAGCCCCATAACTCATTGAAGTTGATGTCACAAACCGATTCCAAGATTCCATACTTAGAATAGGTTTGGATAGCCTCCTGCTGCTCCTTGTGATCCAAGCAACTCAAAGAACTCTTGACGCTTAATCCAGTCGGAACACCGCCAATTCCAAATGGCCTCCTTGCAATCTGGTCTTTCCATTGACCTCTTGCAGCTCCTGTAGCACTCCTTGCAGCTTCCCAACGCCTCTTGCAACTCTCTGCTACACTCCCGATGTATTCTCTCTGGTGAACATTTCCACATCTTGATAACCCTTGCACGCTTGGTTGAACAACGCTCCAAACAGACGATGACCCCGAATACACACCTCATTAGTACCGACTGCCATGTAGGTGCACACCACAACATAAACCACAACACACACCACAACATACATCTCGGCACACATCTAGCGGCAGTAGCACAACTGAAGTTTGAAGACACTGACTCCAACCTGCACGGAGAAATTCTATCTAGACTAGGACCGGCGTGGAGAACAATCTATGATATAGTTGGTGTTTGAAAAAGCCTTTCGCAAACGCTTTGGAAAAAGATTGAAAACAAAGTTTTTGGAAAACAACGAAAGCTGATATCCCAGGATAGGACTGAGAGATCTTGACCTAGGCTCTGATACCAAATTGTAACACCCGTCTCCCGGCGAACCGGAGACGCGGCATTAGGACGCCCGTTGAACCGGATTCGGTCCAACCGGGATGCCAAATCATCTTGTTCCAGGTCCCAGGCGCCTCCTTCGTATTCAAAATCACCAATGACGTTGCTTGACTGTATCGATCCCGCATCCGGACCTGCAAGAAAACGGGGACAAAAAAGGAAAAGGAGGCCTGAGTAATTGTTTCAAACACAATCACCCAGTGAGGTCGGACTTAAGGAGTCTGCGATCCCGCTTACACTACACAACTACGAATCACAAGTCCTAAGCTAATAACACCTTGCAAACAGGCCCGAAGGCTTCACCACGCAATCTACATCCACTCGTGCTTTCACACTCATGGACCCCTTCCTTCGACCCGTAGGCCCACACAATCCTTCTCTATCCTTCTTTATCCTTCTTAGGGGCTCGTCAAACCCCCGACGCCTTCTCAAGGGACGCATACCCCGGCAATGTATACGCCCCTGCCACACAACACTCTTTTGTGGGCCCTACCACAGTTCTATCAAACATATCCATCACACACAATCAACGTTTTCGGGCTTAGCGATAACCTAGCAATTATACATTCTTTCAAACAATCACATTACACGTGTATAACTATCCCTAAACTACCTAGGAAAGGACTATTAACAGAGGACTCTCGTCCGGAATTGGAATAGAGTAAGGGAGATAAACGACAGTCTTCCTCACCCTATTGGCCCAAACGGACATCGGTTCTGAAAAGAGGACAAAAAATCGAGCGAGATAGGCTTTTGATTCGCTTAAATCGGGCTAAGTATGAGATAGATATGATCGATTGAAAATATCCAACTCAAACCAGCTTAACCGACCTAAACCGGAAATTGAAATTGAAATAAAATCGAAATTGGGAAACCAGACCGAACCGAATTAAACCGAACCAGAATTGGATTGAACCGGGTCAACCGGACCGGTCAACGACCCAACCCGGTCAACGGTTAACGGTCCGAGTTGACTCGGCCGCATGCCTAGTTGACTCGGCGGTGGCTCCGGTGATCGGCGGTGGCAAAGCTCCGGCGGCAGACGGCGGCGACTCCCGGCGGACGGCGGCGGCGCGTGGCGGACGACGGCGGCGCGTGCGACGGCGCGTGGCGAAACTGGCGGATCTTCTTTTTACGAAGAAAAGGAAAGTGTTCGATAATCCTATTCTCCAAGATGATGGGTCGACTACCTTGGGCCTCTTAGAAGGATTTAGTGCATTAAGGAGTCGTGAGTATGGTGGAAATGGGCATGAGAATATTTATGGAGCTGGTGTAGTCCACAACCGGCACAAGCAAAGCATTTTCTGGGATTTACAATATTGGAAGGACCAGTTACTAAGGCATAATATTGATGTCATGCACATTTAGAAAAATTTCTTCGATAACATTATGAACACTCTTCTCAACGTGCAAGGGAAGACGAAAGATAATGTGAAGTCTAGGCTTGATTTACCTGAAATTTTTGATCGGCCTGAACTTCATCTTCATAAGAACGGAAATCCGCCAATTCCAACATATTGGCTAGACTCGAAGTCGAAGGAAGAGTTATTTAAGTTGATTATGCTACAAGTTAAATTCCCTGACGGGTACGCATCAAACTTGCGTAATTGTGTGGACACTGATGGTGGCTACGGCTTCGTCTCGACGAGAGGAACGCGATGGTGGTCTCGGATTTCCCAGATTCCTCACGGTCAGAAAGATACGAGGCTTTTAGGTCTCAGGTTAAAGGAAATCAGATCTGAAAAAGGGTTTACCGGATCTCTTTAGGCTCTACACGATGGAAGAACATCAGATCTACCTTCTGGAGGCTGTGGCTGCGACGGGAAAGGAGCAGAGCTTCGCCGAGAATCTCCTTTTCTGATTTCTCCTTTGGATGGCTACTCCTTAAATAGGGGAATGGGGAGGGAAACCCTAGAGTTTTAGGAATGCTAATGGGCTTAGGCTGGACTTTTCTTCTTTTTAATCAAAATTTTTAAATAGGCCAGTATGGGTATGTTACACATACAGCTAAATCTTTCCCCACTAATAAATCAACAAACGCATGGGAGTTGCTTTCTTACTGGTCATGATTCATAAAATTTCAACCTTTCTACGGAAGTTCAGTTCAACCACGAAGGCTTCCACATCTGCAGCATAGTCTCTCTTGTTTGCATCTGCCATTAATTCCTTGAGCTGCAGCTTCATTCTCTCTAACGCTTCTTCCAGCCCGCATGATCTGAGAATCAAAAAGAAAAACATAAGAGCTTGTATGAAATTGCAAGAAAGTGTTTCTAACTAAGTAATCTCCCCTGTTTAGAAGAATTATCAGATAGGCTATTAGTCTTCAATCACAAAACCAAAGCACATAGTCAATGTCGGGAAAATTTAAGTCCAATATTTCAAAAGTTCATCCATAATATTCAATAACAAAATCCCATAAGTATAAGATGAATGGAATTAGGGGAGGGTGGGAACGGAGACGGCGTTAGAGGAGCTGGTTTTTATTTCGTTTCTCATACTCTAGCCGTTTTTATAAATATCGTATTTTCTGTTTTTTTTTTTTCAAATTAATAATAATTCTCTTTTATTAATATTTCAAATTAATTATAATTATATATTTTATTAAAGGTAATTTGGTCAATACACATATCTGTTTTTTTTTAAATTTAATTTTGAATTTTGTTTTATTAAGGGTATTTTCGTTTATAGACATTTCATTAAAAGAAGATGTGTATGAGTGACTAATATGGGGGTAGCCAAAATTTTCATTTGGAAAATAAAAGTATTAGAGACTATTTGTGGAGAAAAACCTTTTAGCTTTTTTAACTTTTCATGAAATAATTTTTTTTTCTCGTAAGGTTCCGAAGATGCAAACACAAAATCTGCTACATATTCCTCTTCCATACTTCCGAAACTAAATTCTACCATCACCAGTTTCTATTTTAATTCCTCACTCCATTTATTTAAATGGCAACTTCGTTGTCATCAGTGGGAATATTTTTAAAGCCTATAAAATCAGGGTCTCTGTAATGCAGCCATCACTACACAACCTTACTGACAAATCAAGGCATGGTATCATTTAGGTCTTTAGAAGTGGATCGAGTGTGTTAGCAGCTTTTGATATCACAAGTAAATGAATCTTAGAGGCTGTTGTCTAAGGTTTACTTTAGAGACTAAAGGATTTGGAAAGCAGTCCGAGAGACGACTTGGAGGCCAGGCATGACGTTCGCCCTTAGGGGCTAATTTGGCGAAGCAGCTTAGTTTTTCGGAATTGGACAAGCGTTTTAGCCATGTGTCGATTCCGTTTTAATGTCCCATGTTGTGAATAACTTGAATAAACCCTAGAAGAAAAATTGTCTTTGCGGAATGTTTAAAGAGAAAACCAGGTAAATACCTTTTTGCTCTAGGGTTTCTATATTTTGTGAGTGTTCATATTTACAAACCCTTGTACCCTTTTATATACTGCCCAAAAATCCTATACAATAGACAAATCGAAACCCTAACAAGATATTTTCTCACTCAAGAAAGACCATTTGCAGTCCCTTAAGATTTACACTACAAGAAAACAGGGCTATTACCGACAGAAGAAATTCTGTCAGAAATTACCGACGATAAAACGACGACGTTCCGACGGGACGTTTTCCGACGGAATACCGTCGAAAATTTCTGACGGTTTTCTCATTCCGTCGGAAACACCCGACGGTAAACCGATTGTTTAATTTTTTGTCGGTTTTCCGTTGTATTTCGGTCGGTTTAGCGTCGGTTCAATATACCCGTTAATATGACCGTTAGGTCGACTAGAAAACGACCGATTTCCGACGGATTTTCCACAGATTTCCGTCAGAAATTATTCTACATATACCTCATCCCTCCTCTCTTCCCCTCCACACCTATTCTTCCAGAACTCTCTCTCTCTCTCTCTCTCTCTCTCTCTCTCTCTCTCTCTCTATCTCTCTCTCTCTCTATCTCTCTCTCTAATACTTCTAGTAACCGAGAAAAATGTCTTCTTCTAACTATTATAGATCGTGGATGGACGGAGTTAGGATTGTTGAGGCGACGAAGCTAGTGGAAGGGAAATATGCACTCGGTATTACAGAGTTTATGTCGCTAGCTTGCAATCAACCACATACGCTGAAAAATATAAGTTAAGATGTCCATATGCTAATTTCCGAAATTCTAGAAATCTTACGATTGGCGAATTATGGTTTCACTTGTATTCGGTTGGGTTTATGTCGGGTTATAAGATTTGGTATCTTCATGGGAAAATTTCGGATAATGCAAGTAGTAGTAGAGAACGTTACGGTTGTACTAGTACTAGGGAACCTAATGTTAGTTCTAGCGAACCTTATACTGCCGATGTAGATTTTGGTGTTGGCACCATTCAGATGGTTAATGATGCACATAGAGAAAATATTCCAGAGGTAGGTGAATATCAAATTCCTAGGGTAGGTGAGGAACCACATGTAGAATCTAGGATATTTTTTGACATGTTAGATGCAGCGAAGCAGCCGCTTTGCGATGGTTGCAGAGAGGGTCATTCGCCATTATCAGCTGCTACAAGATTAATGGGCATAAAGTCGGACTACAATATGGCGGACGAATGTGTGGATGCATTTTGCGAGTTTGTGAAAGATATTCTTCCAGAAGATAACCTTGCGCCGGGTTCATACAACGAGGTCGAGAAACTTGTACAAAGGCTGAGATTACCGTATGAGATGATAGATGTGTGCATCGACAACTGTATGATATATTGGCGAGAAGATGAATTCCGTCTGGATTGCAAATTCTATAAAAAGCCGCACTATGAGGATACATGGGGAAGAGATAAGGTTCCGTTCAAGTGAATGTGGTATATGCCGTTAACCGATAGGCTGAGGCACTTATACCAGTCAGAGCGAACTGCGGGGGAAATGAGATGGCATGCTGAGCATAGAAGAGGAGCAGAGATTGCACATCCGTCGGATGCTGAAGCGTGGAAACATTTTCAGAGAGTATATCCAGATTTTGCATACGAGCCACGTAACGTGTACCTCGGATTATGCACAGATGGTTTCAACCCGTTTGGAAGGCATGGAGACAATATTCGTTGTGGCCAGTGATTCTGACTCCTTATAACCTACCGCCGACTATGTGCATGCGTCGAGAGTTTCTTTTCCTCTCCGTACTCGTTTCCGGTCCAGAGCATCCAAGAAGAGCACTTGATGTATTCGTGCAGCCACTGATACATGAGTTGCAAATGTTATGGCTGCTCGGTGTTGTAGCATACGATGTCTCATGCAAGGAAAATTTCCTGATGAGGGTTGCATTGATGTGGACCATTAGTGATTTTCTGGCTTACGGTATGTTATCAGGATGGACAACGCATGGGAGGTTTGCATGTCCGTATTGTCAGGAAAAGATAGATGAAATCCAGTTGAAGAATGGACGCAAATCGTGTTGGTTTGATTGTCATAGAAGATTTCTACCGCATGATCATCCATATCGGAAAAACACTAAACTTTTTACGAAGAAGAGGAAAGTGTTCGATAATCCTATTCTCCAAGATGATGGGTCGACTACCTTGGGCCTCTTAGAAGGATTTAGTGCATTAAGAAGTTGTGAGTGTGGTGGGAATGGGCATGAGAATATTTATGGAGCTGGTGTAGTCCACAACTGGCACAAGCAAAGCATTTTCTGGGATTTACAATATTGGAAGGACCAGTTACTAAGGCATAATATTGATGTCATGCACATTTAGAAAAATTTCTTCGATAACATTATGAACACTCTTCTCAACGTGCAAGGGAAGACGAAAGATAATGTGAAGTCTAGGCTTGATTTACCTGAAATTTTCGATCGGCCTAAACTTCATCTTCATAAGAACGGAAATCCGTCAATTCCAACATATTGGCTAGACTCGAAGTCGAAGGAAGAGTTATTTAAGTTGATTATGCTACAAGTTAAATTCCCTGACGGGTACGCATCAAACATGCGTAATTGTGTGGACACTGATGGTGGCTACGGCTTCGTCTCGACGAGAGGAACGCGATGGTGGTTTCGGATTTCCCAGATTCCTCACGGTGAGAAAGATACGAGGCTTTTAGATATCGGGTTAAAGGAAATCAGATCTGAAAAAGGGTTTACCGGATCTCTTTAGGCTCTACACGATGGAAGAGCATCAGATCTACCTTCTGGAGGCTGTGGCTGCGACGGGAAAGGAGCAGAGCTTCGCCGAGAATCTCCTTTTCTGATTTCTCCTTTGGATGGCTACTCTTTAAATAGGGGAATGGGGAGGGGAACCCTAGAGTTTTAGGAATGCTAATGGGCTTAGGCTGGACTTTTCTTCTTTTTAATCAAAAATTTTAAATGGGCCAGTATGGGTATGTTACACATACAGCTAAATCTTTCCCCACTAATAAATCAACAAACACATGGGAGTTGCTTTCTTACTGGTCATGATTCATAAAAGTTCAACCTTTCTACGGAAGTTCAGTTCAACCACGAAGGCTTCCACATCTGCAGCATAGTCTCTCTTGTTTGCATCTACCATTAATTCCTTGAGTTGCAGCTTCATTCTCTCTAACGCTCCTTCCAACCCGCATGATCTGAGAATCAAAAAGAAAAACATAAGAGCTCGTATGAAATTGCAAGAAAGTGTTTCTAACTAAGTAATCTCCCCTGTTTAGAAGAATTATCAGATAGGCTATTAGTCTTCAATCACAAAACCAAAGCACATAGTCAATGTCGGGAAAATTTAAGTCCAATATTTCAAAAGTTCATCCATAATATTCAATAACAAAATCCCATAAGTATAAGATGAATGGAATTAGGGGAGGGTGGGAACGGAGACGGCGTTAGAGGAGCTGGTTTTTATTTCGTTTCTCATACTCTAGCCGTTTTTTTAAATATCGTATTTTCTGTTTTTTTTTCTTTCAAATTAATAATAATTCTCTTTTATTAATATTTCAAATTAATTATAATTATATATTTTATTAAAGGTAATTTGGTCAATACACATATCTGTTTTTTTTTAAATTTAATTTTGAATTTTGTTTTATTAAGGGTATTTTCGTTTATAGACATTTCATTAAAAGAAGATGTGTATGAGTGACTAATATGGGGGTAGCCAAAATTTTCATTTGGAAAATAAAAGTATTAGAGACTATTTGTGGAGAAAAACCTTTTAGCCTTTTTAACTTTTCATGAAATAATTTTTTTTCTCGTAAGGTTCCGAAGATGCAAACACAAAATCTGCTACATATTCCTCTTCCATACTTCCGAAACTAAATTCTACCATCACCAGTTTCTATTTTAATTCCTCACTCCATTTATTTAAATGGCAACTTCGTTGTCATCAGTGGGAATATTTTTAAAGCCTATAAAATCAGGGTCTCTGTAATGCAGCCATCACTACACAACCTTACTGACAAATCAAGGCATGGTATCATTTAGGTCTTTAGAAGTGGATCGAGTGTGTTAGCAGCTTTTGATATCACAAGTAAATGAATCTTAGAGGCTGTTGTCTAAGGTTTACTTTAGAGACTAAAGGATTTGGAAAGCAGTCCGAGAGACGACTTGGAGGCCAGGCATGACGTTCGCCCTTAGGGGCTAATTTGGCTAAGCAGCTTAGTTTTTCGGAATTGGACAAGCGTTTTAGCCATGTGTCGATTCCGTTTTAATGTCCCATGTTGTGAATAACTTGAATAAACCCTAGAAGAAAAATTGTCTTTGCGGAATGTTTAAAGAGAAAACCAGACAAATACCCTTTTGCTCTAGGATTTCTATATTTTGTGAGTGTTCATATTTACAAACCCTTGTACCCTTTTATATACTGCCCAAAAATCCTATACAATAGACAAATCGAAACCCTAACAAGATATTTTCTCACTCAAGAAAGACCATTTTCAGTCCCTTAAGATTTACACTACAAGAAAACAGGGCTATTACCGACAGAAGAAATTCTGTCAGAAATTACCGACGATAAAACGACGACGTTCCGACGGGACGTTTTCCGACGGAATACCGTCAAAATTTTCCGACGGTTTTCTCATTCCGTCGGAAACACCCGACGGTAAACCGATGGTTTAATTTTTTGTCGGTTTTCCGTTGTATTTCGGTCGGTTTAGCGTCGGTTCAACCTGTTATTATGACCGTTAATGTGACCGTTAGGTCGACTAGAAAACGACCGATTTCCGACGGATTTACCACAGATTTCCGTCGGAAATTATTCTACATATACCTCATCCCTCCTCTCTTCCCCTCCACACCTATTCTTCCAGAACTCTCTCTCTCTCTCTCTCTCTCTCTCTCTCTCTCTCTCTCTCTCTCTCTCTCTCTCTCTCTCTCTCTCTCTCTCTCTCTCTCTCTCTCTCTCTCTCTCTCTCTCTCTCTCTCTCTCTCGAAGCTAGTGGAAGGGAAATATGCACTCGGTATTGCAGAGTTTATGTCGCTAGCTTTCAATCAACCACATACGCTGAAAATATGTAAGTTAAGATGTCCATGTGCTAATTGCCGAAATTCTAGAAATCTTACGATTGGCGAATTATGGTTTCACTTGTATTCGGTTGGGTTTATGTCGGGTTATAAGATTTGGTATCTTCATGGGGAAACTTCGGATAATGCAAGTAGTAGTAGAGAACGTTACGGTTGTACTAATACTAGGGAACCTAATGTTAGTTCTAGCGAACCTTATACTGCCGATGTAGATTTTGGTGTTGGCACCATTCAGATGGTTAATGATGCACATAGAGAAAATATTCCAGAGGTAGGTGAATATCAAATTCCTAGGGTAGGTGAGGAACCACATGTAGAATCTAGGAGATTTTTTGACATGTTAGATGCAGCGAAGCAGCCGCTTTACGATGGTTGCAGAGAGGGTCATTCGCCATTATCAGCTGCTACAAGATTAATGGGCATAAAGTCGGACTACAATCTGGCGGAAGAATGTGTGGATGCATTTTGCGAGTTTGTGAAAGATATTCTTCCAGAAGATAACCTTGCGCCGGGTTCATACAACGAGGTCGAGAAACTTGTACAAAGGCTGAGATTACCGTATGAGATGATAGATGTGTGCATCGACAACTGTATGATATATTGGCGAGAAGATGAATTCCGTCTGGATTGCAAATTCTATAAAAAGCCGCACTATGAGGATACATGGGGAAGAGATAAGGTTCCGTTCAAGTGAATGTGGTATATGCCGTTAACCGATAGGCTGAGGCACTTATACCAGTCGGAGCGAACTGCGGGGGAAATGAGATGGCATTAGCATAGAAGAGGAGCAGAGATTGCACATCCGTCGGATGCTGAAGCGTGGAAACATTTTCAGAGAGTATATCCAGATTTTCCATACGAGCCACGTAACGTGTACCTCGGATTTTGCACAGATGGTTTCAACCCGTTTGGAAGGCATGGGAGACAATATTCGTTGTGGCCAGTGATTCTGACTCCTTATAACCTACCGCCGACTATGTGCATGCGTCGAGAGTTTCTTTTCCTCTCCGTACTCATTTCCGGTCCAGAGCATCCAAGAAGAGCACTTGATGTATTCTTGCAGCCACTGATACATGAGTTACAAATGTTATGGCTGTCCGGTGTTGTAGCATACGATGTCTCATGCAAGGAAAATTTCCTGATGAGGGTTGCATTGATGTGGACCATTAGTGATTTTATGGCTTACGGTATGTTATCAGGATGGACTACGCATGGGAGGTTAGCATGTCTGTATTGTCAGGAAAATATAGATGAAATCCAGTTGAAGAATGGACGCAAATCGTGTTGGTTTGATTGTCATAGAAGATTTCTACCGCATGATCATCCATATCGGAAAAACACTAAACTTTTTACGAAGAAGAGGAAAGTGTTCGATAATCCTATTCTTCAAGATGATGAGTCGACTACCTTGGGCCTCTTAGAAGGATTAAGTGCATTAAGGAGTCGTGAGTGTGGTGGGAATGGGCATGAGAATATTTATGGAGCTGGTGTAGTCCACAACTGGCACAAGCAAAGCATTTTCTGGGATTTACAATATTGGAAGGACCAGTTACTAAGGCATAATATTGATGTCATGCACATTTAGAAAAATTTCTTCGATAACATTATGAACACTCTTCTCAACGTGCAAGGGAAGACGAAAGATAATGTGAAGTCTAAGCTTGATTTATCTGAAATTTTTGATCGGCCTGAACTTCATCTTCATAAGAACGTAAATCCGCCAATTCCAACATATTGGCTAGACTCGAAGTCGAAGGAAGAGTTATTTAAGTTGATTATGCTACAAGTTAAATTCCCTGATGGGTATGCATCAAAATTGCGTAATTGTGTGGACACTGATGGAGGAGTGTTTATCGTAATGAAGAGTCATGATTGTCATGTGATGATGCAGCGACTCCTACCGTTTGCATTTGCTCATCTCCTTCCTCGAGATGTCCACAAAGCAATTGCAGCTGTCAGATCTTTTTTCAGGGATATATCCACCAGGTCACTCACTATTGATGGGATCAGAAATCTGGAGCAAAACATTCCTAAAATCTTATGCAATCTGGAAAAGATATTTCCACCGTCTTTCTTCGATGTCATGGAACATTTTCCTATTCATCTACCGGGTGAAGCTAGACTTGGTGGTCCGGTACAATATCGGTGGATGTATCCTTTCGAGCGCTATATTTTCCACCTTAAAAAGAAGATGAAGAATCCCGCTAAAGTGGAGGGCTCTATTGCCGCTCAATATAACAACGAAGAGACTGCGACCTTTGCTGGCTACTACTTCCTTTCTAAAGTACGCACAAGGAGAAGGTGCCCAGCTAGGAACGATGATAGGGGAGAGAGAGAGGCAAATTTATCGGTCAGTTGTTCCTAACATTTTTCAACAGGTTGGGGGGTTAAGTGGAAAAGTAGGCAAGCGGCAACTAACAACTCAAGAGCATACACATCTCCACAAGTACATTCTAACCAACTACGAGGAAGTATTTCAATATGAGAGGTATACATGTTAGATTTATGATTTTGTATTGCACTTGCTTTACTTATTTATATTTTTTTAAATTTTTGTAGGTTATATATGGAAGCTCTCCAGTTTCATCATCCAGAATTGAACGAAGGCGAACGTGAGGCTTGGAAACAAAAATACTCCAGCCATTGGTTAACCTTTTATGTAAGAATTTGTTTCTCGAATCTTATAAAACACTTAAGAAATTGAGTAAATTTTTTTAACTTTGATGTGATCATATTGTTAGGTCCAGGAGGAACTCAAAGCAGGATGCACCCCCGATGATTGGTTAGATGACATAATAGAGGGCCTCCACTACACCGCAAAGTCTTATCCGAGATATTTCACTAGGGGGTACGCATTTAAGGTGCATGTAGAAGGGTCAACAAGAATTACTGCCGATCACGGAGTTTCATCTGCATCTGGCGAAGTTGTCTACTATGGTATTCTTAAAGAAATACTAGAAGTAAAGTACATAGGGAAGCTTGGAATGATTGTGTAGTTTTTCTATGCGATTGGTTTAACCCGATCTTAGGGCAAGGTGTTGTGATCGACGAATTTGGTGTGACGTCGATTAATTCGAGCAAAAAACTAAGAAACTACGATCCGTTCATTATTGCTTTACAAGCAGATCAGGTTAGTAATTGCAAATAATTATGTTTGGAATTTAGATCTTAAATAAAAATTAATTTTCTTAATATAACATTTACGCAGGTGTGTTACATTCCATACCCTTGACTAACTTATAAAAATGATCCATGGATCACCGTTACAAAAATAAACCCTCGAGGGAAGGTGTACAGAGTTGAAGAACTCGAAGTAGAGCCCTTACAATCAAGTGGAAGTGATCTTATAGCTCCTGTAGAAGAATCGCTTGAAGTTAATTTAGTTGTCGACTTCAGTCATCTCGGGGACATTGTTCTTCATTCAGAATCTGAAGAAGAAAGAGGCGAATTTGATGACATTGACTCAATTTCGTCTGACTACTGTTCAGAGAGTGATGGAGAATAAAAATGTATTATGATTTAAACATTTATGATTGTTTTAAAATAAACAAAATGTATTATGCTTTAAACATTTATAATAGTTTTAAAGGAATAGTAATGTATTATGTTGATTAATTGATAAATTGTTTTTTTATGATTATATTAATAACAATATATATATATAGCCAATTGTATCAAAAGTACACTGTACTTCTTAGCTCAACTGGTCAGTAAACACTACTAGCACTTAAGTCATCCCGTGTTCGAACCTCGCTTGGTGCAAAAAATATTTTGTGTTTATTAAAATTTTAATTTTCGACGGATAACTGTCGGTTTACCATCAGTTTATCGTCGACGTGCAGTAACTCTCAGCTCTTCCCTATGCGACGTCTTGGTAAATGTATTTTCTGAATTAAATCAATTTCCGACGGAATTTCGTCGGTTTTACCGTCAAAATTTTTTGTATATATAGACGTCCATTTCATGAGTTTTTCATTCAAATCATAAACACAAAAAATTACCAAATGGATTTCGTTTATTTCTCTCCCGAAAACTCGCAAATCTGCACTACGCGAGATTGGAATGCCGGGTCGGGGACATCTTTCCAATCTTGACCCAACCCGGCAGGCTCACCGGGCTGTTTGGTTCGGATACAACACGGTTATTATATCCGTAACCGGTGACATCATCGAGACACGCTGGTCTGGCGGCTATCTGACGTACTACCAACTGGCAACGTCCTTCAAGGAAGCTTGGTTCAGTGATTTTCTCGTAAGTAATGTTTTTTATTTTTAGAAATTATTATAATGGACTTAGAATTAAATTTTTATAAAATTACAGGAAAACTTCACCTGCTCTGCGGACAATTTGTTCATCGTCTGCGGGAATTACACAGGACTGCTAGTTTTCCAGACAAAGATGCGGCGGTTGAAGCTACGTTGGGAAAAGGAGAAGAAAGACCTGCTTGGATTCCTGCGAGGTCTTGGAACTTGATGGTGAACCAATGGCGGGAGACGGACGTCGGAGATTGGTTCACCAACCAATTCCCGAACTACAATAGATTTTTAATTATGTTGTTTTTAATTTCATGTAATGTTTAAAATTTTCCGTTATTAAACTATGTTTTTAATTTTCGTTATTAATCTATGTTATGTTTTATTTTTTTTAATAATCAAAACATTAGCATAATAATATAAACAATTACTATGTAATCCTAAACGACTAACTCTAAATGGCTCAACTGTTTTAAAGGGAAAGAACATAAGTGTGTGGTGGGGGGTTCGAATCGAGCCTTCCCCCATTTTATGTTTTCCGTCGGTTACTCTTTCTAGAATATTTATAAATAATTGTATTAAATGTTCAATGTACGACTAGCTCAATTGGTCACTAAACACCTCCAGCCCTCAATGCATCCCGTGTTCGAACCTCGCATGGTGCGAGGAAGATTTTTGTTTTTTTGAATTTTAATTTCCGACGGTAAACTGTCGATAAAAAAAATTCCGACGGAAATCCGTCGATATTAGTTTTTCAGACGGTAATCCGTCGGTTTAGGGTTTAGGGTTTTGGAATGGGAAACAAAGAATCGCAAAACCCCTCACTAGTTAATGTAATGTTATTTTGTACTATTAGTCTTCAATATCTGATCCAAATAACATGTTTTGTATGATTAGAAAAAATTACAACACGTCGGACCGAAACACTTCGTATTGTACAATAACGGTTAAGTCGAAGTTATTGTCAAACCTTATCTAAGTTGTCATTTTCATAATTTTCTTTAAATTGAGACGTGTAATCATAAACCTCATTCTTAATGTTACATATATGTATGAACATTATAAAATGTCAAAGGCAAAACCATAATTGAAACCCTAAACCCTATTCCCTCGGAATTCCGTCGGAATTTTTTGACGGTTCTTCGTCGCAAATCCGTCGGTTTTCTGCATTAAACGGTCAAAATCTGAATTAACTCCACTCTCTTCCCCATGCAACGTTTCGGTAAGTGTCTTTTCGGGAATTAAATTAGAAACCGACGGAATTCCGTATGATTTTCCGTCGAAATTTTTTGAATAAATATCTACGGACGTTTCTATGTTTTTGCATCATCTAATCAAAAATTCTCTACATACAAAAAACAGATAATGGATTTCTTTTTTTTGTCTTTTTCATGGCGTTCTTGGTTAATTTGGGAATTAACTCAACCGGGTCAGGAACATCTTCCTGTTCTGGATCCGAGCCGCCAAAACCGGACCATTTGGTTCGGTTACAATGCTTCCATTCTGGCTGTCATTAGCGACGTAATAGAGGCTCAGTTTATCAGAGGTTATCTTGCATACTACAATGTCCCGACTAACATTAAAGAGTTATGGTTCGAGGATTTCCTGGTAATTAAGTTATATTTTTTCTCATTTATTAAAACTATTTAAAATTCTACACTCAATATTTATTTACTTATTAAATTTCAGGTCTATTTTAATTTTAATCCGGATATAATCTTCACGGTTTGGCGGGAATTCCACCGGCTTGCCAGGCGTGTTTTCCAGACCAAAATGCGGCGGGCAAAAATGCAATGGCTAAGAGGAGAAGGAACACCGCCATGGATGCTAGTAGTGGATTGGAACCGCATGATCGAGCTTTGGGAAGAGACTGACATCGGAGATTGGTTCAGGAACGATTCCCCGAATAATGACTGATCAAGTTTATAATTATGCTATTTTATTTTCATATAATGTTTTGTATGTTTTTGATTTTCGTTATTAATCTATGTTATGTTTTTTTTTTAATAATCAAAACATTAGCATAATAATATATACAATTACTAGGTAATCCTAAATGACTAACTCTAAATGGCTTTACTGGTTTAAAGGGAAAGAACATAAGGATGTGGTGGGCGGTTCGAACTGAGCCTTCCACCGTCTTATGTTTATTTTTTTTTTAAACGTGTAAAGATATATAGGATTACTATGTAATCCTAAACGACGAACTCTAAATGGATCAACTGGTTTAAGGGTATACAAGATATGCTCGAGATGGGGGGTTCGAGTCGTGATTCCACCAATTTCGTTTTTTTAATTTACGACGGATAACCATCGGTTTTCAAATTACCGACGGTTATCTGTCGAAATATTTGGCGCCTTATAACACGAAATTTTTCGTCTTAACCGCAAAATTTTGGCGAAAACAATTGGACCCCCAAAATTTCCGACGGATTTCCGTCGGAAATCAGTTTTTATTATGTCGACCGAGCTTCTTCTTCTCCATTTCTCTGAAACTTCTCTCTCTCATCTCTCGAAATCACGAGCTTCTCTCTAATAATCCGCCGGATTATCGCCGTTAAACTCCAATTCCGATCGCCACCAACACCACAAACATGTAAGTTGTCCTTTTAACCGATTGATTTTGCATAAATCTCTTGTTTAAGTTGTAGAAATGGTTGCATGTGTTGATTAAAAGGTAGTATAGGTTGAGAATAATGGATTGAACATTAGTTGCGAGGATTTTGGATTGTTTGGATAAGAATATTGTGAATTCTATTTTTTTTCTCAAACCGATTTAAACGTTATTTAAAACGTTTTTAAACATTTTAAAACTTGTTGAACACTAGAAGTATGTCTAAGGATCATGAAATATATTTTTGGGTAATTTTGGAAATTTGTTTTGGATTTTTAAACGTTTTATAATTTTTTTGTGAGTTCTAAAACATTTTTGTAATTTATTTTTAATTGTAAAACATTTTAAGAATTTATTTTGTTGATTTTAAAACGTTTTTGAACTTTTTTTAAAACTTAAAAAACGTTTTTGCTGCTTTTTTTGGAATTTTAAAACAGTTTGCAATCTTATAAAAGATTTTTCAAAGTTTTGTTTAATTTTTTTGTATAATTTAAATATAGAATTGTGAATCTAAATTTTTGATTGGTTTGTAGGGAAACTTTTTTGAGCTTTGAGGAGCTAATGGGAGACTCTCCGGTGAATGAGGTGCAGGCGCAACCGGTCCAACAACAACAACCGAGAGCCCGACGGTCTCGGTCGATTCAGGTGCGACCCACACCGGATCAGACACAGTCGGGAACGTCCGAGACTCTGCCGGAGGATCCTAGTGGGAGTCATTATGTGTCTCAGGTGCCGCATTATGTCACGCCATCTATTGCCGCTGAGATATCGGCGTTAGTCGATCAACCGGGATAAGAGCTGCTCAAACGGCTCGACCCTTACTACGAGACCAACCCTGGCACTTTCTGGTATTAAAACTTATAAGTTTAGATTCTCATTTACACTTTTTAGTATATACATTATTATCAACCATTGTTTTTTTTGTATTATTAGGTTTACGTTGACCGAATCCAAGATCACGAATAACATCTTGGGAATGATGTACAACATGCTCCAATATAGGTACCCGACGTACAGGGATATGCCTTTATCCGATATGCATAACGGGTTCCGCCAGTTTGCGGTAATTACCTCGTTAACTTTGTTATATATTATTATTCTTCTATATAATTCATTTATAAAGTTTTTAATTCTAACAAATATTTATTTTTTGTTTTCTATAGCGTGAGTATACTTTGGATAGGAAGTATATGGATTTGGTGGAACAGGAGTTCCACCAGAAGGCATCAACGCATTACTCGAACGTTATCAACACTTGGAAACAGAAGTGGTGCCATAATGAAACTCCCAAGGGTATTAACAAAGAGAGCGAAACTTGGAAGGGCCTCATCCGTCATTGGAGTAAGCCTGCAACCGCATCACTCTCTTCGACGAACTCCCAGAACCGTAAAAGTTATAGGGAGGGTGCCGGGATCGCAACTCATAATGCGGGAGAAAGGAGCACTGTTAGGAATGTCCTGAAATCTATTGTACTTACTCTAAATGAGAGTTGTATTGTCGAGATGAGACAGTCATATAATACTAGGCAATCATAATGCTTTGCTAGAAGCCACTTATGATCAATGAGTTTAGAACCCATTGCTAGTATTATATGATCCTACAGGGTCACACACCTAAGCAAACTGAACAATAGAATGTGAGGTTGATCATTGATGTAATGATCTGATAAATGCATATTTGATATGCATTCAATATCGAGTTTCTGAGGCAGTGTCGATCGATGCAAAATGTGCATCGATCGACACAGATCGCGAATGGCCAGATTAACTTCGGTTTAATCGTTGGTTATTCGGGTCGTGGTATAAGTCAACATATATAAGATATATGGTCGACTTTTACACATAATCTAACCTAATTCGCAGCCACAAAAAGAAACTAGAAACCTCTCAAGAGATCTGATCTCTAAAGGCACTAGCATCCCAGCTGTCCAGTTCGTGTGCGTGTAGATACCAGTAGAGGCGCAGCAATTGAGGCGCTAAGAATCTCGAGTACTTGCAAAACCCTTCAGCTGCTAATCACCAGGTAACTTCGAGATCTGTAGATTCAAATATATGAACCCTAGATCCTAGGCTTCGGAATTCAGGCTAGGGTTGCTAATCTGATTAGAACTGCTAGAAATTCATACTGTGGTATCAGAGCCTTAGGGTTCTATTGAATCAGTAGCATGTTGATTAGATTAGTTGAATCTAAATCACTGTATAGTTGATACAAGCATGCTAAAATTCGTTTTGACCATGATAATCTAGTTTAGGTTATTTGCTGAAAAACGATTAGGGTTTATCGCCGTGTGTCGATCGATGCCAATCCGGTGTCGATCGACACACAAGGATAACCCGAACAAAACTTGGGTTTAACCTAACTGTGACGATGGACACAAGAGTTGTGTCGGTCGACACAGACCTTTTCGGTCAGGTTGATCGGTTCAATTGGATTGGACCGGTTAGCTAACTTGGTTAAACCGCTGAATCGATTTATTGTGATTGAGTTGATAAGGTTAGCATCGACCGACACTAATGTAGTGTCGATCGACGCAGATCGGTTATCACAAAACCGGATCAATTGGATTGATCGGCTATCGCAAATTGGTTTTGGTTAATCTGTATCAATTGACACTAAAGTAGTGTTGGTCTACACAAGATCCGCTGATTTAGGTTAATGAACCTGAAATAACAGGACCAAACCAGGATAAATCAATTTTAATTAGAAGAATTAAAACATAACAAAAAACTGAACGTTTTAAAGGTTCCGTTCCTCAACCAAATATCAAGTAATACTTGATGTCTTCCCAATCTTGTCAACTGTCAAGACTTGTTTCATTGTGCGATAGACTTGCAGTGCAGGATGTCCACAATTACATAAGTAAGACAAGAAGTAATCGTGTTGATGGACTTGCAGTGCAAGTCATCAACAATTACATGACTCAAAAGATCGGTTTACTTGAATGGGCCATCAAAATCATTTTGGGCCCATAGACATCAGGTGGATTGGACATGAGATGTCAATCCACAACCAGGAGTTGTATTGGATACAACTAGAAAAGTTGTTGCTTACCTAGATAGCTAAATTTTGGGTGATAGCCAGTGGCTCACTCAAACTTAGTAAAGTATGGGTCTTGGATCATTATATTCATTTGAGGAAACATTGTTTGAATATAATGTGAGTTTTATTAATAGTTAAGATTTCTCATTTCTTGAACATCATAACTAAATCTTTTCCTTTCTTTGATCTCAGCTATGACTAACACTCATCACAACACTTTCTCCCTTCGATCCGTCCTTGAGAAGGACAAGTTAAATGGATCGAATTTTCTCGAATGGTATCGGAACTTGAGAATTGTTCTCAAGCAGGAGAAGAGGGACTATCTCCTGGAAAATGTTCTCCCTGAAAAACCGAGAGCCAATGCTCCACATGCAGAAAGGAGTGCTTGGGATAAGCATTCTAATGATGTGCTCGATGTGACTTGTCTCATGTTGGCTACCATGAACTCGGACTTGCAGAAGCAATACGAGAACGTGGAGTCGCCCATGGAGATGATCACTAGCCTGAAAAGTATGTTTCAGGAGCAGGCACGAACTGAGAGGTACCAGACGGTTAAGTCTCTCATTGAATGCAAGCTACCAAAGGAAGGTCCAGTAAGTCCTCATGTCATAAAGATGATGGGTTATATTGATAACCTGGGGAAGCTGGATTGTCCCATTAGCCAAGAGTTGGCTACTGACATCATTCTGCTGTCACTGCCGTCAAGCTATGATCAGTTTGTTATGAACTACAACATGAACAACTTGACGAAGACGTTGACTGAACTGCATGGCATGCTCAAGACAGCTGAGCCAAATATCAAGAAGGGCACTCCAAACGTACTTATGGTACAAGGAGGCAAGAAGTTTAAGAAACTTGGCAAGGGTAAGGGAAAGGGCAAGGCCGTCCAGGTTGAGAACCAGGACAAGCCTGCGCCAGCCACCAAACCCAAGCCCGGCCCATCTGAGACTAATAAGTGCCATTACCGTAATGAGCTTGGGCATTGCAAGAGAAATTGCAACAAATTCCTGGAAGAGAAGAAGAAGAAGAAGAAGACTTTCGAGACTTCGTCTTCAGGTATTTATGTTATAGAAGTAAATGTTACTACTTCAGGTTCTACTTCTTGGGTATTGGATACCGGTTGTGGTGCTCATATTTGTACAAATATGCAGGGGCTAAGCAACAATAGGACGTTGGAGAAAGGACAAGTAGACCTGCGCATGGGGAATGGAGCAAGAGTTGCTGCATTAGCCGTAGGAACATTTAATTTGTCTTTACCTTCTGGTTTGGTTTTAGAACTCAATAATTGCTACTATGTACCTGATATTAGCATATATATTATATATATTCATGTTTTGGATATAGAAGGATATCAGTTTTGAATTAAGAATAAATGTTGTTCTTTTGATTACAATGACATATTTTATGGTAGCAGCCCATTAGAGAATGGGCTTTATGTTCTAAACCTTTGCACACCAATAACATTAACACCAAGAGATTCAAGTCAAATGACACGAATCAAACCTTTCTATGGCATTGTCGTTTGGGCCATATAAATGAGAAACGGATTCAGAAGCTCCATAGTGATGGACTTCTGGGCTCATTTGATTATGAATCATGTGAGAAATGCGAATCTTGTTTACTGGGCAAAATGACTAAGGCACCTTTCAACAAACAAAATGAAAGAGCCAGTGACCTATTGGGCCTTATACATACCGATGTGTGTGGCCCAATGAGCACAAGTGCCAGAGGAAATTTTCGATACTTCATCACCTTTACTAATGATTTCATCAGGTATGGCTATGTCTATTTGATGAGACACAAGTCGGAATCTTTTGAAAGGTTCAAAGAATTCTAAAATGAAGTACAGAATCAACTTGGCAAAAGTATTAAAGCTCTTCGATCAGATCGTGGAGGAGAATACTTAAGCCAAGAATTCAGTGATCATCTAAGAGATTGTGGAATTGTTTCACAACTCACTCCTCCTGGAACACCTCAATGGAATGGAGTGTCCGAGAGGAGGAATCGGACTTTATTAGATATGGTTCGATCAATGATGAGTCACTCTTCTCTTCCATTATCCTTTTGGGGATACTCTCTAGAAACGTCTGCGTTTACACTTAATAGGGTTCAGTCAAAATCAATTGCAAAGACACCACATGAGATGTGGACTGGAAATGTTCCGAGTCTGTCTTTCCTGAAGATTTGGGGTTGTGAAGCTTATGTTAAGCGGTTAATTACAGATAAGCTCGAACCCAAATCAGATAAATGCTACTTCGTTGGTTATCCTAAGGAAACCAAGGCTTACTACTTTTACAACCAGTCTGAGAACAAAGTGTTTGTTGCTCGGAACTGTGTTTTTCTTGAGAGAGAGTTTCTTTCCAGGAGAAACAGTGGGAGTAGAGTACAACTCGAAGAAGTTCGAGAACCACAGGAAACCGCTCAGCCCGTTGAGGAGGAGCAACAGTTGGATCTACAAAGAGTTGTAGAACCCACGCCTGTAGAGCCTGAAATTCGCAGATCCGAAAGGATCCGTCACGAGCCTGAGAGATATGGATTTGTCGTAACCAATTGTCATGACTTGTTGATCATTGACAGTGACGAGCCCGCGAATTTTGAAGAAGCAATGATGAGCCCTGACTCCGAAAGGTGGCTGAAAGCCGCTGAATCCGAAATGGGATCCATGTCACAGAACAAAGTATGGACTTTGGTCGATTTACCCAATGGTGCTAAAGCCATTGAGTGTAAATGGATTTTCAAGAAGAAAATTGATGTGGATGGAAATATTCAGATATATAAAGCAAGGTTGGTGGTAAAAGGTTTCAAACAAATTCATGGTATTGACTATGATGAAACCTATTCCCCTGTCGCTATGCTTAAGTCCATTCGGATTCTCCTAGCAACAGCCGCTCATTATGATTATGAGATCTGGCAGATGGATGTAAAAACAGCTTTCCTTAATGGAATTCTGGAAGAGGATGTGTACATGACACAGCCTGAAGGTTTCATTGATCCTAATGCTGCTAGGAAGATATGCAAGCTTCATCGATCCATTTATGGGTTGAAGCAAGCATCACGGAGTTGGAATCTTCGTTTTGATGAAGCAATCAAAAAGTTTGATTTCATCAGAAACGAAGAAGAACCGTGTGTTTACAAGAAGACTAGTGGGAGTGCAGTTGTATTTCTTGTATTGTATGTAGATGACATACTTCTTCTCGGAAATGACGTTCCGTTGTTACAGTCTATCAAGACTTGGCTCGGAAGTTGTTTTTCAATGAAAGACATGGGAGAAGCCGCGTACATTCTTGGAATAAGAATCTATAGAGATAGATTGAACAAGTTAATTGGATTGTGTCAAGATACTTATATCGATAAGGTCTTACACAGATTCAGTATGCATGATTCCAAGAAGGGCTTCATACCAATGTCTTATGGCATAAGTCTCAGCAAGAAGCAGTGTCCTGCGACACCTGCTGAGCGAGAACTCATGGGTCGGATCCCCTATGCTTCGGCTTTGGGATCCATCATGTATGCCATGCTCTGTACTCGTCCAAATGTTGCTTGTGCTTTAAGCATGAAGAGTAGATACCAATCTGATCCAGGTGAATGTCACTGGACAGCTATCAAGAACATTCTGAAGTATTTAAGAAATACTAAGGATAAATTCTTGGTGTACGGAGGAAGTGATGAGCTGGTAGTAAGTGGTTACACAGACGCAAGTTTACAGACGGACAAAGACGATTTTCGATCACAATCTGGTTACATCTTTTGTCTGAAGGCGGTGCAGTTAGTTGGAAGAGTTCCAAGCAAGACACTGTAGCAAATTCCACAACTGAAGCTGAGTACCTCGCTGCTTCTGAAGCGGCAAAGGAGGCTGTTTGGATCAGGAAGTTCATCACTGAACTTGGTGTTGTTCCTAGTATTTCTGAGCCAGTGGCTTTGTATTGTGACAACAATGGAGCCATTGCACAAGCAAAAGAACCTAGATCACACCAGAAGTCCAAACACATAGAGAGGAGATATCACCTTATCCGTGATATCGTTAACAGAGGAGATGTGAAGATCAGCAGAGTCCCAACGGATGACAATGTTGCTGATCCTCTGACCAAGCCTCTCCCAAGGCCTAAGCATGAGAGTCATACTGCTGCTATAGGCATTAGATTTCTTAAGATGTGATCTTGATTTCAGTGGGAGTTGTATTTGGTTTTTAGTTATGACATGATGTTCGTAAAACATAATTTGATTATGTTATTTTTAATGAAATTGTTTCAGTATTATTTAATTATGTTATTAAATTAGAGTCCCAAAGTAATTTATGACATTTTTATAGGTCATTAAGTATGTGACTTGATCATGAAACCCTATAAGTAATAAATGACATAAATTATAAAGGTCCCTCGTCGAGGTTGTTAAAGTGGGACATTAACAACCACGTGAGGCTAGTATGTGAGGTAACTGATGACTAAGTTTCATGGAGTCATTAATAAGAGTATTAAAGTCAATCACATAGATATGTGTTGAAGAACACATGATCGGACTTGACCCATTGATGAGAACTCTACAAGATGGTTATATGAGTGTCATAAGGGTTTCTCATTACGACTATAGAGTATAGTCCTTAGACCTGAGTTCATCATGATTTCTTACATATGAATTGGTCCGTCTTGACTTTGTCAAACGTCAGCCATAATTGGTGACTATAAAGACACTGATTGGGCGTATCATGAAATATGAAAGGGACATGGATGAAATAAGAAGGGATTTGTACCTCCTATATAACAGGAGATAAATATCTCAGGGCCTATCGAAGATTTGATACTGGAAATGCGTGGCCGCGCTCAAACGAGATGAATGTCAGTCGTTTGTCTTATCAGTATGAATCGGAATCCGATAAACATGATCTAGCTTAATAAGGATGACACAGTTCTTGCCTTATGCCAGATCGAGATATAGATACAAAGGGATTATGGGAATAGATGATTCCAGTACAAGTGGGAGATTGTTGGGAATGTCCTGAAATCTATTGTACTTACTCTAAGTGAGAGTTGTATTGTCGAGATGAGACAGTCATATAATACTAGGCAATCGTAATGCTTTTCTAGAAGACACTTATGATTAATGAGTTTAGAACCCATTGCTAGTATTATATGATCCTACAGGGTTACACACCTAAGCAAACTGAACAATAGAATGTGAGGTTGATCATTGATGTAATGATCTGATAAATGCATATTTGATATGCATTCAATTTCGAGTTTCTGAGGCAGTGTCGATCGATGCAGAATGTGCATCGATCGACACAGATCGCGAATGGCCAGATTAACTTCGGTTTAATCGTTGGTTATTCGGGTCGTGGTATAAGTCAACAGATATAAGATATATGGTCGACTTTTACACATAATCTAACCTAATTCACAGCCACAAAAAGAAACTAGAAACCTCTCAAGAGATCTGATCTCTAAAGGCACTAGCATCCCAACTGTTCAGTTCGTGTGCGTGTGGATACCAATAGAGGCGCAGCAATTGAGGCGCTAAGAATCTCGAGTACTTGCAAAACCCTTCCGCTGCTAATCACCAGGTAACTTCGAGATCTGTAGATTCAAATATATGAACCCTAGATCCTAGGCTTCGGAATTCAGACTAGGGTTGCTAATCTGATTAGAACTGCTAGAAATTCCTACAAGCACTGCATCGAGGAAGATAATCTTGGTAAGCAGTTATTTTTTAAAATTTTCAATATGTTAAGTTATTTTTTTATTTTAAGTCGAAAATTGTTTTTGCAGAAACAAAAGAAGGGTCGAGATCCAAATCATATTGAGATCATCTGGGATAGCCACAATAACAATGAAACGGGTGAAATCCAGGATCCAATTGCTCGGAAAATTGTTGAGTCGACGAAGAGGCGTTTGGATGAGGTGGTTACCCAATCCGAAGAAATCGGTTCAACGAGGAGATACCTGACGAATAGATCAACGAAGTCTTCCTCGCGGTAAATTTTTAATTTAAATAAAATTTGAATTATGTTTAACATTACCTAAACTCTAACTTAAATTCATAACGTATCTACTTTATAGGAAACTGAGAAGAGAAGAGGCCGAGTTTTCGGTTTGGGAAACTTGGCGGACAAAATCACGACACCGCATTCTCGTTTTCGTCTGGAAGCTGAGAGCTATGCCCAACTCTTAAGGGAAAAGGAAGCAGAGATCGAAGCGTTGAAGGCTAGTCATACGCGGATGGAGGCCCGAATGGTAGAAAAAGAGGAAGAAACGCAGAAGAGGTTCGAAGAGATGAATACTCGGTTTGAATACTTTATGCAGCACGTCCATCTTCCAGGAGCCGCACCGGCGAACCAGAGTAGGAGGGAAAGGGACGGGGAAAGGGAAAGGCAAAGAAGAAGGGGACAAGAGCGGGATCCGCTCACCAGTGAATGTAATTTGAAAACTTTTGTTGAATAATTTTAGTAAATTTAATAAATTTCTTTTTTGTTTTGTTTATATTTCTAATTAATTAATTAATTTCCGAATATATATTTTTTTACTTATTCATCGGTAATGCGCCGTCGGAATACCATCGGTAATACACCGTTGGAATACCGTCGGTATAATCTGTCGGAATACCGTCGGTAATAGACCGTCGGAATACCGTCGGTAATACACCGTCGGAATACCGTCAATATACTACCGTCGAAATACCGTCGGTATACCGTCGGTTTATTACCGCCGGTTTATGGTCGGTATAACTTCGTCGATAATCCGTCGGTTTTTTTTCGTCGGAATTCCGTCTGTTTTAATTGACAAAAAATACGATTGTTAGGTTCAGAACACTCACATCGACTCGGAGTTTTGGGGTTAGTACAAACATGATTCACATACGTGTTTCGGACATATTTCATAACATTAGTCAAATTCTCACAAAAAGTGGTTTATGAGAGATCTCCATCAATACAGTTATACTGAACAAGATACTAGAGAATATAAAAATGAGAGAGTTAATTTCTAATAATATATAAGCTTTTCTTCCATAAAACCCTTTTTTGTTGAGAATGATTCCATATATTTCAATCCAAATAATAGAATGTTTCGTTTCAACCTCATAATGGTTCTATTTACTTTTGTTGATCCACATGGTGATGTTAAATCCAAGTTTTGTCAATATCTATGAAATCTATTGATTAGTAGTCTTTTATTAGTTGAGTCTGTCACACAAGTCATATATTTCAATTTTATTCGCCATAATTGATTGATCCTTAGGACATATAAGATTCCATATTTCTTACTGATGACATGTGGTGCTTTCAACAAAGGTTAATAGATTCAATTAGCATAATTGATATATTTGGATTGAATACATACATATACTGGTGGTTTACTACACTCTGAATCCTACAATTACACAAGATCCTCTTTTTCATCAGAGAAAACACTTTGATAACTAAAGACATCACAGTTTGTTTTTGACCACCACGAAAGATGATATTTCTTGATAGAGACGGAATTTGTGAATGCAAGAGCACTCTACTATTTGGAATAGAAAGAACCATTTTGTTTGAATAGATTTAATTATATATTTCCTTTCTACTGCTAATTGAATCATGAACACATGTTTCCCAAATAAAAATTATAATTAAATAGGATCACTACGAACTGTTCATATTACTTCGTACCTATGGTATACTATGAATAGTATATTTGTAATGGAAAAATTAGATTTGCAATATACAAAAGAAACATATTTTTGTGAGGGAAAATATGCAAAAAGTGATAGAATTGTATTTTGACATCAACAACATAGAATATTATACCGAAAAATGACATATCACTTGCTACAAGAAGTTGTAATAAGTAAACTCAAACTCGATCGAAAACCCGAACGTCCAGCACTCTGAGGAAGGTTCAACGCTTCAGCTTTACGAGTGGAAACGATCAATAAGATCGTTCTCCATGTAAGAAATCATTCTAATTTAAGTTTCTACACATTTTTAAAAATATGTTTATATAATTGATTACTATTTACTTTTTTTTTATTGGAAACTCCAAAGAATAAGGACCGATAGTCGGCTTAGGAAATATCATCTGAAAGTTGGAAGTCGTCATTTCACCCCTCTCAGAGCATTCCTGATGCTGATGCCATTGCCACAGCTTTCAGATATAAGGATGAAGAAATTGCATTTTTGAAGATAAGTTAAGAGAAATCCGCATCATCCGTCGCAGATATGTTTGTTACCATGCAAACGAAGATAGATCAGCTTGAATCTTTTGGCTCAGGACCAGCATCAGGATCTATGTAATTATTATATTTAAAAACTTTTCTTTTCATATTTATGTTTTGTATAATATTGTAAATGTTTTAATTTGAATTATATTTTAGTTTAATTTTATTTTAAATATAAAAATAAAAAATAAATATTATTAGTTATATTATTTTAATGTTTTGTCGGTTTTCCGTGTGTAATGATCTCTTGGTATGTTGTCGGTAAGCGTCGTCGGTTGGTCGTCGATAGCAGCCATCGGTACACTGTCGATAGGCACCGTTGGTTGACCGTTGGTACTAGCCGTCGATATTGGATTGGAGATCATAGAATTTTTTAAGTCTGAACTTGACGTGTCACCGACAGTGTCAGCGACACTGAGGCTGGAAAAGATTCTGAACTAGACGTGTCAGCGACGGTGTCGGCGACACTGAGGCTGGAAAAGATTATGAACTAGACGTGTCAGCGACAGTGTCGGCGACATGAATGGTAGAGCGTTCTATTCTATATTAGCATCGACGATGTCAGACCTATTCTATATTAGCATCGACGATGTCAGCGTCGATGTCATGGGCAATTCTATTCTATATTACCGCTGCGACATAAAATAGAAGACGAAGAAAAGCTTTCCAAAAGCTGTCATCTCCTTATGACCGTTAACACTCCTTTTCTTCCTCTTATGAGTTGTCTTTTGTCCTATTCTACTTATTCTTTATTTATTCTCTTGGTTGCCCTAATTGCTGGTGTATTTAAACTCTTGTAAAGCCATTTTATGAGTTATTTTTGGGATTTATTCTTCCCAAAGCTTATTCTCTCTCTCTCACTTGCGGCTACCAAGAACCCTAATCTGGTTCTGGGTTGTTCTCTCCCATTCTCTCTTTCTAAACTCATAAATCTAACATGGTATCAGAGCTTTAAGCTCCTGTACCTATTCATTTCCGCAAACTCTCTCTTTAAACTCTGATTTTCTTGTTCTTAAAACTGTTTCTAAACTTCTTTGTGATATTTTCTTCTTGAATACTCCCTCCAAAACAATGGAGAACTCAAGAGTGATAATCCCTGCTGTCCTTAAAGGCGCCAACTATCTTGTTTGGGCTAGGATGGTTAAATCTGCCCTTGGTGGTAGAGGTTTGTGGAAGCATGTTCTGAGTAACACTGCTCCACTTAAGATGATGAAGTCTAAAGCTAAGGACAAGGCTAAGGCTGGAACTGAAGCAGAGACTCAAGCTGATGAAGAAGCTGCTCAAGAAGCGGTTCTTGAAGAGGAAGAGCTATGGGTTAAAGGAGATCAGAATGTACTCTCTATTCTGCAAAGTTCCCTTGAACCATCTCTCTTGGAAGCTTATTCTTATTGTGAAACTTCCAAGGATTTGTGGGACACTCTCAAGAAAGTTTATGGGAATATGTCAAATCTGAGCAGGGCGTTTGAAGTCAAGCTTGCTATCAACAATCGCCATCAAGAAGACATGGAGTTCAAACAACATTTTGGGAAGTTTAGAGCTTTGTGGGCAGAGTTGGAGATGTTAAGGCCAGCTACTGTTGATCCCATTGTTCTTCAGGAAAGAAGAGAGCAAGATAAGGTGTTTGCCCTCTTGTTGACTCTGAATTCATCTTACGCCAGCCTCATCCAACACATGCTAAGAGCAGAGACACTTCCTTCTTTGGATGATGTTTGTGCTCAAATTCAGAAGGAACAGGGATCCTTTGGTCTCTTTGGGGGTAAGCGTGAGCTTGTGACTGCACATAAGAGTGCATTCAGACCTGAAGAGAGGCAAGGGAATGGTGGTGACAAGAGGCCAGTCTGGTTTTGTGAACATTGCAAGAAGAGTGGCCATCTCAAGGAGAAATGCTGGCGCCTACATCCTCACCTCAGGCCATCATCTTTCAACCGGTTCAAAGACCAAAGAGCTAACTACTCCAATGGAGCTTCTGAATCTGGTCCATCTTCAATGCAGGCTGGTGAGGAAGGAAGGGCAACGGTGGTTCATCAAGCTCCTGCCATAGTGGTTCAAAATGATGTGGTAAGAAGGTCAGACCTTGAAGCTCTTATCAAAGCTCTCAAGGAGAACTCTGGTATGACTCTTGGTAACTCCCTTTTTGCTTCAAATAGAACCAAACCATTGATAGTTGATTCAGGAGCATCCCACCATATGATCAGTGACTCTAAGTTGATAGAAAACATTAAACCTGCTCTTGGTAATGTTGTGATTGCAAATGGTGATAAGATTCCAATTCAAGGCATAGGAAATCTTAAGTTGTTTAGCAAAGAATCAAAAGCGTTTTATATGCCTAGTTTTACATCAAACCTATTATCTGTGAAAAGAGTAGCGACTGATCTTAATTGCAATGTTATTTTCAGTCCTAATGATGTGGGTTTTCAGGATATTGAGACAAGTAAGTTGCTTGGGAAAGGTGTTACAAAGGATGAGCTTTACATGCTTGAGGACACCAACTCTTCTTCTAAATTATCTACTGCTTTATCTACTTTCATGAGTGTTGATGATTCTATTTGGCATGCCAGACTAGGACATCCACACTCTAGGGCTTTAGGACTCTTATTACCCTATGTTTCTTTTAAAAACGATGATTGTGAGGCTTGTATTATGGGGAAACATTGCAAATCTGTTTTTTCAAACTCTAAAACTACTTATGAAAGTTGCTTTGATCTTGTTCATTCTGATGTGTGGACTGCTCCTTGTGTATCTAGGGAGAATCATAAGTACTTTGTCACTTTCATTGATGAAAAATCTAAGTACACTTGGATAACCTTGATGCAAACTAAGGATAGAGTGTTAGAAGCTTTCATAAACTTTCAAAACCATGTTACTAAACATTTCAATGCTAAGATCAAAATTTTTAGATCAGACAATGGTGGTGAGTATCTAAGCAATGCCTTCAAACAACACTTATCCAAACATGGGATTCTTCATCAACAAGCTGCCCCTACACTCCACAACAAAATGGAGTGGCTGAGAGGAAAAACCGACACTTAATGGAGGTGTCAAGGTCCATGATGTTCTACAAGAATGTCCCTAAGAAGTTTTGGGGAGATGAAGTCATGACTGCATGCTACTTGATCAATAGAACTCCCACAAGAGTTCTTAAGGATCAATCACCATTTCAGGTATTAAACAAAACAAATCCATTTATTGATCACTTACGTGTGTTTTGGTGCATTTGTTTTGTGTTAATACCAGGAGAACAAAGAGATAAGTTGGATGCTAAGAGCACCAAAGCAATGTTTATTGGATATTCCACAACACAAAGAGGATACAAGTGTTATGTGCCTGAAACAAGGAAGGTTTTGATCTCAAGAGATGTGAAATTTATGGAGACAAGAAGTTTCTATGATGAGAAGAATTGGGAAAGCTTGAAGGATCTTCCCACTTCTCAATCAGACCGAGCTGCTAACCTAAGGATGATCATGGAAAGCCTTGGTATTAATCTGCCTCAGAAACCAGCCAAAGCAAGTCATGCTCCTTCAGTCCCTGATTTACCTTCAGAAGCTCCACAACAACCCCATCCTGATCATGAGGGGGACACTCAAGAATCAGAACAAGAACCGCAAGAATCTGATTCAAGTACACATGATCAAGCTGGTGTTGAGGAGCATGAGGAACATGAGATAGAAACTGAGGAGTTGGATCATCAAAATGGAGAGACTGAACAGCCGGTTCTGAATGAGCAGCCAGTTCAAGTGTTAAGGAGAAGCACAAGGGAGAAAAAGGAACCATCTAAATGGAAGAAGGATTTCATCTATTTCAACAGCAATGCAGTAGCTCATCCCACTCAAGCAGTATGCACTTTAGCTTAGGTGTTCATTGGGAAGTTGGATCAAAGACAAGTGCCAACTACCTATGAAGAAGCCAAGGGAGATAAGAAATGGATGGAAGCTGTGAATGAAGAAACCAAAGCAATGGAAAACAATGAGACTTGGTATGAGGCAGAAC
The DNA here is from genome assembly GCA_030180135.1 of Orychophragmus violaceus. Lineage (NCBI taxonomy): Eukaryota > Viridiplantae > Streptophyta > Magnoliopsida > Brassicales > Brassicaceae > Orychophragmus > Orychophragmus violaceus. Next base: position 20,654,055 of record CM058240.1, read on the forward strand.
TTCCAAAAGGAAAGAAGGCAGTGAGCTCTAAATGGGTATTCACTATCAAGTACAGAAGCAATGGAGAGGTTGAGAGATACAAGGCAAGGCGAGTTGCAAGGGGCTTTACTCAAACCTATGGAAAGGATTATTTGGACACATTTGCACCGGTAGCTAAGCTCCATACAGTAAGGATCATTATGTCTTTAGCAACAAATCTTGATTGGGAGCTCTGGCAAATGGACGTCAAGAATGCATTCCTTCAAGGGGAACTTGAGGATGAGGTGTATATGACACCACCTTCTGGTCTTGAAGACATTGTTAAACCAGGGAAGGTGCTAAGACTTAAAAAGGCTATATATGGATTGAAACAATCACCTAGAGCTTGGTATCACAAGCTGAGCTCAACATTTATGCAAAGAGGATTCAAGAAGTCTGAAGGAGATCACACTTTGTTCACTCTTCAAGATCATGAAGGTATCATTGTCATCCTTGTTTATGTTGATGACATTATCATATCAGGAAGCAACAAGTCAGGTATACGAGACACTAAGGCTTATCTCAAATCTGTTTTTGACATAAAAGATCTTGGTGCTCTAAAGTACTTTCTTGGGATAGAAGTTTGTCGATCTAATGATGGACTCTTCTTATCACAAAGGAAGTACACACTTGATTTGTTATCTGAAGCAGGAAACCTAGGATCAAAACCGGCTAAGACACCTCTTGAGGAAGGCTACAAAGTCATAAGAGAGGGGGAGCTTGAGGATAGACCATTTGAGGACATTACTCAGTATAGAAGGATGGTTGGTAAGCTCATTTACTTAACCATAACCAGACCTGATTTGTGTTTTGCAGTAAACCAAGTAAGCCAACATATGCAAGCTCCCAAGATGCATCACTGGAGTATGGTTGAAAGGATACTCAGATACTTAAGTGGTGCCCCTGGTCAAGGCATCTGGATGGGTCGAAATCAAAGCACAGAAGTGGTTGGGTATTGTGATGCTGATTGGGCAGGAGATAGAGTGGACAGGAGGTCTACTACAGGATATTGCACATTCATTGGAGGCAACCTTGTTACTTGGAAGAGCAAGAAGCAGAAGATAGTCTCATGTTCAAGTGCTGAAGCTGAATATAGAGCTATGAGGAAGTTAGCAACCGAATTGGCATGGATCAAAGCTCTTCTCGTAGACTTGGGGATTGAAACAGCAAAGCCAATCACTATGCATTGTGACAACCAAGCTGCTATTCACATTGCTTCAAATTCAGTCTTCCATGAAAAGACCAAGCATATAGAAGTTGATTGTCACAAAGTTAGGCAAATGATTGAGCAAGGAGTAGTGCTGCCATATTTTACAAGAAGTAAAGAACAACTTGCTGATGTCTTCACCAAGGCGGCCAGCTTGAAGGTGTGTGAGTCCATCCATACAAAGCTTGGACTCATAGAGCTTCCTAAATCCTCTAAGGCTGTGGAGTCTACACTCTTTTTCCCTTCATGAAGTTTTATCCCATGTGGTTTTCTTCATGAAGGTTTTTAATGAGGTAGATCTCCATTGTCATTCCAAGCTTGATTCAATCCTTGAATTCAAGCTTGAGGGGGAGTATTGGATTGGAGATCATAGAATTTCTTAAGTCTGAACTTGACGTGTCACCGACAGTGTCGGCGACACTGAGGCTGGAAAAGATTCTGAACTAGACGTGTCAGCGACGGTGTCGGCGACACTGAGGCTGGAAAAGATTCTGAACTAGACGTGTCAGCGACAGTGTCGGCGACATGAATGGTAGAGCGTTCTATTCTATATTAGCATCGACGATGTCAGACCTATTCTATATTAGCATCGACGATGTCAGCGTCGATGTCATGGGCAATTCTATTCTATATTACCGCTGCGACATAAAATAGAAGACGAAGAAAAGCTGTCCAAAAGCTGTCATCTCCTTATGACCGTTAACACTCCTTTTCTTCCTCTTATGAGTTGTCTTTTGTCCTATTCTACTTATTCTTTATTTATTCTCTTGATTGCCCTAATTGCTGGTGTATTTAAACTCTTGTAAAGCCATTTTATGAGTTAATTTTGGGATTTATTCTTCCCAAAGCTTATTCTCTCTCTCTCTCTCACTTGCGGCTACCAAGAACCCTAATCTGGTTCTGGGTTGTTCTCTCCCATTCTCTCTTTCTAAACTCATAAATCTAACAGTCGATTCATCGTTAATAGACGGCATAGGTACACCGTCGGTAGCTGGCCGTCGATAGTCCGTTGGTTGCCGACCATAAAAATCGATGATAACACGACGGATATACCGACAAGAATTTTTCGACAATCCATTGGTTTTTTCCTCCGTCAATAATACCGACGAGATAGAACCGACTGGCCAAATCCACTGTTTATCCTTCGGTAACAACCACTATCGATGAGAAATCGACAGATTTTTTTCGTCTGTTAACTACATGCGTTTTGTAGTGTATACGGTTCACTACATGAGTACTATTCATTACATTATCTTTATTTTCCTTCTACTTCTCCTGCTCTTTCTTTTTCGTTGGGTATGGAGAGGAGATAAAAAATGAGAGTTGTGTATCTTTGATGGAAAATAAAGGTATAATAGAATTTTTTATTAGTGAATGATATATATGAATAGTAGATATAAGATATTTAACACACTTACGTCAAAAAAAAAACAAAGTTCAAGTTGGGACAGCCCCCGGCACGTTATTAAAATCAATGACACATCAGATCTGTCCAACCACAGGAACAGTGCGTCGCCCTTAATTTTGCAAAGGAGACAAACAAGGGCGGCTATCTGTATATTTTCATACATTGACAAGCCTCCATTTCGCAGAAAAACACGAGCCCACTCAACAGCAAAAAGTACGGAAACTCCGGAAGCCGGAGCCGGCCAACGACGAAGACGGGCAAGAAACCTATTAGGCAGGGCGGCCTTGCTGCCACAATCCACTAATGATTCAACAAACAAAAAAGAGAATCAACCCCGATAAGAGAGGAAAAGAAGAAAAAACAAAAGAACGATGAGATTTGAGAAATGAGAGAAAAAAGGAAAGTATTTATAGCCACAAAGGACAACTGTTGTCGAAGCAAAGCATTCAAAGCAACGCGGCGGTTACCAATGCAAGTTTTCAAATATGAAAACGGTCCACTTTTCCATAAACACGCAAAGTAAAACCTTAAAGAGAAATAATGACGTGTGGACCACGCCTCCAAAATCGAAAGGACACGTCCACCAAAACACGTCGAAACAACTTCTTATGAGCACAGACGAAACGAAGCAAAGCCACATCAGCGATCAGAAGCTGGACATTGAACTCATCAAAAAAAAAACACGAGAAAGAAGAGGAAAAAGAAGAAAACAAAACATACATATAATATCTGCAAATGCAGACGCTGTTCATACAACGGTTCAAAAAAATGAGAGAAGAAGCCATATCCTAATTATCACAACAAAAAGACTATGTCGGAAGCTCGGACACACAAGAAGTGACCCTACCTCCCACGACCAAAGACGCCACATCTGCCCATCCTCCCTCCACCGACCCCGCGAGAGTAGCATCACCACTTGACGAACCTCGTAGAGGCCGGGATCCTGAGGATCGGGTCGCAGCGCGTTAACCTCCCGCTCCAAGAGAGGCTTATCTTTCTCAAGCTGAGAAATTAAAATAGGAGGAAATGGCACGCCACTTTCCGTGAGTAAACGAAACGCACTAAAGATACCAGCCACCTAGTTCAACTCCAAAAGCCTAAGAGTGTAATGATCTCCATGTTCTCTCTCAAACCTCAGCTTATACAAACAATAAGAACCCTTCTTGCACAAAACATCTCGCTCAGAACGAAGGCGCTCATTAAAAGACAACTGAATCTCATCGCTCTCAGAAAAAAGGAGATCAAATTCCGACCTAAGAGAGCCAGCCTCGGAAAGAAGATCGCGCTTCTCATCCTCAAGCTCGGTCAACCGCCTCTCAAGATCCCCAGCCTCATGCTTCTCCAAAGATAGAGCAGCAAAAACCCAATTCATTACGAACCTGCTTCAGCTCGCTGACAGAGCGTCTCCCTGTGTCGACCTGGTCTTTAAGGATGCTCTTCATTGACTTAGTCTGTCTTCTCTCAGACTCGTAAGAATCCCTGGTCTGATTCAGAAAGGCGCACACCATGACAAGGTGATGACTCAACTCCTCCTGCAGATGAGGCTTGTGCATAGCCGAGACAGGAATAAGATCCTTGGCCGGACCTATCGCGAGTTTCTGAACAAGATTGGCGCACGACAGCTTGTCATTCACCAAAGGAGCCTGAACATACGACCAAGCCGGATCCTTCAAATTTGGATCAGCATCACCGGACCCATCTGTCGGGCCGGTAGCACGAATAGAAGGAGAGGAAGGAGTCAGGCCCCCAGATCGCTCATCCTCGCCCTCATAATACGATCTCCAACTTTTAACGCCTGGCCAGTGACGTATGCTGCCAGAGGCCTCAGAAGGTACATCGGCCTGGTTCGTGACACCTTCTTACGTCTCCTGACACAGATTAGCCTCATCTTCAAAGGCAGCGGGGACGTCGTCAAGGACTATCACTAGAGAATTTGTCACTGCTAGGGACCCCTCAGACATTTATATAGATGGGGAGGTCTTTGCCGCTGATATTGTTGCTTGATTGCCTTATCGTTTCTGGAGATGGATCCGTCTCCGAAAAGTGAGCCGTCGTCCCCTCGGTTGCAAAGGAAAAAGGGGGGAGAAGAGCTGGGGTGGCTAATTGGTGGATACGGGTTTAGCACCCACCCATTTTAATTTAAGTTTCGTCACATTTAAAAAAAAAGTTTATATAATTGATTACTATTTACTTTTTTGTAGAGGAAACTTCAAAGAGTAAGGGCCGATACTTCGGATTAGGAAATATCATCTGAAAGTTGAAGTCGTCATTTCACCCCTCTCAGAGCATTCCTAATGATGATGCAAATGCCACAGCTTTTAGTGAGAAGGATGAAAAATTGCATTTCTGAAGCTAAGCCAAGAGAAATTCGCATAATCCGTCGTAGATATGTTGGCGACCATGCAAACGAAGATAGATCAGCTTGAATCTCTTGGCTCAGGACCGACATTAGGATCTAAGTAATTATTGTATTTTAAAACTTTTCTTATATATTTATGTTTTGTATAATATTTTAAATGTTTTAATTTGAATTATATTTTAGGTTTAGTTTTATTTTAAATATAAAAATTAATAATAAAAATTATTAATTATATTATTTTAATGTTTCATAGGTTTTCCGTAGGTAATGATTCCTCAGTATGTTGTCGGTAAGCACCGTCGGTTGATCGTCGGTAGCAGCCATCGGTAAACTGTCGGTAGGCACCGTTGGTTGGCCGTCAGTACAAGCCATCGGTTCATCGTTGGTAGACGGCATCGTTACACCGTCGGTTCGTCGTCGGTAGCTGGCCATCGGTAGTCCGTTGGTTGGTCATCGATACAGGGCCGTCGTTTTTTGTCGGTATACGCCGTCAGTTGTCCATCGGTAACTTGTCGATGACTCACTGATGTATTGCCGACCATAAAAATCGGCGGTAAAACGACAGATATACCGACCAAGAATTTTGTCGTCAATCCGATGGTTTTTTCCTCCGTCAGAAATACCGACGAGATAGAACCGACTCATCAGATCCGCTGTTAATCCATCGGTAGTGACCACTATCGATGGAAAATCGACATTTTTGTGTAAAAACGTATTATTCTACTTTAAAATAACATAAAATTTTGTTTGCAAAAGATTCTTTTACGCTACCACGTTTCGGGTTTGATCCTCCTCCTATGCGAAACTACCTCACAATTGTTTCAGACACCTACATGGATATAAACGTTGTTTTAGGAGGCCAATTAAATATCTGGAAAAAGAGTCTATCCATGGACTGCATTCCTCCTTGGAAATTAGTCTGTATTCTTCTTTCATAGGGTGAATTGCACTGACTATATCTTTTTATATTTTTCCTTGCAATCTTGTGTCTTTTCAAATCTTTGTTCAATTTTGTATCTTTTTTTGTGGGTCCCACCTATCGAAAGACCATTTTGTCCTTCACAAATAGAAAAAAGAGAGAACATGAGCGTGGGTGGATGGGTTGATTCTTTTTTATTATTTTTTTTCTTTTATTTCTCCTTGTTCTTTCTCTTTCTTACTTTTCTATTTTTTTCACCCCACATTTTTTGAACGAATGATATGATGAATTGGGTGTGGTTTCCGGACATATAGACCGTCAGAATGGAATTAGAACATGTCGACCTATCAGAATTCAAAAAAAAAAAAAAATTCGGACGTAATACGGAAGTTGCGAATGGATAGTTGAGGCTAGTTGTCCATAAAATCCATCCATGTGGATACTACAATGATCATATCACATGCAAGACCACCTATTGTCCATCATAAACCATCTTGTTAAGCATGTGACCACATATTGTCCATCATAAAACGTTTACCTATGATAAGCATCATGTTAACAATTGTCCATCATAAGCGTTTCTCATGGTAATCATCTTGTTAAGCATCTTGTCCATCATATGTTAAACTATCTTGTTAAGCATGAGATGTGATCGTCCAACAACTCTTGATCACCTATTGTCCATCAGAAACGTTTACCCATGGTAAGCACCTTGTTAACTATTGTCGATCATAAGCGTTCCATGTGGATACTACAATGATCATATCACATGCAAGACCACCTGTTGTCCATCATAAACTATCTTGTTAAGCATTTTACCACCTATTGTCCATCATAAAATGTTTACCTATGATAAGCATCATGTTAACGATTGTCCATCATAAGCGTTTCTCATGGTAATCATCTTGTTAAGCATCTTGTCCATCATATGTTAAACTATCTTGTTAAACATGAGATGTGATCGTCCAACAACTCTTGATCACCTACTCTATGTCCACAAATTCACAATCATGTGAACTCTTAACCAACTTTTGTCCATTAGATCCGCACTTTGTGTCCATCATATGTTAAACCATCTTGTTAAACATGAGATGTGATCGTCCAACATACTTTTGTGTCCACAAATAATCATATGTTAAATCATCTTGTTAAGCATCTTGTCCATCATCATTCATGTTAAACTCATCTTGTTGAGTATCTTGTCCACGAATAATCATATGTTAAACGTTTACCCATGGTAAACATATTTTTGGATTCATCATTCATGTGATCGTCCAACATCATATGTTAAATCATCATGTTAAGCATCTTGTCCATCATAAGTATACACGTGGATGGATGTTGTGGACATGTAATCTAAACTATCCATTCGCAACTTTCATATTAAGTCCGAATTTTTTTTTTTGAATTCCGATAGATCGTCCCGTTCTAATACCATTCCGACGATCTAAAAGTCCGAAAACCTCACTCAATTCATCCTATCTACAATTAAAAAAACTTGGGGTGAAAAATAATACATAAAGTAAGAAAAAGAGTGTAAGAGAAAAGAAAAGAATTAAAAAGAAAATGAAATTCGGATGGATATTAGATAGATTTATGGATAGTTTATGTAATTAACTATCTATCACAAGAAGATAAAATGTAAGGTTAGAATGGTCTTTAACCGGCGCTAAAAGACAAAAAAAGATACAAAATGCAATTGGATTTTGAAAGATATAACTTTGCTATTACTTTTCAAAAAAGATACACTGGGTGCAATTAATCATTCTTTCATAAGCTCGGAATATCCAAGGTTAAAAAAAAAAGATTCTTGTACATTTATGGTCAGCATCAATTGCATGTTGACCAAGTTTAAATAATTACTACAAATGAATGTCATGATTTTTTATTAAATGTGGATCGAGTTTTTAATCTGGCATACTATCTTCTTCTTTTTCAACTGGAATTTTTTACTCTTTTAAATACAAAAAAAACCCAATAAACAATGACATATAAGGAAGGGGATTATATACGTTACGTTAGATCTATATATTACCCTGTTCGAAAAATCGGTCTCGGCGGCCATATTATGCGCCGAGGAGGCGCTCGGCGGCACCGAGCCGCCGCGATTTGAGCTAATCGGACCAAGAAATTGGATCTGTAAAAAAAAAAAAAAATCGTGTTTTTCTGGGTTTTGAAGCTCGGAATCGGTTACTTGATATTAGATTTGAAGGTTTTGTGTGAAATCCGTAAGTAAAACGCAAATAAACATCATAAATTGTGAGAAAAACGTCAATGGCGGCCGAAAATTAGGGTTTCAGATCAACAGGCTCGAGGAAGAAGATGACATAAATTACAAAATTGCCATTCATTAATGAAATATTAAAAAAAAAAACAAAAGCTGCACACCACGGGAGTCAAACTTGGGCGTGGGAAAGACTCATACGCTTATTACCACTGGGTCACGGATCTCTTTTCTTTAATTCTTTTATAATAATATATAACTATATCAGAATATTGAAAAATATCTTAAAAATTACGTCCCGCGTAATTCTCGATTAATCTCCGATTTGTAAGTTAGGCCCTAGGCCCATGTTAGCCGCACGGATAGCACCTAGCGCGTTTCCGAACAGATATATATATACACGTATAACATCTTCGTGAATCACAAAGTGAACATTTTATTCATCCATCCATTCTTTCTCTCCTTCCCACGAACTAAACAAACATGAAGTTCTTCGCTTCTGTTGTAATGTTCTTCCTCCTCTTTAATTATTTCGCAACGGCACAAACTTTGATTCAAGATTCTTGCAAGAAAGCTGCAGCAAAAGACCCCAATCTCAAATACGATTTCTGCATCCAGTCACTTGAAACGGATCCACAGAGCAACACCGCAACTAGTCTAGAAGCATTGGTCTTAGCATCAACCAATAACGCTGCCTCTAAAACGACTAACGTGAAAGGGATTGTTGAGACAATTCTCAAGAACATGAAACCTTCACCGGGTATTGTGAACGCATTACACACATGCGTCCAGCTTTACGACGATGCTAATGATTCCTTAAATGAAGCTTTGACATACAGAAGCGCTAATGTGCATCTGAGTGCTGCTTTGGATGCACCGAGCACTTGTGAAGAAGGATTCAAAGAAAAGCATGAGAGCTCTCCTATTACAAATGAGAACAATGTTTTGTTTCAAAAGATTTTGAGTTATTTATGAAATAAGCTTAGAACAAAGAGATATTTAGACCATCTCCATTGGAGGTTCTTAGCACAAGTTTTTAAGTTAAAAATAATAAAATAATTGTGGATTCCACGTGAATAGTTAAGAGATAGACTCTTAAAATATCCTTAGTTAAAAACATGTCTCTTAACTATTCACGTGACGTGGCGCATCTTAAATAATAATAATTTTTTTTTAGAAATCCCAAAGGGGAGTAACACCAATATAATGCTCTTATCTTGTTGAAAAATTTCGCTATTCTCAAATTATGTACTTGAGATATAGAAACACTATAAGACGTTATTTTGTTAAAATATTTAAGATACACTACTTAATGATTGAGGTATCAGTATTAAGGAAAATAATATTTTGTACCTGACAATAATCTATACTCATAAGGGAAAATTGCTTAAAATGCCCTCAAACTTGAATTTAAATAAAAGTGTACCCCCAAACTTGAATCAAATATAAACATGGTTTTGCGGCCTTATGAAATTACCGCGTTGTCCTTACGACCAATCAAAAAAACATCAAACGCAATTACCATTATAACCTTCGACTATTTCAGACTTCTATGGATGTCTGAGATGTCAGACTCCAATAGAAGTCTGACACAGAATTAATTACTAAATTTAAATTTTAAAATTATTAAAAAATATTTTCTCAAAACTTTTATATACATAAATTATATATAAACAATTAAGTAGTATATAAATTAAAATTTTATAAAATTGAGTCATATTAAACTATGTTAGTTAAGTATGCCTTAGAACCCTACTTTGTAATGGAACATAATGGAACATTTACATATAACTTACAAATAACCTTAGGGTTAGTTAGACTCATGGTTTAAGAAATTCACATTTGAAAAAATTTATTTGCACATGTATGTTATAATGGTGATATAATTAACGAATTTGATGTGTCCTAGGTGTTTTGTTTAAATATTTTTCGATGTTAAGTGATAAATACTAAATTTAGGGTTTATCAGACTTCTATAGAAGTCTGAATTTTGGGGTTTCGTAAATACATTGTGTTTTTAACCAAATATACCTTAAATGGTTAAAATTGACTAAATATTATGTAATTTTAATTTACATATGTCCAAAAGTCCCATATTTAATTTATGTATCCGAAATTTTCCTCAAAATATTTTTTAATAATTTTATAATTTAAATTTTCAACTTAATTATCTCTCAGACTTCTCGTACGTGTACCCTCTCTAGATACTCTCTAAATACCCTCTAATAACTCTCCGCCAACCCTCAGCCGCCACCGCCACCGCTACCGCCGTCGTCATCTTCTTCATTCTTGTAATTATCTCTTCTTTTCGTCTCTCCTGACCAGTCCATACACCGCCGCCATCATATTCTAAGCTCTTCGTTCTTTAAATGTTTGAGATCTATACGAAAGAAGTCATTTTTTCTTTGATATTTGTCTAGATCTAAACAAAAATTTGGTTTTTATATATTTCTCGTATTAGATCCGTACGGTTTTGAGTTCGAGTCATCCCCTTTTTCATATGTACTTTGTACTTCGTCTAGATCTGAATAAAACTAAAAATAGATAGATTTTTATATATTTCTCGTTTTAGATCCATGGGATCCATACGGTTTTGAGACCGAATCATCCCCGGTTTCACATGTCTTTTGTCTAGATCTTAACAAAAAAATTGGCAAAAAAATTGTTTTTTTTAATATATTTCTCGTTTTAGATCCATACGGTTTTGAGTCCCAATCATCCTCTTTTTCACATGTCTTTTGTCTAGATCTGAACATCCCCAACAAAAAATAGATAGGTTCTAGGGCCCCTAGGTTCTATGCTTGAGTTAGACTCTATTAGAAGTCTGAATTTGGAATTGTTTTTGTTCAGACTGTTTTAGAAGTCTGACTTACAATCGTTTTATTGTACACAGGATGGGGCGATTCAGTCAGGTTCCAACCTCGAGTAGTAGTAGTTCATTCTCAACTTCCACATTCCGACAAAGATCCGGTTCATGCAATGGATTCCCCAAAAAATGTTTCTGCGGTCTGGACCCTGTCATGCGTGTTGGGAATGTCCTGAAATCTACTGTACTATCTCTAGAAAGTATGATAAATGTCGAGATCAGACATAAGTCATAAACACTGGATGATCATGATGACTTGCTAGAGCCCGCTCATGATCTATAAGTTTAGGACTTATTGCCAGTGTTGTATGATCCCAAAGGGTCACACACCATAGCTAACAGGAAAGTTAAATGGAATTAATACGGTAAGATGCAATGGCATTTACTGTATTAGATCAGAGAATTGGGCCAGACAAAATACAGGCTTTTGCCTGATTTGTGTCTTGGGCCCAAAAGATTAATGAGCCATTAGTCTAATGACTTGGGCCCATTAATGAGAGATGAAGTTTTCGAAAACCCTAAGGGATTAACCATCCCTGCGATTTTTCTCCTCCTGGCTGCGAGCCTCTCTCTCTCAAAATCTCTCTCTCTGATCTTCCACATCTTTGGTCTAGCAGCCGTCCCGTGCTTGTAAGAGTGTGGATACTCGAGGAGGAATAGGTGTTACCATCTGTTCTAGCTGATCTTGTCATTACCATCAATAATCCGCTGCAAAAGGTAATGTCACAGGTTTGATTTATGATTCATTTGACGAGAACCTAGATCTGTTTAAGGATTTGTGTTAGGTTGTAATTCAGAATTAAACCTTGAACAAACACAATAATCCTGCAGTGGTATCAGAGCCTAGGCATTAGGTTTCTTGTGAAATTGGATCATATGAATGTTTAATGTTTAGAATTGATTTTGAAAGAAAATTGATTAAAGAAAAACATTAAACCCTAATTGCTAATCGTATGTGATCTTGTTAATAATCGGTTGCTTGAAAGTTTTGTTATTAACCGAATGTTCATGTTAATAATAGAATGGCATTCAATTATTAAACCCTAAATCGCTTAATGTGGCCGCGTGATATTGGCCTAGATCGATCTCATGATCGTGAGGCAAAGTGGGATCGTGCGTATGCTGCGATAAACGATCGCGTGTGTTGCCGAGATCGATCTTTGCGGTCGAGAGGCTGGCAAGGCCGAGCGTGATGTGATCATGCCGTACGATCGTGATACCTAGGCCGTGATCGTGCGCTGCTTATGCAGTGTACCGAGGACCGCGTGATCACGTCGCGATGATCGATCACTTGCGATCATGAGCGACTACAGTTGGATTATGGGTCTCGGTTGGATCATGGGCCTCGGATGGATCATGGGCCACAAATTGCGTTAATGGGCCGAGTTGGATCTTGGATCCGATTGCTTGGCCCGTTAAAATTTTACGTCCCGCGAATAGTCAATCGGTTAAACCGAGCTTCGCGGTTCGTTGCCCAAAACCACACCGATTTAACCGGTCCATTTAATTGGCGGTTAATTGTGTGTTTAAAGCCTTAAACCGCAATTTAAGTCAAATTGGCTAAAACACTAGGTGTTTCTTCCCGGTTTTGGATTTAACTGAACCGATCCAATTTAATTGGTGGTTCAAGCGGTTAACCCGAATCGCGGTTTGCTGGAAGTTATTTAATACATGGTATTATTTAATTTCTGGTTAAACCGGATTGAAATTCAAAATTGAATTTTAACCTAAACCGAAGGCTGGTCTAAGTTTGATTTGGTTGGACCAAATAATTTAGAGCTGGTCTTGTTTAGTAAATAACCGATGGTCTTGATAGTTAATTTGGTCTTGGACCAGAATTAATAAACCGGATCGGTTATGTCAAATTATTGGGCCAGCTGGAATTCTATGGTCTTGGGCCAAGAATTGGGCCTATAATTTGTGACCCAACCCAAAATATTTATAAAATATTAAATTAGAAATTTCTATTTTTAGTAAGTTACTAAATTTAGAAAGTTTCTAAAATAAGAAAGTTTCCCAAAATAGTAATCTTCTATTTTTGGAAATAAAACTTAAAATCCTCAAAAACAATATCAAGCTTGGATGTCTTTCCAGTCTTGTCAGCTACTTAACGCTTATTCGATTACAGATATGGCTTACAGTGTGAGGTGTCTGTTTTCGCATAAGTAAAGTAGTATATAGTCACTAATTTCATTGGGAGTCCCAGACTTTAGTGATTATTTGGCTGTGAGAGATTGGTTTCCTTGACTGGGCCATCGGGAGTCCCGGGCCTTGAGACATCTGGTGAATTTGGGCCTCGGGTCCAATTCACAACCGAGAGTTATATGAGATATAACTAGCTGTGTGTATGCTTACCAAGTAAAGCTAATTCCGGGTGACGGCCAGTGGCCCACTTTGGATTTACCTGAACATGGGTCTCGGAATCATTGCATTCTTATGAGGTTAAACAAAGAAATTTTGAATGCAATGCGAGTTTTCTTATAAGTTATTAAGATTACTCTTTTATGAACTAAATAACTAAAACTCTTTTTATCTCTAAATTTCAGCTATGACGAGCACAAACAATCAAAACACTTTCTCGATCCGGTCTGTCCTTGAGATGGACAAACTGAACGGATCAAATTTCTTGACTTGGTCGTGGAACCTGAGGCTAGTCCTCAGGCAGGAGAGAAAGGACTATGTCCTTGAGAGAGCTCTCCCCGTGAGGATCGGGTCCAATGCCTCTCATGCAGTATATAATGCTTGGAATAAGCATTATAATGATGCGGTAGATGTGCGTGGTCTGATGTTGGCTACCATGGACTCAGATTTGCTGAAGCAATATGAGAACATGGAGTCGCCAATAGAGATGATCAGCAGCCTGAAATTGAAATTTCAGGAGCAGGTAAGAGTGGAGAGATACCAGTTGGTTAAATCTCTCACTAGCTGCAAGCTACCAAATGATCATCCAGTAAGTCCTCATGTCAGTAAAATGATGGGTTACATTGATAACCTGAGGAAACTGGATTATCCAGTTAGCCAGGAATTGGCAACTGAGATCATTCTGCAGTCACTGCCGTCAAGCTATGATAAGTTCGTAAGGAACTATATCAAGAAAGGCTTAACGAAGACGTTGACTGAACTGCATGATATGCTCAAGACAGTTGAGCCAAACGTGAAGAGTACCCTGTACAATCTCATGAATGAGAAGGGTAGGTTTACTAAACCTAATGCTGACAAGGGTGAAGACAAAGTTGTCCAGATTTTGAATCATGGCAAGCGTGTGTCTTCTGAGCCCGAGTCAGATACATCTTACGTTGGTAAGTGCTGCTACTGTAAAGAGACAGGGCATTGGAAGAGAGATTGCATTAAATTCATGGAAGATTATGAGGAGTTAAAGTTGATGTATGAGACTACTTCCTCAGGTATTCATGTTATTACTTCAAGTTATACCTTGTAGGTATTGGATACTGATTGTGGCACTGATATTTGTTATAATATGCAGAGCCTGAACAACAATAGAACGTTGAAGGAAGGGCAAGTGGAACTGCGTGTCTGGAAGGAGCTTGGGATGCTGCCTCAGCCGTAGGGTTTTCACTTGTAGATGCCTTTGAGGCTTGGTTTTGAATTAAGTAATTGCTACAATGTACCTTCTTAAGCAGAGTTGTTTTTCATTTTCTTGTGAAGAATTTGAATGTTTTTCATTTTGATAAAGACAAGTTTTGCTCTTTTGATCTTAATGAAATGTTAATTGTAGCACCCTATTCAAGGAATGGGTTTTATATATTAAACCAAAGAGTGCCTAAATGTAACATAAATACCGAATTGGTTTAAATCTGATGAATTAAACCTGATTTTTCTTGGCATAAATGTTTTGGTCAAAGAGTAAGTCGGATTCAGAAACCCCATAGTTGTGGACTTTTGGGCTCATTTGAATGGATATCTTATGAGACTTGAATTCTGCTTACTGGACCAAAAGACAAAGGGCCCATCTTAGCCGAGCTAGAGAAAGGCCCAAAGGCTTATTGGAGATTGAACATACTTATGTATGTGGTCCGATGAGCAGTAATGCCAGAGAAAATTTCCTGTACTTCATTGTCTCTACTGATTACTTCAGTGAGTGTGACTGTGTTCATTTGATGAGACACAAGTCGGAATTCTTTGACATGGTCGAAAGAGTTCCAGAATGAAGTATAGAATCTAAATGACAGAAGTATTAAGACTCTGGATTAGATCACGAGTGAGAATACTTAAGTCATTGATGGTGTGATCATCTGAATGAGTGTGAAGTCGCTTCACAGCTCATTTCTCCTGAAAACCTGGAGGTGTTTCTGTGAGAGAGAATCAGATCTTATTAGAAATGATTCAAGATGAGTCACACGAATCTTCCATGATATTCTTTAAGAATAACGCTCTAAAATATCTAAGTTTACGCTGAAATAGTTCCACCAACATCAGTTGAAAGACACCACGTAAATGTGGATTGGAATCGATCCAAATTCGTCTTTACTGAATATTTGTAGTTGTGCTACTTCGCTGGTTGTCCTAGGGAAACCAAGGCTTGTTACTTTTACGTCCATTCTGTTTTCTAAGAAGGGAAGTTACTTTCCAAGAAGAACAGTGGGAGTAAAAGTATAACTCGAAGAAATTCGAGAAATACAGGAGGCTGCTCAACCTGTTGAGGAAGAGCAGCGGATGGATTTACAGATTTCTGTAGAATCTACACCTGTATAGCCTGAAGTTCGCAGATCTGAATGAATCAGTCACTAATCCGAGAGTGATTTCTCGTCATTAGTTGAACCTGATGGTCATTGAAAGTTCGCATGATCTGATGATCATTGAAAGCGACGAACCTGCGAAATTCAAGGAAGCGAATGTGAGCCCGGACTCCGAAAATTACACTATGTGTAAGTTAGCTTCATCGGTCCATTCATGGATGGAAGCAAACATATCGGAGTTGGAATCTTCGTTCTGTTGAAGTAGTCAAAGTTTTGACTTGAACAGGAACGAAGTGGAACTGTGCGTTTACTAAAAGATAAGTGGGAGCAATGTTGCATTTCTCATAGTGTATGTCGATGACATACTGATTCTCGGAAATAACGTCCCAATATTGCAGTCAGTAAAGGACTGGCTTGGGAGTTGGTTTTATGATTGACACGGGTAAAGCCACGTATGTTCTTAGATTTTGGATCTAAAGATATAGATCCAAAAGAGCTGGTAGGACAAAGTCAGAATTCTTAAATTGACAAAGTCCTACACGTAATCAGCAATCCAAGAAGGGTTTTATGCCAATGTCACATGGCAATACGTTAAGCAAGAAACAGTATCCTACGATATCTGCTGAGCTTGAATGCATGGATAGGATTCCATATGCGTCGGCAATTGGATCTATCATGTATGCCATGACACGTACTTGTTTTGATGTTGCTTTAATGTTAAGCAAGACAAGTAAAGACCAGTCAAATCCAGCAAAGAATCACTGGATTGCCGTAAAGAATATCCTAAAGTATTTGAGGAATACAAAGGATAAATTCTTGATTTACGGAGAAAGTGAGGTGCTACAAGTCGATAGAGTCTGAAAGGCAAGTTTCCAATAGACAAAGATAATTCCCGGTCACAGTCCGGCTATATCTTGTGTCTGACTGGCGGTGCAAGGCACTGTTGCTGACTCCATGACTTAAGCTGAACATTTCGCAGCTTGAGAAGCGGCGAAAGAGGTTGTTTGGAAAGAAGAGTTCATCACTGAACTTGATGTGATTCCCAGCATAGATGAGACTAGCTGCACATCAGAAGTCCAAACACCTTGAGGATAGGTATAACCTATTCCATGAGATAAATGACAGAGATGTTAAGTAGATAAGCAAGTTTCATCGAATGAGAACGTTGCTAATCTATTAACGAAGCCACTCCTTAGGCCTAAGCACGAGTCGCGGACTGTAGCTGTAGGATGAGTGAAATTAAGATGTAGTCTTAATTTCAGTGGGAGTTTGTAAAGGGCTTTACTTAGTTGTTTTGAAAGGTTCATGTAAACATTATATTTTATGTTTATGAAATCTATGATTTCTGGATTATTTTAACTGTGATATAAATAATCGTTCCAAAATGATTCATGTCATTATATATGGGTCATCGAAGTACATGAGTAGACTTGATCCTGAAACCCCATATTTAACGAAATGATATAAATCATAGTGTCCATAGTCGAAGGTTGTTGAAATTGGAACACCAACAACCTGTTGAGACTAGATTGTGTTGAGACTTATGACCAAGTTTCGAGGGGTCATAGATGCGCGGCATCAAAGTCGACACATAGGTATATGTAGGGGAACATATGACCGGACATGGCCCGCTGATGAGAACTCTACAAGATATTAATATCTGTGTCATGAAAGGTTCTCATATATGACTATAGAGTATAGTCCTTAGACCTGAGTTCGCATGCATGTGGCTGCAGATGGAGTAATACGCTTTGATCATTGTCTAACGCTGTTTCGTAACTGGGAGCTATACGGACCTTGGTTGGGTGTATTATGAATTGTGTAGTTCATAGTGATGGAACAAGATGGGATTTGTCCCTGCCGTATAACGGAGGTAATATCTCTAGGCCAATCGGAGATTTGATAGCTGGTAAGAGAATGGCCATTCCCAAACGGACTTGCCCAAGTCGTTTGCATTGTCAGTATCAAATCTGGTCCGATAAACATGGTCTGGCTATATAAGGATGACACACATCTTGCCTTATGCCAGATCGAGATATTAAGACAAAAGGACTAGGGAATGTAGGATTCTAGTACAATCGGGAGATTGTTGGGAATGTCCTGTGTAGGATTCCAGTACAAGTGGGAGATTGTTGGGAATGTCCTGAAATCTATTGTACTATCTCTAGAAAGTATGATAAATGTCGAGATCTGATAGGTCAAGAATTAATCCCTATACTAAACTGCAAGTGAACAGCAATGTCAAAGTAGTATATAGGGTTATCGAATCCACAGGGACACTTGGTCTCAAGAGAATCAAACCGTAGGGAATGAATACTAGAAATAAGCAATATGTTTGTATTGAAAGCAGTGCAAGAAAGTAAATCAGTAGCAGAGATTATCGGTTGTGAAAGCAAGTAATTAAAAGCGTCAAACCTAGGGTATTCTCAGGAAATCAGACTAGCAGACAGTTCATTCAGCAAGGATCTAATTAAGCACAGTTCTAGAACTCAAAACACAGATATAGAATTAACCAAATTCCTTTGCGATAATTCTCTAAGTCTAAGTGCAGCAAACCAAACTTCCGTTTGCGAGAACTAACAGATTAAACTAGCAATAAGCTCGAGTTTGATATGTTCACAATTATCCTAAACCAAACTTTCGTTTGCGCAAAGTTTAATTGCCCAATTTAATTAGTTCAGATTCCTAAACCCCACTTCCGTGACGTATTTAGCAACCTAAGATCTAGATTCTAATTGATCAGGTTAGAACTAGCTTTAAGCACAATTAAATTGAAGAACAGATATAGTTTGAATCCTTAACTGAAATTGAACAAGTCTAGCAAGTCATGAAATCCTATGTGAGAAACCCTAAGTCTAACTAGGAATCTACTCAGACATAGATAATGAAAACATGATCATATGATAAGTAAATTGCATAAAAGAATAAGAGTAAAAGGGGTTCGAAATCTTCTCCAAATACAGATGATGAATCAGGTTCAGATCAGCCCCAAAAGCTCTAAAAATCCTCTGCTCTTAATTATAAAAGTATATGGTAAAAAGTATAAAGTGTATCTAATAAAAACTCTAAAAACTCTATTATATAGGCATAATCTCGGCCAGGGGCTTCTTTGTAAATATCAGGAACTTCTGGATCAAAGTGCAATATCTTGATTCTTCTAAACCGCCGAGTTTTTGGCCCATCTCGCTGGTGCAACGATCGTTGCTAGAGTGCAACGATCGACACCTTTCTCTGTTTCGGACAGTGAACTCTATCTCTCGGCCAATCACTCCAAAAATCTCCAAAATGCTCCATAATCTCCAATTTAGCTCCCAACCTGATTATACCTGTAAAAGACTCTAAACAAAGACAAAAGACACTAAAACACATCTATATCATGGCCTAAAACTAGTAAAAACCATGATATATCAACTCCCCCACACTTAGCCTTTGCTTGCCCTCAAGCAAAACATAGAACTAAAACATGGTGAAGAGGTTTGAAAACTCTTCAGAAACTCATTTCATCTTAGAAGCTACAATACTCAGATTCCCCTTAGTAAACCACTGAAAGAATCAATCACAGGGTATCAAGACCAACATGTACTTCCCCCACACTTAGCAACTGTCCTAGGTAAACTCCACAATCACATTCAAGCATTCAAATTCTCCCAACTGACTTCTGCAAGTATTTAAGTGCGGTCTCACCTAAGGAGTATCGATCTAAAGGCACATGGATTCTTACCTAATCAGCTCTAGACCACCATACTATCTTTCTCTAGTCCCTTTCTTCTCTTTCCCTTCTTTAACAACTGATTTTTCCCCACTGGGTATCATTTTATTTTTTTTATCAGTGTTCTTCCCGTTATGGGGTGTACTTTGGACACATTCCATGGATCACATGAGAGATAATAGTGTTTGCTACTATTCTCATGACCACTTCGGAGTTACTAACTCATCCTCAGTTTATTATTTTTTTTTTTTTTTTTTTTTTTTTTTTTTTTTTTACTTTATAGAAGGGGAGAAGGGAACTAAATAGGACAGGTTTACAGGCTGTGTCAGAACTAACAGGGAATCCGACATAAAGTATACCAAGCCCTTAGGTGAGAAAATCTAAGTCAGTATTAGGGGTGAAGTCAGTAAAAGGATCCTCTGATACCTGAAGTGATGTGGGTGTTCCCAGTAGGTTGATCTGTGATGGGGTTTTCTAATAGTCAGAGATAGATCCTGCAACTTTATCCCAATGGTTACTTAAGTTCCTGCAAGTTTTGTAAATCTCCTCCGAA
This sequence comes from Orychophragmus violaceus, assembly GCA_030180135.1. Classification (NCBI taxonomy): domain Eukaryota; kingdom Viridiplantae; phylum Streptophyta; class Magnoliopsida; order Brassicales; family Brassicaceae; genus Orychophragmus; species Orychophragmus violaceus. Next base: position 20,674,015 of record CM058240.1, read on the forward strand.
AATCATAGTTTCTTACTTAAACAATTTTGACTCAATAAAACAAAAAATTTTGAAAAACGGACTGACTCTTAAGAAAAAAAGAAAGATAAACGTCAGTAGCACCTCCCCCACACTTAAGACACACTGTCCCCAGTAGTGTACAGCGAAGGATCGGTAAAAAGAAAATAAAATAAATTGAAAAGGTGAGTTTATGTCTGTCGGGTTACCTCTGTCGCACGAGCAACGACCGTTGCACTATGTGCATCGACCGTTACTTGGCGATTTTTCGTGTATGGTCGATCGTTGCTCAGGACCGCAACCATCGCTGCAATGCGATTCCTTTCGTGTTGTGACGATCGATGCAGAAATGCATCGATCGCTGCACTGCGATTTAATCCGAGACCTGCAAACATGACTGCACCAGAAACAAAAACAAACGTAAAATCCTAACAAAAACACCAAAAATTAAAAAGAAAAACACCAGTACCTAATGGTGGGTTGCCTCCCACCCAGCGCTTGTTTAAGGTCAATAGCTTGACCGGACGCGCAAGGGTTTTTCAGGTTCCGGAAGATCCTGACAGAGACTTTTTCTGTCTCTGTTCAAGTCTCCTCATCCATGGCGGAGAATAGGCTGTTGCAGAATGCTTCAGTCCAAGAAAAGATGGAGTAAAATGCGCTCCAGGATCTATTATCACAGTCTCATTCAGCTGCTCATCATCTGCTTCCAAGATCTTGAAAGTCTGTCCATCTATCAGTGGCTTCCGCAGCTTCTCCATCTCATATCGCAGTGTCTCATCTCCCAGGTGGAGGTCTATTAGACTCTGTCTAACATCAATCACAGCTCCTGCTGTAGCCAAGAATGGTCTTCCAAGCAATAAAGCTTCATCCGGATCGCAGGCATATTTCAGCACAAGGAAGTCCGTTGGAACTAAGTAGTTTCCAACTCTTACCGGAATATCAATAAGGAGTCCTTCAGGAACTCGCATGGACTGATCAGCTAGGATAAGACGTGTCCTAGTAGGAGCAAAATCCAACATACCCAGCTTCTCTGCCACTGAGTAAGACATTATGCTCCCAGCAGCTCCTAAGTCACACAGAGAACGCCTAAAGCTATCCTCAAAGATAGAACAATCCAGCACAAAAACTCCAGGATCAGGCAGTTTCTTTGGGACCTTAGTTAACAGAACATCACTAATATGCTGAGGAACTACTATCACCCATTCTCTCAGCTCTTCATCTAATGGCAACATCTTGTTCAAATATTTCTGAACACATGGATGATAAGGTGGATCATCTGATGATGGAATTTCTTCCAAGTCTTCACCACTCTTTTCTAGCCTTTTCAGCTCTTCAATCTCTTGTTTAATCACTTCAGACACCTTGGGCCTGTGCCAAATAGCTCGTGCATAAACATCCTCTGGAGTGATTTCAGATGTATCAGGGAATAGGCGGGCTAGTTCTGCATCAATCTCATTTTCATCCCACGGATTCTCTGCTTGTTCACGACCTGCATCGATCGATGCCAGATGTGTATCGATCGTTGCATCGCGATCATCACAACTTCCACCCGAGAGTTTTTCACAGAAATCCGAAAATTCTTCCTCAGTCACCAACTCAGCTGTACTTAGCTCAAATTTCTCCCCTAGATAAGATCCATCATTAATTAGTACAGAACAGGCCTTAATATGAGTGTCTGCAACTCCTTTTCCTTTCAGTGAGCTGGACATCTGATTCACCTGAGTGTCCAACTGCTTCATGTGAGTGCTCAATGTCTCAAACTTCCCATTGAGGTCCTGATAGACAGCGTCCAGCTTCTTGTTGTTGTCTAGAGAAAGCTTGGTTTGACTCTCCATCAGTTGTTCCATCATAGCTTCCATTTTGCTCTCATGGGCTGTAGGTGCAGGAGGAGTCTGATAAGATGTAGATCCATAGGTTCTCTGATTACCCTGTCCATAGGTCTTTTGAAAACCACCAGATTGTCCTCCATTTGAGAATCTGTTCCCCTGTTGATTGTTGAATCTATTACCTTGGAAACCGGAACCTCCTATGAAATTCACATCTTCTTCCTGAGTGTCCACCTCAGTTTGAATCAACTCCACATCTTGGGCAAAGTGGACAGCTTTCTTATTTGTCAGAAGATTGTAGACTGTGTCCAATCTGGATCTTATGTTAGCTATATCAGAATTCTCTACGGTTCCACCAGATCTCTTCCTCCTTTCATCCATTGTTTTGCAACTATTGCTGCCAATCAGATTCTCTATCAACCGTTTAGCTTGTGTAGGAGTTCTGGTGCTGAAATTAGCATCACTGGAATTATCCAGAGCAGTCTGATAAGGGAGATCTATGCCTCTGAAGAAAATACCTATCAGCTGTACTTCTGTGAATCCATGGTGTGGACAATCACGCTGATACTGCTTAAATCTCATCCATGCGGTTGTCAAAGGCTCCACAGCTCCTTGGGAAAAAGTAAGTATGTCCTGTCTGGACTGATCTGAGCGTGCGGCGTCGTAGAAGTGACGCAGGAACTCACTCTTTAAGGCTGTCCAAGTAGTATACTGACCAGGTGCCAGTTGTCTCAGCCATGCACTAGCGTCTCCAGCAAGACTGTGCGGAAATAGCTTAAGGAACAGATAGTCCGGGCATACTCCTTCATACTTCATGCCAGTGACTATGTCCTCAAACTTGTCAATGTGATCCATAGGCTGCTCTGATTGAAGACCATGGAAAGCAATTTGTCTCATCAGTTGGTAGTAGATAGTTTTTACCTCAAAATCATTCCTCTCGAAGGCAGGAAGCACTAGAGCTGCTCGGTTTGCATGAAACTCATCGGGTCTATTGTAGTCAGCTAGTGTCCTCTCATGAACTACCATCTCTCTACCTTGTGGCTCAACTTCATCAGGGATCACTCGTCCCTCAGCATCAATCCTTTGCCCAGCAGCATTGTAAGGATTGTTCTCTGGATCCCTCAGGGTACCTTCAGCATCTGGTATCAAGATCAAGCGTTCTTGTACCATTCTCTCTCTCTTTTCTCTTCTGATAGTCCTCTCTAGACGTCCAAGTTCTTCTAGGTTGAGATTAACTAAGCTCGAGTTCGGATTACTTCGAGTGTTCTGCGTTGGCATAAACTGTCTGTAATCGTCCAGCAACGATCGATGCTATCAGTGCAACGATCGATTCAATCTCAAATCGCTCAGCAACGATCGATGCAAAGGGTGCAACGATCGATGCAAGGCGAAATTCGTACCTGCGACAGAGAGAAACAGAGAAAAGTCAGCAAAAATAATAAAAAAACGAAAAACAAAAACAAAAAAACGAAAAATTTCTAGTAAAACCCTAAGTTCGGTCCTATCGAAGACTCAAAGAGTCCCCGGCAACGGCGCCAAAAACTTGATAGGTCAAGAATTAATCCCTATACTAAACTGCAAGTGAACAGCAATGTCAAAGTAGTATATAGGGTTATCGAATCCACAGGGACACTTGGTCTCAAGAGAATCAAACCGTAGGGAATGAATACTAGAAATAAGCAATATGTTTGTATTGAAAGCAGTGCAAGAAAGTAAATCAGTAGCAGAGATTATCGGTTGTGAAAGCAAGTAATTAAAAGCGTCAAACCTAGGGTATTCTCAGGAAATCAGACTAGCAGACAGTTCATTCAGCAAGGATCTAATTAAGCACAGTTCTAGAACTCAAAACACAGATATAGAATTAACCAAATTCCTTTGCGATAATTCTCTAAGTCTAAGTGCAGCAAACCAAACTTCCGTTTGCGAGAACTAACAGATTAAACTAGCAATAAGCTCGAGTTTGATATGTTCACAATTATCCTAAACCAAACTTTCGTTTGCGCAAAGTTTAATTGCCCAATTTAATTAGTTCAGATTCCTAAACCCCACTTCCGTGACGTATTTAGCAACCTAAGATCTAGATTCTAATTGATCAGGTTAGAACTAGCTTTAAGCACAATTAAATTGAAGAACAGATATAGTTTGAATCCTTAACTGAAATTGAACAAGTCTAGCAAGTCATGAAATCCTATGTGAGAAACCCTAAGTCTAACTAGGAATCTACTCAGACATAGATAATGAAAACATGATCATATGATAAGTAAATTGCATAAAAGAATAAGAGTAAAAGGGGTTCGAAATCTTCTCCAAATACAGATGATGAATCAGGTTCAGATCAGCCCCAAAAGCTCTAAAAATCCTCTGCTCTTAATTATAAAAGTATATGGTAAAAAGTATAAAGTGTATCTAATAAAAACTCTAAAAACTCTATTATATAGGCATAATCTCGGCCAGGGGCTTCTTTGTAAATATCAGGAACTTCTGGATCAAAGTGCAATATCTTGATTCTTCTAAACCGCCGAGTTTTTGGCCCATCTCGCTGGTGCAACGATCGTTGCTAGAGTGCAACGATCGACACCTTTCTCTGTTTCGGTGAACTCTATCTCTCGGCCAATCACTCCAAAAATCTCCAAAATGCTCCATAATCTCCAATTTAGCTCCCAACCTGATTATACCTGTAAAAGACTCTAAACAAAGACAAAAGACACTAAAACACATCTATATCATGGCCTAAAACTAGTAAAAACCATGATATATCAAGATCAGACATAAGTCATAAACACTGGATGATCATGATGACTTGCTAGAGCCCGCTCATGATCTATAAGTTTAGGACTTATTGCCAGTGTTGTATGATCCCAAAGGGTCACACACCATAGCTAACAGGAAAGTTAAATGGAATTAATACGGTAAGATGCAATGGCATTTACTGTATTAGATCAGAGAATTGTGATAGGTGTATAGTTTTCCCTATTCTACTGCAAGTGCACAGTTGATGCAATCGTAGTATATAAGGTATCGAATCCCACGAGGACTCTCAGTCACACAATAGATTATTAGTAATTCGGATTAAATTTAGTGAAGCAGATGTGAAAGCAGTAAACGAAATATCAAAGCGAATCAAGTGAGTTTGTAAGCAAGAGGGCAAAGCGTTAGGTATCAGGAGTTCTCAGGAAATCAGGAACGCAAGCAATCAATCTATCTAGATCCAATCGATAACTGTTCTAGAACTCAAAACACAGATATAGAATTAACCAAATTCCTTTGCGATAATTCTCTTAAGTCTAAGTGCAGCAAACCAAACTTCCGTTTGCGAGAACTAACAGATTAAACTAGCATTAATTCCAGGTTTGATATGTTCACAATTAACCTAAACCAAACTTTCGTTTGCGAATAGTTTAATTGCTTATCTAAGTTCTTTCTAGTTAAATTAACCAACTTCCGCTGAATTAATCAACCTAACATCATAATTCTGATTAGCTACTTCAGATTTAGCATTAAGAACAACTTAGATAAAGAACTAGCAGATATAAATCTCTACAGATTGATTTAAACTATAATTCTCTGAAATCCCTAATGAGAATCCTTCAACCTAACAGGTAATCTACTCAGACATAATCATCGAAACAGAAAACATCTTGAATAGAAAACCAAATATCATAAAAAAGAATAATCGACAGGGGTTCAAAATCAAGTCTCTTTCGAGAACAAAACCAGCCCCTAAAATCTCCTAAGAGAATAAAACTAGGTTATTTCTGCTTAGCCTAAACAATGGCTTAAAAACTCTATTTATAACCTAAAACACGAATTGGGGCTTCTTTGTAAATATCAGAAACTTCTGGGCAAAACTGTAATTTCTTCATTCTTTATTAAACCGTCGTTTGGCCCATCTCGCTGGTGCAACGATCGTTGCCATAAGTGTGACGATCGATGCAGCTCGGAAATATCAACAGTGAACTTGATCTCTCGGCCAAATACTCCAATTAGCTCCAGAAAATGCTATAATCACCAAATATGCTCCAAATGTGCTTGTACCTAATAAATACCTGAAAAGACTCTAAAACATAGTAAAAGACTCGATAAATGACACATATACCATGGTTAAAATCCCTAAAATCCATGGTATATCAACTCCCCCACACTTAGCTCTTGCTTGCCCTCAAGCAAGACAAAGAACTAAATGTAGTCAAGAGGTTTGAAAACTCTTCAGAAACTCATTTCATCCTAGAAGCCACAATACTCAGATTCCCCTTAGTAAACCACTGAAAGAATCAATCACAGGATGTCAAGACCAACATGTACTTCCCCCACACTTAGCAACTGTCCTAGGTAAACTCCACAATCACATTCAAGCATTCAAATTCTCCCTACTGACTTCTGCAAGTATTTAAGTGCGGTCTCACCTAAGGGGTATCGATCTAAAGGCACATGGATTCTTACCTAATCAGCTCTAGACCACCATACTATCTTTCTCTAGTCCCTTTCTTCTCTTTCCCTTCTTTAACAACTGATTTTTCCCCACTGGGTATCATTTTATTTTTTTTATCAGTGTTCTTCCCGTTATGGGGTGTACTTTGGACACATTCCATGGATCACATGAGAGATAATAGTGTTTGCTACTATTCTCATGACCACTTCGGAGTTACTAACTCATCCTCAGTTTATTATTTTTTTTTTACTTTATAGAAGGGGAGAAGGGAACTAAATAGGACAGGTTTACAGGCTGTGTCAGAACTAACAGGGAATCCGACATAAAGTATACCAAGCCCTTAGGTGAGAAAATCTAAGTCAGTATTAGGGGTGAAGTCAGTAAAAGGATCCTCTGATACCTGAAGTGATGTGGGTGTTCCCAGTAGGTTGATCTGTGATGGGGTTTTCTAATAGTCAGAGATAGATCCTGCAACTTCATCCCAATGGTTACTTAAGTTCCTGCAAGTTTTGTAAATCTCCTCCGAAAATCATAGTTTCTTACTTAAACAATTTTGACTCAATAAAACAAAAAATTTTGAAAAACGGACTGACTCTTAAGAAAACAGAAAGATATAAGTCAGTAGCACCTCCCCCACACTTAAGACACACTGTCCCCAGTAGTGTCCAGCGAAGGATTGGTAAAAAGAAAGAAAAATTATTAATGGATGTTTTAGTTCTGTCGGGTTTTTACCTCTGTCGCTCATGCATCGATCGTTGCACTAAGTGCATCGATCGTTGTTTGGCGATTTTTCGTTGAGTGTCGATCGTTGCTCAAAGCAGCAACGATCGTTGCAATGCGCATATCGGATCAGTCAGCAAGTTAGCAGGTTAGTTCGTCGGTTTATGTCAATTTTCAATCCTGCAAGCTGAAAACACTAGAAACGGAGTAAAATCGAAATAACAAATATGTCTGATCAAGCATAACCATCCAAACATAGCAAATCCTAAAAATAAACGAAAAACAAAAGTGCAAGAAAAGATAAAAAGTCAGAATACAGAACCGAAAGTCTGAACATGGGGATCACTCTCACTCTCTCTCATCATCTATCCCACCATACCGTGCATCGTCATCGGCTGCCTCAGCTGCGGGATCAGTATCAGTCGGGGAAGGAGGAGTCGGGGATCGATGTCTGCGTCGAGAAACGTGTACGGGCTGATGGACCTGTGGTGGCCTCCTGCAGCTGCGCATGAAGTTCCAAACAACTCGAAACATGCTATCGGATCTCTCTCTCCACTCGGCATCAGAATATGCACCGTAAGGCATCGTAGGCTCGGGAAAAGGACCTACATCGTCGACTGGGGCGGGCGCAGGCGCAGAGGAGGACGAAGCTCTCGCAGAAGGCTCTCCCAGCGGATGAGCCATAGTAGGTACTGCACATCGATCTCTAGCGGAAGGGTGGAAGCTCAAATCATCAATGGTATTGATCCGAGTGTACCTGGCAGCAGGAAGATCGATGCCATACTGTGTATCCTCAGGGTCGTAGTACACCCACACTCGCCCTTCCTTCAGCCACGTAGCACTCTGCAAGTGACTGAGATCCAGGAACTCGCGCTCAGTAACGCACTCTATACCCCCCATAGGGATCCTGCAGTGTCTGAAAATAGGAGTGAGAAGACTCCCTACTGTCTCCTTGCGCGCGCCTTCATAAGGCTTCTTCTGCAGCTCGCAAAGGTGATGGGCAAATATAGCTCCTAGGTTCACCTTCTCAGCCGGGTTCCTCACATCAGTACCCCTGAACTGCTCCCTCAGCCCCCTGAATAAAATCTCCATCTCGGTCTTGCGCATCTTGTTCGCCTCATGCTTGCACAATAAAGTGCGTCCCAAGATACGCAAGACATACCTGAGAACCGGATGCCTAACCTGAATCACTGGTGTAAGCCGTGAGTGATATCGTCCACCTCCAATGTACTCCCAGAAATCACGAGCCTCTGGTGGTTCCCACGGAAGGGATAAATCGGTGCGTGGCTGCGTGGTGCTGAACCCGTAGATCCTACAGATATCGAGAAGGGGCACTCGATACCTTGCTCCGAGACACATGAAAGTGAAAGTGCCTCCTTGGGCATTCCTGCTCTCTGGGTTTGGGTATACAACCCTGCACGTGGCAAGCAACTGCCTCACAAGCTCTGGGTACAAATCGTAAGGCTGCATTGGCATTGTCCCCAGACCAATACCTCTGCACAGCTCCATCACCTTCTTGTCCATTCCGAGACTCTTGCAGGTTGAGTAATCAGCGAACTTTGTTGGCGCTATCTCCATACCACACCAACCATTATACAACAGAGTGTCATATTCATCCCAGTACTCGTGTAGCGGCCTCTCTGTGAAGTCAACTGATTTTAGTATCCCCTTAATAGAACCGCTCCAGATGCGATCAGACTCAATCAAAACTTTCTCTGGCCTTGGCCATGGCTGTCCTATGGTCGCATGAACCAAATGATACGGCTGTGGAGGATCTGATTCCCTGTGTAACCATTCCGGTGGCGGAATGTATTGTCGTGAGGCGCTTGCAGCTTGTGCTCGTTTCTTGCGGGGTTGATTCCGGGTTGCCATCTGCAAAACAGAAAATTTGAACAAATTAGTCTCGGCAACTCTCTGTTGAATCGTCGTGCAACGACCGTTGCACTAAGGTAGCGATCGTTGCAGGGCGATTCCGTGTAATCGAACATTTCCCCAGAATCGTCGAGTAACGACCGTTGCATCAAAGGCAGCGATCGTTGCAGGGCGATTCTGGCCGCAATCAACAGTCAACAAATTTCGTTTCAAATCATGCAATCAATCACACAGTCGGCAACAATATATCATCTAGCAACCTAAATCATACCTATTTGGGCATGCATTGATCAATTTCGGCTCAAAAATCTAACAATCTAGAACCCCTAAAAATCCAATCTGAAAGCTTTGAAAATTGAAGAACATTACCTTGATTTCTTGAGATATGGCTAAAGGAAATGGATTGGTCGGTTAAAAACGAGTGAAATAGAACTTGAAAACAGGAAATTTGATGGAGAAATGGTGTTTTTCGGGTAGAGGCTCGGAGTGTCGACCAAAGGAGTTTTGAGAAGAAAAAGAGAAAATAGGGTTTAAGGTAACTTACCTGGTCGTGGCTGCAACGATCGTTGCAGGGCAGCAACGATCGATGCTGGTTGAATCTAATCGATTCCGGTTTAGCGACATGTACCTTAATTTTCGATTAAGACCAATTGCAACGACCGTTGCACATGTGAGCAACGATCGTTACTTCTCTCCAGACTTGGTTCTGTGTCTGATAAACTTAGTAAAAACAAATAAAAACGTGAAATCCTAAGAAAAACACTAAAAATGAAAAAGAAAAATAGTTAAACCTAACAGTGGGTTGCCTCCCACTCAGCGCTTGTTTTTAAGTCATTAGCTTGACTTTTGGAAAGGGGTCAGACTCATGGAGGTTTCAACAGAGACTTTGAGTGTCTCTGTGAATGCCTTATCATCCATGGTGGTGTGTAAGCAGTAGCAGCATGATGTCGTCCAAGGAACGTCGGGAGGAATGTAGGGTGAGATTGACACTTGGGTGTTTTAACGCTCTTTCCTTTATTCAAAACAGTGGAGTCAGGAGGCTTAAACTTAGAGGTTTTATGCTTTACCTTTGGCAAGGGTTTGATGTTCGGAGCTTTCTGCTTATGAGTAGTTTTAGGCCTTGAAGATGCTAGAATGGGCTCTTGTGGAACCACCATCTTCTTGTCAACCACCAATGTGCACTGAGCTACATCTTTAGTTTTAACGGGAGCTTTTGGGAATGGCAACGGAGGTTTGTAGGTTCCTTCCTTAGCAGGTTCTCGAGATTTGGGTGAAACTGGTTCCTTTCGGGGTGCAACGATCGATGCGTGTGATGCAACGATCGATGCCGTCGTCTCAACTCTTGTTTCAACTGTAGTCTCGGGTTTATCTGTTTCTTGGTCCATTCCAGCCGTCTCAGACTCAGATTTCTCTTCTTGGCTTGGTCCTGCTTCAATCTGGGCTATCCAAGTCAAAAGATCCATGTCAATCTCTGCTGAGTCAGGTGCATCGAAGCTTTCGAGCTCTGGTAATTCAACATCAAATCCCCCTCTGTCTTCCACAAATTCCACAGCTTTAACTGCCAAACAGGATCCATGATCCATTTGTGTGTGATCCTGAGTGAGGATGTTGTTGTCAGGAGCTTCATGAGAATCCTTTGTTGGGGTAGAACTTGGAATTTGATCCATCTGTGTGTCCAGCTGCTTTATACGAGTGCTCAAGGATTCAAATTTCTCATTCAAATTTGTGTACAGGTTCTCTAGCTTCGAGCTGAAAGAAGTTGAGTTCTGCTGTTGCCTTTCAATTGTTTGTTCTAACATCATCTCCAGTTTGCTCCTTTGTGTAGGAGATGCCAGATTAGAAGTATAATTGTGGTCTCCTGATCCTAGAGCGTGCCTACAACCCTGCCTTTGCTGATGTTCCAAGGTATGTCTATAAGAGTTGGCTCCAGCTACGTAGCGTACTTCTGCAAACTTATCAGTGTCTGCCTCTGCTCGGAACTGTCTCTCCCTAAGTAAGATGTCGTGGATGTCATCTATCTTATGTTGCATTTCAGCTACTTGCCCAACCAATACATGGTAATCTGGTAAGATGGGGTTTCCTTCCCCATCTATCTTCTGACCTTTTGCGTTGCATATGTGACCCTCTTGGTCTCGTAAAACGCCGTTTTCACCTTGAATCAAAATCAAAGGTTCCATGGCGCGGAACCTACCGAACGTCTCAGATCTTAGCATCGCTTATTATCGCCTAGTGTCGATCGTTGCAAGGAGAGCAACGATCGATGCAGTGCGATTTCCTGAAATCCCAAAAATCAAAAAACGTGAGTAAACAAGAAAATTAAAAAGAATGCTTAGTCTAAATCCTAGTACTAAATCTATCGGTGAACTCAAAGAATCCCCGGCAACGGCGCCAAAAACTTGATAGGTGTATAGTTTTCCCTATTCTACTGCAAGTGCACAGTTGATGCAATCGTAGTATATAAGGTATCGAATCCCACGAGGACTCTCAGTCACACAATAGATTATTAGTAATTCGGATTAAATTTAGCGAAGCAGATGTGAAAGCAGTAAACGAAATATCAAAGCGAATCAAGTGAGTTTGTAAGCAAGAGGGCAAAGCGTTAGGTATCAGGAGTTCTCAGGAAATCAGGAACGCAAGCAATCAATCTATCTAGATCCAATCGATAACTGTTCTAGAACTCAAAACACAGATATAGAATTAACCAAATTCCTTTGCGATAATTCTCTTAAGTCTAAGTGCAGCAAACCAAACTTCCGTTTGCGAGAACTAACAGATTAAACTAGCATTAATTCCAGGTTTGATATGTTCACAATTAACCTAAACCAAACTTTCGTTTGCGAATAGTTTAATTGCTTATCTAAGTTCTTTCTAGTTAAATTAACCAACTTCCGCTGAATTAATCAACCTAACATCATAATTCTGATTAGCTACTTCAGATTTAGCATTAAGAACAACTTAGATAAAGAACTAGCAGATATAAATCTCTACAGATTGATTTAAACTATAATTCTCTGAAATCCCTAATGAGAATCCTTCAACCTAACAGGTAATCTACTCAGACATAATCATCGAAACAGAAAACATCTTGAATAGAAAACCAAATATCATAAAACAGAATAATCGACAGGGGTTCAAAATCAAGTCTCTTTCGAGAACAAAACCAGCCCCTAAAATCTCCTAAGAGAATAAAACTAGGTTATTTCTGCTTAGCCTAAACAATGGCTTAAAAACTCTATTTATAACCTAAAACACGAATTGGGGCTTCTTTGTAAATATCAGAAACTTCTGGGCAAAACTGCAATTTCTTCATTCTTTATTAAACCGTCGTTTGGCCCATCTCGCTGGTGCAACGATCGTTGCCATAAGTGTGACGATCGATGCAGCTCGGAAATATCAACAGTGAACTTGATCTCTCGGCCAAATACTCCAATTAGCTCCAGAAAATGCTATAATCACCAAATATGCTCCAAATGTGCTTGTACCTAATAAATACCTGAAAAGACTCTAAAACATAGTAAAAGACTCGATAAATGACACATATACCATGGTTAAAATCCCTAAAATCCATGGTATATCAAATTGGGCCAGACAAAATACAGGCTTTTGCCTGATTTGTGTCTTGGGCCCAAAAGATTAATGAGCCATTAGTCTAATGACTTGGGCCCATTAATGAGAGATGAAGTTTTCGAAAACCCTAAGGGATTAACCATCCCTGCGATTTTTCTCCTCCTGGCTGCGAGCCTCTCTCTCTCAAAATCTCTCTCTCTGATCTTCCACATCTTTGGTCTAGCAGCCGTCCCGTGCTTGTAAGAGTGTGGATACTCGAGGAGGAATAGGTGTTACCATCTGTTCTAGCTGATCTTGTCATTACCATCAATAATCCGCTGCAAAAGGTAATGTCACAGGTTTGATTTATGATTCATTTGACGAGAACCTAGATCTGTTTAAGGATTTGTGTTAGGTTGTAATTCAGAATTAAACCTTGAACAAACACAATAATCCTGCAATGCGAACATCCACTACAGCCGATAATCCGGGAAGAAGATTCTTTGGATGTCGTAACTGGGATGTAATTGCCTTTCTCTTCTGTTTTGTTTCGTTTTGACTTATTCGAGCTTATTTTCGGAATTTGAAGATGATATTGCATATTTAAAATGTGGTTGTATAGGATGGTGGCTACCATATAATGAAGTGGTGGGATGAGGCTATGATGGAGGAGTTTCACGAGTTAAAGCTGAGTGTGGACCAACATGGCGAACAAGTTGATTACATCTTCCTTTGTTATGCTGAAATTGACTGTGTAGCAAACTTGCACGATGAGATCAAGAAAGCGCAGGCAGAGATAGCTCAACTAAAGGAGCTCTTGACTGAGAAACCATCTAGCCAGACGGTGCGTGGCGCCAAGTATGAGTATCTGATGGTTGCTGGTGCTGTTATCATCGTCCCGATTATCTTGAGGGCTTTTGGTTTCTTGTAATATAAGTCCTATGTATCCAAGTACAATTTTATGTATTATAAGACGAATTTTAGGGTTTTATCCAATTTCTGTTCATTCATCATCGTCCAATTTCATTCATCATCCAAATCTGCGAATTGTCAGACTTCAAAAGAAGTCTGACTAATAAATTATTTTCCTCAAACTTCGTATGGAGTCTGAATCTACAATAATTAGTTTAAGACTTAAATGATTTTCCTCAGACTTCGTATGGAGTCTGAATCTACAATAATTAGTTTTAAGACTTAAATGATTTTCCTCAGACTTCGTATGGAGTCTGAATCTACAATAACTAATTTTCACCAGACTTCGCGTGCGTAACGACACGTGGCCTCTTACATGCCCGGGAATTTAAATATTTTGTAAATTAAACGGGCGGGAGTTATGTAAAAAGGAGACGAAAAAAGCGCGGCAGTTACGTCTGCAGTAAAACCGTCCGCCAGTGGTAAAACCGTCTCGTTTTAACTGCCCCCTATGAGACATATATAAATATGATTTTTTAACCTTTTTTTTTACAGTTTCGCAGGAAAGATAAAAAAAAAACTATTCTCTCTCAAATCCACTCAATCGACACCGTGCACTTTTTCTGGATATCGTTTCCAGATCTGGTTTCTCTCTGCTCCGCCGCTTACATTCGACGATAAGATTAATCTAAAACTTCTTCGGGGGAATTCTAAGTTAAACTATTAGTAATCAGACGGCTGTTGGTGTCTGATTGTAGATCTCAGACCACATATGGAGTCTGATTACATCCTCAGACTCCAGGTGGAGTCTGAAGTCTGAAGTCTGAGCTTTTTTATCTCATACTTGCGCTCAGCTTTTTTTGTCTTTTTTTCTAAATTCCAGATCTTGTTGGGCCCCGATCTTGTTTTACTGTAGCTCCTCCGTCGTCTTCCTTCGACAGTAAGATTCCTCGACTCTTCTCCTCTTCTATATATTTACATAACTATAGTTGGCAGACGGCATAAGATGTCTGACTGTGTAAGGCCCTTGTTGTTTCAGGTTTCCGTTATGGAAGATGTTGAATTCCCACAAAGGATGTTCACTGCCGGTTATGAACCATCTCCGGATAAAAGCATACACTAGTTTAGTGGAAGGAGAGATCTGATAACTGATGTTAAACTAGCGCTGTTACCGGCTGAATGGCAGGAACTCCTCGATTCAGAACTTGGCGTTTTTTTGAAATTCCATGAACTGAATTTCAAATGGTGTTCAAGGATGGTGCACTATATGCTCTGTCTGCAGTTAGACTGCAAGAAGAAGTATGAGTTATGGTCTCTTTTCGGCGTTAATCCAGTTAGGTTTTCCCTGAATGAGTTTCATGCTATAACCGGACTCAAATGCGACTATATTGAGAACCTCGAGTACCCTGAAATTCAGTATACCGATGAGATGAGAGAAATGTGGAAGCTTCTTAGGGTGGATTTCGATTTAGGCCCAAGTTATACGCAACTAATGGATGCTTGTACAAGATGTTCTGAATGGGAACCGGAACAAAGGATATGGCTGGGCTATCTAGCGATCTATGCAACCTTCATTGAGGCTCATCACTGGACTACCTCCACAAGGGGTGACATGTCCAAGCTTCTGCTGTTTCCAGGATCGATACAATCCTATCCATGGGGACGATTCGCCTTCAAGGTTCTGATAGATTCTGTTAAAGAGGCAAACAGAAAACTCGTGGATGGAAAAAATTATCAGATCGGAGGTTTTGCTGAGGTCCTGAACATCTGGATATATTGGGCATGTCCCGCTATGGCGACAACTTATGGAGATCCCTTTCCGGATGCCCTAGACCTACCATTGCTGGCGTACCAGGGATCACGGAGTCGAAAGAAAGCCGACGAAGCCTTACGCAAACAGGTATTTCTTGTACTTATGAACTCTGACTTTTATGTCAGACTTCATATGAATATGTCAGACTTCATTAGAAGTCCGACATAAAAGTCAGACTTCATACGAAGTCTGACATAAAAGTCAGACTTCGTATGAAGTCTGACATAAAAGTCAGACTTCGTATGAAGTCTGACACACATAATGTCATACTTCAAATGACCCAGTCTCGTATGATGTCAGACTGATTGTTAGGCGCGACGATCTTCCTCAAAACAAACAAACAGGTGACTGTGGAGTGTTCTGCTTGAAGTTCATCGAGTTCCATTCACTTGGAATGGAGTTTCCAAAGTATCTTTGTGATAAGAACATCAAGTCAATCAGGGACAGGCTAGCTTTTGACATATTGTTTGAACTCAAGCGAACAGGTGAAGAGCAACGTTCCGAGTATGCTTTGCTTGACACCTACGGTGATAAATAGACCGCCTCTATCTTTTGCATTCCTAAACAATACATATCTATGGTGGTTGTAAAAAAACACATCAATCTTTTGGCCTACTTTTGTGCTTGTTTTTTAGTTATGTAACAAACTTAAGCACTAATTCTAGTTATGTTTATTACTACGCTTGTTGAAACAGAACCCAAACAATTGAGACAAGTTTAAATATTAGAGTTCTGGAATACATCACTAAGTCAGACTTCAGTGAACCCTAAAAAAATATCAGACTTCTGTAAACCCTAAAACTTATTAGACTTCACTGAACACGAACACAAATCAGACTTCAGAAATCCCTAAAACATATAAGATTTCAACCATTTCTAATCAGCCTGAGGTTGTGGACAATTAGGTTGTTTGTGGCCTGGTTGTTTGCAGTTCGAACAACAATATTGCTTGTGTAGTTTCCGCGGTTTAGTGCTCTTCTTCTTGGCGATTTCTAGCATAGATTGCCACCTCGACTTCTTTTGTCTTCCAGGCTTCCGCCTCTCTTCCGGCGGATAGACACGCACGGTGACATGATTTGCCTTTCCGGTAACATTCTTTGGTAAGATGTTGCGCGAGTATGCATCGTAGAAGTAGTCCGTTCTGTAAGATGGACATACAAGGGTAGAAATGTGTAGCTCAAGTTCCGGTGCAGCGCATATGGCATGTGAGCAAGGTATCTTTTCGTAATCCCAAACACCACATTCACACTTCTGATGTTCCAAATCAACAACACAATCCCTATGTCCTCCCTTAACAACGAACTTATACGTATCTACGCGTTCTGCCGTCATCATATCTGCATAATATTCACGAATAGCCAGCAAATATTCAACTCCTCGGCTAAATGTTGTTGAGAGACTCATTGCATCTAGCCACCTTTTACAAAACCACGTCCCTAGTTTCTCTTGTATAAACTCTAAAAGGAAAGATATGGGATATCCTTTTGCCTTCTTAACTGCGGAGTTTATAGACTCAGCAATGTTGCTCGTCTTTATGTTGTACCTGTATCCACCAATTTGAAAGAGGTTAACCCAAGTAAGAATTAGAAAGTATCATAAAAACATTATGCTTCCAGACTTCTCCAGTCGTCTGGAAAAATAATCAGACAGCAAGAGAGGTCTCATAATTGTATCAGACATCATTAGAAGTCTGATAACTATTGTCAGACCGCTAAGTACCTGTCTCCGTTGAAATGCACGCGTGACCATAGACTCACATCCGCTTCTTCCAAGTAATCAGCAAGTTCAGGATTTGCCGCTCGTAAGGAAGCCATGTTTCGGTCGAAATCGTAAATTGTATAAGCGTAAGCCGCGTTTTTCACCAAGTACAGAAGATGTTTTCCCCTGAACTTGGTAACAATATTATTTTGTAGATGGTAATAGCATATCCCTCGCTGTGCCCAAGGGAAAACTGATTCACACGCATTCTTGATCGACTCACATCTATCCGAGACTATGACCAAAGGATATTGGTCTGAAATGCATTCTTTCAGTTTGGTGAAAAACCATCTCCACGAGTCATCGTTCTCAGAGTCTACAATTCCAAAAGCCAACGGAAATATTTGAAAATTTTCGTCTTGTGCGGCCGCCACTAGCATAACACCGCCATACTTTCCATTAAGATGAGTACCATCCACCACAATGACTCTTCTAAGATACGTAAACCCATGTATGGAAGCTCCAAATGCTATAAATAGATACTTAAATCTATTCTTCTCATCTAGCTCAAGCCCAGTTACTGTTCCCGGGTTGGTTTGCCTGATTCCATGCAAAAAAGAAGGCAGTCTCGCGTACCCATCTTCCGCTGTTCCTCTCACAATCCTTTGAGCATGTAACAATGCTCTGTATGCGGTTGTGTAGCTCATCCTAATCCCAAACTGCTTCTTCATTGATACTTTGACATGCTTTGGTGTTATCCCCTCAATCATACCAAAAGTTTCAGTAAACAACCAACCAATATAAACTAGAGTAAAACGTTTGCGCGTAGACATCCGGTCCGCCATCGAGCATGAATGTGTTTCTGAATAGATCATCACCCAGTACTTGTTTGGTTCGCTCTTCACACATGCTCGAAGCATCCACTTGCATCCTTCCACACGACATTTAGCCACAAAACGTGTCTTGTCAGACTTCTCTGTCCTAAATGCGAATTTCTTCATTATCGCCGTCAAACGTAGCTCTGATATTAGGTCTTTCTTGCTATCAAAACACTTATTGAGAATGATACCCTCAGATAAGTCCCTTTTGCGAACACTCTGATTATTCATACTCTCCAACTCATATTTCTTATAATCTTCATCTTCTTCCACATCTACATCTTCATGTTTAACTTTCCCATATAGGGTATAATCAGCATCGTCATGGTAAGCCTCAGCGTGTTCCATGAAAACATTCTCAGGCACATCCAAGTTACCAACACCATCATTACCACCACCACCACAAACAGAATCCTCCGAGACTGAGTCCACATATTCCGCATTCCATTCTTCTTCTTTGTCATCTTCGTCTACATCTTCAGATTCATATTTGTCATCATGATTCACAGCATCTTCATCATCCATACGGGATCGGCTCGAGACACATAGACGGATTAAATGCGTATTAGCTAACTCAACCATGCTCCTTACTTGCCTATCATTTGTGACATAAACCGGAGGGCTATCCGGATCCATTTGTTTCAAGAGTGCTTCCGGCAATGGATATGATAACTCCACCAGGTCGGTTTTCTTGTCCAGCATATAATCATCTTGTACCATCTCAACTAGTTCTTGATGTGTAGAACCATCACGCAGAGTGATAAACCGCCCTCCTTTGAGCTTATCAACCACAAAATGCCAAATCTGGTCTCTCACAACCCATTCACCAAAATTAACAGGTAACTGAACTATTATCTGTATAAACAAACACGTATAAACAACATTAGAGATCTTTTGGGAAAAGCCAAACTTCTTTGTGAAGTCTAATGGGGATGCTATTAGCTACATTGCCAATATTATTCAAAAATTTATTTAAAAATAATTACCATATATAAGAATGTAAAACTCACGCAGAAGGAACATATAACACTAACACACATTTAAAAAAATTAATGTCAACGAAATTAATCACAATTATACAATAAAAATGCATTTTAAAAGTTTGACATATTCCAGACGTCTATAGAAGTCTGCTTTCTATATAACCAGACGTCTATGCTAGTCTGAAAAAGAGGGTATTTTTGCAATTGATTTTGAAATGCCAGACAGCGGATGCAGTCTGAAACAATTCAGACAGCGCAGGCTGTCTGCTTTGGAAGTTTTTAAATTTTTTGTCAGACAGCTCAAGAAGTCTGAAAAAAGGGTAGTTTTGCAATTGATTTTGAAATGTCAGACTTCTCGCAGAAGTCTGAAAGTAATCAGACTTCTTCCGAAGTCTGAAGAAAAAGTAGAGGGTAGTTTTGCAATTGATTTTGAAATGTCAGACATCTTCGGAAGTCTGATATCTCATCAAACTTCTTATGCTGTCTGACAATTTTTTCAGACAGCGAATGAAGTCTGATGAAAAACATCGCATTTTCGAGCGTTGACCAAAATTAAATTGTTCAGATGTCTTTTGCCGTCTGGCAAAGTTTTGGAAATTCAGATGCCTATAGCCGTCTGAGATTATTTTTCTTATTTTCAGACAGATTTACATGTCTGGCAATTTTTTCGCTTATTTTGGTCAACGTTTGAAAATTTGGGTCAATTGCAGTTTCTACCCCCCATTATTTTCAGACAACGGATTCCGTCTGACAAAAAGTCAAGAATCGGTCAATTTCTTGCCAGACTACATCAGAAGTCTGACAAAAAAAACAAATTTGAATCAATTGCAAAACTACCCTCTTCTTATAAGGACTTTTTAACGATGTATTTTTTTTGTTTTCAAAGGAATTTAACAGACTTCTATGGAGGTCTGGCAATTGAAAGTCAATTGCAAAACTACCCTCTTGTTGACCATATTGAGGCTTACGAAAAGATGCAGACTACAAAACCGGATCTGAAAATCGACGATATGAAAATGTTCTTACCAATCTCCGATTTCCGTTTGTTTTTATCCGCGTCGATTTCCCAGAACGTCTAAAATCACCGAAAGCCCCAAATCCGAGACGTGTTTTGCTGTTTTTATTAGATGATAAACGATTTCGCTACTTTTGAATCGAAAAATATCGAAAAATCCCACAATATCAAAGGGGAAAAGAGAAATCGGTGAGGAGAACGTCCGAGCTCAGATTCTTGAGCTTTAATTGAGCTTTAATGGTGAAAAAACGAGTTGGATTACACATTAACTCGTCGGCGATGGTGGGTTTCGTGGTTGTTGAGCATTCATGGCGATGACATTTTCGTGAATATCCAAAACAAATTTGGGTCCTTTTGTCTTTTGATTTCAAATATCAGACTTCAAATGAAGTCTGACGATGGCATTCCTGTGAATATCCAGATTAATAAGGGGATATATTAGCGATGGAGAGGAAGGAGAAGGCCGAGGATATAAACAGGGTTGACTTCAATTTCGAGGGCATTTTTGCAAACGTCCCTACTAATAATGAGAATTATTTGGGGCTCCAAAAATTAGCCACACTTCACCATCCTCATAACTGTTTTCGGATTGCCACATCAACATTGTATATTTTATTGCAAAAATCTTTTTCGTTCGCTTAATTTTCGTTGGTTTTCTGTAAATTATATGTGATGGGCCATATTACTTATAAAAGCCTATATAAGTCTGTAGATCTGGGTATTTGGATATTCAGATAAGGTCTATTCGGACTGTACAAATTTTTTTTTTCAAGACTGCACTTTTAATCGTAAAATAGTCGTTAATCAGGGTTTTACGACAAAAATACGATTACATGTGGTAGTTGTAAATCTATAGTCGCTAAATCGCATAGTCGTCTTATTAGTCGGCGAGTTGTGACTATTTATACGACCAACATAGGTAATCGTAAAATAGACGTAGCATTGTCGGAATATATATGGACTAATTTGCGACTACGATAGCGACAATTGTGCGACTATAGAAGGAGTCCATATGCGGACGGAGAAATGTTGTCATCAAATAGTCGTTAAACTAGGTGATGACTGGGCGATTAATATGTGACTGTATTGTATAGTCAAAAAGTAGTCGTAAATAGTAGTCACTATGTAGCGACTGGGTAACAACCATTTTAACTACTATCCCGCGACTAATCTGAACATCCATATGCGATATGGTAATGATCTCGCCACTATGTGGTGACTGATATGTGACTGACTAGTATAGTCACGATTTAGTCGTAGACTATGGTGACGTTTTTGTTGGAATTGTGTCCAGTAATCTCGGTACTGTCTCTAGAAAGTAAGAGTATGTCAATGATAAGACATAAGTCATATAATACTGGGGGTCATGATGGCTTGCTAGAGTCCGCTCATGATCTATAAGTCTTGGACTTATTGCCTTTATTATATGATCCCATATGGGTCACACGCCTAAGCTAACGGGAAAATACGAAGGAACGGGTTAGCAGATGTACGGTAAAAGTGCTAGGCATTTACGGTACTTAGAGAGTATAAAGGGCCTGATTAAATCCATGGGATTTAATCAGAACTGAGAATTGGGCCCAAAAGCCCATGAGAACTAAAGAGAGTTTTAATGAATAAAACTTGACCTAAAGCTCTCTAAGTCTCTAAGCAATCTGCGCCTCCCTTAGCCTCTCTCTGCGCCTCCTCTCTGTCTGGTCTAGCAGCCATTTCCTGTGATTGCGTGTGTGAGCCTTTGGAGGATCCATCTCTTGGTGGTTCTGCTGATCTCTGACCATACCTTCTCTTTCCGCTGCATAAACAGGTATAAGGTGAGATCCATTATGTTTCTAAATAAGAGAACCTAGATCTGCATGTTTAGTAGGATGAATCAATCTGGGAATTGAATCAGGAAACACTAAACGATCAAACAGTGGTATCAGAGCCATTGGTTCTGTGGTTTTTCTTGTTTAGAATCATGTTTAGGATTGTTTAAGAAGTGTTTTTGAATCCACCTACTGATAAGGAAAAACACTTAAGAAACAAAGAATTGAAACCTAAACAAACAAGAAATCGCATGATCCAATCTATATGAATTGGTATGCGTCGGATTGTGATCGTTGAAGGATCACACGTCCGTATCGGCATGACGCACGGACCGATCGTGGATCGTGTCGCGTGGTCATTACCGACCGGCGATGATGCGCACGACCGAGAGGAGCGATGGATCCGATCGCGAGATCGACCACGATCGTCGCTTTTCTCACGTCCCGATCGCATGGATCCGCAAGGCAGATCGCATGGATCTCGGCCCAATCGTCGTCCCGCAATCGTCCCCATCGTCCCGTCCGATCGCGAGAGATGGCCCGGCTGTCTCGTCCCGATCACACGGCCCGAACGTCCCGATCACAACCAAGCACGTCCCGATCGTGAGGCACGGCCGTCCCGATCGCGTGTGTTGCTCGCGGCCATCCCAACACGTGACCTAATTGGTCGGTTCGGTTTAGCTCGAGCTTGGTTCGGTTTGTTTTGTGGTGGTTCATTTTTTTAAAATTTTATTAAAATTAAAGGTCGCGGTTTAATAAACAGATTTAATAATATTTATTAAGTTCTGGTTAAACCGGGATAAGAAATCCAAAGTCGAAAATTGGATTTTGTGCCTAAACCAGTGATTTTCTAATTTGATTTGGTTGGACCAAATAAATTGAGAAAATCCGGTTTAGTAAATAACCGGTTGACAATTGTGGTCATCGTAGTAATTAATTTTGGTTAAGACCAATTTTAATGAACCAGACCGGTTATGTCATTTAATTGGGCAATTGGGTTATGTCTTGGACATAGACCAATTCTTGGGCCTCGGGCCAAGAAGTTAAAACAATTGGGCCAATTATTTGAGTCTTTTCTTCAGAATTAATTTAAAATTTATTTTTATAAAAATTATAAAATCGATTTTTTAAATTAATAAGTTTCCAAAATTTTGAAATTAGAAAGTTTCTTAAATTAGAAGTTTCTAGATTTGCATGTTTTGGATTTTAGGAAATTTCTATATTTAGAAAGTTTCCATTTTTAGGAAGTTTCCAATTTTAGAAAGTTTCCAAGTTTAGGAAGTTTCCAATTTTAGAAAGTTTCCAAAATTAGTAGGTTTCCCAAAAAGGAAAGTTTCCCAAAATAGTAATCTTCTATTTTGGGATAAAATCTTAATAAACCTACAAACCTCAAACAATATCAAGCGTTGGATGTCTTGTCCAGTCTATGTCAGCTGTCGAAGCCCATTCAATTGTACTCATGGCCTTACAGTGTGAGGGTGTCTACTTTTGCGTGGGTAAGACGGTTTGTGATTCATAAATGTCATTGGGAGTCCCAGACATTAATGATTACATGACTGTATAGTCTGGTTTTCTTGACTAGGCCATCGGGAGTCCCGGGCCTTGAGACATCAGAGTGGATTGGGCCTCGGGCCCAGATTCACAACCAAGAGTTATATCACGGATATAATTAGCCGAGATAGGGCTTACCGATATAAGCTAAGGTTGGGTGACGGCCAGTGGCCCACTTTAATCTTAGTTATATGTGGATCTTGGAATCATTATATTCTATTGAGGGTAACTGATGTTATTGAATATAATGCGAGATTAATCACATTGAATGCGAGATTAATCATATTGAACAAATTAACTAAAATCATTTTATCTTAAATTTCAGTTATGACTAGCACAAACAATCAAAACACTTTCTCGATCCGGTCTGTCCTTGAGATGGACAAGCTGAACGGATCAAACTTCTTGACTTGGTCGCGGAACCTGAGGCTAGTCCTCAGACAGGAGAGAAAGGACTATGTCCTTGAGAGAGCTCTCCCCGTAAGGATCGGGTCCAATGCTTCTCATGCAGTATATGATGCTTGGAATAAGCATTATAATGATGCGGTAGATGTGCGTGGTCTGATATTGGCTACCATGAACTCGGACTTGCAGAAGCAATATGAGAACATGGAGTCGCCAATAGAGATGATCAGCAGCCTGAAATTGAAATTTCAGGAGCAGATAAGAGTGGAGAGATACCAGTTGGTTAAGTCTCTCACTAGCTGCAAGCTACCAAATGATCATCCAGTGAGTCCTCATGTCAGTAAAATGATGGGTTGCATTGATAACCTGAGGAAACTGGATTATCCAGTTAGCCAAGAATTGGCAACTGAGATCATTCTACAGTCACTTCCGTCAAGCTATGATAAGTTCAGAAGGAACTATATCAAGAAAGGCTTAACGAAGACGCTGACTGAACTGCATGATATGCTCAAGACAGTTGAGCCAAACGTGAAGGGTAGGTTTATTAAACCTAGTGCTAACAAGGGTGAAGACAAAGTTGTCCATATTTTGAATCATGGCAAGCGTGTGTCTTCTGAGCCCAAGTCAGATACCTCTTACGTTGGTAAGTGCTGCTACTGTAAAGAGACAGGGCATTGGAAGAGAGATTGCATTAAATTCATGGAAGATGATGAGGAGTTAAAGTTGATGTATGAGACTACTTCCTCAGGTATTCATGTTATTACTTCAAGTTCTACCTTAAAGGTATTGGATACTGGTTGTGGCACTGATATTTGTAGTAATATGCAGAGCCTAAGCAACAGTAGAATGTTGAAGGAAGGACAAGTGGATCTACATGTCTGGAAGGAGCTATGGACGCTGCCTCAGCCGTAGGGTTTTCACTTGTAGATGCCTTCGAGGCTTGGTTTTGTATTAAGTAATTGCTACAATGTACCTGCTTTAAGCAGAGTTGTTTTTCATTTTCTTGTAAGAATTTGAATGTTTTTCATTTTGATAAAAGACAAGGTTTTGTTCTTTTGATCTTAATGAAATATTAATTGTAGCACCCTATTCAAGGAATGGGTTTTATATCTTAAACCAAAGAGTGCCTAAATGTAACATAAATACCGAATTGGTTTAAATCTGATGAATTAAACCTGATTTTTCTTGGCATAAAAGTCTTGGTCACATAGAGTAAGTCGGATTCAGAAATCCCATAGTTAAGGACTGTTGGGCTCATTTGATACGAAATCTTATGAGACTTGAATTCTGCTTACTGGACCAAAAGGCAAAGGGCCCATCTTAGCCGAGCTAGAGAAAGGCCCAAAGGCTTATTGGAGATTGAACATACTCATGTATGTGGTCCGATGAGCAGTAATGCCAGAGAAAATTTCCTGTACTTCATTGTCTCTACTGATTACTTCAGTGAGTAAGACTGTGTTCATTTGATGAGACACAAGTCGGAATTCTTTGACATGGTCGAAAGAGTTCCAGATTGAGGTATAGAATCTGAGTGACAGAAGTATTAAGACTCTGGATTAGATCACGAGTGAGAATACTTGAGTCATTAATGGTGTGATCATCTGAATGAGTGTGAAGTCGTTTCACAGCTCAATTCTCCTGAAAACCTTGAGGTATTTCTGTGAGAAAGAATCAGATCTTATTAGAAATGATTAAAGATGAGTCACACGTATCTTCCATGATATTATTTAAGAATAACGCTCTAGAAATATCTAAGTTTACGCTGAAATAGTTCCACCAATATCAGTTGAAAGACACCACGTAAATGTGGATTGGAATCGATCCAAATTCATCTTTACTGAGTATTTGTAGTTGTGCTACTTCGCTGGTTATCCTAGGGAAACCAAGGCTTGTTACTTTTACGTCCATTCTGTTTTCTAAGAAGGGAAGTTACTTTCCAAGAAGAACAGTGGGAGTAAAAGTATAACTCGAAGAAATTCGAGAAATACAGGAGGCTGCTCAACCTGTTGAGGGAGAGCAGCGGATGGACTTACAGATTTCTGTAGAATCTACACCTGTAGAGCCTGAAGTTCGCAGATATGAATGAATCAGTCACTAATCCGAGAGTGATTTCTCGTCATTAGTTGAACCTGATAATCATTGAAAAGTTCGCATGATCTGATGATCATTGAAAGCGACGAATCTGCGAAATTCAAAGAAGCGAAAGTGAGCCCGGACTCCGAAAAATTACATTTTGTGTAAGTTAGCTTCATCGATCCATTCATGGATGGAAGCAAACATATCGGAGTTGGAATCTTCGTTCTGTTGAAGTAGTCAAGGTTTTGACTTGAACAGGAACGAAATGGAACTGTGCGTTTACTAATAGATTAGTGGGAGCGATATTGCATTTCTCATAATGTATGTCGATGACATACTGATTCTCGGAAATAACGTCCCAATACTGCAGTCGGTAAAGGACTGGCTTGGGAGTTGGTTTAGTAATTGACATGGGTAAAGCCACGTAGTTCTTGGATTCTGGATCTAAAGATAGAGATCCAGAAGAGCTGGTAGGACAAAGTCAGGATTCTTACATTGACAAAGTCCTACACGTTTTGAGCAATCCAAGAAGGGTTTTATGCCAATGTCACATGGCATTAAGTTAAGCAAGATACAGTATCCTACGATAACTGCTGAGCTTGAATGCATGGATGAGATTCCATATGCGTAAGCAATTGGATCTATCATGTATGCCATGACACGCACTTGTTTTGATGTTACTTTAATGTTAAGCAAGACAAGTATAGACCAGTCAAATCCAGCAAAGAATCACTGGATTGCCGTAAAGAATATCCTAAAGTATTTGAGAAATACTAAGGATAAATTCTTGATTTACGGAGAAAGTGAGGTGCTACAAGTCGGTGGAGTCTGAAAGGCAAGTTTCCAACGGACAAAGATGATTTCCGGTCACAGTCCGGTTATATCTTGTGTCTATCTGGCGGTGCAAGGCACTATTGCTGACTCCATGACTTAAGCTGAACATTTCGCAGCTTGGGAAGCGGCGAAAGAGGTTGTTTGGAAAGAAGAGTTCGTCACTGAACTTGATGTGATTCCCAGCATAGATGAGACTAGCTGCACATCAGAGGTCCAAACACCTTGAGGGTAGGTATAACCTATTCCGTGAGATAAATGACAGAGATGTTAAGTAGATCAGCAAGTTTCAACGAATGAGAACGTTGCTAATCTATTAACGAAGCCACTCCTTAGACCTAAGCACGAGTCGCGGACTGTTGCTGTAGGATAAGTGAAATTAAGATGTAGTCTTAATTTCAGTGGGAGTTAGTAAAAGGCTTTATTTAGTTATTGATATGTTCTTGTAAAACATTTTCTTATGTTTAATGAAATTATTATTTCAAGATTATTTTAACTGTGATGAAATAATCGTTCCAAAGTGATATAAACCATTTTATAGGTCATCGAAGTAAGTGATTTGATCTTGAGTCATCAAAGTCATTTAGCTTGATCATGAGACCCTATATTTGATAGATGACTTATATCATTCAGTCCCTAGTCGAAGGTTGTTGAAATTGGAACACCAACAACCGTGTGAGACTAGATTGGTATGTGACTTATGACCAAGTTTCATGGTGTCATAGATGCGCGGCATCAAAGTCAGTACATAGGTGTATGTAGGGTACATACGACCGGACAAGACCCGATTATAAGAACTCTTCAGGATATTTATATCTGTGTCATAAGAGATTCTTACTACGACTATAGAGTATAGTCCTTAGACCTGAGTTCGCATGCATGTGACTGCACATGAACTAATGCGCTTTGATCATTGTCTAATGCTGTCGTTAAGCGATGGTTATAAGGACCTTGATTGGGTGTATTATGAAATGAGTAGTTTACAGTGATGGAACAAGACGGGATTTGTCCCTCCAATATAAATGGAGTGAATATCTCTAGGCCAATCGGAGATTTGAATACTGGAAAATGCATGGCCATGCTCAAACGGACTTTCCCGAGTCGTTTGGATTGTCAGTATCGAATCAGAGTCCGATGAACAAGATTAGGCTTTATAAGGATGACACTAATCTTGCCTTATGACTAATCGAGATATTGAGACAAAAGGATTATGAATACAGAGATTCCAGTACAAGTGGGAGATTGTTGGAATTGTGTCCAGTAATCTCGGTACTGTCTCTAGAAAGTAAGAGTATGTCAATGATCAGACATAAGTCATATAATACTGGGGTCATGATGGCTTGCTAGAGTCCGCTCATGATCTATAAGTCTTGGACTTATTGCCTTTATTATATGATCCCATATGGGTCACATGCCTAAGCTAACGGGAAAATACGAAGGAACGGGTTAGCAGATGTACGGTAAAAGTGCTAGGCATTTACGGTACTTAGAGAGTATAAAGGGCCTGATTAAATCCATGGGATTTAATCAGAACTGAGAATTGGGCCCAAAAGCCCATGAGAACTAAAGGGAGTTTTAATGAATAAAACTTGACCTAAAGCTCTCTAAGTCTCTAAGCAATCTGCGCCTCCCTTAGCCTCTCTCTGCGCCTCCTCTCTGTCTGGTCTAGCAGCCATTTCCTGTGATTGCGTGTGTGAGCCTTTGGAGGATCCATCTCTTGGTGGTTCTGCTGATCTCTGACCATACCTTCTCTTTCCGCTGCATAAACAGGTATAAGGTGAGATCCATTATGTTTCTAAATAAGAGAACCTAGATCTGCATGTTTAGTAGGATGAATCAATCTGGGAATTGAATCATGAAACACTAAACGATCCAACAGTTTTGGCTACTCTTCACTGACACTTTTACGACTATTTAATGATTGATCTAACGACTATGCAACGACTAAGCAAGACATCCAGATACCATTAATTGACGGCTGTTACGTTTTCGTGAAAATAAGAATTTGGTATTATTCCATTTATCAACTGAAGACATTTGAATGATACTTCAATTTGAAGTTTGCATATGTAGATAATCGTTTGTGCATATATGCAATACAAAAGATGTACTTGGTATTATTCCATTTGGCTTAAATTGACGACTGTTACGATTATGCACCGTTCGAAACTGAAGTCTCTACATCGAGATCTAACAACTTCTCGTATACAATCTTTTTGAAAGTTGCTCAATTTGAATGATACAAAAATGTAAAAGACATTTGCTTCAAGAAAAAATTGATAAATTTAATAGTTTTGTATTGCATATATACACAAACGATTATCTACATATGCAAACTTCAATATTAAGGAGTTTCAAAATCATACACCAAAAAAGAAGTTCGGTAGGCATAGCGAAAAGTAACTTATGCAGCAAATGGAGTTAAGTTATTCCTGTTGGGGGACGATCATTTGTGTTGGCTGCTGCCCTATGAGTCTGAAGGAAGTTGATATGCTCTAGAAGTTTTAATCCTATACTACTGCAAGTGCACAGTTATGCAGATGTAGTACTTAGGTATCGAATCCACAGAGACTCCGGTAAACGATAGATTATAGAATAGTCGAGATTAAACTAAGAGAAAGCAATGTGATGTAAACTAAAAAGCAAGCAAGAAAGTAAATCAGATAGCAAGATTGGTTTTGTAAACAATTAACTTAAGGCGCTAAGTCTAGGGCATTCTCAGGATATCAGACAAGCAGATAAATCATTCAGTCATGATCTAATTAAGCTCAGTTCTAGAACTCAAAACACATATATAGAATTAACCAACTGTCGTTGTGAGATTTCTCTAAGTCTAAGTGTAGCAATCCAAATTCCTTTGCAATTACTAACAGATTAAACCAGCATTAATTCCAAGTTCGATATGTTCACAATTAAACTAAACCAAATTCCTTTGCGAGTAATTTAATTTCTCAACCTAAATAGTTCGGATTCTAAACCACATTGTCGTGTCGTATTTAGAAACCTAAGATCTAGAGTCTAATTGATCAGGTTAGAACTAGCATTAATCACAATTCAGGTTGAAGAACATTAAAGTTATGAATCCTAACTGAATTAATTAAATCTAACAAGTCATGAAATCCCTATGAGAAACCCTAAACCTAACTATAAATCTACTCAGACATAGATGATGTAAACGTAATCAATGAAATAGTAGATTGCATATAAGATATCAAAGAAGTAAAGGGGTTCGAAATCTACTCCAAAAACAAGATGAAGTACATGTTCAGATCAGCCCCAAAATCTCTCTAAACCTCTCAGCTCAAAGTATGAATGCTCTCTCAAAATAAAAGTCTAAAACCTAATTATAATAGCCTAATCACGTTTTGGGGCTTCTGTGTAAATATCTGGAACTTCTGGGCAACTTCACAATATCTCATAACTTCATTAACTCTCGCGAGTCTGGCCCAACGCATTGTGCATCGATCGATGCTGATGTGCAACGATCGACACACTCCTCTGTTATGGACAGTGAGCTTCACCTCTCGGGTCAAATCTCCAAAATGCACCAAATAGCTCCATAATCTCCACTTCTGCTCCAAACGTGTGTGTACCTAATAAGACCTGCAAAAGACTCTAAAGAAACACTAATAGACTCTAAAACAAACTTATATCATGGTACAAAACCAGTAAAAACCATGATATATCAACTCCACCACACTTAGCCTTTGCTTGCCCTCAAGCAAAACAAAAAACTAGACATGGTGAAGAGGTTTGAAAACTTTCAGAAACTCTTTTCGTCGTAGAAGCAACAATACTCAGATTCCCCTTAGTAATCCACTGAAAGAATCACCTGCAAACATCAAGACGAACATATACTTCCCCCACACTTAGCAACTGTCTTAAGTAAACTCCACAATCACATTCACGCATTCAAATTTACCCTACTGACTTCTGCGAGTATTTAAGTGCGGTCTCACCCAAGGAGTATCGATCAAAGGGCACATGGACTCTTACCTTGTTAGCTCTATACCACCATGCTATCTTTACCTGGTCACTTTCATCTCTTTTCCCTTCCTTAACAACTGATTTTCCCCACTGGGTATCTTTTTTTTTATCAGTGCTCTTCCCGTTATGGGGTGTACTTTGGACACATTCCATGGATTGCACAGGAGGTAATAGTTGTAGCTACCACTCTCGTGACCACTTCGGAGCTACTAGCTTATCCGCAATTTATTATTCTTTTTTTTTTTACTTTACGGAAGGGGAGAAGGGAACCAAATAGGACAGGTTTACAAGCTGTGTCAGAACTAACAAAGGAATCCGACTCAAGGTATACCAAGCCCTTAGGTGAGAAAATTAAGTCAGTACTAAGGTGAAGTCAGTAAAAGGATCCTCTGATACCTTAAGTGATGTGGGTGTCCTTAGTAGGTTGATCCGTGTTGGGTTTTCTAATAGTCATAGATTGTCCTGCAACTTCATCTCAATGGTCACTTAAGTTCCTGCAAGTGGTGTTAATCTTCTCAAAAATTCATTGTTTCTTACTTAAACTGTTTTGACTCAATAAAATAAATTTTGAAAAACAGACTGACTCTTAGAAAACAGAAAGATAAAGTCAGTAGCACCTCCCCCACACTTAAGACACACTGTCCCCAGTAGTGTCAAGCGAAGGGTTGGTAAAAAGAAAGAAAAACTAGTTAATGGATGAGTTGAGTTCTGTTTGATTTTTACCTCTGTCGCACCTGCATCGACCGTTGCACTAGGTGCGTCGATCGTTGCAGGGCGATTGTGTATGTGTCGATCGATGCACAGGGTCGTGTCGATCGTTGCATTGCGATTTCTTTTGTGTTGTGACGATCGACACAATGGTGCGTCGATCGACGCACTGCGATTTCTCCGAGACCTGCAGACAAAACTCACCAAAAACAGAAACAAAACGTAAAATCCTACAAAACACTAAAATTAAAATGCAAAAACGAAAACGGTGGGTTGGCTCCCACTCAGCGCTTGTTTAAGGTTATTAGATTGACCGGACGAACAAGATTTCTAGGCACCAGGAGTTTTCAACAGAGACTGTGAATGTCCTTGTGAAAGTCTCCTCATCCAAGGTGGCGTATAAACGTTCGGATCATGGAATCTCTCAAGGAAAGAGCCAACAGAATCAGGGTGGGAGCGAATCTTGGGTGGGATATTGCGTTGTCCGGCATTCAAAGCAATGCGGTTAGGAGGTTTAAGCTTAGATGATTTGTGCCTTACCTTTGGTGGAAATAAGATGTCTGGAGCTTTCTGCTTATGAGCAGTTGCAGGCACTAAAGATGTTAGAGCAGGTTCAAGAGGAACCGCCATCTTCTTTTCTCCAATCACAGCTTCTAGTTCTATATCAACGCTGAAAGTCTGTCCATCAATGGTGGATCTCTTAAACTTATCCATCTTGAACTGCAGAGGCTTATCTCCCCGGTGGAGATCAATCAATCCATGTCGTACATCAATCACAGCCCTAGCAGTGGCTAAAAAGGATCTACCAAGCAGTAGAGGATCGTCAGGCTCAATCTCATACATCAGTACCACAAAGTCCGTTGGAATAAAGTAATTTCCAACTCTAAGAGGGACGTTCTCAAGAATTCCTTTTGGATGTCTTTTTGACCGATCAGCTAGGACTAAAGAGATCCTAGTAGGCTGGAAGTTCAGTAGTCCCAATCTCATAGCCACAAAGTACGGCATGAGATTTATACTTGAGCCGAGATCACACAACTCCCTCTAAAATCTGTCTCTATAGATAGAACAGTCTATCATAAAACCTTCTGGATCCTTAAGCTTCTCAAGAATCCTACCATTAACAACAGCATCACACACTTCTGAGATCATCAAGCATCCTTCTTCTTCAGTCATGTCGCTAGAGAGGATATCTGTAACACATGTCTTTATCATGGGAGTGGTCTTAGTGGCATCAATCAATGGAGTTTCAGTTAGCCTTTCTCTCATTATCTCCATGCACTTTTCTAACTGATCTCTCACTTGCACTTCTTAGGGAAAGGAATCTTCGGTTTGTAGACTCTCTCTATATCGGCATTCGGCTTCTCTGGGCAAACTGGCTGCTCACGCCCATGGTGTCGATCGACGCTAAAGTGGTGTCGATCGACATTGACACTTGCAAGTTGTGTCGACCGACACACCTCTGTGTCGATCGATGCAAGGTGAATATTCTGAATTTCTCTCGGGTTTTTCAGCTCCAAAACTTTAGTTTCGTGATTCTGCTCGGCTACTTCTTCTGCCAAAGCTGCCCTAACATGTTCTGTCTGTATACCGGTTTCCACTTGCATTATCCTTGCATCCAGGTTGTCAACTCTGCTTGTCAAAGTTTCCAATTTCCACTCAGATCCTGATACATGAAGTCCATCTTTCCATTCAGATCTTGTATCATCTTATTATGTCCAAGAAGTAGCTGCTCAAGCATAGACTCAATTTTTGTCTGCTCATTAGTGGGAGGAACTTGGTGAGATGAATAGCCATAATCATTCGATCTCGGAGCTTGTCTCTGTTGAATTCTAGATGTATGTCCATGAAAATCAGCTCCATCTATATAATTCACCTCTGCAAATTCTTCAGCTACTCCATCAGATCGGATTTTGTGGACAAAATCCACCTTATCCCTTAATTCAGCTATCTGCAAGATATCATCTCTTCTACTAGATCTCTGCCTCTCCTTGTCAGCATTCTTGACACTATTTCTAGTTGTCAAGTTCTCAATAAGCTCTTTAGCTTCCTCTGGTGTTTTGGTATAGAAGTTCCCATCACTTGCTGTGTCCATAGTTCTCTGATACCAAAAGTCCAAACCCCTGAAAAAGGCACATAAAAGCTGCACTTCAGAGAAACCATGGTGTGGACAATCTCTCTGGTACCTCTTGAATCTCATCCAAGATGCCTTAAAAGTCTCTGTAGGTTGCTGCTTGAATGTCAAGATGTCATGTCTAAGCTGCTCGGATATAGCATCGTCATAAAAATGTCTAAGGAACTCTTTCTTGACTGCATCCCAAGTGGTCAAATATCCTGGTGCCAGCTGTCTCAGCCAGTAAGATGCTTCTCCTTTAAGAGAGAATGGAAAGAGCTTACAGAAAAGATAATCGGAAGAAACTCCCTCAGCCTTGATACTGCTAGCCAATTCCTCAAATGTGTCTATGTGATCCATAGGATGCTCGCTAGAAAGACCATGGAACTGATACTGTCCAACCAATGCGTAGTACTCTGGTTTCATCATAAACTCAGCTCTGGTGAACGGAGGTGGTTGAATCGCATACCGATTAGCATAGAATATATCTGGTCTGTTATAATCAGCAAGTGTTTTCTTCTGACCAGCCTCTTGTTGTGTAGGTTCCGCGCCCACCGCAACCTCTGGTATGATGGGGTTTCCTTCCCCATCCAGTTTCTGACCTTTCACGTTACATATATGACCCTCCTGGTCTCGTAAAATGCCGTTCTCGCCGCGAATCAGAATCACATGCTCCATAGAGAAAAATCCTGCTAAATGCTCAAGCTCTCGGTATCACTGATTTCGCTTTGTGTCGATCGATGCAAGAGAAGCGTCGATCAATGCAGGATCGAAGATGTGACGATCGACACACAGGATCGTGTCGATCGATGCAGGGCGATCATGCGTACCTGAAACGCAAGAAAAATAAAAAGTAGTAACCAAAAGAAAAAATAAAAATCCTAGTCTAAACCCTAAGTTCAAATCTATCGGACACTCAAAAGAGTCCCCGGCAACGGCGCCAAAAACTTGATATGCTCTAGAAGTTTTAATCCTATACTACTGCAAGTGCACAATTATGCAGATGTAGTACTTAGGTATCGAATCTACAGAGACTCCGG
Source organism: Orychophragmus violaceus (assembly GCA_030180135.1). NCBI lineage: Eukaryota > Viridiplantae > Streptophyta > Magnoliopsida > Brassicales > Brassicaceae > Orychophragmus > Orychophragmus violaceus. Next base: position 20,708,217 of record CM058240.1, read on the forward strand.
TCAACGATAGATTATAGAACAGTCGAGATTAAACTAAGAGAAAGCAATGTGATGTAAACTAAAAAGCAAGCAAGAAAGTAAATCAGATAGCAAGATTGGTTTTGCAAACAGTTAACTTAAGGCGCTAAGTCTAGGGCGTTCTCAGGATATCAGACAAGCAGATAAATCATTCAGTCAAGATCTAATTAAGCTCAGTTCTAGAACTCAAAACACATATATAGAATTAACCAACTGTAGTTGCGAGAATTCTCTAAGTCTAAGTGCAGAAATCCAAATTCCTTTGCAATTACTAACAGATTAAACCAGCATTAATTCCAAGTTCGATATGTTCACAATTAAACTAAACCAAATTCCTTTGCGAGTAATTTAATTGCTCAACCTAAATAGTTCGGATTCTAAACCACACTGTCGTGTCGTATTTAGAAACCTAAGATCTAGATTCTAATTGATCAGGTTAGAACTAGCATTAATCATAATTCAGGTTGAAGAACATTAAAGTTATGAATCCTAATTGAATTAATTAAATCTAACAAGTCGTGAAATCCCTATAAGAAACCCTAAACCTTACTATGAATCTACTCAGACATAGATGATGTAAACGTAATCATGAAATAATAGATTGCATATAAGTATCAAAGAATAAAGGGGTTCAAAATCTTCTCCAAAAACAAGATGAAGTACAGGTTCAAATCAGCCCCAAAATCTCTCTAAAACTCTTAGCTCAAAGTATGAATGCTCTCTCAAAATAAAAGTCTAAAACCTAATTATAATAGCCTAATCATGTCTTGGGGCTTCTGTGTAAATATCTGGAACTTCTGGGCAACTTCGCAATATCTCATAACTTCATTAACTCTCGCGAATCTGGCCCAATGCGCTGTGCATCGATCGATGCTGATGTGCAACGATCGAAACACTCCTATGTTCTGGACAGTGAGCTTCACCTCTCGGGTCAAATCTCCAAAATACACCAAATAGCTCCATAATCTCCACTTCTGCTCCAAACGTGCGTGTACCTAATAAGACCTGCAAAAGACTCTAAAGAAACACTAATAGGCTCTAAAACATACTTATATCATGGTCTAAAACCAGTAAAAACCATGATATATCAAGGTCAAGAAAATGCGGATCACTTTCCCGCATATATTTATCTACCAAGGAAAGGTACTCGATCTTTTCCTTCTGCTCATTTGCAACTCAGGCGTGATCTGCTTCACGGACAGCCTGCTCTTTGATTTTACGTTGACCTTCTTTCAGTTGGTCTTGCTTGGCCACAAACCCTGAAGAGTCTCTCGGCTGCTTGTGCTTGTCCCTCAAAGGAGACTCTTTGAGACTTCCAAATCCATAAGGATTACCTCGTCTATTGGTCTCAGTGGCCTGTTATAAGTAAAGACAGTCCGCGAAACTCAATTAAATGAAGAACATGACATGACTTTATAAATGTGAATTTTGAAAAATATTATTTTACCTCAAGGAAGATGTTCTCATATTCATCTAGTGAGAGTTCCCGATGTCTCGAAGCAACACCGTTCGAAACTGAAGTCTCTACATCGAGATCTAACAACTTCTCGTCTACAATCTTTTTGAAAGTTGCAGCAATTTTCTCTACCTTCCGATCAACAAACGTATTGTCTGCCTTTGTATGTGTCTTGAGGAATAGCTCACCAGTATTAACCCGTCTTCCATATTCTTCTTCCTGCAGTGTTATACCTCAAACAAGGATTATTACAGAAATTTATAGTTGCAATTCTTCCCATAAACATATATATAATAAAAGTTACTTGCCATTTCAACCTTAATTCTAGGTACGACTTGGGCCCTAAGAAATGGACGTGACGAACGAGACCTCCATGGTCAGACATACGACAATTGGCATAGGTCTTACTTTTATCCTTTGCTTCTTCAGTTTCTCAATAGTCGGTCATCGTTTTCCAAAGAGTCTCGCCGATCCACTTGGGTCGCTCTAGTTTAGTCCTCGCAGTGCTAATCATGTCTTTTAACCGTCGTTGACAGACCTCCTCGAAATACTATTTAACTGTCCATGTTATCAAGGGATTCCAATGGTTGGTTTTCTAGAATACAAATAGAATAAGCTTAGCATTTGTGAAAATAACACATGCAAGGTATATATGAAATGTATATGAGAGAAAACTGTACAGCGAACTCGAGGAAATGTCTTTCTTCTATATCAGAAGGCACATATGACCAGCTATAGTATGGTTTATCGAATTTGTTTGTAAATTTTTTTTGTAATCTTCCGAACCTATTTCGATCCTCTGTCACCAGTAAACCTGAAATATGTACAAGATTAACATCCTAACCATCAAAGACTCGAACTCATCAAATCAGCATAACTCCTAAGCAAACCAACAGTAAGATTCATAAACAAACTAGACGGTTTAAAAACACACCATTGCGAAAGGCATAAGACAAGAACAAAAAACCCATACAGAGAATATCAACAGCTGAAGAAACAGTACATAACAAAAGCCATACCAAGTTGTGTTTGGCATCGGTGAGAGAGAGAGAGTACGGTGGTAAACGTTTCCCTTTCTGGCACCGATGCACATCATTCAGCGCCCGCAGTGGATCCTCCTCAAGGTCTGGAAAAACATGAAGAGATTCGTCGAGGAAGTTGTGACCTTCAGAAGATGGATGACTCTGAGCCCGAGATTGGTAAATTGGCGAAGGTGGGGCGTCCTCAACAGGGTTCTGGTTGTTCAGGACTTCTTCTGACATTGGCAAAGCTTCGACTTCAGATTGATTAGTAGTCGAGTTCTGGAATAGTTGTCTTGGCGGTGGATAGTCCTGTACATGGGGTACTGACGCTGACGCTTGGGGGTAACTGGATTTTTTTTTGTGGATGTTGAGGGGTCTGAGTCGGAGGAACAACGAGATTCAGAATGAAGGTGTATTGGTTTGGCAGAGGGCTCAATGTTTTTTTAAACCAATGGGTATGGGCCCAACGGCTCTCTGAGTGACATTTGGAGTGGTTACTATCTTACGACCTCCTGCTCTCTTTCCCTTTTGCGGCATCTTATCACGGAGAGTTTTAGAAAATAAATTGAGAGGGTCGATAATGTATCTGCAAAAATTAGCAATGAAACTGAGAACCTCGAGCAAGAGATTCAAGTAAGAGATGCCAGTTAGAGATTAGAAGATTCGAAGGAGATTTTGGAGAAGGAGAAGAACAAAAAAAAATCAGGGTTTATGTTTGAGATAAATGATGGTTTCAACACTTAGTCGAAATTTGTTGGGTTAAGGCGGTAATTGAAAAGTTTTGGCCTAAAAATTAGGTTTGGTTTCCCGAATTAATCACGCAAAATATTTTGAAATTTTTTCTCACGAGTAGTCGATTGTGATGCTTAAGTAAATTGGTATTTTATACGTAACATTGTAAAATTTTGTGTTTACGTGTTTTTATTTTTATATATATAACCTTTATAATCTTTTATTAAGTAATATTGTAATAGCATTAATTACTAAATTTTGACAATATCCATGACTATAACTGCATATGATCCTAAACACTAAATTGTATACCCTAAACCCTAAATACTGAACCTTAAACCCAAAACCTTTGACACGCCCATTAAACCTTAAACTCTAAATACTAAACCTTAAACCTTAGATGAAAGATAACCAGACAAGAAGAACATTAAATGTTCATCACAACCTTTGACACCCCCATTCTTCCCCTGTTTGAAAGATTGATATGTGACAGTTTAATTATTATATATAAATAGATGACTAAAATGAACTACTAAATAACATATATAGTTTAAGCCATTAGCAAAATAGATAAATCTCAAATACCTAAAAATTAAAACAAGAAATAGAAAAGCAAAAGTACTTAGTTTTACCAATTAACACCATGATCATGATCATGAATGTTGTTAGTTGGGTCTTAGTGATAAGACATATACATAATTAATACAGCTTAGACAACCCAATGGTTGCTTTGTCTCCATAAATAAACTCTGGTGGCTGCTTCGAACAAGCAAATATTGAAAGCTTATATTATTTGTCAAAATTCCTTTTACCGTCCATCTCTTCAATACATAATTCGTAATGGATTACTTCCAAGTGATGTTCTTTCAAAAATAACCAAAAATAACAATCATAAAGAAGGAAATAGCCTATCACATGCCAACGTGACGTGATAAGCCCACAACACACAAGCATTCTCTAACAATAACAAAGGCTATGGAAATCAAAGCCAGTGCGGCACATGCCCTCGATTTATCTATCGCGAAAACCAACACTAACACCACTGAGCCCACTATGCAAACTCGGTAACTTCCACGGGAACACTTAGCTATCGCCATGGTAACTAAAACTACCCACGACTCCTAGACGTAAAAACGAAGTCCTGCGACCTAAGAGACTATTCTCAGTCCATCGATACACAACCACTCAGACTACCCCTAGATAGCCCAAGCTTCCATGAAGTCCGGCCTTAGGACATGATCCCGTATTCTCCGGACCACATACCTACCGGTGTCACTCAGTAGGTTAACAACATAACCAGATCACCACGTGAATTGGTCAGACAACTACCCGAGGATCAAATCGGGTCGGATGTAACAGATTGCTTTCAATCCTGGACTTGCGGTATCTAACGCACCCTAGAGTCCTAGTGAAATAAAGTAAACACACAGACTCACTGGGACTCTAACACAAAACACAAGACCATCAGGTCGAACAGAAGTAAATACAACTCCCAATTTATCCTGCAAGTCCTATTCAACCACCACCACCACCAATCTTATCTGGTTCTATACCGGATTAGCTAACTTCCAAACTTACCCGGCCCCTTGACCGAGATAAGTAACACGCAACAATGTCTATTCGGCACAACACCGAATCGGACCAACAAGCAAGCCTGCACAACACAACATATGTCCAACACATAACAATTGATTACCAAACAAGCCTTTAAGTTTGTTAATAACTTTCCATTCACTTAGTCCGCTACCTTGGGATTAGCGGATTGCTAACCCCGTAGACGGCTTACAATTAAAATTCTGAATTTATCTTACTTAATATCTTTTAATAATCTCTTCGATATGTCGGTTTATGATTAATAAACTTGCTAATCCCCGACATCTCATTTTTATTAACTTCAAGTCAATTAACCCTTTTTAACCCGACTAATAATACTAACCCACCCGTTATTATATTCTATAAATTTGTTAAGTGTTTTAATATGTATTTTAACTCCGTTTTAATTCCCATATATATGTTCATTTAATATTGTTCTTAGTATAATATATATGCATATACGACCTAAACATGTCAGTCTATATGAATGCAACAATCAACGAGAAATTAACGGATTAACAAGTATTAACGTCTAATCATCTATCATGCATATAACACTAATAAATTCAATCATTAAACCGATCTCATCAATTAATATCCAGTTATGGACATGCAACCTAGTACTACGCTTTAAGGGTCTCCCGATCTATATGATATAATCTACAATGCAATAAATGACTCACGATGCGTATGTGCGACGGATGACGAATGTGACGGGATTTCAAACCTCCCAAACCGAACCGAGGCCAAATCTGAACCTCCCTGAATCCCCAATCGAACCGAAGTAAACCCGAACAAGAACCGGCCGTTGACGACGCGTTGACCGGCGTTGACCAGAATGTTGACCAGCTATTGACCGTTGACTTTCCTTGAACCAAGTTGACCCACGGCTAAACCGAACCAAACCGTTGCTGAAGCAATCCCAAACCAAACCAATCGAGAAGAACCAACTTGAACCGGCGTTGACCAATTAAACCGGTTGACTAAATGATTAAAACGGCTTAACTTTGGGATGACCGAGAGCTAAACCAGCTAAAACGGCACTTAACCAAAATCAATTCAACTCCCCACTAAAACGGCTGCACAATGACGGTGAAGCGGGCCTCTCTGGCGATGTCTCCGGCGTTGACCACGGTGGAGGGACTTTGACCGGCAAGAGAAGAAACTCTACGGCAACTGACCGGTGAAGGACAGATGAACTCCGGTGAAGAGAAGAGGATGAAGAAGCAGAAGAAGAAAGAAGAGCTCACGACAAGCTTCTCCGGCAAGAACTCTGGGGTTGACCACCGGAAGAAGGGCGTTGACCAGCGGTCTATGAGCTTTTTAGGTGGCTGGAAAAGATACTCCGACGAATGAGAAGCTCACTGAAGGATAGTAAAGCCACTAATGAGAGAAGGAAAATCTAATAACCGGAAATAAGAGAAGAGAGGCGGCGATGACTCACCTGCGGCGACGACTCACCCACGGCCGCTTCTCCGGCTAGATTCCGGCGAGCTCCGGTGATGGTGGAGGAAGTTGATCGGCGTCACTTCAAGAGGAGGTGATGGGGAGTTCAATGGTGCAAGAGGTTTGTGGATATTATGCTTGGTTTAAGAGTTATGGTGGTAACTTGCTCCTCAAGTTATGAAGAACACGAAGAACATGTTTAAATATCTTCAATGTTCTTGAAGGTAGCTGGGTTTTTGTTGAATTAAGGATGAATATGGAGAGAAATAGAGGATATTTCGGTGCTGGAGGTGAGAGGAGAGAAGTTAGAGGACTTTTCTAGATCAAATGGTCAAGTGATGTGAAATGCATGAGCTGAAGTTTTTGCCATTCAAAGAACAAAAGAGGTTCTTTGCATCTAGAGTGGTGGGATCTGGTGCCAGGATAGAGGTGTGGAGAGAAACTTGGCACTCCAGGGTCTAATCTGTTATCCATTCATTGGATCCAACAACTTAAACCGATCCAAAACCTCTGTTCATTCCCGTTTGATCCGATTAGTCAATTCCGTTCTTGATTCATAAAACCCTGTGGCTTCTGCCATAAATCCTCCAATATTCTTTATCAAATACTTGATTATTTTATAAATAATAATTATTATCAATTTGATTTACTCTGTTTGGACATATGTAGCTCTTGCTATGAGTTTTACAAGTTTTGTCACTTTTATCGGTTTTCTTTCCCAAAAGTCCGAAAAAGTCGTTTAGGTCTGCTTCCACCATTTCTTGTCTTCTAAATATTTTATTTATTTAAAAATAGAAACATTTGGCCCGCCTCAGCTTCAGCCTCGTATTTCGGTAAAATTACTAAAATGCCCCCATTATCTGAAAATTGCAAAACTGCCCCTATTGACTTTTCTGCTGTCCGTCGACCCAAATTGTGAAACATGGTATTCCATTCTTCCCCACTTACAGGAATTCGGTCTCCAAATTCTCCGTTACTAACAAACCTCGAATCGGTACCAAATCTTGTAAGTCATCACACTGAAACTGTTTCCACTGCTTCAATGCTCGAACTCTGGACTAACTAAACCATACTCTTGATGCCTACTGACTCTGAAACACAATCTTGCGCGATCTTCGCGAAATTGATTTTAATCTGACTGCCTATCCATTGATCTTGATCAGACCGCTCCACTCTGAATTTCTGATTTCATAAACGCCAACTGACACTGCTCTGATTCACACCTCCGGCTTCCCCACTTGCTTTGACCTTCACAATAACACAACACTGATTTTCCATACTCGCACATACCTCACACTGCCCCGATACTGATACTGATGTCTTCCAAATCTCTTTGCTAACTCATCATGCTTGACTGTCCTCTTGTTTCCGTCTGTCACTGATATCCACACTGACTCGCACACGGCCAGGGTCAACTACTCCACATATTTTTTTGAACTTGTCTTGTCCTTCGGGTTCGGGTTCAATCTCATGTTCACATCACATCAAAAATCACGTCCTGCACTAAAACATAAGAACACACACTGGAGTGATTAGATTATTCCTAACTTAATCTCGATGTCACTTACTCATAGAGATATGGTTACTTAGTCATGTACCCAATGGTAACACATGGCTAAATAACAATAATCTATAATTCTGCTTCCTCGCGAACAAGTCTCCTAAAAGCCGCATATCAATTCTGAGCCTAATTCTACCTAACAGGTTCTATAACCTTTCCTATCGCCAGTGAGTCTAACCGATAACCTAACAATCCATCCACGACACTTTCTGGGTCTATCGACCTACTACAACCTCTACCACACAACCCGTTAAATCGCTACGGTTCGCTAACCATAGCCTGAAAACTACCAACAACCTAGAAAATCTACTAAAACAACAAGGCCCATAATTTCCACTAACAATCCTAGCACATGATAAATGCACTGATCGAAAATGACGAGTCTACCAACTTAACAATTCTCATTGAGGATCTAACAACCTACCAATCGAGAAAAAAGATTTCTAACAACCTAGCGATCAAACAAATTCAATGCCATCAATCTACCTGCCAACTAAATGCATCGCAAGCGGTTCTATCAATCAAGCGATGCAATGCATCAAACGAGCTAACACCTTAGCAATCAAATAAATGCGGCGATCCAGAACGATAAACTAGCAACCTAACGAGCAAGGCAATGCAGAAATCAAACACGCAAGAAATTAATTCAAACCAAAACAAAACACCACACAACAAACAGTCACACAAGCAATAGATTGGGTCACGGTATTTCAATGCGGTCACCTCATTGGTCCTGGTGAGTGATCGCTTGTTTCGATCATCATTTGTTTTCACATCGTAATTAGATTGCATTCACCAACCATCACATGCATGCAATAAAATTACTTTGTTACTCAAAATGATAAATCGAAATACTCAGCATCCACAATATACAAACAAACGTCCATATCCATACATCCGAGTTTTTAGTACATAGTTTAAGCCGAAGTCTACTACAAAGCGGTCGCCCCAACATACCCAAAAACGAAATCAAGCGCCACTACATATCCGAAAGTTGTCAGTGACGAATAATACGCCGATCTATACACAATCAAAATAAGTTAGAGCCTTACTTACATTGGCCTACTCTAATACCTAACCTAATGCCTCCAACAAGACTGGTATGCCTGGCAGAGGCGATAATACCGCTCGTGGAAGTAACCGCTAGCAGATGTGCCAGCGGATGGCGCGGGTGTGCTTCAAGTGTGGGTTGTGCTAGTGTAGGCGCCGTGTTGGGACGTGGATCCACAATCAGACAGATGGGTGCAAGGTGGCCGTCATGGCCGCAGATGAGGCAGGTGATCGGCGGCGGAACAGGCTGATAGGGCTCGCGGTAACAAGGATCAGACGGAATGGGCCAACAGTGAAAGTGAAAGCCCGTGGCTCCACAAGCATTACACTGCGGGTACTGAGACAACTTTGTGGATAGAGGTACAGGCAAGTCAGCCAGTGTGAGTGGCTGTGGCTGAGGAAATGGCTGATGATGAGCACCAATATACTGCTCTGAAACATCTGCAAGCACAGCAGTCTGCTCGGCTATACTCGCCTCCCAATCCTGATGCTAAGTCAGGTCGATGGGTTCCATCGTGAAGTCAAAATCTGCTGGCAGCGAACTGAACAAAATGTCACCTGTACTATACGGCTCATGGAAGTCAGGTACCTCCAAGATAGGCACCGGCTGCACGGGTTGCACGGGTGAAAACCGCGGCAATGGTGGCAGTCCGATACCCGAAGCCACAAGAGCCTCAAAATAGCCGATGTAGGGTCGAAAGAGTTTGTGTCATCTCTGAGTGATGCAGGAAGACGTTACAGAAGAGGCGCGGTGACCAGCACTGCTGCAGATGCATCAACTGATGCTCGTAGTGGAACTGGGGCGAGAGTATAAGTACGTGTGAACTGTAGGAATGTTCGGTTGATCCTGATTCAATTCTCATATTGATATCAACCTAAACATGCATTAGATCTAGGTGTTCTTATTTAGAAACATTATGATCTCACCTTTTACCTGTTTGTTTGCAGCGGAATTGATGAACAGGTCAGAGATCAGGGAGATACACCAAGGGATGAATCCTCCAAAGGCTCACACACGCAATCACCGGAAACTGGCTGCTAGACCACGAGGAGATGGGCGCAGAGAGAGAGGAGTAGCCGCGGCTAGGATTAGGTTTGGAAGGAAGAGAGTTGGCTTTTAGTCATTAAAAGCCTTCTCTTTTCCTTTTGGGCTTTTGGGCCCAATCTGATTAAATCCCATTTAATCAGACCCATTAATCTTTCTCTCTTAGTACGACAAATGCCTAGCACTTTTGTCGTACTTCTGCTAAGCCGTTCCTACTTTATTTCCTGCTAGCTTAAGCGTGTGACCCATATGGGATCATACAATAAAAGCAATAAGTCCAAGACTTATAGATCATGAGCGGACTCTAGCAAGCCATCATGACCCCCAGTATTGTATGACTTATGTCTGATCACTGACATACTCTTACTTTATAGAGACAGTACAGAGATTGCTGGACACAATTCCAACAATCTCCCACTTGAACTGGAATCTCTGTATTCATAATCCCTTTCGTCTCAATATCTCGATTAGTCATAAGGCAAGATTAGTGTCATCCTTATAAAGCCTAATCTTGTTCATCGGACTCTGATTTGATACTGACAATACAAACGACTCGGGAAAGTCCGTTTGAGCATGGCCATGCGTTTTCCAGTATTCGAATCTCCGATTGGCCTAGAGATATTCACTCCATTTATATTGGAGGGACAAATCCCATCTTGTTCCATCACTGTAAACTACTCATTTCATAATGCACCCAAACAAGGTCCTTATAGCTATCACAGAACGATAGCGTTAGACAATGATCAAAGTACATCAGTCCATGTGCAGTCACATGCATGTGAACTCAGGTCTAAGGACTATACTCTATAGTCGTAGTAAGAATCTCTTATGACACAGATATAAATATCCTGAAGAGTTCTTATAGTCGGGTCTTGTCCGGTCGTATGTTCCCAACATACACCTATGTACTGACTTTGATGCCGTGCATCTATGACACACTGAGACTTTGTCATAAGTCACGTACCAATCCAGTCTCATACGGTTGTTGGTGTTCCAGTTTCAACAACCTTCGACTAGGGACATGATGATATAAAACATTTATCAAATATAGGATCTCATGATCAAGCTAAATGACTTCGATGACTCAAGATCAAATCATTTACTTCGATGACCTATAAAATGGTTCATATCATTTTGGAACGATTATTTCATCACAGTTAAAATAATCTTGAAATAATAATTTCATTAGAACATAAATAATGTTTTACAAGAACATATCAAATAACTAAAATAAAGCTCACAAAACTCCCACTCAAATTTAGATTACATTTCAATGTTTCTAATGCCTACAGCTTCAGTCAGGAACTCGAGCTTAGGCCTTGGGAGTGGCTTTGTCAACGGATCAGCGACGTTATCATCTGTCGGAACTCGGCTGATCTTGACTTCCTTTCTATTAATGATGTCACGTATCAAGTGATATCTTCTTTGAACATGCTTGGATTTCTGGTGTGATCTTGGTTCCTTTGCCTGAGCTATAGCACCATTGTTGTCACAAAACAGTGCCAGAGGTTCAGCCGCATCTGGTATCACACCTAGTTCCATAATGAACTTTCGTATCCAAACAGCTTCCTTCGCTGCTTCTGAGGCGGCGATATATTCAGCTTCTGTGGTGGAATCAGCAACGGTGTCCTGCTTGGAGCTTCTCCAACTTACTGCACCGCCATTCAGACAAAAGATATAACCGGACTGTGACCGGAAATCATCAGTGTCTGTCTGGAAACTTGCGTCCGTGAATCCACTGACTTTAAGCACATCACTTCCACCGTACACCAAGAATTTATCCTTAGTATGTCTTAGATACTTCAAGATATTCTTTACGGCAATCCAATGGTTTTCACCTGGATTTGACTGGTATCTACTCGTCATGCTTAATGCATAAGCAACATCAGGACGAGTACAGATCATGGCATACATGACAGATCCTATTGCAGATGCATAAGGAATATTCTTCATGCGCTCAAGCTCAGCAGCCGACGTGGGGCTCTGCTTCTTGCTTAGCGTTGTGCCATGTACCATTGGCGTGAAGCCCTTCTTGGAATCTTTCATGCTGAATCTTTGTAGGACTTTGTCAATGTATGAGTCTTGACACAAGCCTATCAGCCTCTTAGGTCTATCCCGATAGATCCTAATTCCAAGAACGTATGCGGCTTCACCCATGTCTTTCATGGAAAAACAACTTCCAAGCCAGTCCTTTACAGACTTCAGCATTGGAACGTCGTTTCCGAGAAGCAGTATGTCATCAACATACAGAATAAGAAAAACGATTTTGCTCCCACTAGTTTTCTTATACACGCATTGTTCTTCTTCGTTTCTGATGAAGTCAAATTGCTTGATCGCTTCATCAAAACGAAGATTCCAGCTCCTCGATGCTTGCTTCAATCCATAAATGGATTTATGAAGCTTGCACACTTTCCCAGCATTCTTTGGATCTATGTAACCGTCAGGTTGCGTCATATACACATCCTCTTCCAGAATACCATTTAGGAAGGCGGTTTTCACGTCCATCTGCCAAATTTCATAATCATGAAAAGCTGCAGTTGCTAGTAGAATCTGAATAGATTTCATCATAGCCACCGGTGAATAGGTTTCATCGTAGTCCACACCGTGAACTTGTCTGAAACCTTTTGCCACCAACCTGGATTTATAAATCTGGACATTTCCATCCACGTCAATCTTCTTCTTGAAGATCCATTTGCACTCGATGGCTTTTACACCAGCAGGTAAGTCAACCAACGAAAAGACTTGGTTGACCGACATGGAGTCCATTTCGGAATCAGTGGCCTTGCGCCACTTAGAGGAATCTGGGCCCATCATGGCTTGATTGAAATTCGATGGTTCATCACCATCAATGATCAGAAGATCATGACAGTTAGTCACGAGGAATCCTTGATATCTCTCGGGTTCGTGACGGATCCTCCCGGATCTTCGAACTTCAGGTACTACAGGTTCAGGCTCTACAATTTCTTGTAGGTCCTCCTGCTGCTCTTCCTCATTAGGTTGAGCAGTATCCTGTTCATCTTGAATTTCTTCAAGCAGTACCTTACTCCCACTGTCTTTCTTAGAGAGAAACTCCCTCTCAAGAAAGTTACAATCCCGGGCAACAAAAATCTTGTTCTCGGAACGTAGATAGAAGTAATAAGCCTTGGTTTCCCGTGGATAACCAATGAAGTAGCATTTGTCAGATTTTGGTGTAAGCTTGTCTGAGATTAATCTCTTGACATAGGCTTCACAACCCCAAATTCTGAGATAAGACAGCACTGGAGCCACTCCAGTCCATAATTCATATGGTGTCTTTGCTACTGCTTTTGATGGCGCTCTATTTAGAGTGAACACTGCTGTTAGCAGAGCATATCCCCAAAGGGATATTGGAAGGTCTGTGTGACTCATCATAGATCGAACCATATCCAATAAGGTCCGATTTCTCCTCTCAGATACACCGTTCCATTGAGGTGTTCCAGGAGGAGTGAGTTGGGATACGATCCCACACTCTCTCAGATGATCACTGAATTCTTGGCTTAAGTATTCTCCTCCTCGGTCGGACCGAAGAGCCTTAATGCTTTTGCCAAGTTGGTTCTGTACTTCATTTTGGAATTCTCTGAACTTCTCAAAAGACTCAGACTTATGTTTCATTAAATAAACATATCCATACCTACTGAAATCATCAGTGAAGGTAATGAAGTACTGATAGTTTCCTCTTGCATTAGTGGACATTGGGCCACACACATCAGTGTGTATCAGGCCCAATAAGTCACTGGCCCTCTCGTTAGGTTTATTAACGGGGGCCCGTGTCATTTTGCCCATCATGCAGGATTCGCATTTCTCACATGACTCAAAGTCAAATGAGCCAAGAAGTCCATTCGAATGGAGCCTCTTGATGCGTTTCTCGCTGATGTGCCCTAAACGACAATGCCATAGAAACGTTCGGTTTTCCTCATTAGGTTTAAACCGTTTTGTATTAATGTTATAAATTGGCGCGGATTGATCGAGTATGTAAAGCCCATTCGTAAGAGGGGCAGAACCATAGAACAAATTGTTGCGATTGAAGGAACATAATTTATTCTTAACTGAAAAATCATAACCTTCCAAATCCAACAAAGAAATTGAAATAATATTTCTGCTTATAGCAGGTACAAAATAACAATTATTAAGTTCTAAAATCAATCCCGAAGGTAAAGACAACAAGTAAGTTCCTACAGCTAGTGCTGAAACTTTCGCTCCATTCCCAACTCGTAGTTCCACTTGTCCTTGCTTCAGCCTTCTACTGTTGCTGAGTGCCTGCATATTAGTACAAATATGAGCCCCACAACCAGTATCCATGACCCATGAGGTATTATCAGAAGTAGTTGTATTAACTTCTATAACAAAAATACCTGATGAAGAAGTCTCGAAAGTCTTCTTCTTTAATTCCTTTAGACCTTCCTGGAATTTCTTGCAATCTCTTCTCCAATGCCCCAGTTCTTTGCAGAACCTGCACATGTCAGTAGGCCCAGCCTTGGACTTGGGCTTGGGCTTTGGCGTGTCCTTGTCCGCGACTTGGACACCCTTGGCCTTTCCCTTATCCTTAGCAGAAGACTTCTTAAACCCCTTGCCCTTTTGTACCATAAGCACATTTGGGTCCTTGGCGGTTTTCTTCAAGTTGGGCTCTGCAGTCTTGAGCATTCCGTGAAGCTCAGGCAGTGTCTTACTCAAGCCATGCATGTTAAAGTTCAGAATGAACTGATCATAGCTTGCAGGTAAAGACTGCAGAATGATGTCGCAGGCAAGTTCCTGGCTGATTGGGCAGTCGAGTTTGTGAAGATGATCGAGATAACCCATCATCTTCAACACATGAGGACTCACTGCCGCATTCGCAGCCAACTTACAGTCCAAGAGGTTCTTAACTGTCTGGAACCTCTCGGTCCTAGCCTGCTCCTGAAAAAGCGATTTCAGGCTTGCCATGATCTCGATTGGAGACAATACACTTTCGAACTGTTTTTGCAGCTCAGGAGTCATTGTCACCAACATCAGGCAATAAACATCATTTTCATCTGACGAATGCTTTTCCCAAGCATTGTGCAGAGTCCTGGCAGCATTGGCAAGAGGCCTCTCGGGGAGGGGATCTCGAAGGACATAATCCTTCTTCTCCTGCTTGAGGACCAGCCTCAAGTTCCTTGACCATGTCAGGAAGTTCGTTCCAGTCAGCTTCTCCTTCTCGAGAACAGACCGGATCGAGAATGTGTTTTGTGTGCTTGTAGTAGTCATATCTGAAATATATAAATAAAAGGTTATTAGTTATTATGTTCAAAATGACTAATCTCGTATTAAAGTATAATATGATTAATCACGCATTATATTCAATAACCTAAGTTACCCTCAATAGAATATAATGATTCCAAGATCCACATATAACTAAGATTAAAGTGGGCCACTGGCCGTCACCCAATCTTAGCTTATATCGATAAGCCCTAAGTCGGCTAATTATATCCGTGATATAACTCTTGGTTGTGAATCTGGGCCCGAGGCCCAATCCACTCTGATGTCTCAAGGCCCGGGACTCCCGATGGCCTAGTCAAGAAAACCGGACTATACAGTCATGTAATCATTAATGTCTGGGACTCCCAATGACATTTATGAATCACAAACCGTCTTACCCACGCAAAAGCAGACATCCTCACACTGTAAGGCCATGAATGCAATTGAATGGGCTTTGACAGCTGACATAGCCTGGACAAGACATCCAACGCTTGATATTATTTGAGGTTCGTAGGTTTATTAAAATCATTCCCAAAATAGAAGATTACTATTTTGGGAAACTTTCTATTTATGGAAACCTACTATTTTTGGAAACTTTCTAAAATTGGAAACTTTCTAAAACTGGAAACTTTCTAACTTTAGAAACTTCTTTAAAATCCAAAACCCGCAAATTCAGAAAATTCTATTTTAAGAAACTTTCTAATTTCAAAATTTCGGAAACTTTAATTTAAAACCGACTTTATATATTTTTAATAAAATAGATTTTAAATTGATCTGAAGAAAGACTCAAATAATTGGCCCAATTGTTTTAACTTCTTGGCCCGAGGCCCAAGAATTGGTCCATGTCCAAGACATGACCCAATTGTCCAATTAATTGACATAACCGGTCTGGTTCATTAAAACTGGTCTAACCAAGTTTCAATTACTACGATGACCACAATTGTCAACCGGTTATTTACTAAACCGGAATTTCTCAATTTATTTGGTCCAACCAAATCAAATTAGAAATTCCTGGTTTAGGCACTAAATCCAATATTTCTTTCGACATTGGATTTCTTATCCCGGTTTAACCAGATTTAATAAAATTATTAAACCTGTTTATTAAACCAGGACGAATCAATTTTTAATTAGAATTTTGAACCGAACCGCCAAAACGAACCGTGACGATCACGTCAGCCCTAGCTTCGCGACCATTGTCCAGCCGCAAGCCGTGCAACGATCCGAGATCGAGACGACGTGCAGCTCCGGACGGGACGCGACAGCCGGGCAGGTTGGGACGCTCGGGTGGGACGGTCGGGACGCACGGTCGCTCCACGATCGCCGAGCGATCTGAACGTGACGCGCGCGACAGCCGGGAAGCGATCGGGACGACGCGATCGACTCGACGCGACGATCGACTGCGATCGGTCGACCGACCCGATCCGATCCATCCGTCCGATCCGCGTCCGACCGGTCCAATCCGACCAACCGGCCATGCCGATCCAATCCGATCGCAAATCTGAGTCATATAGCTCATGTTTTGCGATTTTTCTTGTGTGTTTAGAGTTCAATTCTGATTCTTAACTGTTTTATCTTATCAGTAATTGATTCAAAAACAATTCTAAACAGATTAAACAACCTAAACATGAATCTAAAACAAGAAACCTAAGAACCAATGGCTCTGATACCACTGTAGGAATGTTCGGTTGATCCTGATTCAATTCTCATATTGATATCAACCTAAACATGCATTAGATCTAGGTGTTCTTATTTAGAAACATTATGATCTCACCTTTTACCTGTTTGTTTGCAGCGGAATTGATGAACAGGTCAGAGATCAGGGAGATACACCAAGGGATGAATCCTCCAAAGGCTCACACACGCAATCACCGGAAACTGGCTGCTAGACCACGAGGAGATGGGCGCAGAGAGAGAGGAGTAGCCGCGGCTAGGATTAGGGTTGGAAGGAAGAGAGTTGGCTTTTAGTCATTAAAAGCCTTCTCTTTTCCTTTTGGGCTTTTGGGCCCAATCTGATTAAATCCCATTTAATCAGACCCATTAATCTTTCTCTCTTAGTACGACAAATGCCTAGCACTTTTGTCGTACTTCTGCTAAGCCGTTCCTACTTTATTTCCTGCTAGCTTAAGCGTGTGACCCATATGGGATCATACAATAAAAGCAATAAGTCCAAGACTTATAGATCATGAGCGGACTCTAGCAAGCCATCATGACCCCCAGTATTGTATGACTTATGTCTGATCACTGACATACTCTTACTTTATAGAGACAGTACAGAGATTGCTGGACACAATTCCAACATGAACCCCGTGCTGAAGAGTGGGCACGCTGCCCTGAACGAACTCGGCCTGATCCAGCTGATCCGTGATTACTCATGCTGACGATATCAATCCGCACCACACTAAAACTCCACCCACCCAGAGGCACGCTGGTGCGAGTCTGCAACCAAAAACATAAGAATGTTAGTACAATTCTAATAAAATTTATACTTCCCATTACCCCCGGGGTTCGAGGATCCGCCTTGAAACGTTTCAAAACCCATGACAAACCATGCTCTGACACCACCTTTTGTAACACCCCTTTCTCATTATCTGTTGATCGTCGAATTGACAGCTCAACAATCATAAAAGAACATGACCGATCGAACCCGAACATGCCAAACGAGATAAGTTCTTCAGAATACGAAGCCAGAGACAGACCGGTTTGAGACAAAGGCTTGCACCAAACTGTCCTTGACCCCGTTTACATCACTTCCAATATACAAAGTTTTTCAACCTGTATTGCTTCCACGAGTTGTGTCGGTTCGGACTAAACCAAATATCAGAGAAGCGATTTCATTTCTAGGTAAATTAAGTCTTTTACAAACAATTTGCCTATTTAAATCTAAATACAAACACTCGGAGATAAAAAGGTGCCATGAAAACCCGAACCGAAATAATCACACAAAACATCAAAGAAAAATCCTCGGCCAGCAAACAATCCCGAAACTACACCGAGAACCTCCCATGTTCGTCGCTGCTAAACCTGAAAACACAAAAAGAGTGTAATAAGTCATCTAGAATCACCCAGCGAGTCGGTCCCCACTAAAGGCTTCTAATCTAACCTATGAATACTAATCCCGTCCCAAAACCAAAAATAACAATCATAAAGAAGGAAATAGCCTATCACATGCCATTGTGACGTGATAAGCCCACAACACACAAGCATTCACTAACAATAACAAAGGCTACATAAATCGAAGATACTGCGGCACATGCCCTCGATTAGACTCGATCTATCTATTGCGAAAACCAACACTAACACCACTAGGCCCACTATGCGAACTCGGTAACTTCCACGGGAACACTTAGCTACCGCAATGGTAACTAAAACTACCCACAACTCCTAGACGTAAATACGAAGTCTTACGACCTAGGACATTGTTCTCAGTCCATCGATACACAGCGACTTTGGCTACCTCTGGATAGATTAAGCTTCCATGCAGTCCAGCCCTAGGACATTCACCCGACCACACACCTACCGGCGTCACTCAGTAGATTAACATCATAACCAAATTCACCAAGTGAATTGGTCAAGCAACTATCTGAGGATCCAATCAGGTCGGAAGTACCGAAACGCTTTCAATCCTGGACATGCGGGATCTATCGCATCCTAGAGTCCTAGTCCAATAAAGTAAACACGCAGACTCACTGGGACTCTAACATAGAACACAAAACCGTCAAGGTCGAACATCATTAAATACAACACCCAATTTATACCGCAAGTCCTATTCAACCACCACCACCAACCTTATTTGTTTCTATAACAGATTAGGTAACTACCAAACTTACCGGCCCCTTGACCGAGATAAGTAACACACAACAATGTTAATTCGACCCAACACCGAATCAGACCAACAAGCAAGCCTGCACGACACAACATCAGTCCAACACATAACAAATGATTACCAAACAAGCCTTTAAGTTTGACTAAAACGGTTTGACTTTGGGTTGACCGAGAGCTAGGCCAGCTAAACCAGCACTGAATCGAAACCAATTCAACTCCCCACTAAATCGGCTGCACAATGACGGTGAGGGTAGGGCATTGACAACGGCGGAGGGACGTTGACCGGCAAGAGAAGAAGCTCTCCAGGGACTGACCGGTGAAGGAGAGATGAACACTGGTGAAGAGAATACGCTGAAGATGCGGCATAAGAAAGAAGACCTCACGGCAAGCTTCTCCGACCAAGAACTCTGGCATTTACCGGTGGCGGAGGGGCGTTTATCGGCAGTCTAAGAGCTTCTCTGGTGGCTGTGAAAGATTCTCCGGCGACTGATAAGATCACTGGAGGATGATAAAGCAACTGATGAAAGAAGGAAGAGCTGATAATCGACAAGAAGAGAAGAGAAGCAGCAGTGACTCGCCGGTGGTGGCTTCTCCAGCGAGATCCAGCGGTGAAGGAAGCTGATCGGCGTCACTTCAAGAGGAGGTGATGGGGATTTAAATGGTGCAAGAGATATGTGGAGATTATGCTTGGTTTAAGAGTTATGGTCGTAACTTGCTCCTCAAGTTATGATGAAGATAACATGTTTGAATATCTTCAATGTTCTTGAAGTATCTGGGTTTTTGTTGAAAGAGAGATGAATATGACGAGAGAGGGAGGAGATTTCGGTGGTGGTGGTGAGAGGAGAGAAGTTAGAGTATTTTTTTTATATCAAATGGCCAAGTGAAATGAATGCATGAGGTGATGTTTTTGCCATGCAAAGAACAAAAGAGGTTCTTCGTATCTAGAGTGGTGGGAGGTGGCGCCAGGAGAGAGGTATGGAGAGACACTTGAAACTGCAGGGTCTAATCTTCTCCCCATTCATTGGATCTAACAACTTAAACCGATCCAAAAACTTCGTTCATTCCCGGTTGATCCGATTAGCCAATTTCGTTCTTGATTCATAAAAACGCCGTGGCTCCTTCCATAAATCCTCCAAGCTTCTTTAGAAAATACTAGATTATTTTATAAATAATTAACAATTTGATTCACTCCGTTTAGACATCTGTAGCTCCCCCTTTGAATTTTACAAGTTTGGTCGGTTATATAGGTTTTCTTTCCCGATAGTCCGAAAAACTCGTTTGAAGTCTGCTTTCACAATTTATTGTCTCCTAAATATTTTCTTTACTTAAAAATAGAAACATTTGGCCCGTCTCGGCTTTTGGCTCGTATTTTGGTAAATTTACCAAAATACCCCTCATCTTCTGAAAATTGTAAAACTGCCCGATTGACTTTTCTGCTCCCCGTTGACCCAATTAGTGAAACAGAGTATTACATTTATAGTTTCACGTGTGCTCCGGTAACAACCTGGAAAGGTTGGTGGGACTTTGGTTTCAAGGGTTCAACCATGTGCGACAGATGCTTTTGGACCATAGAGTCACTATTTTACTTTAGACTCTTGCTGAACAATTTCGAAATTTGGCCCTGTTTAGATTTTTGAATATCCTTCATTTGCTAAATATTGTTTAGTGTTGACTAAAATGTGTTAAACTGCGAAAATATTATATGTTGTTTTCATTTATGTGCAAATTTTAAATATAAGAAATATATGCATTATATTTGGGTGCAAATGGTAATACTTTAAGAGTATTTTATGACTGAATAAATAAATTTTTGCAACAAGAGCGATGATTAAATTGAAATTAAATTTACCTAAATAATTTTCAACAATATATCTATGCGAGTAACAACGCGTTTTGTAGTAAATTTAGAACAGCAATAAATAATGAAACAACATTATATATCATTACTTAGCGAATTAGATTCATCATGTGCATACTCCAGCCAAAGATGCACGAAAACATATGCATATTAATTAATAAATAATAATAACATAAATACTATTTAAATTTATGAAAAACCCAAAGGTTGAATCTGATCTATAAATAAACATCCGCGGATGCCTTAGAAACAATACCTTTCTCAATACTCTACAATATTATTTTTTTAAATTCTCATTTGCATGTTTCTATATTTTCTAACCAAAATCGGCAATGGATTTTCTTCCTAATGATATTCTAAAAAAATCCTTCTTGCCATCATTGATGATAACCAAGGGATACACTATTTGGCTCGGATGAAAGTAACACTCACGGCGCTGTAAAACGTCGGAGAAAGCTCAAATTTCTATAAGTTGCTCGATCTATACTTCTCCAACATTACTGAAAATATCTGGTGCCCACCTAGGGTTATAACTAAATTGGTCAACAAATGTCTGGAATCCGAAAACCCTTATGCTTATCTCCTCAGAGGCATGTGTCTTTTCAATTATTGCGACTGTTTGGTCGACCGATCGTTGACCTCCATCGACCGGATGGTTAAAGGAGAGGCTATGATCAAAAGATCGGCAGATAGTCGATGGGAGACGTGGATATACGCGTACTCCATGTTCCCGCGGGTGTTTTATGGAGATGGAGAAGTTTTGAACCGTGGGTATATCATCGAGCGCAAATTTGCAACTCGAATACGTGTTAAGATAACTAAAAGACAAAGGTATGGACAGTCAGACAGACGGTTTGCACTGCTCTATAAGAATCGAAGAGGATTAGATATCAAAGGGTTTTATAGATGTTCGTGTGCTCCGAAAAAGACTGAGTTGGCTTGGTGGAACATTGGCTTCAAAGGTACAAACATGTGTGATACATGCTTTTGGACCCTTGAGTCACTATTCTTCTTCACAATCAAGAGATATAATTTTGGAATTTGGCCCATTATCTTTATGAAGATCCTTATTAATATATAGTTTGTTAAATGTAGTAGATTATGTAACGCCCAACTTTTCAAATAATGAAAAAAGAAGCAAGTTATAAAACAACCAAATTTAGTTATATTTACAAAGCGAAAGTGAAAATGTTACTCTAATCTAAACGGATGATGTGGTGGCATGATCAAGTCGATAATTGATGGCCACAATTTAATGAAAACATAATAATTAACCAAACATCGTAACTCTCCTTTGCATGATACGAACTTATCATGTTAAGGAAATTTAATAATATCGGTTGAGAGGAGCATTGAATATTCTACTTGTCTCTCATTTAATGTGTAAGCAATAAGCACAAGGCTACCAAATGGAACGTTAAAAACAAGATTGGAGGGTGGCTTCAATATAAATTTCCCGCCGAGACAAAGGAAGTCTTCAAAAGCCTGCAGGAGAACAAAAGACAAAAACCAGTGCATAGTTCCCTCGCGATTTCAAGCTCATATTCGGGTTAAACACATCTTTCTGCCTCACTTATAATAATATTCAGAAGGTCATTTTATGCAATTTGAATCGATTCCGGATATATTAGATGGGAGATTCTGTGATGAATACTCTACAGGTAACTTTTAGTCTATACATTTGTTTTCTTTATCGGATTATATTAATCTTTTTATTTTCATGTGTGGTAGACATTATATTTTTAACTAAATAGATTAAGGTATAATTTTCTAAATGATTTTATTTTTATATTATAGATGTCCTTGGTTTTGTTACACGTGTTGGAAACCTTCAACCTTATTGTACATGACCAAAGTTGTGGTTTACCATTCGCGACCTAAGGTTCGTTAAACAAATGCCTATAATCTTCCTCACATATGTTTTGTTGTTTGTCTCTGATAATAGAAATTAAAAATACATTTTTCTAACTTCTGGAGTCTTCAATTTTATTAATCGGAGAAGATGCTAAAGAACTAATAAAAAGGTTTTGGAAGGATGCTGATAGATATCTCTTTGTGATTCTTCGGTGCTTCTACAGAAAGCACGAAATGGGTATGATTAGAAATTCAATTTAGTTTTTTTTAAGAATGATCTCATTGCCTATTACATTTTAGAGTTTAGGATTGATGAGCTTTTTATTTCTATATGGTTTAAAATGTTAATGGCGTTTGTGTATAAAATATATTTAATTAGGTGTAACTTGGCTCAAAGAAGAAGAAGGGATATCAACGATTATGTACGATCAAACCAACAATTCGAACTTTAGTAGATTTCACAACAGATTTTGTTCATAAACCTAATGCAACTCATTATGTAATATGTTTTTATGTTTTCCGGAATTCATACATTGTTTTCTATTTTGTAGCTTTCCAAATCCGGTACCTAACCAATATCCTGAAGAAAATTTTATTTTCGGGTTCATCTTCTAAATTATGTACATGTATTAGAAGACCTTATTAAACTTTATTATTTTTTGGGTTAAATGATATGTTGATCGTCTTTATATTTCTTTTAAAACATATTTATCGTTAATGTTTACAATGTTTCTGTCCACTATCATAGTCTCTCTTTTATTACATCATTTAAATAACATATAGAATCTAACCCTTGATCAATTTGGTTATTGTTAAATTCAAATATCAAAATATATATTTCATTTGTGATTCGACAATAAAAAGTATTTTGAACATTTAAAGGATCGTATACAACTGTTAATGCAAAACAATAAGTTGCTATAACATTTTCATAAACAATAAACTTACACGAATAATGAGTTGAATATTAGTCGTAACAATATCGACAAATAAACGACTTGGTTACTACTATACACGAAGTAGCGAATTAGTCGCCCATGTACTGACCAATTCGCGATTTTCCTACGACTCTTCACATCAGACGCAAAATAGTCGTATCACCGACCAGCCTGCGACTATTGATTCCGGTCTCGACAATGGTCGTTATTTAGTCGTAAATCGACGACTTAATTGGCGAAAATCATTTTTAATCGTATATTAGTGACTAATACAGGTCCATATATTTGTTGTCGCAAAATAGTAGCAATATTGTCTCCTAATAGTCGTCAAATGTTACGACTACAAATATAGTCGCAAAAACGTTGTTTTCTTGTAGTGGGATACATGTATATTTACGTAAGAAAGTTTTGTATCCATATAGGTAGGACTCGACCAAGTTTGGGTTCAGGTTCGGGTTCGGGTTTGAGTCGAGTTTTTTTGGATCCGGATCGGTTTGAGTGCTAAATTATTACACCTCTAAAATACATGGAATAAACGGATATATTTCGAGTTTGATTCGGTTTCAGATTTTTTTAGTTTTTTATGGATATTTTACCCAAAATACCCGAAAATTTTTAACCGAATCAAATTAAACAAATAATCTTCATATGTTGTTCCATTGAAGTTTTCATTAGAACCAAACATGGGATTATCTTTGTTGTTTTATGCCATCTGCGTAAGAAAACGTATCAATTAAACATTTATATAGCTCACTAAACATATAACACATATATAGTAGCACAAGTCTTACTATATCCAAAGAATAATCTCATATTTCAAGTTCTCCAACTGTAAAGGTCATGAATACGAATGATGAAACTAAACGATGAATCCTAGTGACTAATAATGTTAAGGATAAACACATTTAGTGGGTTAGTGTCTTTGATTCGGATCCTCGGATACCTGTTCGGGTCTCGAATAATACCCATATCCATATCCAAAACTACAAATATGTTAACTAAACACCCAATATGATAAAATACTTATTTGGTTCGATTATAAGTTCATGTATTTTTCCTCGGATCTAGGTTCAAGTATTTTACCCAGACCAATACACGTGATATAAATTAGTCACTCTTATTTGACGTCCAAGTAAAACCATCTTCTTCTATGGCCAAAGACCTCTTCGTCTTTCTATTCTACCGATTCCTCTTCCATACTTCTGAATTAAACTCTACCATCACCAAATTCTATTTCAATTCATCACTCTCCTTATTTAAATGGCCACTTCGTTGTTATTAGTGGGACTTTTAAAAGCCAATAAAATATGTGATAAGCAAAAATCTAGTTCCTCTTCACTCACTTCAGTTGCAAGTATACAACCTAGTCATTGTAGTTTTGAGGTGTCAATCCACTTGGGATAATCAAACGCACTAAGAATGCAAGTGTTCTCTTAATCTAAGTGCAGCCAAAGTAATTTGTGGTTTTTGTTTCTAAAAACTATTAATGAAAACTAATTCCAGACATGATCGAATAATGATGTGAACAATGATGAGCTTAAAATAGAACAAGAACAGAGTATAAACAGAGCAAATGAGTTGATTGAAAATAATTGATTAAAAGCTAAGTTCCTTGGGTTGAGTTTCGGTTCGGGTGATCATTATCTAGTTCAGAAGCATTCAGCAAACAATGGGTGATTTCTTAGGCTAAGAACAACGATTTCTAGTTAATCCACTCTCGTGATAATAACCCTATACCTATCAAGCATTAACATCAACTCTCGTTGGCAATTTCAAGACAGCTATGCAATAAGATCAAGTTCTTACTACCACTAAACACCTTAAACATCAACTCTCGTTGGCTAAGAATGTAAAGCACTTGATAGAGATTCAAACATAAACTACACCTCTCGGTGCTAGCAACATTTAGGATCAAGGAGTTGAGTGGCCAATTCAATCCTAGCATTAAGAACTTCTAACAAGAAAGAAATCAATATTCCCAAGTTATTAAACAACCTAAACCATTTCTAGATCACCCTTACCTCAGCTCAAACCCAGAAACTTAAAGGAAACTACTCACTAGCCATAGCAACAATAAAACAAAGCATGATTTAACAAGATGAATAAGGAAAATAAGATGAACAAGAAGAAGAACTCAAGAACACTAAGATTGCAATAGAAGATTCAAATGTTTGGAGAGAATTGTTTACAAAATGTGATACGCTCTTCATACACACTAAGAGCACTTTAAATAGATCTGAAAACGTGCAAAGGTCGACCACAAACACATGGGGTGGTCTACAAGCCAAAAGCAAAACGAAAAAGTGGCATGTGTGAAAAAGTAGGTTCACAGCGGCCTGGGTAGGCCGCTGCGGAACCCCGCTATGAGTGCCTAGCGGCCTGGGTGAGTCGCTGCGCGGGCCGCTGGAGAAATTGGTCTTCCGCTGTCCCTTCGTAGAGGCCTGGGGTGGCCGCTGTGAGAAGCCGCTATGAGTGCCCAGCGGCCTGGAGATGCCGCTGTGCTAACCGCTGGAGAAAGTGCTCTTCCGCGTGTCCTTCATAGCGGCCTGGGGAGGCCGCTGCGAGAGCCCGCTGTGAGGTTCCAGCTCGATCCTTAGCTGTTTTTCCACTTTGTCTAGGTGCTCCTTTGGTCCCTACCTTCTCCATCATTCCTTGGTGCTCCTTTTGGTCATCCACCACCTACAAAAAGAACAAACAAAGCACACCTAACCTAATGATGCCTAAATGCACTAACCTAAAGTTAAGACACAATAATGTTGTCTAAATGCTTTTCCTAAAGCTAAATCACACTCTTAATTAATCCTAGAAACACTCAAAAACACAACACATCAACTCCCCCAAACTTGTTTCCTTGCTTGTCCTCAAGCAAACAACAATAAGAACAAAGGGGAGAGGTTTGAAGTTGGAGACTCATAACCAAAGAAATCTACCTTAGCCTTCAATATGATGTCCTTAGAAAATAATAACATGTTGCACAAACAAATTCCCTAACTCACTCTAATTTCTCTAGGCTTATCAACACACCAAATTTTATTCTCTTAAGCACATTGTCAAGATTCAACCACTCAACATTCCACCAACTCTTACATTCATTCTTCTTATCAAAGTGAAGTCTCACAAATGGGGATTAAATCTCAATCAATTGGCTTGGCATTAAAAGGCTTCAAATGGTGTTTAGAGGAGGGCTTTTATCTTTCATTTTGGTGGCTAACTCTCAAGGAAAAGGAATGCTAGACATTATGCAAAATGTGGCAAGACAAGAACAATTTATGCATAAAATTCTTAGCTCTCAAAGTCTTACCCAAAGTGTTTCCCAATCCTAGTCAATCTCCCTTCACTCCCAAACTTAACCATTAGACTTTTTTCATTTTTGGGTCTTGAGAAGTAAATCTTTTAATTTCCAAACTCTTTTCTTTTCGACTTCATTTTTATTTTTACACTCAGAGTTTTCCAATTCCATGTTTTCTTCCCAAGTGTATTTCCTTTTCTATTCACAAGCAATTGGTCTTTTTATTCTTTTACTACCCAATTCACTCTTTTTCTTTTCCCATTCTCAACCCCTTTTCAAGTGTTTATACCCCAAATGCTAAACCAATATGTGAACTCCTAGACTAGCCTATGAGAGCTAATCACTGTCGTTCTCATACTTTTAACCTTTTGCACATGTTAGCATTATCAAAAGAGGCCTCACTCAATAAATTCAATGAAGGTTTGAAAGAAAAAGGTAGGGTTTTAAGGTGTGGAAACCATTCTAAGAGTGAGAATGGCCACTTGGATTAACAAAGAGTGGTAAAAATGAGGTAGAGATAATCCAAGTGTGTATGTGGTGACCATGATCAAGCATTTAAAACCCATAAGTGAGAAGATTAGATTCATTTAAGTCCAATAAGTGAGTTGGTTTCAAAGTTGAGGGTATCCTACTTGACTAACAGTTTTGAGTGGTGTGATCAAAGCTCGAAATTTACAAGTGTTTTAAGGGTTGTTTAGGCAACATGGTATGATTAGCAAGGGCATCATATTGAGTTCTAAAATCTAGATTTCTTGCAAGGCATTCATATCATTGTCTCCTATGCAAATGCTACTAGACTCGATCCTAAGAAAGCAACAAATATGAAACTAAATGCTCTTTTTTTTATGTTTTTCAGATTTTTCTAATTTTTTTGGTTTTTTTTTTTTTTCAAAAACATAATTATTCACAATGCATCAAAATAAAAGACTCAAGATAAATAAAATGTGGTTAAGTGATCACCCCCCCAAACTTACTTCACACCGGCTCGGTGTGAAAGCAAGCCTAGGAGAGCTAAAGATGGTAAAAGAAAAACAAAATGAAAACTATGTACAAAGTGGTGGTGGTTACCTCAGTAGTAAGGAGGTGCGGTGTAGTCCTCGTCCTCTCCTAAGGATAGGGACTCGTTGCTAGACCCGGGTGATGGCGGTGGGATGTGGCGTCTGGCTCTGCGGCGTTGCTCATCAAGTGGAGGGCGACCAGGTGCTCTACTGGACGAGCTGGTACCTTCTCCTTGGTACTGCTGCCTCGGGAAATCCTCCGAGCTTGCCTCTTCTTCGCTGGTCGAATAGCCCTCAGGCTTTTGTACTTTCCCCTTCTTTCTTTTCAGCATATAAGCCATGTACTTAACCTGACACTTCAGTGCCTTCGTCTTCTCCTTGTATACCTTCTTTGTCTTGCGTCCCAACTCCACCAGCTTCCCAATGGTCCTATCCTGAAGCTTGTTCCATCGTTCCAGCTTCCGGATATAGCTATGAGCTTTCCTCAACTGTGCCCCCTGAATTACTTCGTCGGAGGCATGGAGACGATAACGGGCAGTCCCGTAGACCGGACTCGGTGGCCTAATCTGCTCAGCATCCTCTGTCGGCTCAGTAGCTTGACCTGCTCCGCTGCTTGTACCTTCTTCCATACCCTGCGAAGAGGTTTCAGCTGCCTTCCTTTTCTTCTTTTTGTTCAGCGACTCAAGCGGTTCTACAACCGTGCTGTGGAAGTAGCGTGGGTCAGGTGAGAACATGATGTTGTTCTTGTCATGCAGAGAAGTAATGGCCAGGTTTGGGAGAAGCACATTTGATGTTTGCTGCGGACCGGCCCTGAAGGTGTAGGCGATTCTGTCTTGTATCTTTCCAGCAAGGAAGTAAGTTCTGTTCAGATGGCTCTCGTCCAACCTTGATGATGGTTTCCCATTGATCAGCGGGATTCCCAATGCCCTGAAGATCGGTGTCAATAGTCCTCCAAACCTGAACACCGGTGTCCTGTCATGTGACCTCAATGCCTTCTTCCTCATAGCCATTACTTGCTTCATGAAGTACCCTACCATTCCCAGCTCATGGTAGTCCCCGTAGTTGATCTCAGGGACATCAAATTCTGTCATTACCGGCTGTAGACCCACTGCCAAAAACCTCAGCCCTTCTTCTAACACCTTGTTGTTCTCCCTCCTTGCAAACAAGGTGTAAGCCAGCAGCTTCTCTACATATCGGATGGCTGGATGTGCAATATCCGAATTCTTCATGTTTCCTGTCTCGTAGGGAGTCCGGGAGATCGTGCTCCACATCACTGTGGGGAGAAGTCCAATCTCTGGCAGCTGGTTGTTCCACTTGTCTCGGAATCCAAGAAGTTGGGATAGCTGCTTGAAACTTATCTGGTACCTTTTTCCACCGCAGGTAAAGGTTACGTGTCCAAATCCATTCTCCTCGGGAGGTCCATCTGTGTATTCCACTACCTTAAAGGTACACATAAACTGATAGCACGCTTCTCCATACACCGGATAGACTTCTCCCAGCATCAAGCTCTCCAAGCTCATGGCTCTCAGCATAGTCATCACGTCATCATAGATTCCCAGCTTCTTACAGACTTCCGGATCCCCAAACTTTGTCTCAGTCCACTTGTACGATTCCAGCTTGGTCCGTATCTGCCCAAAAGTGTAACTCTTCGGAACCTTCTTCTTTTTCTTTGCTGGTTTCTTGGCCGGTTTCCGTGCGGGTTTCTTTGCCACTTTCCTCTTGTTCTGTTTCCCTGTTTCTTCATCACTACTGGTTGAGACTTCAAGCATTTCGTCATCATCCTCATGTTGAACAGCGGGTTCCTTACCCGAGCGATGAGTTTGTGTGCTTTCCTCCGCCTGGCCAGCTCGCTTTTTGGTCCTTGCCATCTGCATAGATGCAAATTCAAAGTGATCAACCCACATAAACATCAACACAAAAGTAATGCTTAAAGTCTGAGCATTTTAGTTTTCAGCCAGTAGTTCCTCAAACATTCCGCATATAGGCAATTACTAACTCCAAGTATCAACCAAAAATCGTTCCCACTCAAATTTTAGCATTACTTCAAGTTTTTCATCATGTTCTTCACTAGGTTCTTTCTTTTTCCTCATAAATCTCAATGCGTTATCAATTTGGCATGGTTCCTTTTGCAAAGTATGATCAAGACACCCTAACAAAGCTTTAGGAACATTCAAATTACATTTTCCCCAAATTTTAACTTTTTCACCAAGAACCCTAGAATCTGAAAAATCCGAATTTCAAGCAATTTAACCGATAGTTTTTCGAATTGACAGTTTGGGTGCGTCTAGAATCATTCAGTGAGCAAGTTCAGAACATCAAACACCATAAAGATCGAAACCAAAATTTCGTCATGAAGAACAGTGGATCCGAAATCTCATACCTTGGTTCGATTTGACGATGGATTATGATACTAGACAGGAAGATGATGAAAAATCGTGAGTGAAAGCACAAGAAATCACTGAATTTGGTGAAAAACCGAGAGAGAAATCGCACTTTTCTAAACTTTTCACGAAAATGGAGTTTTGAGAAGATGAGTGAGAGAGAGAGGCTGGGCCGCGATACATACTCGCGTGAATTAACCTCGCAGCGACCCGGGTACCCCGCTGCGGGATGCCGCTGTGAGTTCTTTTACCTGTAGCGGCTTGGCTGACTCGCTGTATGGGCCGCTGCATAAAATCACCTTTCGCAGAATTTCGCCATAGCGGCCCAGGTACCCCGCTGCTACTGGCCGCTATGCATTTTTCTTACCCGTAGCGGCTGGATGACTCCGCTATCCATGCCGCTGCAAAAATCAGCGTTTCGCATAAATTGTCCATAGCGGCCCAGGTACCCCGATGCGCCTGGCCGCTATGGTTTCCTCTTATCTGTAGCGGCTGGATGACCCCGCTGTCTATGCCGCTGTGAAAATCCGTCTTTCGCATAAATTTTCCACAGCGGCCCAGGTACCCCGCTGCGCCTGGCCGCTATGGTGTTTTTAGACCGTAGCGGCTAGCCTTCCTCGCTATGCATGCCGCTACGGAAATTGATGTTCCGCACGTACCTCACAGCGGCCCAGGTACCTCGCTGTGGGTAGCCGCTGTGAGTTCTTTTCCTAGATCCGGCTTTTCTTTAAGATCATCCTTGCCTCCGTTCATTTCCACATGCCTGAAAACTTACACACAAAACTAAAACACACATAAAAATCACACAAGAACACACCAATTAAATCAAATCAAAGAAAATTCACACACTATTTACAAAGGATAACATGGGAATG
The DNA here is from genome assembly GCA_030180135.1 of Orychophragmus violaceus. Classification (NCBI taxonomy): domain Eukaryota; kingdom Viridiplantae; phylum Streptophyta; class Magnoliopsida; order Brassicales; family Brassicaceae; genus Orychophragmus; species Orychophragmus violaceus. Next base: position 20,739,387 of record CM058240.1, read on the forward strand.
CCTCCCAAGCGCGCTTGTTTTAAGTCTCGAGCTTGACTCTCTTACTTTCTCAGGTTGGGGTTGGTTCCGTGAGAAGAATCGTTACCTCCTCTTCCACGGAGTTTGATGCTGAGTAGATCTAGAGCCTTTGTCCGTTCACGGTGAACTCGCTTCCATTCTTGTTGAGAAGAACAATGGCTCCGTAGGGTCTTACCTCCTTGATAGAGAATGGGCCTGACCATCTTGATCTGAGCTTCCCAGGGAATAGTCTCAGTCGGGAGTTGTACAACAGAACTTGATCTCCTTCTTTGAACTCTTTCTTGACTATCTTCTTGTCATGAAATGCCTTAGTCCTCTCTTTATAAATCTTTGAGCTCTCGTAAGCATCAAGTCTGATTTCGTCAAGCTCATGGAGTTGAATGAGGCGTTTCTCTGTTGCAGTCTTAATGTCAAAATTCAGAAGCTTGATAGCCCACATTGCCTTGTACTCCAACTCGACTGGTAGGTGACATGACTTCCCATACAACAGATTGAAAGGTGTTGTGCCAATAGGTGTCTTGAAGGCAGTTCTATATGCCCAAAGAGCATCGTCAAGTTTCTTTGCCCAGTCCTTCCTTGAATTCCCGACAGTCTTCTCCAGTATAGCTTTGATTTTCCAGTTTGAGACTTCTACTTGCCCGCTGGTCTGAGGATGGTAAGGTGTTGCTACCTTATGTTTCACGCCATACTTCCTAAGAAGACTTTCAAACACCTTATTGATGAAGTGAGTTCCTCCATCACTGATCACAACTCTTGGGATGCCAAACCTGGGAAATATGATTGATTTACATAGTTTGATAACTACCTTTGCATCATTTGTAGGACTTGCAATAGCTTATACCCATTTTGACACATAGTCCACTCCTACCAGGATGTACTGATTCCCATAAGAGGATGGAAAAGGTCCCATGAAATCAATCCCCCACACATCGAATACTTCAACTTCTAGTATCAGATTCTATGGCATCTCATTCCTTCTTCCAATGTTCCCCTTCCTTTGGCAGACATCACATCTCGTCACATACTCATGAGCATCCTTGAACAGGTTGGGCCACCAAAATCCTGAATGTAGCACCTTCGTGGCGGTTTTAAATGAAGCGTTGTGTCCCCCATAGTCTGAGCAGTGGCAGTGATACATGATCCCTTTCATCTCTTTCTCTGGAACACATTTCCTGTAGAGTCCATATGAACATCTTTTGAACAAGTAAGGCTCATCCCAATAGTACCGAGTAACATCCCTGTAGAACTTCTTTTTGTGGTAGCTGTTGAGGTTTGGTGGCTCTCTTCCACATGCTATGTAATTGACAAAATCTGCATACCATGGTAGTTGCTCGTCTTTCAGGCTTTTCACTTCCTCTATCTTCAGGACTGTGCTGTACCCTTCTCTCAAGCTTCCAATCATTAGAAGTTGTTCTTCCAGTAGAGAATCATCTATCGGTACTTGCTCATCAATCCTCAGCCTTGACAAGTGATCAGCTACTCCATTCTCAATGCCCTTCTTGTCCTGTATCTCAAGGTCAAATTCCTGAAGTAGAAGAATCCATCTCAACAACCTTGGTTTAGCATCCTTTTTAGCCAACAAGTGCCTCAATGCCGCATGATCTGTATATACCACCACTTTTGATCCCACCAAATATGATCTGAATTTGTCAAATGCAAACACTACTGCCAGTAGCTCCTTCTCTGTGGTTGCATATCTGGTTTGAGCATCATCTAAAGTTCTGCTTGCATAATAGATCACATGGAGTTTCTTGTCCTTCCTCTGGCCAAAGACTGCTCCAACTGCATAGTCACTTGCGTCGCACATGATCTCAAAGGGGAGGTCCCAATCTGGAGCTTGGACTATTGGTGCACTCACTAGTGCATTTTTGATCTTGTTGAAGGCTTCAAGGCACTCTTTATCGAAAATGAATTCAGTCTCCTTGCACAGCAGCCTTGTTAAAGGCCTTGCGATCTTTGAGAAGTCCTTGATGAACCGTCGGTAGAAACCTGCATGACCCAAGAAGCTCCTTATTCCTTTGACTGAGTTTGGTGGCTGCAACCCCATCATCACATCTATCTTGGCTTTGTCCACTTCAATCCCCTGTTCTGAAATCTTGTGCCCAAGCACTATTCCTTCTTTGACCATGAAGTGGCACTTCTCCCAGTTTAGTACTAAGTTTGTCTCCTCGCAACGCTGAAGTACCCTGCACAAGTTAGACAAACAAGCAGCAAACGAAGGACCATACACAGAAAAATCGTCCATAAATACTTCAACCATTTCTTCAATCAGATCAGAAAAAATTGACATCATGCATCTTTGAAATGTTGCTGGAGCATTACACAACCCAAATGGCATCCTTCGATATGCAAAAGTGCCATAAGGACATGTAAATGTCGTTTTTTCTTGGTCATTTGGGTGGATGGGTATTTGAAAGAATCCACTATACCCATCAAGGAAGCAATAATATGGATGATTTGCTAAGCGTTCAAGCATTTGGTCAATGACTGGGAGAGGGAAGTGGTCTTTTCTAGTGGCTGAGTTCAATTTCCTGTAATCAATACACATTCTATGACCGGTTATAGTTCTTGTAGGGATTAGCTCATTATTTTCATTTTTAACCACAGTTATACCTCCCTTCTTTGGGACTACATGAACAGGTGAGACCCAAGTGCTATCTGAAATAGGAAAGATAATCCCTGCATTCAAGAGTTTCAGAATTTCCTTTTTAACAACCTCTTTCAAATTAGGATTCAGTCTCCTTTGGTGCTCAATAGAAGTCATTGTTTCATCTTCCAAGTGAATTCTATGGGTGCAAAGTGTAGGTGATAATCCTTTAATGTCATCAAGTGAATATCCTATGGCTCTCCTATATTTTCTCAGTTCAATTAGGAGTAAGTTCAATTCATTTTCATCAAGGTTCTCACTTACAATGACAGGGTATGATGAGTTGGGTCCTAAGAAAGCGTACCTTAGCCCTTCGGGAAGTTGTTTGAGTTCTTCCTTAGGTGCCTTCAGCTCACACCAGTCACTGTCCAAGCTAGACTCACCATTGCTAGCTGGTTTGGCTGCTTCTTTCCCCTCCATGGATTTGATGATGTGGACTTCTTTAGGTAGCTCCAGAAACTGGTTGTCTTCTTCCATCACCCTGCGAGAGTCAAGAAGTTTAGTGTATTCTTGTACTTCCCTGTCTACCTGCTTAGTCATGCTGTCTTTGGTGGTTAATACTGTCTCTAGGTCGTCCTCCATAGCAAGCTCTTCCAAATACTCATCAGCTAGAGCATCCAACGTCTCAATCCAAAAAGTCTGTCCTTGAATTGTTGGTTTCTTCATGACTTCATTGATGTCAAATTTCAGGATGTGGTTCTTTCCCAAGTGCAAGTCAATCTTCCCTTTCTTCACATCAATGATGGCTCCAGCAGTAGCCAAGAAAGGTCTCTCAAAGATCAGTGGGTCTTTTGGTTCCTCATCCATCTCCAGAACCACAAAATCTGTTGGTATTTCGAAATTACCAACCATTACCGGAATATCTTCAAGCATACCAACCGGAAGTCTCACTGACCTATCAGCCAACACAAGTGAGATTCTACACTCTTTGTAGCGTGTGAAGCCAAGGTTCTTTGCTACTGAGAGTGGCATCAAGCTCACACTTGCTCCAAGATCACACAAACATCTCACAAAGGAGAGTGGTCCCAAAGCGCATGGTAGGGTGAAGCTTCCTGGATCTTCTAGCTTCCTTGGACTGGTCTTTCTCTGGATGATGGCGCTACACTCGTGGGTTAGGACAACCATTCCTTCCATCTCTTTTGTTCTTTCCTTGACTGCATCTTTAAGGAATTTGCTGTATTGAGGCACAAGCATGAATGCATCCATCAATGGCATGGTGAGCTGAATCTTCTCCATTTGCTTGTCAAAGAGTGCTCTATACTTCTCCAAGAGCTGCTTCTTAAACCTTCCAGGAAAGGGAAGTTTGGGTTCATAGGCTGGTGGCACAAAGACTTTCTCCTTGGATGTAGAGGCTGAACCGGTTTTTGTTTTCTCCTTTGTTTCCTCATACATTTTGCCTTTCCCTTTTATATCTTTGACTTCTTCTGCATCATGCATCTTCTTCTGAGTGGTTTTCTTCTCTCCTTCAAGCTCAAAATCCATCCCCCCAGCTTGATTCTCATTGTCCTCAATGACTTCTTTGGATGGTAACTCTCTTCCACTTCTTAGCGTGATGGCATTGATATACTCTTTTGGGTTTTGCTCAAGTTTTCCAGGGAGAAAACCTGGCGGTCGGTTTGATGATGGTCCGACTTTGTTGGATTGCTCCATGGTTCCAACTCTTGATGCTAGGCTTTCAACTTGTGTTTTGATTTCCACCATGGCTTTGTTAGTGCTCTCTATAAGCTGCCTCAGCATTTGTGTTTGATCACCTGCCTGAAAATGTTGGTTACCTTGATAGTTACCTTGGTTGTTGTTGTATTGTTGGCGTTGTTGGAAGTTGCCTTGGTTGTTGTAGTGTTGCCTCTGTTGGAAGTTTCCATTGTTGTTGAAGGCTGGTTTTGTTTGGAAGTTTCCTTGAAGTGTGGTTTGTTGCTTGAATGGGGGGTAAGACTGATCTTGTGGGTTCTCCACATTGTTACTTCGGTATGAGAAGTTGGGGTGATTCCAGTAGTTCTGGTTGAATCCTTTGTTGTAGCCTTGTCCTCCAATATAGTTCATCTCAGCATGTCCATCAAAACACATCTCAGCATCTTCTTCCATGTATCCTTGTTGTTGATCAAACTCTCCCACAAAGTTTACATTCCTTTGGTTTGCTTTAAGCAACTTGTCCAGTTTCTCATTGAGGGCTTTAATCTCTCTCCTTGAATCATCTTTGTCTCCTCCTTCTCTGTAGGTCCTGTCATAGTCCTCCCCATAGTTGGTGTCACTAGTTGCCAAGTTCTCTACCAGCTGCATGGCTTCTCTTTCATCTTTTTGCAGGAAGTTGCAGTTGCTAGCAGAGTCTAGCATCATCCTGTACTTTGGTAGTATGCCTCGGTATAATGTGCTGAGAAGACTTTCCTTGGTGAAACCGTGGTGAGGGCATTGGTTGGTGTAGCTCTTGAATCTTTCCCAAGTTTCTCCAAAGTTTTCTGTTGTTTTTTGTTTGAAGCTTGAAATCTCATTCCTCAACTTTGTCGTTCTTGATTTGGAAAAGGACTTGGACAGGAAGATCCTTTTGCATTCATCCCAAGAAGTGATTGAGTCTTGTGGAAGGTTCTTCTCCCATTCGTGAGCTTTGTCTCCAAGTGAGATTGGAAACAGTATGAGCTTCATTGCATCTTCAGAAATTCCATTGATGCGGACTGTTCTACAAGCTCTGTCGAAGTTGTGAAGGTGGTCTAGTGGATCCTCCATAGGTAAGCCATGAAATTTGTTTCTTTCCACCATGTTGATGATGCTGGCTTTAATTTCGTAGTTGTTTTCCACCGCTGGTGGGATGATTCCAGAATTGTAGTCGTTGATGTTAGGTTCGTCATAATATCCAATGGCTCTAGTTACTCTTGGTGGATGTTGTGGTCTTCTTCCTTCGTTGTTTGTTCCACCTCCCTGTTGTTGTTGTCCCTGGTCAGCCATATCGATTCGTTCTCCTGTCAACCTTTTTCTGCTCTTCTTTTCCTTGAAATCTCTCTTTCCAATGCTTTGATGTTTTCAACTCTTGGCACAAGGTTTGTTGGTCCCCTGCTCCTCAAGTTAATTCACCTGCAAGACAAATGGAAAGAAAGAAGATTAGTATTTTTGTAAACAAAAGACTTAGTCTCAAGCAAACACCAAATCCTAATGGCTTAATTAACACCCAAGATGGCAACAGCGCCAAACTTGATAAGCAAAAATCTAGTTCCTCTTTACTCACTTCAGTTGCAAGTATACAACCTAGTCATTGTAGTTTTGAGGTGTCAATCCACTTGGGGTAATCAAACGCACTAAGAATGCAAGTGTTCTCTTAATCTAAGTGCAGCCAAAGTAATTTGTGGTTTTTGTTTCTAAAAACTATTAATGAAAACTAATTCCAGACATGATCGAATAATGATGTGAACAATGATGAGCTTAAAATAGAACAAGAACAGAGCATAAACAGAGCAAATGAGTTGATTGAAAATAATTGATTAAAAGCTAAGTTCCTTGGGTTGAGTTTCGGTTCGGGTGATCATTATCTAGTTCAGAAGCATTCAGCAAACAATGGGTGATTTCTTAGGCTAATAACAACGATTTCTAGTTAATCCACTCTCGTTATAATAACCCTATACCTATCAAGCATTAACATCAACTCTCGTTGGCAATTTCAAGACAGCTATGCAATAAGATCAAGTTCTTACTACCACTAAACACCTTAAACATCAACTCTCGTTGGCTAAGAATGTAAAGCACTTGATAGAGATTCAAACATAAACTACACCTCTCGGTGCTAGCAACATTTAGGATCAAGGAGTTGAGTGGCCAATTCAATCCTAGCATTAAGAACTTCTAACAAGAAAGAAATCAATATTCCCAAGTTATTAAACAACCTAAACCATTTCTAGATCACCCTTACCTCAGCTCAAACCCAGAAACTTAAAGGAAACTACTCACTAGCCATAGCAACAATAAAACAAAGCATGATTTAACAAGATGAATAAGGAAAATAAGATGAACAAGAAGAAGAACTCAAGAACACTAAGATTGCAATAGAAGATTCAAATGTTTGGAGAGAATTGTTTACAAAATGTGATATGCTCTTCATACACACTAAGAGCACTTTAAATAGATCTGAAAACGTGCAAAGGTCGACCACAAACACATGGGGTGGTCTACAAGCCAAAAGCAAAAAGAAAAAGTGGCATGTGTGAAAAAGTAGGTTCACAGCGGCCTGGGGAGGACGCTGCGGAACTCCGCTATGAGTGCCCAGCGGCCTGGGTGAGTCGCTGCGCGGGCTGCTGGAGAAATTGGTCTTCCGCTGTCCCTTCGTAGCGGCCTGGGGTGGCCGCTGTGAGAAGCCGCTATGAGTGCCCAGCGGCCTGGAGATGCCGCTGTGCTAACCGTTGGAGAAATTGCTCTTCCGCGTGTCCTTCATAGCGGCCTAGGGAGGCCGCTGCGAGAGCCCGCTGTGAGGTTCAAGCTCGATCCTTAGTTGTTTTTCCACTTTGTCTAGGTGCTCCTTTGGTCCTTACCTTCTCCATCATTCCTTGGTGCTCCTTTTGGTCATCCACCACCTACAAAAAGAACAAACAAAGCACACCTAACCTAATGATGCCTAAATGCACTAACCTAAAGTTAAGACACAATAATGTTGTCTAAATGCTTTTCCTAAAACTAAATCACACTCTTAATTAAGCCTAGAAACACTCAAAAACACAACACATCAATATGGGTCTTTGTATTGCAGCCATCACTACACAACCTTACTGACAAATCAAGGCATGGAATCGTTTAGGTCATAGGAAGTGGATGGAGGAACCGGGTGGTGGTGTGTTAGCAGCTTTTGAAATCACGAGTAAATGAATCTTATAGGTTGTTCTCTAAGGTTTGCTTTTGAGACTAAAGGATTTAAAAGTAGCCCGAGAGATAGGGCCGACCTCGAGCACATACTAGATAAACAACGACTTAGAGCATCCGATTAAAATGGACAATTTTATATATTTTCTCTATTAATATATATATTAAAAAATTATAGGGGTATTTTTAATATATTTTCATAATATATATCTAAAATTTTAGATGACATTTTGTATTATTGTGATTTTAAACAAATATATATATATATATATATATATATATATATGAAATTGCTTTTTTTTGATTTTACTAGAGCATATAAAAATGTTAGACTAGCACTGCTAAAAGACGACTTGGAGGCCAGACGATGACCTTCGTCCTCAGGGGCTAATTTGGCGAAGCAGCTTAGTTTTCCGGAATTGGACAAGCGTTTTAGCTATGTGTCGATTCCTTTTCATGTCCCACCTGCTTGGCAAATTGCGATGGAGATGGGCGTTCTCCAGGATGCAGGAAACCATATGAATGAAATGCTATCGAGGTTGAGGTATGAGATAACTGCCGGCACTGAAATCATAGACGTGGTAATAACATGTATGCTTCCACCTTCGTCTATCTTGCTATTGTCGTAAATAGAGTATCCTTATTCCATTTGCTTACCAATACATATTTTTAGCTGCGAAATTTTAGCATTCTTGAATCTTGATTTTATCATGTATAATGCAAAAAAACGTGAGAACCATTTTGTTTTGGTTCATGAAAACCTTATATGTTTGATGATACTCTCTATTTGAATTGATAGAAAAAAATTATAGGTAATTTATAGTAGTCGTAATTGACTGACATTCAAGCCTTACCTTTTGTCATTGGACCTCTCTTTTTTCTAACCAAGATAAAGATTTAGAAAATGTCACATCTATAGAGTGACAAAGCTAATCGTTACTAAAGCCAGTGCCGGCCCAGGCTAGAAGCAGGGCGGCCTTCATTTTCTTATGAATATTAACGGCCATGCCTTTAACTAAAATCTTTAGTAGTTTAAGTGGAAATGCAGTATCAATGTTAGACTCAGACAGAGAGAATCACAGCAAGACAATTTTCTACGGGCCGGCACTGATGACATGTCGTGCTTTCAACCACTACAAGAAAACAGGGTTTTAGCGACTTCATAAGTAGTCGCTAATTAGTCGCTAAATATAATTTTGCGACTAATTAGCGACTAAAGTAGTTAGTCGCTAATCCTTCGTCGCTAATTTTATTAGTCGCTATATTAGTCGCTAATTAGCGACTAATTAGCGACTATATATATTTTGTTAATATTAGCGACTATATATATTTTGTTAATATTAGCGACTAATTTGTGACTGATATTTTGTTAATTTAGCGACTGATTAGCGACTAATAATAATAATTAAAAAAAAATTGATATATATTAATTAGATAATAATTATATATTAATTAATATACTAATTATATGCTAATCCATAAACAAAATTTATATTAAATATTAATTAATATACTAATTATATGCCAATATACAAACTAAATTAATTAAACAAATTTTATATTAAAGATATTATGTTTACAATTAATACAATTCATCTAAAATTGATTTCAAATTGAACTTAGAAAAGTTGACAAGGTATATTTGCCGCACTAAGACGACCTTCCATGAGATGTGTCTTTTTTCATGGAAACCCAACTTCAGCATCCTCGAGATCCACATGTTCATCAGAGTCCATCATTAGGCTGCATTGATCATATCCATATGCTGGAGGTCCTGGTTCTGTAGGAGACATAAACTCTGGCAAAGATATTTGTGAAGGCATCTGTCTTCTTCAGGTCCTACAAACATCTCAGTATCATAAGAATCACATCTTCCTGGTGAGTCTTGGACTGTCTTTGTTCTCCAGAACAGAATAATCCAAATACTTAGCACTTACCCGACTGCTGATGCTGAAGTTTTTCTTGGGTTTTCGAAAGAGTGAAACATCGTCCTAACGGTTAATCCACTCTTTGAACTTATCATGTAGACCTGCAAAGCAAACACAATTCTGCCTCTATCAAACTAGTCTATTATATACAACTTACACAGAGAAATAAAAACAAAGGTAGCCCTAATCATTTTACATGTGGTTGCCAGCCTAATTGATCAGGACAACAGAAATGAGCCTCGTTCACTGCTTGTCTTTCAATGGGGAATTTTATCGCTCCGCTATTCACTCCAAGATGAAGCTAAAGAAGCACAAAATCAAGTGAAAAGGCATGTCATCTAGATATTTAAACCATCTGAAGAACACTCAAATCACAACAAGAAATCACAACCACCTAATTTTCCAATCAGAGACGTCTTTTTCTTAGCGGAAGTCTGCAGATTTTAAATACTAACAGTGTAAGCTTCAAGCCTTTAATCCATTAGATATCGTTTCAAAGAGGAGTCAGGAAGAACCAAATAGTACAGAGCTTTAGAGAAATCTAGATCGGAAACACTGAAAATCGATTCTAGTATAAGAAAATCAATCCCTCGTTAGCTTCAAGCCCTACACCATGTCGGAGACTCAGATCCTCGAAAAACCCAAACGATTTCACAAGCAAAATATAAGAAAAAATGGGAGACGGTGTTGAAGAGCGAAGGAAGAAGACGGTGTGTTGAAGAGAGAAAGAAGGAGACGGCGTACCTTGGAGAAGAAGATGACGGTGGTTACGATAAACGGTGGTGACGATAAACGGTGGTGACAAAAAACGGCGTTGAGAGGTAAGTCGGAGATGAGAATCTGAGTTTCGTCTAGGGTCTGAGAGAAGCTTCGACACTCGAGAGACGTCGGCGGGGAATCCAGACGCCGGAGATGGCTCGACCTCGACCTCTTCCTCGCCCCTCTTCCTTGCCCTCTTGCGCCTGTCATTGGAGACAAGTAGATTTGGGATTTCGATTGAGAGATTCAGTAAGAAAAATCGATGCAGTGACATATGCAAAATAAGAGAGATGGATAGGGAGAAATCGACTTAGAGAGATCGAGTGAGAGAGGATGATTTAGACTGAGAGCGAACGGGTTAGGGTTGTGAGCGAAGGAGATGGCTCGTGAGAGGTTGGAGAGGGAATGGATTAGAGAGGGCGCTAGAGAAAGTTTCAGAATGAATTTAGGTTACAGAGTTCTTTTGACCCTTGGTCAATTTTGGGGAAAAATCTTAAGAGGGAAAAATTCTAGGTTCTAAAAAATTTGGGCGATTTAGAAAATATTGTTGGCGGGCTTAGGAAATATTGGCAAATTTATATTAAATTTGGACTTGGCCTTGATTAGTCACAAATTAGTCGCAAAATAGTTGCTAATTTGCGACTAATTTATGACTAATTAGGGTATGATCCAAAATTTAATCTGAAATTTCAAAATAATTACTTATACATAAAAAATACTTATACATTAAACATTATTAAATATTATGAATTTTTAAATAAACATAAACATTAACAAATTATAAATAAACATAACAACAACCTTATAATTAAAACAAAAGGAAGATGTCATTGAACATTAAACATAAACATTACACATGATACAAACATTAGACATCAAACTTTAACATACTCAATATTAAACACATTTGAAATTATTAGAACTCTAAAATACATAAATCAGTACGGTTCTTCGCCATCGTCCGCTCCATCATATTTCCTTTAACTTAAGTTAAGTTATAGGGTTTTAGGGCATAGGTTTTATATCATATGTACTTAATTTTACATGTTATATAGTAATTGGGATTTTGTTTATTAGATTTTTGTTTATAATTTAGAGTTTTAGGGTTTGTTTAGGGTTTAAGGTATAAGGAGAGGTCGACTTCATGTTTGTATATATAAAACTTTTTGCGACTATTTAGCGACTATTTAGCGACTATAACGCAAAAATTAGTTACAGCTACGCGTGCCACAATATAAACGTGTTTATAACAACTTTATAACAACTTTTTGCGACTAAATATAAAACCGTTTAGCGACCCGCCGAATTTAGTCGCTATATAGTCGCTAAATAGCGACTATATAGCGACTAATAACACGTGGTCGCAATTTAGCGACTAAATTGGGACTATTCCTTATTAGCCACAAACTTAGTCGCAATTTAGTCGCTAAATAGTCGCAATATTTAGCGACTATAAAATCAGTCGCAACTTGTAGTCGCTAAAAACCTGTTTTCTTGTAGTGAACAGAGGATAATAGATTCGATTATTATAATTGATATCTTTCGATTTAATACATACAGATACTGGTGGTTTCACCACACTCTGAATCCTACAATTACATAAGACTAGGAAATTATCCGCGCTACGCCGCTGAATTATTTATATATTTGTTTCCTTACTTATTTTGAAAACAAAAATAAAACTAAATTAGATGGTTCTGTTTTCTTTGTTTGGGCTTAGTTTCCAGAGAAAGGTCTGTTTTCTGCCGGCTTTTGGATTCCAAAAACGCATTTTACCCTAGTTTATAATAAAAAAGTATAACTTCAGATGAAAAAAAGAAGATGGTTTGTGGAAGAGATATTTGAAAATGTAGTACATAATTATTTGTTTCCTCTACTATTAGCGAGTCATGAACATACACGAATTCCATAAACAAATTAGATGAATATAAACAAATTACTTTGATCGGTGTTTGGAGTCAGAACTATTCATATATATCGTCATACTACAAAAAATATAATTTGAAAGGTTTAACGTATCACATTCCCAGTTGGGTTCTGCTCATTTCGGCTCCCCTTCCTTTTTATGGACACCATTTGCTCAAGCAACCTTTAGAATTGACATATAGTAAAAGATTAATTCCAAGATATATATTAATGAACATGGGATTTAATGGGAAGATTGAAACTGAGACGAAAACAAACCTTGATAACAGAATCCTTGTTATCTGGCATGGTCACTTGTTGGCACTGGGTGGGATCAAGAATTTCGATGAGCTCCAAGGGTTTTGGGCCTTTTAGCGTATCAACAGACTCCAAGTTTTTTGGCTTTTCAATAGTTTTTGACATTGCCTCAATTACATTCTGCATGTCATATCACCAAAGTTAGATGACAACAAACTGAGAATTACATTAAAAAAAACCAAAGATCATTTTTTCACTTGGGACACGATGTAAGATCTCAATTCTGCATATCCGAAGATAGCAAGAATTTTAGGGTTTAAATTAGGGATTCTTCAAATTCTCTTAACCTAACTCGGCGGAGATGATGAGATTAGGGAAAAATTGGCGCTCCGGTGAATCGGAATAAAAGGAATTAGGTTTTATAGCTGAACCTTGTAAAAGGCTGCCTACGTACCCTTCGGAAAGGGATCAAGCCATTCGTATTTCCTTGAAAGAGTTCGTCGAATGACGATATGGTGAAAGAGTTCGTCGAATGACGATATGGTGAAAGAGTTAAGTCGTCTCTTAGCGACTTATTGTATTGTGTGTGTTTCGATCTCCTTTAGCCTGAATACCCTCATTCTCTCATGGAGGTTTAGGTCGACTTTCGGAGTCGTTTGTCGATCTCCTTTAGTCTGAATACCCTCATCCTCTCATGTAGAGATTTAGGTCGGCTTTCAGAGTCGTTTGTATATTATCATATTCGATGTCTCTTTTAGCCTGAATGCCCTCTTTCTCTTATATAGAGTTTTAGGCCGGCATAAAAAGTCATATTTCTTAAAAAGAAATATATATTTTCCTAAAAAGAAAATAGTTATTTTTCTTTTGTGATTATCTTCGAAGATTGCCATTTATCTCAATGGATATTGTAATTATCCATAATAAATGCTTCCAATTTTGGGCCGATCTTATTATCTGAATGGGCCATTCGGAGGGGTGCTAAAACCGACTCCAACAATAAGTCCCCCCCCAAGTCGGCGATTCGAGCGTTTGGCGTGATGATCGGTGATAGAAAACATTTCGGTTCATGAAGTATAAAAGATCGGCATGACTCTCCGGTATTCCTTTGAATGCTATCGTGGAGAATAACTTTTTCCGTAGTTAAGTTAATCGGGTCGTTATGTCCTTTGATCCGTTTGTATGAATCTTTGGCGAACGACGATTAAAACATAGATTGGCGTTGAACTGCTTTACTTTAAGGCTTACGCCCCACCGTATCTATAATTGCGAGACGGATCTCGGCTTTTCCTCACCGCGATGTGCAGCTCGCGTGCAAGGTAGACCACACTCCTGGCCAGGGAGCATGATGCTAGTGCGAGTCTTTGCTCGGCTTTCTGCGAGTTACTTAGACCCGACTTTTCGAACTAAGGAGCTCGGCTTTCTCCGAGTTACTTAGACCCGAATTTTGCGAACTAAGAAGCTTGGCTTTCTGCGAGTTTCTAAACCCGACTTTTTGCGAACTAAGAAGCTCGACTTAAAGTTAATTAAATTGAATAGAATAATAAATAAAATACTTACTTGATGAGTTCAATGTTTGAAGTGGTCGGATGATGAGTTCATGACCTGATATAATGACGAGCCGATAAAATGTAAGAAAATAGAATACTTACTTATTTGATGAGCTTACGTTATTGATCAAGTCCAGAGTCTTGAGTCATGTAGTTTTCCTCATGGAGTCATGTTATTAAGTTGACGATCTCGTGACGGACTCGCATGGAATCCATCCCTTCGTCGATTTTATTTCTCTAGTTTCACAAATAGATCTGATTATACCTCGAAGATTCGTAGCTGTGAAGGGCGTTAACGTGGAAGATCGTTTAAGATTTCTTTTGCTGCCGATCTCGGTGTGGCACTGACGAGTTGAGGCTCGGCGTCATCCGAGTGCAAGTGCCATGTCGGCGTCTCGTTAAAGAACAAAGAAATCATTGGTTAGAATCAAATAAAGACTAAATCTAAACCGTGGAACACCAGCGGCTTTGTCAAAGTCTAAGATTCATTTGTTTTATCAAAGAAGTATAGTTTTTCTTTGTATAATAATAATGACCCATGCTCTTATAAAAAATGAAGTGCGGCGTGTGATATCAGTACCTGGTGTTTTTAGTATGGCGAGCTGGTGGTATATTGTTGTGATGTGATTAATTTATGAGAGAATGCGTCACTTATCTGATTATTTTTCAGGCTGTTGTGGTGGTGGCGAACTAACGGAAGAGTCAACATGACGATGAGCATGACCGAGTGGCCGAGCTTAAGATCGATCTTGACGTTAAGGTCTATGCCGAACTTCATGGAAGAAGATGTCGGTTGACGTTATTATCGAGCTGCTCTTTTGTTGTCGCTGCTGAGCTTTAGATTGGTATTAAGATAACACCCGGAGGCTTTCCAATGCGTTATCGTCTGCATTGACGATCAAGTCGTGTCCAGACACATGATATCATGGTTGTCACGAAACACGGATTAGTGTTTTTAAGAACCTTTGGACATCGTAGATGCCAATGGTGAGATCATATCACAAGATGATGAACGAATAAATTAAGAGTGAAGTTACTTATCTTTAGAGAGCATTCTCAGATTTGGTGTGGTGAGATAGCTGTCGTGAGTCATCGAGACGATGAGTTGGTGAGATGAGTTCGGTGCGGATTTCTCTTCTCTTCGAAGTGATGTAGTCTGGGAGCTCGTTTTTGGATCATAACAGAGCTGACGAGCTTTGTTTGATAAGTTGTTTAAACTCAAGGTTGTGAACTGAGAGTTCTTCTCCTTCTTGACTGAGTTAGCCGTGGAAGTTTATTCCTCTTTTTTTTTTTTTTTTTGCTTCATGCCATACTTCCTAGCTCGGATATAGGGCTGATGAGCTCTCATGACGAAGACGAGTTTTGAGAATTCTTTCTTATCTTAATAAGTGCTCTCAGATTGGATGTTTCCTATTTTTCTGATGGAGTCTCATAGTCCGGTTGACGAGATGATCTCACCACGGCAAGCTAACGAGCTCGGCAGTAAATCTTCTTTTGGTAAGGGATATCTTTGAGAGTGTCAACCGGTCTGTGATTCTTACGTATTAACGAGCTCTACTGATAGTGTCCTTGTTGGTCTTCCATGGGAGTTAAATGCTCATGGTCGCGGGCGGAACTTGTGAACTGACGAGATCACGAACTCGAGCAAAATGAGTATGTTGTCGAGCTTGGTGTGATGGGTGCACGTGCACTGATGTCGATAAGCTCGGCCCGGTTGCAGGTTTTCAGTGATTTCTTGCTTAGGAAGTAACTGAGTTTTCCGAACTACAAAGAAGCTATGGCTTTCCTTTGCGTTGTTTTTCTTGTTGATTGCTGCCCAAGTATTCACCGTTAAAGCCATAGGAAGACTTTAGGTTTCTCTGCAGTGAAATATATGGGAAATTACGTAGCGTATGTATGTAAAATATGAGTGAATAATATAATTTTGAAATTATGACTTCTAAACGATTCATGGGAAAAACGACTAAATAGTAAAGCAATTGAAGATTATTAAGGATGGTCGTTTATATTTAGGTAAAAATCATCAAGGATGTAGTGGACTTAGCTTTTATGTTTTTGTACCGATGAGCTGATTTGGAGAGACGTTTATTCTTTGACGATTTCTTAATGGAATCTTTGGTTTCTCAATCTGAGGTCGTCGTCAAATGTCCGAGCCGGGTAAGCTTGGGATTTTCTTTTGAGAATTTTGTGATAGCTCTATTCTTGACAAGATGAGACGCTTAATCGAATATGGAGCTGATGGTCGTGTTAGCCATTGATCGGCATTGTCTTAAAGGTGCAGGCTTGTACGGTAAGCTGACGAGCTCTACGGGTGACGTGCCAACTAAGATGAGTTGAGGACGGCGAACTAATGATGAGATTTCGAGCTTGTGTGTTATGTTTGAGCTCGTCGGATCATGGCTGACAAGTTTGACTAGTTCACATGCTGATCAGATTACAGTCGTTACTGCTTTCTTGCTTCGTTGTTGTAAGAGAGGCTCGATTCTCTGTCAAAGAAATTAACTTATGAGTACGAGTTGATGAGTGCCCATATTGTTTGAAGAAAATAGCATTAAGTTAATTATTTTATAGATTTGGACGGCAAAAGTACATAGACTCATGGAATGATTATAGTTGTGATGACAGAGAATATGATATATTTAACATGGCGTCAATAGAGAAAACTTAGCTTTTATATGAGAAGGATTGTAGCTTTAGAGAAGATGGCGGAGACGTCGGTAAGGTCATCTATGTAATGTTTGACAAATGCTGAGATGCTGGTCGATTTAAACGTCTTGTCGAAGTGCTTGACTTTCCTCGACTGTTTATTGACGATCGTGGTCTTGGTGATAACTTTTTGCTCGTCTTAATAAATCATGCTTGATAGATCGGCAATAGTGATGCAAATCTGAGAATTCCGAAAGATTGGCTTTTTAACGATTTCGCCCAAGCCGTGATATGTTCTATCAATGTCAATAACAAATTGCAAAGGTGGCAATTATTTTGAGCGCCGGTCGTCGCTTGACCTTGTTTCATCATCAAACATGGTGTATAAAGAACTTGGAAGAAATCCTCACAGTCGGCGCCAATTGTAAGATCTCAATTCTGCATATCCGAAGATATCAAGAATTTTAGGGTTTAAATTAGGGATTCTTCAAAGTCTCTTAACCTAACTCGGCGGAGATGATGAGATTAGGGCAAAATTGGCGTTCCGGTGTATCGGAATAAAAGGAATTAGATTTTATAGCTGAACCTTGTAAAAGGCTGCCTACGTACCCTTCGGAAAGGGATCAAGCCATTCGTAGTTCCTTGAAAGAGTTCGTCGAATGACGATATGGTGAAAGAGTTAAGTCGTCTCTTAGCGACTTATTGTATTGTGTGTGTTTCGATCTCCTTTAGCCTGAATACCCTCATTCTCTCATGGAGGTTTAGGTCGACTTTCGGAGTCGTTTGTCGATCTCCTTTAGTCTGAATACCCTCATCCTCTCATGTAGAGATTTAGGTCGGCTTTCGCAGTCGTTTGTATATTATCATATTCAATGTCTCTTTTAGCCTGAATGCCCTCTTTCTCTTATATAGAGTTTTAGGCCGACATAAAAATTCATATTTCTTAAAAAGAAATATATATATTTTCCTAAAAAGAAAATAGTTATTTTCCTTTTGTGATTATCTTCGAAGATTTCCATATGCATAATAAATGCTTCCTATTTCGGGCCGATCTTATTATCTGAATGGGCCATTCGGAGGGGTGCTAAAACCGACTCCAACACACGATTCTAATCTTCTAAAATCAATCAATATAAACAAGGAGCAAAGAGGAATATCTTGATCAAGAATTTCATACCGGAAGTTCTCTGTCATCCCTGTCAACAGATTTGTGTTGTCCATGTACCAGGATTTTACTCGATTGTTTTCACCAACAACCAAAAAACGGTTACGAGTTGTATCAAACTGGACAACTCCATTAGATTTCTTCTTAAAGCCTAGATAGGTCTTCTTCAGGGCACATTCGCTCTCATTCCACTCGACAAGGAAAAAGTCTCCATCAAATCAATCTACACCAAACAGATAATTTTGTTGGGAATGTCCTGAAATCTATTTGTACTTACTCTGAGAGAAAGTCGTGTTGTCGAGATGAGACAATCATATGACACTAGGTACTCGTAATGCTTTGCTAGAAGCCACTTATGATCAATGAGTTTAGAACTCATTGCTAGTGTTATATGATCCTACAGGGTCACACACCTAAGCAAACTGGACATTGAATGTGAGGTTGATCATTAATGTAATGATCGGATGAATGCATATTTGATATGCATTCGATGTCATCTTTTCTGGGCAGTGTCGATCGACGCACTTTGTGTATCGGTCGACACGGATCGACTGTGTCGATCGACACAAAGAGTGTGTCGGTCGACACAACTCGCGGATTAGCAGATTAAATCAGTTTAATCATTAGTTAATCCCGTTGCGGTTTAAGTCGACATATATAAGATATATGGTCGACCTAAACTCGACTTCAACCTAATTGATAGCCACAAGAAACTAGAAAGAAACCTCTCTGGAGATCAGATCTCTGATAGGCACTAGCATCCCTGCTGTCCAGTTCTGTGTGCGTGTGGATACCAGTAGAGGCGCAGCACTTGAGGCGCTTCAGATCTCGATTACTTGCTAAGACTTCCGCTGCTAATCATCAGGTAATCTCCAGATCTGATAGATTCAATTACATGAACCTGTAGATCCTAGGCTCGGAATTAAGACTAGGATTGCCTAATTGGATTAGGAATCTGCTAGAAATTCCTTCAGTGGTATCAGAGCTTTAGGGTTCCATTGAATCTGTAGCATGTTGATTAGATTAGTTGAATCTGAATCTCTGTATAGTTGATACAAGCATGCTGAAATTCGTTTTTATGAAAATCTAGTTTTTAGGTTTTTTGATTGAAAAACGATTAGGGCTTATCGCACTGTGTCGATCGACACCAAACGGGTATCGGTCGACACAGAAGGATAACCCGAATAGGATTGCCTAATCAGATTCGATGATTGGGTTTTGGAACCTGCAATCACAGAACCAAAGCAAGATAAATCAATTAATTATAAGAATTAAAACATAATAAAACTGAACGTTTTAATGATTCCGTTCCTCAATCAAATATCAAGTGATACTTGATGTCTTTCCAATCTTGTCGACTGTCAAGACTCGTTTCATTGAGTGATAGGCTTGCAGTGCAAGGTGTCCACAATTACATGAGTAAGGCAGGAAGTAATCGTGTTGATGGGCTTGCAGTGCAAGGCGTCAACAATTACATGACTGAAAAGATTGGTTTACTTGACTGGGCCATCAAAATCGTTTTGGGCTCAGAGATATCAGGTGGATTGGACATAAGATGTCGATCCACAACCAAGAGTTATATTGGATATAACTAGCAAGGTCGTTGCTTACCTAGATAGCTAAAGTTGGGTGATAGCCAGTGGCTCACTCAAGTTTAGTGAAGTATGGGTCTTGGATCATTATATTCATTTGAGGAAACATTGTTTGAATATAATGCGAGTTTTCTTAATTGTTAAGACTTCTCATTTCTTGAACATCATAACTAAAACTCCCTTGTTTTTCAGCTATGTCTAGCACAAACCATCGTAACAATTTCTCCCTGCGATCCGTCCTTGAGAAGGACAAGTTAAATGGATCGAACTTTCTTGAATGGTATCGGAACTTGAGAATTGTTCTCAAACAGGAGAAAAAGGACTATGTCCTTGAGAAAGGTCTCCCTAAGAAGTACCGAGCCAATGCCTGGCAGTCAGATAAGGATGCTTGGGATAAGCATTCTAATGATGCGGTGGATGTGAGTTGTCTCATGTTGGCTACCATGAACTCAGAATTGCAGAAGCAATATGAGTACGTGGAGTCGCCAAAAGAGATGATCACTGGCCTGAAAAGTATGTTTCAGGAGCAGGCACGAACTCAGAGATACTAGACGGTTAGGTTTCTGATTGAGTGCAAGCTACCAATGGGCGAACCAGTCAGTCCTCATGTCATTAAGATGATGGGTTATATTGATAACCTGGGGAAACTGGATTGTCCCATTAGCCAAGAGTTGGCTACTGACATCATTCTACAGTCACTGCCGTCAAGCTATGATCAATTTGTTATGAACTATAACATGAACAACTTGACGAAGACGTTGACTGAATTGCATGGGATGCTTAAGACTGCTGAACCTAACATCAAGAAGGACACCCCAAATGTCCTTATGGTACAAAAGGGTAATAAGTTTGAGAAACTTGGTAAGAACAAAGGTGATGGCAAGACGAGCTCGATTGTGAATCCAAGCGAGTCTGGCCATGTTCCTAAGGTTAAAACCAGTCCTTCTGAAGATGTTAAGTGCCGTTATTGTAATGGTTATGGGCATTTGAAAAGAAACTGCAATAAATTCTTGGAAGATTATGAGAAGCTGAAGAAGACGTACGAGACTTCTTCTTCAGGTATTATGTTATAGAAGTAAATGTTACTTCTTATAATCCTACTTATTGGGTATTTGATACCAGCTGTGATACTCATATTTTGTGAAAATGTGCAGGGCCTGAGCAAAAGTAGGATTATGGAGAAAGGACAAGTGGATCTACGCGTGGAAATGAAGCAAGAGTTGCTGCATTAACCGTAGGAGTATTTCATTTGTTTTTCCTTTTATGGCATGTTTTGAACTTAAAACTGCTACTATGTATCTGCTATGAGCAGAAAGATTATTTCTAATCCTTGTTTGGATATGAAAGGATGTCAGTTTTCAAATAAAGAATAAGTGTTATTCATTTGATCACAGTGATATATTTTATAGTAGCAATCCATTAGAGAATGGACTTTATGTTATAAACCAGAATGTGCCTAATTATAACATTAATATCAAACTTCTCTCTGGCATTGTCGTTTTGGGCCAAATAAATGAGAAACAGATTCAGAAGCTCCATAGTGATGGACTTTTGGACTCATCTGATTATGAATCATAATGAGTAAAGTAAATCTTCTTTATTGGGTAAAATGACAAAGGCCCCTTTCGAAAAGGGTAGTGTCGATCGACACAAACGGTGCATCGGTCGACACAGGTCGCGAACGGACAAAATGAAAGGGCCAGAGGCTTATTGGGCTTTATGCATACGGATGTATATGGGCCGATGAGCAGTAATGCTAGAGGAAATTTTCAGTACTTCATTACCTTTACTGATATTTTCAGTAGGTACGGTTATGTCTTAAGACATAAATCAGAATCTTTTGAAAAGTTCAAAGAGTTCCAGGATGAAGTATAGAATCAATTTGGCAAAAGTGTTGAAGCTCTATGATGAGATCATGGAGGTGAATACTTAAGTCAATAATTAAGTGATCATCTAATAGATTGTGAAAGTGTTTCACAATTCAATCCTCCTGAATCGGACTTTATTAGATATTTTTCGATCAATGATGAATCACTTAGATCTTCCATTATCCTTCTAAGAATAAGCTCTAGAAAGGTCTACGTTTACATTAAAGGTGTTCCATCAAAATCAGTTACAGAAATACCACATAAGATGTGGAATGGAAATGTTTCTGATTTATCCATCATGGAAATTTGGAGTTGTGAGACTTATATAAAATGTTTAATCTCTGATAAGCTCACGCCCAAATCCAATAAGTGCTACTTCATTGGTTGTCCTAACGAAACCAAGGCGTGTTACTTTTACAACCAGTTCGAGAACAAATTGTTTGTTGCTCGGAACTATGTTTTCTTGAGAAAGACTTTCTTTCCAAGAAGAACAGTGGGAGTAAAGTACAACTCGAAGAAATTCGAGAATCACAGGAGACTATTCAACCTGAAAAGGAAGATCAGCAGTTGGATCTACAAAGAGTTGTAGAACCTGCAACTGTGGTGCCTAAGGTTTGCAGGGATCTCTTGAATGTATATTCGATATACACTCAAAAGAGGCGAGTTTCTGAAGAAGTGTCTATCGACACAAAGGTTGTATCGATCGACACAGATCGCGAACCAAAATATTTTGGTTAATGATTTAATTAACTACGGTTTAAATCTTGGTTAATTAGATCGTGGTAAAAGTCTACATATGAGATATGTGCGTGACTTTTAACACAAGACTGAATCTCGTAGAACCAATAGGATCCGTCACGAACCCGAGAAATGGGGATTTCTCGTAACCAATTGCCGTGATCTACTGATCATTGAAAGTGACGGGCCTGCGAAATTTGAAGAAGCAATGATGGGCCTTGACTCTGAAAGTGGCTGAAAGCCGCTGAATCCGGAATGGCGATGTCCAAAGCTGGACTGGTGGAAAAGGTTTCAAGTAAATTCATGGTATTAACTGTGAAGAAACCTAATCCCAGACACCATGCTTATGTCCATTCGGATTCTCCTAGCAACCGCCACTCATAATGGTTATGAGATCAGGCAGATGGATGTGAAAACAGTTTTTCTTAATGGAATTCTGGAAAGGGATGTGTACATGACACAACCTGAAGTTTTCATTGATCCTAATGAAGCTAGGAAGATATGCAAGCTTCATCGATCCATTTATGGATTGAAGCAAGCATCTCGGAGTTGGAATCTTCGTTTTGATGAAGAAGTCAAAAGGTTTGATTTCGTCATGAATGAAGTGGAAACATGTGTTTACAAGAAGACTAGTGGGAGCGCAATTGCATTTCTAGTATTGTATGTTGATAACATACTACTTCTCGGAAATGAAGTTCCATTGTATAAGTCTGTTAAGACTTGACTCGAACGTTGTTTTTTCGATGAGAAATATGGGAGAAACCATATACATTCTTGGAATAAGAATCTATGGAGATAGATTAGACAAGCTGATTGGATTGTGTCAAGATACTTATGTGATAAGTTCTTACACAGATCCAGTATGCATGATTCCAAGAAGGACTTTGTGCAAATGACTCTTGGTATTGCTCTTAGCAAGACGCAGTGTCCTTCGACACACGCTGAGCTAGGGCGAATGAGGGTCAGACTACTGCTAAAGGCATTTGTCTTAAGATGTGATCTTAATTTTAGTGGGAGTCATTGTTATTAATTTTAGTTATGATATGATGTTCGTATAAACATAATATGATTATGTTATTGAAATCTGACATATGTATTATTTGATAATGGTTATTAAATAATAGTCCCAGAGTAATTTATGACATTTTATAGGTCATCAAGTATGTGACTTGATCATGAAACCCTATAAATAATAAATGACATAAATTATGTTTGTCCCTGGTCGAGGTTGTTAAAGTGGGACATTAACAACCACGTGAGACTAGTATGTGAGGTGACTGATGACTAAGTTTCATGGAGTCATTAATAAGAGTATTAAAGTCAATCACATAGATATGTGTTAGAGAACACATGATCGGACATGACCCACTGATGAGAACTCTACGGGATAGTTATATAAGTGTCATGAGAGTTTTCATTACGACTATAGAGTATAGTCCTTAGACCTGAGTTCATCATGATTTCTTACATGTGAATTGGTCCGCTTTGACCTTGTCAAACGTCAGCCGTAACTGGTGATCATAAAGACATTGATTGGGCGTATCATGAAGCGTGTGAAGGAACAGGGATGGAACAAGATGGGAATTGTCCCTCCTATATAACAGGAGATAAATATCTCAGGGCCCATCGAAGATTTGATACTGAGAAAATGTGTGGCCACACTCAAACGAGGTGATTGTCAGTCGTTTGGCTTGTCAGTATAAATCGGAATTCGATGAACATGATTTTGGCTTAATAAGGATGACACGGATCTTGCCTTATGCCGGATCGAGATATAGTGACGAAGGGATTATAGGAATAGATGATTCCAGTACAAGTGGGAGATTGTTGGGAATGTCCTGAAATCTATTTGTACTTACTCTGAGAGAAAGTCGTGTTGTCGAGATGAGACAATCATATGACACTAGGTACTCGTAATGCTTTGCTAGAAGCCACTTATGATCAATGAGTTTAGAACTCATTGCTAGTGTTATATGATCCTACAGGGTCACACACCTAAGCAAACTGGACATTGAATGTGAGGTTGATCATTAATGTAAAGATCGGATGAATGCATATTTGATATGCATTCGATGTCATCTTTTCTGGGCAGTGTCGATCGACGCACTATGTGTATCGGTTGACACGGATCGACTGTGTCGATCGACACAAAGAGTGTGTCGGTCGACACAACTCGCGGATTAGCAGATTAAATCGGTTTAATCATTAGTTAATCCCGTTGCGGTTTAAGTCGACATATATAAGATATATGGTCGACCTAAACTCGACTTCAACCTAATTGATAGCCACAAGAAACTAGAAAGAAACCTCTCTGGAGATCAGATCTCTGATAGGCACTAGCATCCCTGCTGTCCAGTTCTGTGTGCGTGTGGATACCAGTAGAGGCGCAGCACTTGAGGCGCTTCAGATCTTGATTACTTGCTAAGACTTCCGCTGCTAATCATCAGGTAATCTCCAGATCTGATAGATTCAATTACATGAACCTGTAGATCCTAGGATCGGAATTAAGACTAGGATTGCCTAATTGGATTAGGAATCTGCTAGAAATTCCTTCAAATTTAAACTCGTAATACATGTAATCTGAGAAGACAATTTGATTAGATCACCTTGATCAGTGAGTTGAGACTGCAGATCTGACTGACGACCGTAGAGGCAGCACCATTTCCTGTTACAATATAGAAAGGATTTAAAGATATTTTTTATCTAAAGCAAAAACTCAAAGTAACAAGTGATATTTGAACTATTGAACCTTACTCTTACTCAAAAACAACCTAAAAATCCATCAGTTTCTCTAGACAGCTATTTGATTATGCCGAGGGCCGAAGGAAGAAACAAAAGATTCTGCATTTATCGTAGAACCTATATGAAATCTGTCATTTAAGGTAAGGTCTTAAGTTATTGTAATGATTGAGAGCCTCACTTCCTCAAGTGGACCAACAACACACAAGTGATTTGACTTGTGTCGTAAACAAGTACAAAGAAAAGAGTTCATCATTATACGGACACATATTTCACAATTGGAACAAATGCAGAACAATTTATTGATACAAATCATTACACGGACATATTTCACAATTGGATCAAATGCAGAATAATTTATTGACTCAAACCCTTGGTGTTTTTACAGGATAATTGACTCAAACCCTTGGTGTTTTTACAGGATAATTGGATATTACATCGTAGCTAGCCAATATAATACATATATCAGGCGACAGGTTTGAGAACATACAACTTACACGCATGAGAATCCACTGTTGCTGTCAAGTTCCCTACAAACTTTTGATTCAATGTCTTGTGCTGTTTTCATTTCACAACAAAACACAAATTCATCAGAAGACAACATATTTGATTTATTTTTAATAATGGTGTTTGGTTTATGTAAGTATGTATAAATACCTCCCATAGATCTCTGGCTTCAACGATGCTATTCACAGGGATCCCAATATCATCCCAAAGAGCAGTAATTGAATATTGTCTTGGTCCAACGTTACTCACAGAAGCTTCTCTACGATGTCTGCAACGACCTGTTCCACATTAAGGTCCTTCATCTCCGTAAATGGGCGCTTCATATCGTACATAAGAAATTCACATTACCTTTTATATAACTTAAAATTAAGAACTTAAAAGCAACCATTTTAATATTGCATATTTAGTCACTAACAATCTGAGAGTTATTCGTATTTTAAACTACTTAGCACTCAACTTGATTCAGCTAAAAAGAAAACAACCAAAAACTATTTTATGGTGCTCACAAAACCTCATTCGTTACTCAGTATAAATAGCATCAAAGGTCTATCATTTTGATATACCATGGATTTTAGGGTTTTTAACTATGGTATATATCTTATTTATCGAGTCTTTTATTATGTTTTGGAGTCTTTTATCTATTTTTACAGGTTTAGGTACGTTTGGAGCTTATTTGGAGATTCTAGGAGCTTTTGGAGCAATTCTGCACTATTTAGAGATTTCACAGAGTTCACTGGCTGCGTTTTCGCAGTGCAACGGTCGACGCAGTTATGCAGTGGTCGACGCAGTAGGTAGACGCAGTTCTGCGTCCAAAAATCTGCATTTTGGAGAAATTACAGTTTTTACCCAGAAACTTTTCAGACTTGCAAAAAGGCCCCCAGACGTGTTTTAGACTATATATTAGGATTTTTAGCCACTTGTTTAGGCTACGCTTTTACAACGCTTTTACTAAGTATTATTTTTATTCTGAGAGAGTTAGGGGCTGATCCGGCTCTCGAAAGAGAAAGGATTTCGAACCCCAGATCTTTACTTTGTTTTATGCTATTTGGTTTTCTATTCATGATGTTTTCCGTCTCGATGATTATGTCTGAGTAGATTACCTGTTAGGTTTAGGGATTATCATTAGAGATTTCATGGAATTATAGGTTAATCAATCTGTAGGGATTCATATCTGCTAGTTCTTCGTCTAGGACCGTTCTTAATGCTTAATCTGAATTAGCTACCCAGATTTATGATGTTAGGTTGATTGATACAACGACAGTTGGTTAATTAGCTAGAAAGAACCTAGATGAGCAATTTAATTACTCGCAAAGGAATTTAGTTTTATTAGATTGTGAACATATCGAACTTGGAATTAAAGTTGGTTTAATCTGTTAGTAATTGCAAAGGAATTTGGATTGATGCACTTAGATTTAGAGAATTCTCGCAACGACAGTTGGTTAATTCTATATCTGTGTTTGAGTTCTAGAACAGTTCTAAATTACATCCCGCTTGATTGATTGCATGTGTTCCTTATTTCCTGAGAACTCCCTAGACTTAACGCCTTCGCTTTCTTGCTCACAATCTTGCTACTTGTTTACTTTCTTGCACTGCTATTTAGTTTATATAAAATTGCTTTCTTATTAGTTTAAATCTCTACCGTTCTAAATATATCGTTGACCGGAGTCCCTGTGGATTCGATACCCTAAGTACTACAACTACATCACTGTGCACTTGCAGTTAGAATAGGGATTAAAACTTGACCTATCAAGTTTTTGGCGCCGTTGCTGGGGACTCTTTTGAGTCCTCGATAGATTTGAACTTAGGGTTTAGACTAGGTTTTTCGTTTTTGTTTTTGTTTACTAATTTTTCTTTTCTTCTTTTTCTTGCGTTTCAGGTACGCCTGTAATCGCTCTGCATCGATCGACATGGTCCTATGTGTCGATCGTCACATCTTCGCACCTGCATCGATCGACACTGCTTTGCATCGATCGACACAACGCGTAAGATGATGGGAATGATGGAACGGATGTTGGAAAATCAGCAGAATAACTCATTCTGCGGAGGCTATGGTTCTTATTCATTCACCTGAGATTATAAATCTCCATCATATCAGCTTGTTCCTCCTCAAAACACACAGTCTGATAAGCTGATAAGCACGATGGAGCAGTTACTGGAAAGACAAGAGGAGGATTTGAACTACATCAATAGCTCTGGATTCCAAGGAAACATGTTTGGTAATCAGCAAAGTAATTCTTATCAGAGAGCCTATAGATCATCTTCTTATCAGACACCTCCTGCTTCTAATGCTTATAAGAGCAAGATGGAAGCAATGATGGAGCAATTGCTAGAGGATCAGGCTAAGACTGCTATGGACTTCGACAGAAAGCTTGATGCTATGCATGAAAATCTTAACGGAAAGTTTGATTCTTTGAACACGCATGTGAAAAAGCTGGATGTCCGAGTCAACAAACAGCTGAAACAATACAAAGGCAGAATGAAACTAGGAGAGCTGAACATAAGATGTACATCAATGCTGTGACCATAGAAGATGGGATTGACTTGCTGGGAGAAGAAGAAAGCATAATCTCAGATTTTCTGGATGAATTCTGTCTGTCTGAGACTTGCATCGATCGTTACAACTCAAGCATCGATCGACACATTCCCGATACGTCTGATGAAACTGCTCGAAATCGCCTTGTGTCGATCGATACACATCGTGCATCGGTCGACACAGAACGCAGACGTGACCAGACACCTGTAACAGTCCCAGAATGAGTCTATAAGCCCTCCGTGCTGTACCCTAAGGTTCCTAAACTGTCTAAATAGGAGCTAGAAGTGGCTAACTGCATGAAAGTTATGGATAGGAAGCAGAAAGCCACCATTGATGGACATACCTTCAGTGTTGAGGAGGAACCAGAGGTTCCTATTGGAGAGGAGAAGATGGCAGTTCATTCTGAACTTGCTCTAACATCTTCAGCAAATGCAACTGCTCTTAAGCAGAAAGCTCCTGATCTCTTTCAACCACCAAAGCACATGTATAAAAATCCTAAACTTAAACCTCCTAATCCATCAGCTGTGAATGCAGGAAAACGCAGAATCCCACCCAAGCTTCGCTCCCGCCCTGATTCTATTCCTTCTTTCCTGGGGAGATCTCATGATCCGAATGCATTTACGCCTCCATGGATGAAGAGATATTCACAGAGACACTCAAAGTCTCTGTTGAAACCACCATGAGTCCGATCCCTTTCCATAGTCAAGCTATTGACTTTAAACAAGCGCTGAGTGGGAGGCAACCCACTGTTAGGTTCGTTTTTGTTTTCATTTTTCGTTTGGTGTTTTTGATCTTTCTAGTTAAGTGTGTTCAGGGGCGTGAGAAACAGACAGAATCGCACTGCATCGATTGACACATATAGTGCATCGGTCGATGCAGTCGCGATTTATGGTTTAACCGATTCGATTGCGGTTTAGACACCGGTTATTTACGTAACCGCGGACAAAAATCGCCTTGCATCGATCGACACCCTTTTGGCATCGATCGATGCATGACGAAAACAGTACGTGTTCTGCAACTTTCGGTTTGTTTCAATTTGATTATTTTTCTCACCAATCCTAAGCTTGATTACACTGGGGACAGTGTAGTTTAAGTGTGGGGGAGGTCGCTACTGACGCACGCTTTTGTTTTCTTAGAGTTCGTCCTTTGTTTTTCAAAATTGTTTTATTGAGTCAAAATCTGTATGAAACTATGATTTTTCGAGGAAATTTTTCGCTTGAACAGGAACTAAGTAACCATTGGACAGACTTGCAGAGCCTCTATGACTATTAGAAAACCCAGACACGGATCAGCCTATTGAGAACACCCATATCACTTCAGGTATCAAAGGATCCTTTTACTGACTTCACCTTAATACTGACTTAATTTTCTCATCTAAGGGCTTGGTATACCTTGAGTCGGATTCCTTTGTTAGTTCTGACACAGCATGTGAACCTGTCCTATTTGGTTCCCTTCTCCCCTTCCATAAAGTAAAAAAAAAAAGTAATAAACTGAGGATGAGCTAGTAGCTCCGAAGTGGTCTCTGGGAATAGTAGCTACAACTATCATCTCATGTGCATCCATGAAATGTGTCCAAAGTACACCCCAAAACGGGAAGAACACTGATAAAAAAAAAAAATGATACCCAGTGGGGAAAAATCAGTTGTTAAGGAAGGGAAAGAGAAGAAAGGAACCAGAAAAAAGATAGTATGGTGGTCTAGAGCTGACAAGGTAAGAATCCATGTGCCCTTTGATCGATAATCCTTAGGTGAGACCGCACTTAAATATATGCAGAAGTCAGTAGGGTGAATTTGAATGCATGAATGTGATTGTGGAGTTTACTTGTGACAGTTGGTAAGTGTGGGGGAAGTACATTGTGGTCTTGAGTTCTGTAGGAAAGTTTTAGGTGGATTACTAAGTGAATGTGAATGCGAAAGTTCCTAAGACGAAATGAGTTTCTGTGTTTTCAAACTTCTTTTCTTATGCTTTGGTTCTTTACTTGCTTGAGGGCAAGCAAGAGCTAAGTGTGGGGGAGTTGATATACCATGTATTTTAGGGTTTGTAACCATGGTATATATCTTATTTATCGAGTCTTTTATTATGTTTTGGAGTCTTTTATCTATTTTTACAGGTTTAGGTACTTTTGGAGCTTATTTGGAGATTCTAGGAGCTTTTGGAGCAATTCTGCACTATTTAGAGATTTCACAGAGTTCACTGGCTGCGTTTTCGCAGTGCAACGGTCGACGCAGTTATGCAGTGGTCGACGCAGTAGGTAGACGCAGTTCTGCGTCCAAAAATCTGCATTTTGGAGAAATTACAGTTTTTGCCCAGAAACTTTTCAGACTTGCAAAAAGGCCCTCAAACGTGTTTTAGACTATATATTAGGGTTTTTAGCCACTTGTTTAGGCTACGCTTTTACAACGCTTTTACTAAGTATTATTTTTATTCTGAGAGAGTTAGGGGCTGATCCGGCTCTCGAAAGAGAAAGGATTTCGAACCCCAGATCTTTACTTTGTTTTATGCTATTTGGTTTTCTATTCATGATGTTTTCCGTCTCGATGATTATGTCTGAGTAGATTACCTGTTAGGTTTAGGGATTATCATTAGAGATTTCATGGAATTATAGGTTAATCAATCAGTAGGGATTCATATCTGCTAGTTCTTCGTCTAGGACCGTTCTTAATGCTTAATCTGAATTAGCTACCCAAATTTATGATGTTAGGTTGATTGATACAACGACAGTTGGTTAATTAGCTAGAAAGAACCTAGATGAGCAATTTAATTACTCGCAAAGGAATTTAGTTTAATTAGATTGTGAACATATCGAACTTGGAATTAAAGTTGGTTTAATCTGTTAGTAATTGCAAAGGAATTTGGATTGCTGCACTTAGATTTAGAGAATTCTCGCAACGACAGTTGGTTAATTCTATATTTGTGTTTGAGTTCTAGAACAGTTCTTAATTAGATCCCGCTTGATTGATTGCATGTGTTCCTGATTTCCTAAGAACTCCCTAGACTTAACGCCTTCGCTTTCTTGCTCACAATCTTGCTACTTGTTTACTTTCTTGCACTGCTATTTAGTTTATATAAAATTGCTTTCTTCTTAGTTTAAATCTCTACCGTTCTAAATCTATCGTTGACCGGAGTCCATGTGGATTCGATACCCTAAGTACTACAACTACATCACTGTGCACTTGCAGATAGAATAGGGATTAAAACTCGACCTATCACATTTTCTAAAGCATGTTATCAAAGAAACAGTGTTATAAGAGTTCATACTGACAAGACAAGAAAACTCATTGAAATGGAACAACGTTACTCACAGAAGTGCGACTGACTGACATATTATATTCAAAGGATGGGAATGAAAGACTTACCAAAAGACTGACAAATGTTTCACCGCCTTCCTCTCGAATCTCAAGGCAACTACGCCTTGGCTGTTAATATCAGAAGAAAAAGGAAAGCATTAGCAATGCATAAGTTAACTTGCCAAACATATTGTGTGACAATCAACCTAAAAGATAAGCATTTATGACACTATATATACATTTGCAGTTAAAATATTTACTACCTTATCAGAATTCAGAGTCACAATAATCCTAGGAACAACTTTCTCTAGAGCCTCGAATTGAAGATATAGCCACTTGGAACATGGAACCGGTTTTCCAATAACAAGTAGTATGTAACAGTAGCCTGAAACATGCAATAACTGGCATATCAATAACTATTGGAAACTAATATAGGGGACTAAAATATTTGTTACATGTGTTAAAAAAAAAAAAATTTAAGCATACCCATGCAAAAGCCACTGGAAATAACATATTCAGATTGTCCTTGATGAAGGGAAAGACTTGTAACTTGTTTACTTCTTCTTCTTCGTCTGCATAGTTTCGGCTATTCTCAACGAATTTGTTGTATGATTAGTGCTTTGTTATTAGAGTGAAAATTCAAATGAAGATGGTGAAAGAAAACCCTGATGCTGTAGCTTCTGTGTTGAATAATGGCGGCACCGAATCTTTCAATAGAAAAGAGGACCAATTGGAATCTGTGCATTGGGAAAATTTTAAATTACAGAGGATGGGAGCAATGAAGAAAAAGGAAGCAAAGGTGAAAAATTGACGTTTCATGTTTCGATTTGCTCAACATTGAAGGTGAAAATCGAAAGCATTAAAGTGCTCGGAGTCAGAACATGATTTGGTCGCGAGATTCATTCTTTCTCTGACAAGAATGTCCACATCTGGAATAAAAAAGTGTCGACATCTCGGTTTAATTTGTTTATATGTCTTCTACAACTTTGGTTTTTTTTACTTCTATTGAGAGTTTCTGCAATTAAGTGATTAATTTTTGGTAAGCATCTATGTTTCTATGAATTGTATCAAAGTTTTGTCTCGTTTGATGTCAATTAAATTTTGCAAGGAGAGATATTGGTTTTCAAAAGCGGGAATAAAATGATTTTTTTTTTAGTTTAATAAAACGACGTTGGTTTGTATAATAAATCATTTTAACTGATTCATGTGACGTTTCAAAACCACGTCATCATAAATAAACGGTGAAGTAACGATTTAAAAGTCAATGTTAGTCAATGTATGTAAAAGCCGTTTTTTAAGAATTGAGCCATAAAATTCAAATAAATATTGAATTAAGGTATGTTTTAGCACATGTAACGGAAGAGTGTTGAGGTCAGAATTGACTGTTTTTCCGCTAAACATGTTTCATTTCTACTACTTCTACGAATTTATATATTTAACAATGTAGCAAAATCCATGCAAGCAAGACTATCCTACTCAAAATAAGTCACTTATCTAAACTTCCAAAAATTTATATATATGAGAATACAAACGTAATATTTATAGTTTATATCTATATTTAAAATTAATATAACTAAATAAATTATTAAATAAAATCATATCTATAAATATGTAAATTTACTTTTTAAACATATTTTCATACTAGTTATAATAAATTGTAACTATATATAAAATAATATATATAAACTTCTTATTAAAGGTATTTTATCATTTATATTTATTTAAATTCATAGAAATAAATCAATTTAATATATAAATCATATTATCTACAAAAATTATATTTATCAATATTTAGAACTCATACTTAGAAAATATTTTCGTATTTATCATTTTTCTATTTTTATTTTCTTTATTCAAAATAAAAATAAAATAACATTTTCAAACTAATATAAGAGGTAATAAAATTGTCAATATAGAATAAGGTTAATATAGAAAAAACTTAATTGCATTAAAGGAAATTAACTAATCAACCAATTTTAGAGTCAATGAGAGTTCAAATCAATTCATAATTAATTTTAAATTAATCTAAATATCTTGTTGACAGAAAGCTTAATATATTTGACTTTACAATATTGGAAGTAAACATTGCATGTTTACCAAGATGGGAAAACAATTAAATCAATTATTAAGAAATACATATTAAAGATAATATCTTTGACTTTTATATTAATTTATTTCTATAGATTAAAGATAATTTATTAAATAAAATTTTATGATATTATCAAAATCTTTTTAAAATTTTAAATCTTATCAAAATTTTATCTTATCTAATTTCACTATGGATCATATAATAGTATATATCCATGGCTTCTTTGACAACATTTCTTAATCCACTTTGTTAATGAAGGCTGCGAGCCTGCGAGGCTACATTCGTGTCCCATGCTCTCCTTGGCTACTGTGGGGACAGTGTTTTTAAAACCGGACCGACCCGGCGGTCGGACCGGGTTGAACCGCGAACTGGAAGCATATCCGGGTTGGGTCGATTATAAAACCCAATGGTAGTTGAACCGGTTAAAAAACCGGATTGAACCGTTAAAAAAGGAAACCGGTGACCCATTAAACCGTATCAAACCGGGTTTTATAAAAAATATTGTTTTATATTATTGTAACTAATTTTTCTTTCCTAAACAATCAAATAGAACTATATTAATTTAAAATATTTTTTTTTAAAGTAAGACTAAATGTGTTATTATATCTTATCTCTTCTCTTAATAGACGAATAACATAGAAAGTAAAAACTATGCATCTAAGAAACATGATGTATATGTTGGTGAACAATATGTCTTGACGATAAATTATCCATTTAAAGTGTTTCATAACATCTTTTGGTCTAGGTCTCAACATTTTTAAAATATGTCGAAACGTTATTATTTAACATTTAAACTTTTGAAGGTTTTTAAAAAATATGATTATCAAAGTGTCTTATTTGATAGTTTAAAATTGATAACATATTATATTTATATATATATATATATATAAATTATCAACAAATATGGTCGGATCCGATCGAACCCGGTTGGACCATATTAACCCATGACCCAAAAAAATTACCGGTTCAGTCGCCGGTCCCGTTTTAAAAACAATACCATTTTTTCATAGCATTTTGAATCTTATCAAAATTAAAGATGATATCTTTAAATCTTATCAAAATTTTAAATCATAACATTTTAAATATTATTAAGAAATACATATTAAAGAAAATATCTATAGATTAAAGATAATTTATTAAATAAAACTGGAAAGCAAACATTGCATGTTGACCAATAAAAAAAATCATAGTTTAATAATAAACATTAAATATGAATATGGTAAGATAAGATCTTTTTTAGGACTGAAACATTTGTACTTTTATTTATTTTATTTTTTTGTCAACTACTTTTATTATTAAAAAGCAAGAAACAACAATTAAGGAAAAAGTTTAGATTTTCAACAAACAATTTTGCCTTACTTTATTTTATTTGACTCGTTTAACTATAAATTGAATCACATAGTTTTTTTTTTGAACAAAGTTGAATCACAAAGTTAACATTTTATTCATCAATCGATTCTCATTTCTTTGTTTTCCAGAAGGAAAAAAAAACAATGAAGTTCTTCGTTTCTTTTGTTATAATTTCTCTCTCCTTGAACTGTTTCGCAACCTCGCAAACTATGATTCAAGATAGTTGCAAGAAAATTGCATCTAAAGAAATCCAATATGATTTTTGCGTCAAGTCTCTTGAAGAGGATCCGGAGTGCAAGAAAGCAACTAGTCTCGAAGAATTAACTATAGCATCAGTGAATAATGCTGCGTCCAAAGCGGATAACATCAAAGGAATCATTGAGAAGATACTCAAGGACAAGAAATTTTCACCCGGAATGGAGATGCCTTTACAAGATTGCCTCGAGATGTATGACAATGTTAATTGTGCCTTAGACACAGCAGTGACCAACATTAAATCGCGCCGTTACTATGCAGTTAAGAATGCCCTGAGTAGTGCTAAGGGTGCTATGGATGAATGTGAGGAAGGATTCTTAGAAATGAAATCTCCGATTACAAATGAGACGAATATTTTAAGTCCGAAACTTATTATTTCTTTAGATTTTACAACTATGCTAAAATGAAATTATAAAAATGTATTACTTTAATTTAGCATATGGAATAATAATAATGTTTTTACTAAATAAAATCACTACAGTATTTTACGATTGATATAAATATAATTTAGAAACTCTAAAACATTATTATTATATAAATTCAAATATGCTATTCCACTTTTTAAAAAAAAATCAAATACGCTATTTTAGTAATCTACTTTCACTGTATATGGATCATATGATAATATATATCCATGGCTTATTTGACAACATTTCTTAATCCACTTTGTTAATGAAGGCTGCGAGGATACATTCGTGTCCCATAGACCGGATCGCCAGCAGCGAGGTTAAAGAAGCCCACAGCCGGAGACCGGAAAAAACACGAAAGAACTTTTGTTTGACTCTTGGTAGAGAGAAAACAGAGGATTTAGAGTATATATTTTCGTTCTAGACTGCTATTGGAATCATGGACACATGTTTTCCAAATAAATAAATAAAATTAAATATGATTACCATGAACTGTTCATATTACTTCCATTTCAATTTCAGTCAACTTTTGTTCTTCTTATATGAAATTAGGCTAAACATGGGGAAAACGACCTATTCCGACCTCAACACTGTTCTGCGGTCCCGATTTGGACATATATTATAACAAAAATTGTTACATGTGCTAAAACAAAAATTGTTAAGCATATCCATACAAAAGCCACCGGAAATAACGGATTCAGTTTTTCCTTGATGAAGGGAAAGACTTGTAACTTGTTTACTTCTTCTTCGTCTGCATATATAGTTTCGACTATTCTCATCGAATTTGTTGTATGATTAGTGCTTTGTTATTAGAGTGAAAATCAAATGAAGATTGCGAGAGAAAACATGATGTTGTAGCTTCCGTGTTGAAGAATGGTGGCGCTGACTCTTTCAATAGAAATGAGGACCAATTTGAATCTGGGCATTGGGAAAAGTTTTCTACAATTTTGGTTTTTTTTAATTCTATTGAGAGTTTATGCAATCAAGTGATCAAAAGCGTTTAAGTGCTCGGAGTCTGAACATGATTTGGTCGCGAGATTCATTCTTTCTCCGACAAGAATGTCCACATCTGAAAAAAAAACAATGTCGACATCTGGGTTTAATTTGTTCATCTGTCTTCTACAACTTTGGGTTTTTTTTTTTAATTCTACTGAGAGTTTCTGCAATTAAGTGATTAATTTTGGGTAAGCATCTATGTTTCTGTGAATTGTGTACCGAAGTTTTGTCTCGTTTGATCTCAATTGAATTTTTCAAGGAGAGATATCAATTTTCAAAAGAAGGAAGAAAATGAGTTTTTGATTTTTTTTAATATATTTTATAAAACGACATTAGTTTGTATAATAAATAATTTTAACTGATTCATGTGACGTGTCAAAACCACGTCATCATAAATAAACAATGAGCTAATGGTTTAAAAGTCAATGTATGTAAAAACCGGTTTTTAAGAATTGAGACAAAATTCAAATAATTATTGAATTAAGGTATGTTTTCGCACATGAAACGAATGTATGTCCGGATTAGGATCGCGGAAGAGTGTTAAGGTCGGAATTGACTGATTGACCGTTTTCCCGCTAAATATGTTTCAGTTCTACTACTTCTACGAATTTATATACATAACAATGTGCGAAATTGACGCAAGCAAGACTATCCTACTCAAAATAAGTCACTTATCTAAACTTCCAAGAATTTATATATACAGAGAATATAAATGTACTATTTTATTGTTTATATCAATGTTTAAAATTAATTTAACAAAATAAATTATTAATTAAAATCATATCTATAAATATATAAATTTACTTTTTAAAATATTTTCATACTAGTTCGAATAAACTGTAATTATATATATAAAATAATATATATAAACTTCTTATTAAAGGTATTTTATCATTTATATTTATTTAAATTTATATAAATAAATAAATTTAATATATAAATCATATGATCTGCAACAATAATATTTATCAATATTTAGAATTCATACTTCAAAATATTTTTCGTATTTATCATTTTCTATTTTTATTTTCTATATTCAAAATAAAAATAAAAATAAAATTTTAAAACTAATATAATAAGCAATAAAATTGTTAATATAGAAAAAACTTAATTGCATTAAAGGAAATGAAATAATCAACCAATTTTATAGTCAATGAGAGTTCAAATCAGTTCACAACTAATTTTAAATTAATCTAAATATCTTGTTGACAAAAAGCTTAATATATTTGACTTTACAATATTGGAAGTAAACATTGCATGTTTACCAAGATGGGAAAACAATTAAATCGATTATTAAGAAATACATATTAAAGATAATATCTTTGACTTTTATATTAATTTATTTCTATAGATTAAAGATAATTTATTAAATAAAATTGGAAAGTAAACATTGGATGTTGACCAATAAAAAAATCATAGTTTAATAATAAACATTAAATATGAATATGGTAAGATAAGATCTTTTTCAAGACTGAAACATTTGTACTCTTATTATTAAAAAGCAAGACACAACGATTAAGGAAAAGGTTTTAATTTTAAACAATCATTTTTGCCTCACTTTATTTTTTTGATTCGTTTTACTATAAATTAAATCTCAAAGTTTTTTTTTGTCAAAAGATCTTCATAAATTGAATTAAAAAAGTCTTACAAGGAAACGGAACAATGGCACAAATGCCACTTTTCAGAAATCGGTGGCCAACATGCTACTTCATGATCAACATGCCACTCGGTTTTAATGAAATGACGAAATTACCTTTAATTTTTTTTAAATAAAAAACTTACCACTCGGTTTTAATGAAATGACGAAATTACCTTTAATTTTTTTTAAATAAAAAACTTACCACTCATGTGGTACAACTGCCCCCAGATGTACCAGTTGTACTGGTATAACTGCCCTTCAGATGTACCAGTTATACCAGTACAACTGCTCCCAGATGTACTAGTTGTACCTGTTGCCACCAGACGTACCAGTTGTACTAGATGGACTGATACAACTGACATAATAATCCTCCAGTTGTACCAGTTGTACCGCAATAGGAGGATTCGAACCCTGGACGCAACGCGCGTTCAGGGACGTGCACGACCACCTAAACTACCGTGTATTTTACAAATATATACCGATTCAATGCGATTTAACCCTGACAAATCATTATTGAAATTCATTAAGGATAAAATTACCAAAAAGTGGCATTTGTACCACTAATTTTTTTAAAAGTGGCATTTGTGACTCTTACTCGAAGGAAACAAGCAATAACAACTTATGACAGAAAGAAACAGGGGAGACAAAGAAGAAGAAGGAAACATAGGAGCTGGGAAAACAAGGTCGATGATTATGATTAATGGGGATCCTACCAAATTCGAGATAGAGGCTCTCCCAGATTTGATCCCATAGAAGATAAAGCGGCTGCATTGAGTTGTAAATTGGATTTGATTAGTTTGAAAATCTGAACTGGAGTTAAGGTCAGTCCACTATGAGCTCTAACATTGCCTTCATGCCAAATGCCGTAGATGGAGGCTTGCCATCCTTGAATTAGTGCTATTTTTATATGTTTGTTGCAGGAAACCTGCAGTAGCCAATCCATAATATCATACCAACTATTAGGAGCCGTTTGAAAGTTTAGGTGATGTGTAATCCTTCTCCAGACCTCAGAAGAGAAATAGCAGTCATAAAATAAGTGATTTCTAGATTCACTATGTCGTCCACAAAGTAGACAGATTTCATCCACGTCAAGACCCCAAGAAGCCATAAGTACAAAAGTTGGATTCCGATTCAAAATAAATAACCATGTCGTTGTTGAGTGAGTCGGGATCCATGCTTTTGACCAGGCCAAAGAAGCCCATGATACTGACGGTTTGACTGTTCTAACCACATTCCAGACCTGTTTAGAAACAAATGACTTGTGCGTACTTCCGTTCACTGACCAAATGGGTATGTCATTCCCTGCATTCATCAAAATAGTTGAAATTTAAGCATGAAGGAGAACCACCTTGTCTGATCTTGGTGGGACTAAATTCCAGCCTTCTTAATTTCTTATGTCTGATACAGTTGAACACAAAGGGATACCGAGCCTAGTCGGACCATCACTCCCCAAGTATAAATATAATGGACCGAAAGGTGTCCACCGATCCCACCAAAAGAAAGTAGAGTCTCCGTTTCCAATCTTAATAGACAAAAAATGCAGAGCTTTCCTTTGCAATTTTAACAGCCTCCTGAACATCCAAGAGAAAGTATAATTTTTTTCATTTAGAGCCCAAAAGGAGGATGAGCTCAAATATTCTCTCTTACCCATGCTACCCAAATCTAACCAGCTCGGAAGAACAACATCCATATCAATTTTAGCGCACAAGTTTCATTCCAACTTTCCAAATTCCTTATACCCAAACCTTCTTCTGACTTTAGAGAACACAAATTTGACCACGCAACCTTTGCTCCAGTAGAGATTCCAATCGTTCTGTGCCATAAGAATGAGCCACATAGAGGCTGAATGGAACTCCGATTCGTGTGCAATGCGATGACCCTAAACGGAGGGCCACTGTTGAATGGCAATACGACTTAAGTGTCATGTAGTTTAGGAAAGACTTAAGAGTGATTACTGCGATTGATTTTGTTCTTATTTAAGTCGTTGCATAATCGCAACTTGGACCAGCGATTGCTTTGCGGTGACGGTGATGTATATATACATATATGTATATATTGTATATATTTACTCTTAAAATTTTGTTACTCTTATAAAAAGTAGTATTTAAAATGTTATCTTTTTGGTTACATAACTAATATTTTTTTTAAAGTTCTTTTATCAAAAACGTAAAGTTACGTTTTCCCGCCAAAAACGCAAAGTCACATTTTCCCGCCAAAACGCAAAATTCTGTTTTTCCGCCAAAAAACGCAAAATTATGTTTCACGCCAAAAAAAACACAAAATCATGTTTTCAGCCAAAAAACCAAAAATTACGTTTTCCGCCAAAAACCCAAAATCTTTTAACTTTTGTTGTCCAAAAAAAAAACGCAAAATCATATTTTCCGCCAAAAATGCAAAATCTTTTTTTTTCCGCCAAAAACACAAAATTCCGTTTTTTCCGCAAAAAACGCAAAATCCCGTTTTCCAACCAAAAATGCAAAATTATGTTTCCTGCCAAAAAACGCAAAATCTTGTTTTCCGCCAAAAACGTAAAATCACGTTTTTCCATCAAAAACGCAAAATGAGATTTTCCGCCAAAACACAAAAATTCTGTTTTTCCGCCAAAAACGCAAAATTTTGTTTTCCCGCCAAAAACGCAAAATCATTTTTTCCCACCAAAAAACAAAAATCCCGTTTTCCCGCCAAAAATGCAAAGAATTGCGTTTTCCCGCCAAAAATGCAAAATCATTTTTTCTGCCAAAAACGCAAAATCTTATTTTCCGCTAAAAACGCAAAAATCACGTTTTTCCGTCAAAAACACAAAAATCTCTATTTCGAGCCAAAAATGCAAAAACATTTTAGTCTGCCAAATTTTATGTTTTTGGCGTAAAAACGAGATTTGAGGTTTTTTCCTGGAAATGTAATTTGTGGTTTTTGGCGGGAAAACGAGATTTGTAATTTTAGCGTGTAAAAATCAGGATATGAGTTTCGGGAAAAATACATGATTTTGAATTTTTTGGATAATCGCATCGCACCTAAGTCACCTTCTCATTCAAGAATATAGGGTAATCACATCGCATCCAAATCTTATCTCCATTCATAATTTTATCAAATCGCATCGCTTCCAAAGCGCATCGCTCCCATACACAAATCGCAGTCACACATAAATCGGAGTGCGGAGCCATAGATTGTTGATACTTTTTAGGGATGAAAAAGGCACTGGACCAGAAACTTATAATTCCTGAAATCACCGAAGATAAAATGGTTAATGTACCAGCCATTGAGAGAGCTCTATATGTCCATGATGACATTTTCTTCTTGATCTGACTGAACAATGGATCACAGTCTTTGATAGGGAGTTTTTTTGAAGACAGAGGCAGGCCCAAGTAACAGACCGGAAGGGCATCTTGTTGTAGTTTAAATTGCGAGCTTAATCTCGCTAGAAGGATCTCATCAACCGCAGAACAAAATATAGCTGTTTTCTAATGTTGACCGCCAATCCCGACATCTTCTCAAAATCAGTGAGTACTCGTAAAACAACGGCTATAGATTCTTCAGTTCCCTCTGAGAAAATAAGTAGATCATCC
This sequence comes from Orychophragmus violaceus, assembly GCA_030180135.1. Taxonomy (NCBI): domain Eukaryota; kingdom Viridiplantae; phylum Streptophyta; class Magnoliopsida; order Brassicales; family Brassicaceae; genus Orychophragmus; species Orychophragmus violaceus. The sequence goes on from CM058240.1 coordinate 20,780,659, forward strand.
GCGAAACATAGGTTTACTTTAAATGACCACAACCCAGATGATATCCAAACAAACCTCTTTCAGCAGCCTTATTAAGCATAAGAGACAAAATATTCATCATAAGGACACAGAGGATTGGAGACAAAGGATCACCTTGACGAAGCCCCGTTTTTCCTTTAAAAAACCCTAAGGAAACTCTATTTATACTCATCGAGTAAGAAGGCGAGGTAACACACGACTTAACCCAACCAATGAATTGCACCGGAATGTTATACGATTGTAGAGTATTTAAAACAAAGTCCTATCGCACAGAATCAAAAGTTTTTGCTATGTCCACTTTCAAAGTGATCCTAGGAGAGCCAGTATTATTGTGATATCCCAACATCGCTTCAGATGCCAACAATACATTTTCCAGGAGTAGTCTATCCTTAACAAAAGTTGTTTGATTGGGTACCACTTTCAGCCTGTTGCATAATAACTTGGTAATTATCTTATATTGGGTGTTTAGACAAGCTATAGGTCTGAACTCCTTAATGCAATCAGATCCTGGCCTCTTAGGAAGCAGAACCGAGAAGAAGTTGAGTATCGATTGGCAAAACTCATTCCCTATAACATGCCAAGCGGCTTTAAAGAATTCAGCGGGGAAACCATTAGGACCCGGAGTTTTGTTTGATGGCATTTTTAGAAGGGATTGCTGAATTATCTCCTTGGTAAACGGTAGTAGGAAAGACTGTGGCTGAAACTCTGTACATTTAGTCGCAATTAGATAGTCCAAGAATCCATGAAGTTCTGGAATGAATGATCCCCTTACCGTACACAACTGATTCTCAAAGTGGCCAGTAGCTATTTCATGAACTTCTTGAAGAGAATCAGTTTGTGGACCATATGACCTTTTCAGAAACTTTACCGCATTCCCTGCATTTCTAGCCGTTGTCACTCTCATATAGAAAGGAGTATTCGAGTCTCCTTCCCCCATGCATTTAATCATTGATCTCTGTCTGAAGAAGCTTTCTTCGGCGAGCCTTAAAGTAGACCAGGCAAACCTTGCATCTACCTTGTTCTGTACAGTGATGCTTGAAGGATCATTTAAAGCCAATAGCTGTAGCGATTTTAACTTGTCAGAAGCTTCGAGTACTTTTTTCTCTATCTGACTGAAATGATTTTTATACAATGTCTTCATCGGTCTTTTGAGATTTTTTCAGCTTGTAGCAGAACAGTTTAAGAGATGTTGCTAACTGTCTCATTGATCTTGGACTTGTACGGGACTTTTTCCCATTCATTATTACTATTTGATTCCTGCTTTTTCTGTTTGCCTTTATCCTTTGAAGGAGCTGAAGGACACAGAGCTGCCTTATGCCCGATTTACTTACAGAATGAGAAAAGAGGAGGGAGCCATGGATAGGTAACTTGAAGAACAAGAATTTTTCCATCTTCGCATTCCAATTCTACTTCAGACGCCAACGGTTTTGTTAAATCAACTATCCACTTTGACTTCCGCAGTCGTAATGCTTGTAAAGTGTTTATAGTCCACTGCACGACCGAGGGGACGACAAATGATATTGAGACCTTCTGGAGTGATAAGATCAAACGGTATGCCTTTAATTGTAGCCCACACTGGTGCTTTGTCGAGTGCCGGAGGATTAAGACTAAATAGAGATTTCCATTCCGTTACGAAGAACGGTGAGTCTCCTACACGCCATAGTTCATGCTGTAACATTCTTTTCCTAAGTGCCGGAGAAGGGATGTAGAATAAGAACGCGTTTTTTGACAAGTGATGAATTGTGACCTTTCGATCTTTTCCCCATAGGTTAACATTCTCATTTCTTTGCTTTCCAGAAGAAAAAAAAACAATGAAGTTCTTCGTTTCTTTTGTTATAATCTCTCTCTCCTTGAACTGTTTGGCAACCTCCCAAACTCTGATTCAAGATAGTTGCAAGAAAATTGCATCTAAAGAAATCCAATATGATTTTTGCGTCAAGTCTCTTGAAGAGGATCCAGAGTGCAAGAGAGCAACTAGTCTCGAAGAATTAACTACAGCATCAGTGAAGAACGCTGCGTCCAAAGCGGTTAACATCAAAGGGATCATTGAGAAGATACTCAAGGACAAGAAATTTTCACCCGGAATGGAGATGCCTCTACAAGATTGCCTCGAGATGTATGATGATGTTAATGATTCCTTAAACACAGCAGTGACCGACATTAATTCACACCGTTACAATGCAGTTAAGAATGGCCTGACTAGTGCTGTGACTGATATGGAAGAATGTGAAGACGGATTCTTAGACTTGAAGGTGAAATCTCCTATTACAGTTGAGAGGAATATTTTAAATCCCAAACTTATTATTTCTTTAGATTTTGCAACTATGCTAAAATGAAATTGTAAAAATGTATTATTATTATTTAGCATATGGAATAATAATGTTTACTAAATAAATTAAAGAGCAAAGAGATTATCTTACCGAATAAAATCACTCCGTATTTTTACAAATGACATAAATATACTAACCGTTACTTTTATATAGATAAAATACGCTATTTTAATGATTAAGAGGTCAAAAATCATCAATGCATAGTATATAAGTGTAGATTAGAATGAGCATGATGATGTGATCATCACCATTATTTGGACACATTTGTGTTCTACTTTCACTACGGATCATATGATAGTATATATCCATGGCTTCTTTGCTAATGAAGGCTGCGAGGCTACATTCGTGTCCCATAGTCTCCTTGGGGTACTGTGGTGATATTGTCTGATTGTACCTTTGTTAGGTCCGCGAATAAACTTGCTCTGCCTTTAGTCTGTAGCATTGACTACCGGAGATTAACATTGACCATCTATAGGATTTTGTCAGGTTGGACGTGATGAATATATTGGTTTGAATTGTTGAAGAAAAATGCTTCTCATGAATTGGACTCAACCTCGACAAATGAACGACTTATTTCAAGTTGAAGTGATACATAGAGTCATTAACTTAATCACACAAGACTAGGTAGTCAATCAAAAGTTCTCCCATAACAAAATCACCATATTCCATAACAAACACAAAAGCAGGACACAAACACACATATTGTCTCAACTTAAACACACAAGACTTAGTAGACTAGTAGTCAATCAAAAGTTCTCCAAAAAAAAAAAAAAAAAACAGACATGTGATAAGAAAACCATAGTAGAGATGAGAGTGATTTACTCGCTATTGATGTTGTTGCGAGGAGGTGAAATGCGTATTTTGAGAACACCAAACTCTGGGTCCCAAACGATGTTGTGGCTCAAAAGTAGAAGTCTAGGGGCACAACAGACAGAATGATTGACCGCTCCCATGAAAATACGGCAACTCTCATCGTGCTCATACACGTTCTTGTTGTCAGCATAGAACTTGACTTCATTCTCATTAGGAAGCACGAATATATCATCACTACAAACAACTGGCAGATCCACTGAAGTGCAATAAACTCCATCAACTGTTCGTTCTGAAAAGTATGTGTCCTTACGATCTTTCACCAAAACCGGATGATCCTCCAAATCCTCCATGCTTATTGCTCCACGAACGTATCTTCCAGATTTACCTATAACCGAAAACAAACGAAGCATTTACAATAATGGATATGCAAAAGGTGTGAGAGGAATGGATACGGACCTGTGTTAGGAGGCAGAGTGAGAGTACACTTCTTATCATGGTCCTTCACCTTGTGATAATCATCCTCAAGACTCCATCTTTCATTTTGGCATCCATGACGGTGATCTCGCAGCAGTTACAGCCTAGACCGGCGGTTCCGGAGTAATCACGAACGTCGTTCTTCTCGTCGCCGTAGCCAAGAGTTTCGCCCGAGAAAAGGACAACCTTTTTGTCTCACGGAGTCGATTCTGTGGCGGACTGCGTCGTCTGGAACACCGGGCAAGTCGACGCGCACATAGAGATTGTCGTTCTCGAAGAACTGATTATTAGTCGTGTGTAAAAGCAAACACATTGGTGTTACTCTAGTTGGGGTTGTTAAAAATATTTTATTAATATTTTTGTTTGTTATGAATAGTTAATAACCTATCTTTCTTTTACTCCTCCATTAATGTTACTCAACATGGGGTTCTAAAAATAAAAAAAATAATTTTATGTTGTTTTGGATGGGAAAATTTCGAAGATGAAGCAAAGAAATACAAAGGAATACAACTTGAGTTTCTAGTTGCTAAATAAATGGAGAGGTTAAATAGAGTAGAGTACACTTGAACAAAATAGTTCAAGTCCCGTGACTTAGAAATATCATAATACAAGACAACAAACATCTTTAGTCCCGTGACTTAAAGACAATAAGGAAGCAGAATACAATCTAATAGTACTAGTCCCCTGAAGCAGAATACAATCTAATAGAACACAAGACAATAACATAATACAACAATACAGTAGAACAGTAGCTGACTTTGAACACAATCCTTCATCTTGATCACATGTCTTTGTCTTTTCCCTGAAACACAAAAGAAAAAAATCCTAGTTAGCAACAAATCTCAGTTAGCAACACAACAAATAGATTTCACAAGTGACAACCAAGCACTTAATTTCAGTTTACTTACTACCTAGTTAGCTCATAACATCTCAATGATTAACTTGTTAATGTAGTTTCAATCTCAGAGAGTACTTCTATCTTTGCTAGTAAACGGTCAAGCAATTGTTGCTTGTTTAGCTTCTGTTTCAATTCCAGCATGGTCGGTAACTGCTCCAAACATTCTTCTTTTCCACCTTTTTTACGCTTAGACGCTTTTGCAGCCTTAACACCAGGAGGTCTATCATTTTCTTCCACATCAACCTCCACAATGTTTTTTCGCTTCTCCTTTCTGTTGGGAATGTCCTGAAATCTATTGTACTTACTCTGAGTGTAAATCGTATTGTCGAGATGAGACAATCATATGACACTAGGCAGTCATAATGCTTTGCTAGAAGCCACTTATGATCAATGAGTTTAGAACTCATTGCTAGTGTTATATGATCCTACAGGGTCACACACCTAAGCAAACTGGATCAATAATATAATGGGTTTCATAATGTTTTATATATATGTTATATATATTATATAAGATATATAATATATATATATACACTTCACGTTTAAAGAGATGTTATATATATATTGAATAAGATATAATATGTATATGTACTTTTAAACGTAAAAGAGATAACAATCTCTTTAATTAATGGATGATGGGCTTAGCCCATCTCATTAATTATACTAGGTCATTAACGTGCATATAAGTGAATGATGATTGAATCATTATTTCACTGGCCGTAATTTTGACGTAGAAAAAAAAAACGCAAAACCCTAAAAGGCAGACGAATTGTTCGTTGTCAAATTGGAGATTAGATCTCAACGGCACTAGCATCCCGATCCGATCCAGTTTGTGTGCGTGTGGATACCAGTAGAGGCGCAGCACTTGAGGCGCTTTAAGATCTCGATTACTTGTTTATCTTCCGCTGCAAATCACCAGGTAATCTCGAGATCCCATTGATTCGATTATATGAACCCTAGATCCTAGGCTTGGAATTCAGACTAGGGCTGCCTAATAAGATTAGGATCTGCTAGAAATTCCTTCAGTGGTATCAGAGCCTTAGGGTTCTATTGAATCAGTAGCATGATGATTAGATTAGTTGAATCTAGATCTCTGTATAATTGATACAAGCATGCTAAAACTCGTTTTGATCAAAGTAACCTAGTTTAGGGTTTTTTGTTCGAAAACGTTTTAGGAATTTTCGCATGGTGTCGATCGACACAAGCGTTGTGTCGGTCGACACAAACCTCGCGAAGTTGATAAATCGGTTCAATTGGATTGGACCGGTTATTGAGCTTGGTTAATAATGGTTAAACGCTAAGAACGGTTTATTGCGATTAATTTGATTAGGTTAGCATCGACCGACACTAATGTAGTGTCGATCGACACTGATCGGTTATCATGAAACCGGATCAATTGGATTGATCGGTTATCGCAAAATTGGTTTTGGTTAACCTGCATCGATCGACACTAAAGTAGTGTCGGTCGACACAAGATCCGATGGTTTAGGTTATTGAATCTGAAATCACAGAACCAAACCAAAATGAACCATTTTAATTAGAAGAATTAAAACATAATAAAACTGAACGTTTTAAAGGTTCCGTTCCTCAACCAAATATCAAGTGATACTTGATGTCTTTCCAATCTTGTCAACTGTCAAGACTCATTTCATTGTGCGATAGACTTGCAGTGCGAGATGTCCACGATTACATGAGTAAGGCAGAAGGTAATCGTGTTGATGGACTTGCAGTGCAAGACATCAACAATTACATGACTTAAGAGGTTGGTTTACTTGACTGGGCCATCAAAATCGTTTTGGGCTCAGAGACATCAGGTGGATTGGACATGAGATGTCAATCCACAACCAAGAGTTATATTGGATATAACTAGCAAAGAGTTGCTTACCTAGATAGCTAAAATTTGGGTGATAGCCAGTGGCTCACTCAAGTTTAGTGAAGTAAGGGTCTTGGATCATTATATTCATCTGAGGAAACATTGTTTGAATATAATGCGAGTTTTCTTAATAGTTAAGACTTCTCATTTCTTGAATATCATAACTAAACCTCCCTTGTTTTTTGCTATGTCTAGCTCAAACCATCATAACAATTTCTCCCTGCGATCCGTCCTTGAGAAGGACAAGTTAAATGGATCCAACTTTCTTGATTGGTATCGGAACTTGAGAATTGTTCTCAAACAGGAGAAAAAGGACTATGTCCTTGAGAAAGTTCTCCCCAAGAAGTACCGAGCCAATGCCTGGCAGTCGGATAAGGATGCTTGGGATAAGCATTCTAATGATGCGGTGGATGTGAGTTGTCTCATGTTGGCTACCATGAACTTGGAATTGCAGAAGCAATATGAGTACGTGGAGTCGCCAATAGAGATGATCACTGGCCTGAAAAGTATGTTTCAGGAGCAGGCACGAACTCAGAGATACCAGACGGTAAGATCTCTGATTGAGTGCAAGCTACCAAAGGGCGAACCAGTTAGTCCTCATGTCATTAAGATGGTGGGTTATATTGATAACCTGGGGAAACTGGATTGTCTCATTAGCCAAGAGTTGGCTACCGACATCATTCTGCAGTCACTGCCGTCAAGCTATGATCAATTTGTTATGAACTATAACATGAACAACTTGACGAAGACGTTGACTGAATTGCATGGGATGCTTAAGATTGCTGAACCTAACATCAAGAAGGACACCCCAGATGTCCTCATGGTACAAAAGGGTAAAAAGTTTAAGAAACTTGGTAAGAACAAAGGTGATGGCAAGACGAGCTCGATTGTGAATCCAAGCGAGTCTGGCCATGCTCCTAAGGTTAAAACCAGTCCTTCTAAAGATATTAAGTGCTGTTATTGTAATGGTTATGGGCATTTGAAAAGAAACTGCAATAAATTCTTGGAAGATTATGAGAAGCTGAAGAAGACGTACGAGACTTCTTCTTCAGGTATTATGTTATAGAAGTAAATGTTACTTCTTATAGTCCTACTTATTGGGTATTTGATACCAGCTGTGGTACTCATATTTTGTGAAAATGTGCAGGGTCTGAGCAAAAGTAGGACTATGGAGAAAGGACAAGTGGATCTACGCGTGGAAATGGAGCAAGAGTTGCTGCATTAGCCGTAGGAGTATTTCATTTGTTTTCTTTTATGGCATGTTTTAAACTTAAAACTGCTACTTGTACCTGCTATGAGCAGAAAGATTATTTCTAATCCTTGTTTGGATGTGGAAGGATATCAGTTTTCAAATTAAGAATAAGTGTTATTCATTTGATTACAATGATATATTTTATAGTAGCAATCCATTAGAGAATGGACTTTATGTTCTAAACCAGAATGCGCCTAACTATAACATTAATACCAAGAGATTCAAGTCAAATGATACGAATCAAACTTCTCTCTGGCATTGTCGTTTTGGGCCACATAAATGAGAAATAGATTCAGAAGCTCCATAGTGATGGACTTTTGGGCTCATCTGATTATGAATCATAATGAGTAAAGTGAATCTTGTTTATTGGGTAAAATGACGAAAGCTCCTTTCAACAAAGGTAGTATCGATCGATACAAACGATGTGTCGGTCGATACAGGTTGCGAACGAACAAAAATGAAAGGGCCAAAGGCTTATTGGGCTTTATACATACAGATGTATATGGGCCGATGAACACTAGTGCTAGAGGAAATTTTCAGTACTTCATTACCTTTACTGATATTTTCAGTAGGTACGGTTATGTCTTATTTATAAGACATAAGTCAGAACCTTTGAAAAGTTCAAAGAGTTCCAAAAATGAAGTACAGAATCAATTTGGCAAAGGTATTAAAACTCTACGATGAGATCATGGAGGTGAATACTTAAGTCAAGAATTTAGTGATCATCTGAGAGATTGTGAAACTGTTTCACAATTCACTCCTCCTGAATCGGACTTTATTAGATATGGTTCGATCAATGATGAGTCACTTAGATCTTCCATTATCCTTCTAAGAATACGCTCTAGAAATGTCTGAGTTTGCATTAAATAGAGTTCCAACAAAATCGGTTACAGAGATATCACATGAGATGTGGAATGGAAATGTTTCTGATTTATCCATCATGGAGATTTGGAGTTGCGAGACTTATATAAAACATTTAATCTCTGATAAGCTCACACCCAAATCTGATAAGTGCTACTTCATTGGTTGTCCTAACAAAACCAAGGCATGTTACTTTTACAACCAGTTCGAGAACAAATTGTTTGTTGCTCGGAACTATGTTTTCTTAAGAAAGACTTTCTTTCCAAGAAGAACAGTGGGAGTAAAAGTACAACTCGAAGAAATTCGAAAGTCACAGAAGACTGCTCAACCTGATGAGGAAGAGCAGCAGTTGGATCTATAAAGAGTTGTAGAACCTGCAACTGTGGTGCCTGAGGTTTGCAAGGATCTGGTGAATGTATATTCGATATACATTCAAATGCAAGTTTCTGAAGAAGTGTCGATCGACGCAAAAGTTGTATCGATCGACACAGATCGCGAACCAAAATATTTTGGTTTATGACTTAATTAACTACAGTTTGAATCTTGGTTAATTAGGTCGTGGTAAAAGTATACATATGAGATATGTGCGCGACTTTTTCACAAAACTGAAGCTCGCAGATCCGAAAGGATCCGTCACGAACCCGAGAAATGTGGATTTCTCGTAACCAATTGCCGTGATCTATTGATCATTGAAAGTGACAGGCCTGCAAATTTTTAAGAAGCAATGATGGGCCTTGACTCCGAAAGTGGCTGAAAGCCGCTGAATCCGAAATGGGATCCATGTCACAGAACCAAGTATGACTTGGGTTGATTTACCCGATGGTGTAGAAACCATTGTGAGTAAATGGATTTTCAAGAAGAAAAGTTGACATGGATGGTTATATTCAAATGTACAAAGCAAGGTTGGTGGAAAAGGTTTCAAGTAAATTCATGGTATTGACTGTGAAGAAACCTAATCCCAGACACCGTGCTTATGTCCATTCGGATTTTCCTAGCAACAGCCACTCATAATGGCTATGAGATCTGGCAGATGGATGTGAAAACAGTTTTCCTTAATGGAATTCTGGAAAGGGATGTGAACATGACACAACCTGAAGTTTTCATTGATCCTAATGAAGCTAGGAAGATATGCAAGTTTCGCCGATCCATTTATGGATTGAAGCAAGCATCTCGGAGTTGGAATCTTCGTTTTGATGAAGTAGTCAAAAGGTTTGACTTCGTCATGAACAAAGAGGAACCGTGTGTTTACAAGATGACTAGTGGGAGCGCAGTTGCATTTCTGGTATTGTATGTTGATAACATACTAGTTCTCGGAAATGAAGTTCCATCGTTTTCAGTCTGTTAAGACCTGACTCGAAAGTTGTTTTTCGATAAAATTATGGGAGAAACCGTATACATTCTTGGAATAAGAATCTATAGAGATAGATTGGATAAGCTAATTGAATTGTGTCAAGATACTTATAGTGATAAGGCCTTGCACAGGTCCAGTATGCAGGATTCCAAGAAGGGCTTCGTGCAAATGACTCTTGGTATTACTCTTAGCAAGACGCAGTGTCCTTGGACACACGCTCAGCAAGAGCAAATAAGGGTCAGACTACTGCTAAAGGCATTAGATGTCTTAAGATATGATCTTAATTTTAGTGGGAGTTGTTGTTGTTAATTTTAGTTATGATATGATGTTCGTATAAACATAATTTGATTATGTTATTGAAATCTGACATCTGTATTATTTAATAATGGTTATTAAATAATAGTCCCAAAGTACTTTATGACATTTTATAGGTCATCAAGTATGTGACTTGATCATGAAACCCTATAGATAATAAATGACATAAATTATGTTGGTCCCTGGTCGAGGTTGTTAAAGTGGGACATTAACAACCGCGTGAGACTAGTATGTGAGGTGACTGATGACTAAGTTTCATGGAGTCATTAATAAGAGTATTAAAGTCAATCACATAGATATGTGTTGGAGAACATAGGATCGGACATGACCCACTGATGAGAACTCTGCGGGATAGTTATATAAGTGTCATGAGAGTTTTCATTACGACTATAGAGTATAGTCCTTAGACCTGAGTTCATCATGTTTTCTTACATATGAATTGGTCCGCTTTAACCTTGTCAAACGTCAGCCGTAACTGGTTACTATAAAGGCATTGATTGGGCGTATCATGAAGTGTGTGAAGAAACAGGGATGGAACAAGATGGGATTTGTCCCTACTATATAACAGGAGATAAATATCTCAAGGGCCCATCGAAGATTTGATACTGAGAAATGTGTGGCCACACTCAAACGAGGTGATTGTCAGTCGTTTGTCTTGTCAGTATAAATCGGAGTTCGATGAACATGATCTTGGCTAAATAAGGGTGACACAGATCTTGCCTTATGCCAGATCGAGATATAGAGACAAAGGGATTAAAGGAATAGATGATTCCAGTACAAGTGGGAGATTGTTGGGAATGTCCTGAAATCTATTGTACTTACTCTGAGTGTAAATCGTATTGTCGAGATGAGACAATCATATGACACTAGGCAGTCATAATGCTTTGCTAGAAGCCACTTATGATCAATGAGTTTAGAACTCATTGCTAGTGTTATATGATCCTACAGGGTCACACACCTAAGTAAACTGGATCAATGATATAATGGGTTTCATAATGTTTTATATATATGTTATATATATTATATAAGATATAATATATATATATATATATATATATATATATACACTTCACGTTTAAAGAGATGTTATATATATATATATATATATATTGTATAAGATATAATATGTATATGTACTTTTAAACGTGAAAGAGATAACAATCTCTTTAATTAATGGATGTTGGGCTTAGCCCATCTCATTAATTATACTAGGTCATTAACGTGCATTTAAGTGAATCATTATTTCACTGGCCGTAATTTTGACGTAGAAAAAAAAAACGCAAAACCCTAAAAGGCAGACGAATTGTTCGTTGTCAAATTGGAGATTAGATCTCAACGGCACTAGCATCCCAATCCGATCCAGTTTGTGTGCATGTGGATACCAGTAGAGGTGCAGCACTTGAGGCGCTTTAAGATCTCGATTACTTGTTTATCTTCCGCTGCAAATCACCAGGTAATCTCGAGATCCGATTGATTCGATTATATGAACCCTAGGTCCTAGGCTTGGAATTCAGACTAGGGCTGCCTAATAAGATTAAGATCTGCTAGAAATTCCTTCACTTTCCACCATCTTTGGCTAAGAGCGTGGAGCACCATTTCTGGTCATGCCTAAGCTCCCTCCACGCATGTTCAAGAGTGAACTTGCAGTGGTAATCGTTGTAGAAGATGTCTAGGGCTGCTTTCATCACGTCGTTGTCATTTTGACTGCTTGATTTCTCCTTTAGTGCAGCATCATAGCATCCTACAAACTTGCAAACTTGGTCATTCAGTCTTTGCCACCTCTGTTTGCACTGACCAAGCTCTCTAGGCTGCATCCCAACCAGCAGAGGACTGGAGTTGTAGTACTCTTGGATTCTCCTCCAGAATGCACCAGCTTTCTGCTCATTACTCACTATTGGGTCTTTGCTTGTGTTAGCCAAGCACCAATGAGGATTATATCCTCTTTGGGTGACCACTTCCTCCTTTCCCTAACACTTGATTCATCAGAACATTAACTGCTAAAGCGTGGAAGTTCTGATGAATCAAGATCTACCTGTTGACTTGCAAGGAGGCTAACAAATCCTGGGGAGTCTAAGTAATATGAATTGGAAAATTCCATACTTAGTAGTTTGTTAATTTTGAGATGGTTCGTTGTTTACTGTGTTTCTTGAAGCCACTAACGCTTTGTACTACTTGCTTTAGCAATCAATGAAATCCACTATTTAACCTACACCTAACCACAAAACCATTAAAACAGATCATATCCTAATTCATTTCGGCTTAAGGCCATTAAGACCCATCATTTCAATACAGTTGGGAGAATAAGTCCAAGTTCTGTTTCATTTAAACAACAGATTTAGTTCTGTTGTGTTTCAAATATAATGTTTTAGTTCTGTTTCAGCAAAAATGTTTTAGTTATGTACTTTCTCAGATAATATTTTTTAGTTATGGACTGTTTCAAAAAACATATTTTACTTCTATTCAGTTTCAAACTAACCTTAAATGTTCTCTCAAGGTCAGCCACTCACATAGTCAGCTTCACCACCTCTACATGGAAGATAACAAATTATAGAGTCAGTCTTTTTTTAAGAAACAGACTTACTGTTCTAGCAATGTAAAAGGGATGGAGTTACCTTCAGATTCTCATTTTCTCTAGTAACCTTACGAATCTCCTCCTCAACACCAAGAACCCAGGGTTGCCGGAAATGCAACCCATCGTCGTACATATGAAACTATGGATCAGTTAAACAACATCTAAATTAATAAACAAACATGTCAGAACTTACCTTGTACACTTTGCAGGTGAAAAATCGCATGCCAGGAAGATTGTCGCGAGCTTCTTCTGGAGCTATCTCTGGCACAATACTTCCTCCACATGGGCACCTTGTGGGAATCCCGTACTCGGCATCAGCTACGTATTCTCTCCTGTCGATGTATTCCTGGAGTCTTTTCATGGCTTTCCTCTCTGGGTCTGTCATCAATCATGCGTCACTTACACAAGAATGAAAGAACATCACAGACTGCAACACATTCAGTTAACTTATGGCTAAACATGAAAACTTAGAAGGGAAAGGGTGCATACAAAGAATGAAAGAAACGAGACAACAAGAAGCAACACATTCAGTTAACTTGTGATTTTACCAAGTGCAGTTAAATCCATTGAATATGATATTACTCAAACAACACACAATATAAATTTCCGAATGACAACAAGAAAAGGAAGTAGATGCAATCAGTCAATATCACACAGTTCCATTATCCAATATGAGACGTTTCTACTAATACAACGGTAAGCGTATGATTACAGAGAACCCCAAGATAAACTAAAACAAGTTGACACATAAGTTGCATAATCTATATGACAACATAAGGATACAATTCATGAACCACATATCTGTTCCACCGATTTTAAGATAGCCGGTGGTGATACAACAAAGAGAAAACCCTAAATCGTTTATCAACACTTGAATCCTTTCAAGAACGCTAAATCAAATCCCAATCAAAACCCAAAAGGAAAACCCTAGATCGATTCCTAAACCCCCTTAACAAAAACCCCAATTCAAACCCTAACGATTTACACTAGAACGCTTCCGAAATCGAAGAAAATCCCTAAAACTTTCAATAACGAGCAAATTATTTATCGATACATATAATTAAAGTACTCATCTAGACAGAGATATACCTATTCGTCGATGAATCCTAAAATCCCCCTCTCAAACGCCCTTCCAAAAAACGAGACAGCTTTTTCTTCTCTCAAATCGCGATACATGCAAGAATGGAGACGGGTCGAGAGGGTTAGGGCAATCGGTTTAACACCAAAAAAAAAAAGTTGACGAATGGGACAATTACACGTGTCTAAGAGACCGTCTCTTAAAATCCTTATATTAGGACCGATCTTAAAGTAATTAACCCATTATCCTTTTTTTAATAGTAAACACATATGATAGTGGGCCAAAATCGATTTAGAACCCCGCGATGGACTTGGTCTAACCTCCATGTTTCATTATTTAGTTGCCAGAGAATGTAAAGAGAGCCGAACAAGAGACTACAAATTAAGCTTCATTTGTTTATAACTTTGCAACAAAAAAAAACATTGATTTGTAGGAAAAAAAATGTATTTCGGAAGGAAACAAATGTAAGGGAGACTAATGGAGAAAGAAAGAGACCAAGGATGTAAGGAACTCTAGACAAGTCAAGGTATGTTGTCCCAACCATCTCCTCTTCTTCTTTCTCTCACGGTCGAGTAAAAATGGAGTTTTTGATAAAAGTATAAACGAACGCAGGAAGCAGCTAGACCTCATAAGTAGCTAGGAGGTAAGAGCAGGTTTATCGGTGAGCCCCTCAAAGGTTCTTAAGTATTTTTTATTATTAATATTTTTTTTTTGCAGATGGAGGAAAAAACATCAAAAAGCAAAAAAAAAAGAACCAACGAGATGGCGCCACGTCAGCAAATACATTGACAAATCGGCTCTTAGCTAAGAGACTCCGTAGATACAGGTTCTTAAGGAAATTAGTTTTTTATTCTTTTTACATAAGAATTCGAGCAAAAAAAGAGCTTAAAACCTCCGATGGAGGTGCTCTAAATAACATCGTTCAACGACAGGTGGCTTCTTTATCCCAAAAACTCTTATCGCCTCAGCGAGGCTCTTTTAAGCGTGAAGAGAAAGAGTTTGACTGTGATAAGAAACCGAGAGTATGATACGTCTTCAGTACTACAAAAATCAATATCCTTTTAAATACGACAAAATAGGAAGCATGCAAGACGCTGACGACTATGCATCATATTTAGTTTACACTAGAGGACAAAACTAAAAAATTTACAATGCAATGCACGTCTCATATTATTATTTTTAAAAAACTTCTCTCTTCTAATTTCTTGTTCAATTCAATTTCAATCCGGTTTAATTTTGTTTTGATCGGTTTAGTTAGTTAAAGCAAGTTATTGAAAAAGCAGATGAACACGGCAACGTTCTCAAAATTCCGACGCACCGAGTTTTTTATAGCTTAGAAATATATAAGATGATTACACACTCTTATTTAGGTTTTACACACAGCTTAAGATACTTCTCAACTTGTGACCTAGTATTTTTAACTCTCACTCTCACAAAGATGAAGGATTAAAACCTTGAAGTATTTATCAAATCAAGTTCTAACCAAAACGTTTCTTAAGTTTTTTCTAACTTAAAAACTTTTGTTCTCTCTTTCTTTGCAGGTGTATTTCGATGATGTCCACTACCATGGAAGCTCTCTCTCTCTCTCTCTCTCTCTCTCTCTCTCTCTCTCTCTTGTACCAAGGACCAGGAGACAAGGAGACAAAAGCTTTTTCATCCACCACTTAAACTTGCACACATTCTTTATTCCTTTTGTCCCCTTTATTTTAGTCAAGAGACAAAGAGCATCTTCTTATCTTCTTTAATCACGCATGCCTCTTGTAAGAAGACTTCTAGGATGCCCTCTCTATGTTGTGACAGCTTATCTTCTTATGCAAATATCAAGTACATTGATACTTTGCAAATCGACACCTGTTACAACACTATGCATGTTGTTCCAGCATGTGCGTTTCACTTTCATTCTCCCCCTTTTTGACTGAATTTTTCAATCCAAGCTTTCCAAGAGCAAGTGAATTTCCACAAACAACCATCTATCTACTCCCCCTGCTTGGTTGGCATAATTCAATCAAAAACTAACCTTAATCATATGCCACCAACGGAAGTTAAATGCAGTGACTTCGTTTCTCAGCAGGCAAATGTGACTCTTTTGAATTAGCTTGAGATTTTGCACAGTCCCTCTGAAACATCCATCTTGATCAGAATCTCTTTTGTTTTTGGCTTCTCCGTTGATGTCCATTTAAGATTTTGATTTCCTTCTGCCCGGATCTTCCTTGACCACTTGACATGTGTGTTGAACACCATATAGACCACCTTTCTTGATCCATACCTTTTGTACCCTCCTTACATCTTGAGCAACCTTCTTTTGCATTGTTGCACATCTCACTTGGTCAAGAAACTTATAGTAGTGAGCTTTGACATGTCCATTTTTTCCACAAAAATAACATCCAAAAGAATGAGATACCTTACTTTTCTGGATTTTTTCTCGAACACGTTCCAACGGCTTCCTCATTGTTGCAACAGACGTCGATGTGCTTCCTTGAACAACCTTCTTTGAATTTGAAGACTCTCCACAAAACCCAAGATCAAATTTTAAATTCCTTGTCAAATCTCCTTTTCCTTTGAGCCTACCTTCTGCTCTACCATCAAGAGTAACTTTACTTCCTTTGGCTCGAGGGAAATTCTTAAAATTGTCTTGAGATCTAGTCATGTATTCAGAAACCCCACTGTCAAAGCACCAAGATTTCTTTGAAGAAGGAACACCAGAGGTATGTGCAGCATTGCAGTTCAAATCTGATTTTAACATCCATACTTGAGATTTTCTTCTTAGATTTGGGTAGTACCTCCCTTGGCTTAACATTTCCTTGACCTTATCAGCAAATTTGTAGCAGTGCCGCTTGATATGACCTAATCTTCCACAGAAATAGCATCCTTGTTTCACTTCAGCTTTCAATTTTTTTACATGACCGAAGGTTGTTGGAACAGCATGCGTATTGTTCCAACATACAAAACGTGTTTTACCACTTGTCTCACCTCCTTGATATCCAAGACCAAAAGTGGTCTTTCCAACTCTTCCAACTGAGAGAATCTCGTCCAGGTCTTTAGTTCCACTATTGAGCATGCGAATCCTCTTTCTGGTTTCAAATAAATCATGATCAAGAGATTTACTTTTATCTCTTTCAGCAACTAGCAACTCACTTAAAATCTTGTTCATCTCTTGAAGATGCATCTTTTCTTCTAGTAGAATGGTCTTTTCTTTACCAAGAACCAACCAACTTTCATAAAGTTTTTTAAGCTCAACTTGAACATCAACCTCAGAATCTTCTTCTTCTTCACTCTTATATGAATGGTCCACTTCTTTGGTTTCAGCTTCCGAGTCTGATGAGTCTTCTTTACTCTCAACATATGTCTCACTGTCAGAGGAGTCACTGGTATCTTAAATAGTTGCAAAGAAAGCTACGTATTTTGCCCTTTCTTCTGAAGCGTCATCATCTTCATCCTCAGAATCACTTTCGCTCATTCTATTGTAAGCTTTAGTGTTCCTTGTTTGGCCTCCCACACATTCAGACTTTGTGTGTCCTAACCATTTACAACGAGAGCACTTGAGATCTTGAATTTTAATATTGGGACACTCAGCTTTGAATGGCCATATCCTTGAAATTCATGGCATCGTTGGTAGTTTTTCTTGCTTGGCCACTCTCGATGATTATCGGTATAGTATGGCCTCCTCATAGCTTGGCTGAAGTTCTTAGTCATCATTCCCATCTCACTCTTCATTTGTCTCATGTCATCCCTTTCGTTGGATACAAGAGATACTCCCTTCGAGGTGCTTGCCTTAGCCGCAAGAATCTCCATTTCATAAGCTTGTAGATGTCCAACCACTTCATCAAACTCAATGTTGTCCGTGTCCAAGGCAGTACCCATAGCTGTTTTCTTGGACTCAAACTTGGATGGCAGGCTCCTTAGAAGCTTTTTTACCAGCTTCTTATCTTTATATTTTTTACCCATGTTTTGAGCTTCATTTGCAATTGCACTTAGCTTTCCGCTGAACTCCTCAATGGACTCCATTTCTTCCATGCGTATATTCTCAAACTTTGTTGCAAGCATATCGAGTCGGGATCTTTTTACGTTCGATGTTCCTTCATAAGCAACCTTAAGTTTATCCCACGCTTCTTTTTCGGACTCACAACATTCAACACGTTTGAATTGATTTTCGTTGAGGGCATTGAAGATAGCCGACAAAGCCTTGGCGTTGTACTTAGCCAAGCTTTTCTCATCATCTGTCCATAACGACTTCGGTTTCGCCACTGGTAATCCGGCTTCACTTCTTGTTGTTGGAGACGTCCATCCCGTTTCTACCGCAGTCCATGAGTCCTCAATGACCATAGTTACCCTTCTCAAGGATAGGATTTTGTTGTAGAAACACCAGCTCCTTTGTGTCCATCTTTCCGCAGGATCTTCACCTGTTGTAAAGCTACAGCCTGGTTCAGATGCCCGCTCTGATACCAATTGAAAAAGCAGATGAACACGACAACGTTCTCAAAACTCCGGCGCACCGAGTTTTCTTATAGCTTAGAAATATATAAGATGATTACACACTCTTATTTAGGTTTTACACACAGCTTAAGACACTTCTCAGCTTGTGACCTAGTATTTCTAACTCTCACTCTCACAAAGATGAAGGATTAAAACCTTGAAGTATTTATCAAATCAAGTTCTAACCAAAACGTTTCTTAAGTTTTTTCTAACTTAAAAACCTTTGTTCTCTCTTTCTTTGCAGGTGTATTTCGATGATGTCCACTACCATGGAAGCTCTCTCTCTCTCTCTCTCTCTCTCTCTCTCTCTCTCTCTCTCTCTCTCTCTCTCTCTCTCTCTCTCTATCTCTTGTACCAAGGACCAGGAGACAAGGAGACAAAAGCTTTTTCATCCAACACTTAAACTTGCACACATTCTTTATTCCTTTTGTCCCCTTTATTTTAGTCAAGAAACAAAGAGCATCTTGTTATCTTCTTTAATCATGCATGCCTCTTGTGAGAAGACTTCTAGGATGTCCTCTCTATGTTGTGACAGCTTATCTCCTTATGCAAATATCAAGTACATTGATACTTTGCAAATCGACACATGTTACAACACTATCCATGTTGTTCCAGCATGTGCGTTTCACTTTCAGTTATTGTAGTTGGGTTCGGGTTGATTTTGATCATTGACTTTTCGGTCAACATTTTCAAATTGATCATATATAACTAGCTCGTCCTTAGGCCGATATGAGTGAAACAAAAACCTATTTCACTTATTTGTATGTCCTACCTTTAGTTATGAAGTTTGTTCGGGCGTCATGAACTTCTAAATTATGCTTTGCCCTTCTTTGGCTAATGTGAAGACCGGTTGTGATCTTCCCTTACTCTATTATAATTCCAGGCGCGAGTCCCCTGTTAATAGCGTCTTTCTAAGTAGTCTAGGCTAGTAATACCGGTGATATGATTGATGGAACGTAGAATTGCTAGGTTATCGGTTAAACCAAAAACGTTGATTGTGTTTGAAGGCTGAAGTAGTTGATTGTGCTAGGCGCCTATGATCGGATTCTGTGGTGGGGAACATGTCTGATACTGAAAATGAATTCAGGTGCTCGGAAATCTGTCAGAGGGAGGTGTGACACACCTTCCCAATGGAAAGATGTGAGGTGTGGCCTACGCGCCGGTGGTTGTGATGGAGTGTTCTATGGAATAATAGTTGTGTAGGTTGTTTGTGTGAACCTTCAGGCGTGGTTGCAAGGTGTTATTAGCTAGGTATTTGTTCCTGTAGTTATGTAGCGTAAGCCGAGATCGCGGGTTCCCTTGAATGCGCCCTCATTGGGTAATTATGTATTGAAACAATTACTAAGTCCTCTTTCCTTTCCCGTCCTTTTTTCTAGCAGGTCCGGTTGCATGATCGACTGATCTATTGATATTCTCGGTGGATTTTAATCGAAGGGAGCGCGCGGTTTCCTGGGACCAATGGGAAGGTAGCTTGGTTGGACCGTTCCAGTTCGACGGGTGCCCCAACTTCGTCATTTCCGGTTCGCGGGGGACGGGTCGTTATAGTTGGTATCAGAGCCTGGGTTAAGGTCCCTCAGTTCTGGCCTGGGGGATCAGCTTCTGTCGTTTTCATAAAACCTATTTACGTTTTCAAAAGCATATGCGGAATTTTAAAAATGAGGTTACTTTTTGAAAGGATTTCCAAGCACCAACTATATCATCGGTTATTCTCCGTGTTGGTCCTAGTCTAGATAGATCTTTTTTGCATGTTGTGGTCGGTATCTGTAGAGCTCAGTGGTGTTGCTACCCGTAAGATGTGTGTTGGGATGTATGTTGGGATGTGTGCTGTTAAGGTATTGTTAAGATCTATGTTGCGGTGCGCGCCTATAGGGTAGTGGATACTATTGGCGTGGGTGTTGGGAATGGTGTTTGTTGAGAGTGTTGTTCAACCAAGCGTGCTAAGACGATAAGCATCTGGAGACGTTCACCGAAGAGGCTAATGTCGAAGTGTAGAAAAATGCTGCAAGGGTTATAGGAAGTGTTGAAGGAGTTGTAATAGGTGTTGGAGGAGCTGCCAGGGGTCCTACATGAGCTGAAAGAGGTCGATGGAAATACCGGATTGTAAGGAATCCATAGAAAAGAGCGATGTTCTAATTGGAGTAAGCGTCAAGAGTTGTTCGTGTTTTTTGGTGCACAAGGGACACTAAGAGACTGTCCAAATCTATTTTAAGTATACAATCTTATAATCAAATTTGTGACATCAACTTCAATGGATTATGGACGGCTTGTTGAAGCCTGATCAAGCTGGAAGTTGGAGGAGATCTTCATGGCATCGCGGATTTGAGAATCAACGGTAGGATCGGAAAGCTTGTAACTTCTCCTTTAGGACACACATAATTTATTATACATAACTACTACTTGTAACTTCTCTTTTGCTCTAACATGTTCTCTGAAAGCTTGTTTATAAGACCAAACTGATCTTCTTTCGGAATCAGTTCGAAAGTCTAAACATTTCGCTTCCTTTTTAGGTGACATCAATATCCTCAACCTCTTCTCTACCCAAATCTCGATTTGTTTTTATAGTCAATCGTCTCGTTAAAATCAATATTTCTATTCAAGTAGAAAATCTCACTCTAATCTACATTAAAACATATTTAGTGATTTCGTACAAGAACAAGATAATGTGGGAGAAGAATTGAGGAAGACTTAATAAGCATTGATCTGGTTTGAAGGAGCTTACGTTGATGGTGAAAAGAAGGATATGGATTTCTCATCTAGGGGCCTGTAATTGACCTCTTGAACTTAGGTTAAATCATTCAAATTTGATTTAATTTTTTTTTTTTGGCATCTTCAAATTTAAATGGTTAAGTTAAGAGTGACTAACTCTAGCGTTTTCAATCATGCGATTTTGCATGACTCGAAGTCCTATTCATGGGTGGTGAATTCAGAAGATGTAATGCATGAGAAGAAAGTTACAAAACTTTTATCAATATAAAAATATTCAATATTGAAGCACAGTTCAGCTGGTCAGGAGTAGACCAGGGGTTTCTAACCAAACCCGAAATCCGAACTCAAACCTGACTCGAAATAGGTTTAGATCAGGTGTGATTCCTATAAAAAAAAACTTGAATGGGGCTTTAATTATCATTTTATCTATTTCTTTAAAGTTAATACTTATCAATTAATTTAACTAGTATATCAAGGAAGAAAAAACAGAGTAAAAAGGTAAAGAGTGACTAAACGAACAAGTAGGCCATACGATTACGACGTAAGCGGAGTGGTAAAGCTTGACATGAGCCTTCTAAAAAAAGACCGTTATGTTACTTACCAATCTCATGTCCGTAAGATTCTTCGTCATTTACTTCTATAAATTGAATCACAAAGTTTCAAACTTTCTTCAACAATCGATTCTCATTAATCATTTTCTTCTCTCCTAAAGAAAAAAAAGTAACAAGATGAAGTTTTTGCTTTACCTAGTAACGATCTTTCTCTTCTTACACGGTTTTGCAACCATATCACCTCTCATTCGAGATTCTTGCAAGAAAGCTGCAGCTAAAGATCGGAAACTCAACCTCTATTTCTGCATCCAGTCTCTCGAAGGGAATCCACAGAGCAAAACCGCAAAAAATCTCAACGAATTGGCCATGGCGTCCGCCACGTACGCTCAGATGAAAACAGAGAGCTTCAAAACAAAAATTAGGAAGACTCTAGACGAGAGGAAATATCCAAAGGACAGTGATATGCCGATACGTGAGTGCCTCGAGTTATATGAACACGAGGTTGGGTCCTTTAGGAGAGCTTCGGCGGAAATTAAAAAGCATAATTACACACGCGCCATCACGTATATGAATGAAGGTTTGGATGATCTGGATACTTGCGAAACTGGATTCAAAGAAAGAGTAACGCCTATGCATTCTCCGTTTGCCAAAGAGAACGATGTTTTGACTCAGCTGATGAAGATTCCTTTAGCTTTTACAAACATGTTGAAATAAAAATACTAATTGTGTAACAAACACATGGGTTACATTTAAGATAGATATGGTTACTCAGAAAGCATAACGGCCAAACTGTTCTGGAATTCTAAGATCGACTTACCAAATTGTGGGATGAATATAATAATATCACGACTGAAAAAGTGAATATTGTGCCTTGATGTTTCCTTCAATATTCATCTAACATATACATGGATATACCCTTGCTGTGCAAGGTTAATATCTAATCAAATCAATCAAAGTTAATGACATTCCTTATGAGGATCCCTAAACCTAACAGGTAAACTACCCATACATGGCAGATGTAACAAAAGACATGATAAATAAAATACCAAATATCATAAAAATGATAAAGAAACATGGTTTAAAATCTCTTCTCTCTCGAGTACAAGACCAACCCAAACTTTCTCAATCTCTGATCAAATAAAGCGTAGCCTAAACAATGGCTTAAAAACCCTAATATAATGATCTAAACACGTCTGGGGCTTCTTTGTAATTATGAAAAACTTATGGGCCAATGTGAAAATATTCAAACTCTTGATTAAACTCGCGATAATAAGTCTGACTCGTTATTGTGTCGATCGATGCCACAAGTGTGTCGACCGACACAAATCACTCACTTCATCTTCTCGCACGAACTCTCCAATCAGCTTCAAAATGCGCCACAATGTCCAAATCCTCTCCAACGTACCTAGACTTGTAAACACACGTAAAAGGACTCCAAAAGACTCTAAAAAGCTCGATAACAAAGACATATACCATGGTCAGAAGTCCTAAAAACCATGATATATGAAGAGGTTATGGCAGTTTCAGAGGAGGATGTTCTAGTGGTGGTGATGCTGCCGGTTTCAGAAAGGAGGAGGCTATGGTGGTGGTGGTGGTTACAGAGGAGGATCGGCGGTTCTTTTTGTTTTGTCTCTGTTTAATTAAATTTATTAATGTTTTGTATTTTTGGCCAAAAATGTAATGTATATTAAATTTAAATTAAATTTACTAATGATTTTCTGACTGCATCAAAAATGAAATTTATTATTAAATAAATTAATTTTAATCTAAGAAAGAGAACGATGTTTTGACTCAGATGATGAAGATTACTTTAGCTGTTACAAACATGTTGAAATGAAAATACCAATTGTGTAACAAACACATGGGTTAAAGATAATAATATTTAAGATATATATGGTTAACCAAAAAGCAGAACGGCCAAATTGTTCTCGAATTCTACCATCGACTTACCAAATTGTGGGATGAATATATTAACATCACAACCGAAAGTGAATATTTTCCCTTGAGGTTTCATTCAATATTCACCGATAAGATATACAGGATATACCATTGTTGTACAAGGTTAATATCTACTCAAATAAATCAATTTTAGTGACATAATATTTGATTGTCTATCATCTTCCTGCAGCTGAAACATCGTGTTCTAGGACGGCTAAGCTGTAGCAAAACTTACTGAACAATGAAGTTGGAAGGACCTGCGTGAAAATATCCACATATTGTGAAGGGATGAAAGTATTGGCCCATATCCATTATATATTAGTAATGATCCTTTCCAACTACCAAAGTGAGATTTATGTCCTAAATACGCCTCCTCGAGATAGTGGGTCTTTAAACATAACTTCACCAATTGCAACCTTCTCTCGAACAAAATGAATATCAAGTTCAGTATGCTTCGTTCTTTCATGTTTCACTGTACTAGTAGTGAAGTAAACTGAGCTTATTTTCTTAAAATATACAACTGAGGCTTTGGAGATGCTATTATGAAGTTTAAACATTAGATTTCTCAGCCATGTAAACTCTGCAACAATGTTTGCAACACACATATACTCAGCTTAGTAACTCGGTCTTGAGATTGTTTGTTGTCGCTTGGAGGACCAGGAAACAAAGTTATTCCAAAGAAACACGCAGAGTAACCAGATGTTGAGTGAAGTGTATCTGGATATTTAGCCCAATCTACTCTGAAAAGGCCGTAAGAAAATCAATTTGGCCTTTAATTAGTTGCAATATGTAGGACATGCTTCCTTTAATGTATCAAAGTATACCCTTAAAAGCATGTAGATGAGGTTGTCGCGGATCATGCATATATAAACATACTTGATGAACAGAATATGCAATGTCAAGGTGCGTAAATGTAAAGTATTGCAAGGAACCGGCCACACTTCTATATTGAGTTGGATCGGAAACTTCGTCACCAACAGCTGCAAAAAACCTTGGATTTGAGATCAACTAGTGTCATCAGCGGTTTGTATTAGTCCTTATAGATTTTACTTGTATATAATGTCGATATACTTATACAATTTATAGTTTGTGAGTAGAGTAGGAGTATAAATACTAATGCAAACACAACATTAACATTAATGAAGAATACATTATATTATCTTGTTACAACTAATATGGTATCAGATCAGGAGCTTAGCTCCTAACGAATTCTTCCGCTTTCTTCTTCATTCGTCGAATCAGTTCTCGATTTGATTCCTATCATACAAAAATCTTCTTCCTTCCTTCTTCTCAGAGTCTGATCTTTTCCACTTTCTCTGCATTCTAAGCTCTGATTCTTCATATTTCGATCTCTCTTTGAAATCGATTTCCGTTTTTTGGTGAAAATAAGCTTTGATCGGCTCATTGTTCTCTGAATCGAAGATTCTTCTGATTAACCATGTGGAATCAAAAATGTGCTTCGAAATACCAAAGATCGAGTCCAACTCTGCAAGATTCTCTATCGCCACTGCGTCACGTCAAATCTCAGCGCTTCGACATTCAGAACGAAGCTTCCAGATCCACAGATCGCGTCACCAATCTTCGAACAACCATTACGCCAGCTAAAGTTTGTTATTCTACTTATTTCGAGGTATCAGGATCTCTTGATAACATCCACAGTCCTTATCACCTTAATAATTCAGAGCACCCAGGACTGTTATTAACTACTGAACCTCTAGATGGAACAAATTATGGAATCTAGATTATAGCTATGAATACTAGCTTAGAAGCGAAGAACAAGATCGGTTTTATAGATGGATATATTGCTATGCCGGCTGAGAGTGATCCATATTATAAGATTTGGTGTCGATGTAATAGTATGGTAAAATTGTGGCTTTTCAATAGTGTTTCAAAGAAGATATACACCAAAGTGCTATATTTCAAAGCTACTTCTGATATTTGGAAACACTTGCTCACAAGGTTTCTCAAATCAAATTTACCAGGACTATACAAGTTGAGACATTTGATACACTCTCTTCGACAAGGAGGTATAGAATTATCATCTTTTCGTCCTCAAACGCAATCTCTTTGGGAAGAGATGAATAGCTTACATGTTCCAGCCATAACTGTTGAAGAACTTATAGTTCAGAAAGAGAATAATCATTTTATAAACTTACTTATAGGACTTTCTGAGAGTTATTATCATGTCAGAAGTCAGATTCTCATGAAGAAAAGTCTCCCCTCTCTCTCTGAAGTCTACAATATTCTCGATCAGGAAGAAAGTCAATGTTCCGCAAGAACTACTTCTCAAACTGGAATTGATCCATCTGCCTTTCAAGTTTCTTTGAACAATTTTTATGGCAATAACTTCAAGTCTCGCCCAGTATATACTCATTGTGGTGGTGCAGGTCACGTTGTTGACACATGTTATAAAATACATAGTTACCCTCATGGATTCAAACCAAAAGGAAGGTATTATCAATGAAAGAGACATTTCCTCATAACACATCAGCCTCTGCGAAATGACTTTATTTGGACAGAATTATTCAGCTCAAGAACGAGTATCTAGTGATCAAGCTGCTAATCCTCCGGTTTCTAAGTCAATGGTTGGATCAGTGGCTACTCACCATTCTTCAACGATCACTAACATTCTTTCTCTTGAACAGATGCAACAATTCATTGCCTACTTTAGTTCTCAACTCAACAGTCAAAGTGTTACACCTACACATGATGGGATTCTTGCTTCTCCTTCAGCCGTACCATCCGCTTCTAAAGCATCAGGTACATTCTTACTGCTCTATACTTTTTCCATCATAGGAATGCTTTTGTCCTCTCTTCTGGAAATGTTATGATTTCAAGTGATTCATGGGTAATTGATTCGGGTG
Source organism: Orychophragmus violaceus (assembly GCA_030180135.1). Classification (NCBI taxonomy): domain Eukaryota; kingdom Viridiplantae; phylum Streptophyta; class Magnoliopsida; order Brassicales; family Brassicaceae; genus Orychophragmus; species Orychophragmus violaceus. The sequence goes on from CM058240.1 coordinate 20,807,026, forward strand.
CCAGTCACCATGTTTGCCATAACAAATCACTTTTTTTCTTAAAACTACTTTCAAATACTGTGACTTTACGAACTGGTAATCATTTTCAAAAACAAATTGTAGCAAATGGTAATCCGAGTCTACACCGAGGGACCTACTGGTCCGCCGAGCTTTACAACTACAAAAAATATTCCACTCGACACACCCAAAATAACAAGCAATAACAAACAATAACATAAAGAAAACAAAAGATTACATGCTACCTCACCGTGAGATAACATGTAATGGCTAAACAAAAAATACAACATAAATGATGGAAATCGAGAACACTGCAGCACATGCCATCATGCCAAATCTCTCAAGAGTTTTTATCAATGTATGCTTATTGAGACAAACCTACAATTCCAAGTGATTTGTCACATAATATTTCAATTCCTATCATATAGGATGCCTCACCCATATCTTTCATATCAAATTCTTGAAGAGATGACTCTTAGTCTCACTTAATATACCACGATCGCTACTGGCCAAATGATATCATCAACATACAAAACCAAAAATATGAACTTATGGCCACTGATCTTGCGGTATATACATGGATTTACAACATTTTCTTTGAAAACCAATTTTGTAATGGTTTTATCAAACTTTAAATATAATTGCCTTAAACTTGTTTCAGTCAATAAATTGATTTCTTAAGTTTGCAGACTATGTCCTCATGACCTTCGATTATGAAACCTCAGGTTGACACTTCTTGCAAGTCTCCATTAAGAAAGACAGTTTTTACATCCATTTGTTGTAAATCAAGTTCATATTGAGCTACTAATTCCATGATAATTATTTTATAGAAACAGGTGAAAAGTATCACTATAATCAATCTCTTCTTTCTGGTTAAACCCTTTAGCTACAATTCCGGCTTATATCGTTCAACATTTCCATTACAGTCGATTGTGGTCTTAAAGACTCACTTACACCCAATTTCTTTGTGTCCTTCAGGCACTGGAACAATATCCCAATCTTCATTCTTAGCCATCGAGTCTATTTCATCTTTTGTGGAATCAATCCACTTATCAAAATTAACTATCTTTAATGGTTTGTGAATAAGAAACATAATCTATAATATTCCATTCTTCAGATTCTACTTGATAAATTACATAGTCATCAAAAATAGCAGATCTTTTCGGACGAGATGATTTTTTTAATGCTGGTTCCTCTTGTGCTTCAGGTACATTATCATTATTGGCAATATTTTCATCATGAAGTGGATGATCATTCACTTGGTTTTCCTCATTGTTTAACTGTTTAACAACAGGAGGATTCCCAACATTGGGAACAAAAGATAAAGGAATATTAACCTTAGTTTCTTGAATGAACACATCTTGAACTTTATCACTCCCACTAATTTCGCCATTCTCATAAAATCTGGCATTATCGGTTTCCACTATTCTCGTACTATGGGTTGTACAATAAATATATGTATCCTTTAGATTATGAGGGTAACCAACAAAAACCCATTGATTGTTCTAAAATCTAATTTCTTTTTCTGTGGATATATATATTCTTATTTCAGTTGGACATCCCCAAATTTGGAAATGTGACAAACTAGGTTTCTAACCTTTCCACATTTCAAAAGTGAGTCTTTGAAACTGCTTTGCTTGGAACTATGTTTAAGATATAGACTACAGTACGTAATGCATTCATCCAAAAGAATATATGTAAGTCAGCATGACTCATCACGGATCTAACCATTGGCCCTTTAGTGTTTATTATTTTTTTAGTTTTTAAAGTTATTTAAGGTTTTCGGTATAGGGTTTAGGTTATAGTAGTTTAGGGATTAGGGTTTAGTACTTACTTTTGATTTTTTTTTAAGGTTTTCAAGATATGTTGGCTTTTTAGGGTTTATTTCAAACTAAGGGTGTAGGGTTTAGGGTCCAGAAATTAGTGTTAAGAAATAAGATTACAGTTTAGGGTTTAGGCCTTTTAGGGTTTATGTTTTAATTTTTAAAGAGATATATCCGCAACAAAGAAGAAAGTCGATAAGTCCACTATTAGTACAAATCCGCAGCAAAGAGAAATATCCACAACAAATAGAAAAATCCGCAACAAAGAGCTAAAAGTTGTTATGTCTACTAGGATGACACAAATACGCAACAAGTACCTAATACTGACCAGTCAAAATGAAACCGAAACAAGTTCGACAATCACCAGATTCAATCTAAGACTACGATTGTATGGCAGGTCGAGGCTCATGGCCTATATCAGCACCACGGACCTGGTCAGACATATTCTGCTTCTTTTCTGGGCATTCGTCAAATATTTCAGCTGCAATCTTCAAGCGTATATCGCCAATGATCTCGTCGCTCAGTTCATCAATTTGTACACCAAGAGCAAGGCATTCAACGAACTTCAAGGCATAAACACCACAATCTCCCACTTTTGTATTTTGTGGTATGTTCTTAATGAATTTCACTTGGAAATGGACGCCAATTCCATCTTTTATTTTCATCCACAAATGTAAAGAAACTAAAGTATTAACTAGTAGATAATAGCAGAAAAATTTAACTATAAAAAATAGATCTTAATTACCTTTTGTAGACTCTGTTTTGATCCAGTAAGGTAGCATTCTTGCATACTTCTTGACCTGGTCAGAGACCAACTGCTCGCTCTCATCGTTGATGATGCTGTCGTATATGTCAATCTTTACGTTAAGCAAATCAAGTTCACATGCCACCCAATGGCTGTTGTTGAAATTGTGGAAAAAGTAAACTACATCCACATCGTCAAACCATCTCTTGTTAGTATTGATATCATCATCGATTCCAATACCAGTGTACACATATTTGTATCCGGCCTTAAATATGAACTTCAACATCTGCTTATCAAATTATTTGGTCTCCTGATACAAGACTTGATAAACATTTGTTCAATGAAAGGAACACAGTTTGTACGCTAAGGATTTTCATCCCGTAGCAGCTGCTTGCGGAACATTCGCATGGCTGCCTCATATGCTGAAAGTGAGAAAATACTCTGTAAGTAAACAAATAAATCCGCAATAAGGAAGGTTAAATCCGCAACAATGACAAAAAATCCGCAGCAAGGACAATTAAATCCGAAACAAGGAAAAAAACTCTGCAACACATAGATGATCATATTCAAGGATCTAAGATTTTACTTGATCGCCTAACCAACTGATAGGCTCTAAGTTTTAATCCTATTCTACTGCAAGTGCACAGTTAATGCAATTATAGTATATAGGGTATCGAATCCACAGAGACTCTAGACTCTTGCGATAGATTATAGAATTTCAGGTTAAGCTAGGTAGAAGCGGTAGAAAGCAGTAAATCAAAATAGAAAGCAAGTAAACGGTTTGTAAATCAGAAGGCGAAGGCGTCAGGTCAAGGGAGTTCTCAGAAAATCAGGAACACAGACAATCAATCAATCGGGATCTAATTAAGAACTGTTCTAGAACTGGAATCACGGAAGTATAAGAAGCCAACTTTCGTTGCGAATCCTATCTATGTCTAACAACCTAGCAAGCCAACTTTCGTTGCGAATTCTAGAGTTCTAAACAAGCATTAATCTCAAGTTCTTTCGTTCACAATTCCTCTAAACCAAATTTCTTTGCGAGTAGATCAAATTGCTCATCTAGGTTCTTTCTAGCTAATTAACCAACTATCGTTGCGGAAATCAACCTAACATCATAAATCTCGGTAGCTACTTCAGATTAAGCATTAAAAACATTCCTAGATGAAGAACTAACAGATATGAATCCCTACAGATTGATTAACCTATAATTCCATGAAATCCCTTGTGAGAATCCCTAAACCTAACTGGTAAACTACTCAGACATGATCATCGAAACAGAAGACATCATGAATAGAAAACCAAATAGCATATCATAAAATAAAGAACTGGGGTTCGAAATCATCTCTCTTTCAAGAACAAGATCAGCCCCTAACTCTCTCTGAATGTAAAATAAATTGTAGCCTAAACAATGGCTTAAAACCCTAATATATAAGTATAAACACTTTTTTAGGCCTTTTTGCAAGTCTGGGAAGTTTCTGAGCAAAAACTGTAATTTCTCCAAAATGCAGATTTTTGGGCGCAGAACCCTGGAATCACCTTGCGTCGACCACTGCACATATTGCGTCGATCGTTGCAAGGTGATTTCGCAACCAGTGAACTCTGTGAGATCTCTAAACAGTGCAGAATTGACCCAAATGCTTCCAAAACGTCCAATTAGGCTCCAAATATCCTTAAACCTGTAAACCGCCTGAAAAGACTCCAAAACATAATAAAAGACTCGATAAATAAGACATATACCATGGCTAAAATCCCTAAAATCCGTGGTATATCACCAACCATAATCATGCTCTGGCCATTCTTGCTTCTTCGTCATTAACCTTTTGTAGAAGTTAACTTCAGTGTTGAATGTGCTAATTGGCTCCTCCCTTTTAAAACATTGAAAACACATAGATGTTAAGTATAAACCAATAAAATTAGTGTACAAGTAATTAAGTAAACTTGCTCATTCTGTTGTATCAAGTCCATAAGATTTTGGAGTTTCCTCTCTTCGACTTTTTCAAATGGACCATACATATAGTCACTTGGGAATTTTCCAAATGCTGCCTTAGTTGAAATGATCCTTTTCACAACTAAGCTTAGGATATATGGGTCTTGTTGTGTATGCGCCAAGAGTCTGATCCGGCCAACATTTTAATTCTACTGTTTTTGCGCAGCTGTGCGGCTAGCCGGTCCAAATGATTGTCGAAACTAGTGTTATTCTCATCCCCTACATCTTCATGTCCGAGTTTCGCATATTTTTTTCTTTGGTTTCCCCTTGTTCTTTGGTGTCACAAACTTGTCATTTGGCTCAACTTTAAACCTGACAACTTTGTCTGATTTTCCAACCTTTTTCCCAACAACTGGTTTGTTTGCTTTCTTCACTCTTGGTTTCTTTTACACTTGACTATATTTTTCTAACCATGACTACAAACTAAATAGAAACACATTTAAAGAAACAGAGACACATCAAAATAAATAGAAACACAACAAGAGAAAAAGGAACACATAAATCTCATACAAAGTTTCATTAGGCCACTTGTGATAAATTTCATTCATTGGCTTCATTAACATATTTTTAACATGAACCTGCAATTTCAGAGGAGATTAACTCAAGCTTAATAGTCGGTAACAAATACAGAAATCACCAACAAGACTAGCAGTCCGCTACAAGTTATAAAATCCGTAACATGGTTATAAAGTATGTGATGAGCAGAACATAAATCTGCAACCACTAATATAATTTGTAACATGTAATAAACAAAAAAAAATTGAAGATAAAAGACGAACAAATATCAGTTAGAAAGACATACCACGGCGTTGTCACCCTTAGCTTCCAAAACCATGTCATCAACATCGTAATGACCGCATGATCCCCCCAAGAACTATAGGAACCTCTTCATCTCTCTTTTTACCACCATACATTTCTCCTAGCTTCAGATAAGATTCCAGATCCCATACAAACACCGCATGAACAAATCCATTTAGTGTAACCGAAGACACAACAAGATTTGTTTCTTTGATGGACTTGATCAGAACCTCAAACGCTAGCCGTCCCCACTGAAAACTATTAAAAACATCAGGATCTAAAGCTTTTTAGCATACTTGAACTCGATCCTACCACCTCTTTGAAATCCAAAAACTCCAACATGGAGGAGGCATAAAAAACCAACAATCCTCCTCTCTGGTAAAGGTTAGCCGCTGCAGATATCCAAAACCCGTCGCAGGTCATTCCAATGAGGTCCATCGCTTGCAGCCAAACTTATTTTACCCCATAACTCTGTGTGATCAACATTTACTTCAACTCCCACACCATATGGATCACAATTAAGACCTGTTATTTGTGCAAATTCGTTGAAGGAAAACCTCAGTGGATCATCTACAATTAAACACCACATTTCCATCAGCTTCTTAGTCTCCAACTGCCATGTAAGAAAGTAAAAAAGCATCCTCTCACAGAAAATGAATTTGTTTTTAGCAAGCTTAGCAATACACCCAAGTTTAGCCTCCCTCATCTTCTTCCATGCATCTTCACAAAGAAGTTTTCTAGCTACTCTCAACTACTCTAAGTTACTACTGTGATTCAGACTTCACGACAAAGACGGATAATTGCCTTCTTGAAATAATCGCTGCAGATATTTCTTCCTCCTTGCATTCTCCATGTCTACACAAAAATAACCACATCAAACAACATGGAGAGTATAACTTTGTAACAAACCTAAAATGCGTAATCTGATAATAAAAAAAGCCGTAATCCATCAATTATGACTTATAGTACTATAATTTTCCTACGATTCTAGACAAATAAACAATTATTGAAAGACATCTGTAACAAACCTAAATTCAGTTTGAGATCTAAGAGCTTAAAATTTAATGTTATAATTAGACAAGCAAACGACATAGATCAAGCAAAAAAAGAACACAATTGTGGTTTAATCTTAACATAGAGACGATAAATTTACAAGCTATTGATGAGAACACGACGGGAAAAATAGAGAGAGTTAGAGCGAGGGAAGTCAAATCATGAGTGCAAAATTACACTAACGAACAAGAGAACAGTGATAAAACCAAGTCTAATCGCGAAGAACAAGAGAAAACAGACCAGGAGAACAATGATAAAACCAAGTCTAATCGCGAAGAACAAGAGAAACCAGACTAGGGGAACAGTGATAAAACAAAGTATAATCTCGAAGAGCAAGAGAAAGTAGACTAAGAAAAAACAGAGAACGCCTCTCGAATCGGGAAGATGAAGTGAATTAGTGTAAGTGGCGAGGATGGCAGAGGGGACAAAAACAGGTTAGTTGAAATCAGCGGAGGTCGGCGACAGAGCAAGTGGAGGCCGGCGTCAGAGCAAGTGAAGGACAGCGATTACCCTAAATTGACGACAGCAACGAGAGAAAGGGGAAAAAACTGACTAGGTTTAATCTTACCTAGGTTTTATCGATAGTAAAAAGCAAGTGTTTTTTTTTTAAGCCGTTTTTCCTTCATATAAGAATCTTTGTTTCCTTCTAAAAAAATCGAAATTCATTTTAAATAAAATTTTGTATTTTTGGTTTTTTTTTAATAGGTAATTATATTGAAATAGATAATTATGTCATTTTACACATCTTTAATACTAAGTTAGTAAACTTAGGGCTATGGATACTAAGTTAGTAATTAAGCTAAATATTAGTACTACTTGGAGTAACTTTCACATTAGTTTATAATAATATATAAACTTTTCTTCTATAAAACACTTTGTTTAGAAAATCACTTGATTCCAAATTCTTTCAATCCATATAACAAAATGTTTAGTTTCAACCTCAGAAGGGCTCTATTTAATTTTGTTGATTTATGAAATCTATTGATTAGTTGTCTTTTATCAGTTGAGTCTGTAACACGGGTCATATAATTCAATTTTATTCGCGAGAACTGATTGATCCTTGGGAGATATAAGATTCTATCTTTCTTATTGATGACATGCGATTCTTTCAACAAAGGATAATAGATTCGATTAGCATATAAAAGTCAGAGATATTATCTTTAATACATATTTCAATATAAAGTATTTTACAAATCTTCTCTACAAAATTTTCCTTTCATTTCCTAAAATTCCACTTATTTCACCTTCTAAAATTATATATTTTCTTCTAAAGTTTTTAAACACCTTTTTGTCACATCCAAAATATTCTATTTCAAATAAAGTGGTATCAGAGCTTTGAAGATTCTTATAAAGATGACGTAGCGGCGTTTCCTTCCAAATCTTGATGCTCACAAAGAGCAACTACTAGAATTGGAATCTAACAATGATGGTTATCATAAGAGAACATGATGCTTGGGAGATAGTCAAGAAAGGCTACGTTGAACTGGAGAACGAAGCCAATTTATCTCAAACACAAAAATATGGATTGCGAGACTCATGAAAGAGAGACAAGAAGGCTTTATGTTTAATCTATCAATGATGAAGACACATTTGAGAAGGTCGTTAGAGAAAAATCGGCCAAAGAAGTGTGGTAGAAACTTTGTACCTCTTACAAGGTTGCCAATCAAGTCAAGAAGGTGCGTCTTCAAACTCTAAGAGGGGAATTTGAATCATTACAAATGAAGGAAGGTGAACTCGTATAAACTACTTCTCAAGAGTTTTGATGGTTACTAACAACCTTAAAAGAAACAGAGAGAAGTTATATGAGATAAGAATCATGGAGAAGGTTCTTAGATCTTTGGATCCAAAGTTTGAGAATATTGTCAGCATCACTGAAGAGGCCAAGAATTTGGAGGCTATGACGATGCAGAAACTTCTTGGATCATTACAAGCTTATGAAAAAACGAAGAATAATAAGGAAGATGTTGCAGAAAGGTGCTCAATATGCGGATTGATGAAAGGAAAGAAGAAGGCGGACGGAGTTATCAAAGACGTGGTGGCGGAAAAGTTCAAGGAAGAGGTCATGGATATGGTAATGGACGAGGTTAGAGGCCATATGTAGATAACCCCAACCAAAGAGGAGAAACCTCATAATGAGGTTGTGGGAGAGGACAACCAAAATCAAGGTTTGGTAAATCAAGCATTAAAAGCTACAATTTTGGAAATTTGGGCATTATGCTTCTGAGTGTCGAGCTCCTAAAAGTGCTAAAGTTGAGGAGAAGTCCAACTACGTTGAAGAAAGGAGCCAAGAAGAAGATATATAACCGATGGCTTACAAGAAGGATGAACAAGAGGATGTTCATAGGTGGTACGTAAACAGCAGTGAAAGCAAACACATGTGTGGACAAAGAAGAGGCTCTCGGAGATGAATCGGAGATGAAGGTAAAGAAAATGGAAATATTCTCATCTGATTGAAAAATAGAGATCATCAGTTTATTTCCAACGTCTACTATGTGCCAAACATGAAGACAAACAGTTTGAGCCTTGGACAGCTCTTTGAGGAAGGTTATGATATTCGATAAAAGGATAATAACCTTTCAATAAGAGACCAAGCATGAAAACTCATTACCAAGGTAACAAAATCAAGAAAAAAAATGTTTGTCCATAACATTCAAACGACATCGCACAATGTCTTAAGATGTGCTATAAAGACAAGTCTTGGCTATGGCATCTTCGGTTCGGACATCTAAACTTTGTAGGACTAGAGCTACTTTCCAAGAAGTAAATGGTGAGAGGATTACCTTGCATCAATCATCCAAATCAAGTGTGTGTTTACTTGGAAAGCAATTCAAGATGAGCTTTCCAAATGAGTCAAACACAAGAGCTCGAAAGCCATTGGAACTCATTGACACTGATGTGTGTGGTCCAATCAAACCAAAATCACTCGGTAAAAGTAATTACTTACTTCTTTTTATTGATGATTTCTCAAGAAAAACATGGGTATACTTTTGAAGAAAAAACAGAGGTGTTTGAAAATTTCAAAAAGTTTAAAACCTATGTTGTGATCAAATCCATAAGGTCCGACCATGGAGGAGAATTCACATCCAAAGATTTCCAGGAGTATTGTGAAGATAATGACATTATCAGACATTTAACGCTGCTAAGAACCCGTGAACAAAATGGAGTAGCAAAAAGGAATAATAGCATAATCCTCGAGATGGCGAGAAGCATTCTCAAAAGCAAAAGATTGTCGAAGGAGCTTTGGGCATAAGCATTCGCGTGTGCGTTTTATATATTGAACCGGTCCCCAACCATAAACATTTTGGGGACACCACAAGAAGCATGGAGCGGAAGGAAGCTTGGTGTTTCTCATCTAAGATTCTTTGGAAGTCGTGCTCATGCTCATGTACCTGATGAGAGGCGGAGAAAACTTGATGATAAAAGTGAGAAGCACATTTTCATTGGTTATGATGAAAATTCCAAAGGCTACAAACTCTACAATCCTGACACAGAGAAAAAATTCTTAGTCAAAACGTCATCTTTGATAAAGAAGGAGAATGGGAAGGAGTTCTAATGATGAAGACTAGACATTATTTCCTCTCTTTGTAGAAGATACCTTAGAGCAACCAAGAGAAGATGAAGTCCTACCACCAACTTTACCAAAAACAATTCACCAAGAAGAAGAAAGCTCGAGTGAAATAACTCCACGCTTTAGAAGCCTACAAGACATTTACGAGGTAACTGAACATCCAAACAATCTTACCTTTTTCTGTTTGAAGATTGCGAGCCCATGAATTTCCAAGAAGCTGTGGAAAAGAAGAAATGGAGAAATGCAATGGATGAAGTGTTTAAATCAATCCAAAAGAATGATATATGGGAGTTAACTTCACTTCCAAATGGGAATAAGGTGATCGCTGTGAAGTGGGTGTCCAAAACAAAGAAGAACTCTAAAATGGAAGTTGAAAAGCAAAAGGAGATATTAGTAGCAAAAGGCTACAATCAACAAGCAGGAATCGACTATGACGAGGTATTTTCTCCCGTAGCTCGTCTAGAAACTGTTAGACTAATCATTTCATTGGCGTCTAAAAACAGTTTGAGGATACATCAAAGGGATATCTTGATGAAGAGGTTTACATTGAGCAACCAAAAGACTACATAGTCAAAAGAGATGAAGACAAGGTCTTGAAGCTAAACAAGGCGCTTTATGGATTAATACAAGCACCAAGAACTAGGAATACCCGAATTGATAAGTACTTTAAGGAGAAAATTTTCATCAAGTTTCCATATGAGTATGCACTCTATATCAAAACTCAAAACAAGATATATTGATTGCATGTTTGTATGTGGATGACTTGATATTCACTGGTAACAATCCAAGCATCTTCGAGGATTTCAAGAAAGAGATAACCAAGGAGCTTGAGCTGAACGATATTGAACTCATGTCATGCAAATAAAGATATAAAATTAGAGTACGTGAAGACAAGTGATCAAATAGATGATATTTTCTCCAAGCCTCTTAAGCATGAAAACTTTATCAAGATGAAAAGTTTACTCGGAATAGCAAAATCAAGTTTAAGAAAGGCGTTGAATATTAAACTTGATTTGGACTACTAACCACTTGGACCAAAAATACTTGATCTAACTTCAAAAACCTTTATCAACTCCACCTATTTAAAATGTTTAAAAAAATTAAATGATAAGGTTCATGATAAATATCTAGATAATTATAGAAGATAAACATATTGATCAGAATATTTATCTTGATATTATGTAATAAAATAACATACAAATTATCTAGATTTATGATAATGATAAATTACATATTTTGTATTTTAGAGGTTATAAAAATACCTCCTTTTCCTTTCATTTGTAATCAAAATAAGAATTTGAAAGCAAAACAATATAAAGTATTCTACAAAACTTCTCTACAAAATTTTTAAATCGTTTCCTAAAATTCCACTTCTTTAACTTTCTCAAATTATATTTTTTTCTTCTACCATTTTTAAACACCTTGTCCATTACCTCCAAAATATTTTATTTCCAACAAGCTGTCCATCTCTTTTACTGGCTACCTCTCCTTCAATATCCTTTTAAATAAGACAAAATAGGAAGCATGCAAAAGGCGCAATGCATGTCAAAATAATTTTACTCCCGTCATATTTAGTTTTCACTAGACGACAAAGGGGAAATGAAGTACAATGCAATACACGTCTTATTTTAATTACTTTTACACAACTTCTCTCTTCTATTTTTTCAACCATTTTTCACTAAAATAAATTGTTTTGGACTTTTACAGTTTTGACATAAATTAACTTAAATGGAATGCTAACAAATCTCACAATAAGCCTGATTTACCTACTAAAAAGATGAATAAAAGTTTAGGTAAAAAAATCTTAACCTAATTAATTAAAACTAAGAGCACCTCCATTGGAGGTTCTTATAGCTTTTTTGACTCCAAATCCTAGGCAAAATCAATAAAAAAAATAAATAAATTTAAGAGCCCCTCAACAAGAATTCATCTATAAAAAAAAATATATTAAAAAATTATTTTAATAACTCCAAGAGAAATTCATCGCTGATTATGCTCTAATAGATTAAGCGGCTGCCGAATAGCACATGGCCGCCTCCGAACTAACCGCCAAAGTTGTCCAGGAAGAGAAGACATGACGGCGAAGACAAAAAAAATAAAGAAAAACAGCTTCAGAGAAAAAGCATTTGGAAAACTCCAAAAAACGGGTTTGCCGTGCCATTTAATCAGTTGCTTTAGACTGATACTCTCTTCTTCTAAAGATTGGAGCATCTCCATCAGAGGATCCGAGGTGGGTCTCTTCCCCCTATTTTTTTATTATTAATATTTTTTTTTTTGAAGTCGAAAAAAAAAAAAATACAAAAAAAAAGTCGACCAATGGGAGAAGGACACGTGGCGAGACTGAGGTAAGGAACGTATCTTAACTAAGGGTTGTAAGAGCATGAATATCAAAGTATCTTAGATGAGTATCTTAGGAAAAATATATTAAAATATTGTGGGTCCCATGTGGGACCCACATGAAAAGTTTAAGATACTAACCCCAAAAGCTCTTAGCTAAGATGCATATCTTCCCTGTAGCGCCTACGTGTCGCTACAGGATTGGTCCAAATTTTTTTTTTTTTTTTTTTGATTTTTTTTTTCGCTTTTAAAAAAAAAAAAATATTAAAAAAAAAAAGTTAAGATACCTGGCTGGGTATCACCGATAATCTTGCTCTAAGGGACAGTTTTTTTTTAAAAAAGTGGGTCCCACGTGGGACCCACATTATTTTAATATTTTTTTTTAAGAGACCCACCCTTATATTACCCCAATGGAGCTGCTCTTACAACCGTTTTTTCTTTTTAAAAAAGAAAAGATTACAACCGTTTTTTAGATGTCTATCCAATTAATTTCGACCTTTTCATGGATTTTATGTATTATTATATAAATTTTCTGTTTTACAACAATTTAAAGTTCGGTATTTCTTTTGAACCCCCTTTAAATATTTCTTTAAATAATTAAAGAAACGTTTTTGATAACTTCATCAGACTAAATACGTAGAAGAAATCAAAAGCAACAACCGTTAAAGATAAAGATAAACACAAACCAGTTGCAACAAACTCCACGTCATACATACCCATTATTTAAAAACCAGAAAAGAGAAAATCAAAGTGGTACAGAGAGAAGACCATAAACCCTAGACACCATTACTGAGGCAAGAGAGACGACAGACGGATAAAGAGACAAGACGGACGTACGGAATCTCATCAAACCACGTCGTTCATTGGTATCTTGACATTCAGCACCCTCTCAACGACTTCAATCTTGGCGGCTTCTTTGACCGGGATCTTGGGAACGGTGACCCACATCACTCCATTGACAAGCTCAGCCTTAGCTTTCTTCACCTCGTAATTCATTGGATCGAAAACCAGTGTGCCTTCGTATTTGCGTCCCTCGTAGCAGTATTCGGACATGTCGGGTTCGTCGGCGGAGAAGTGGACGTCGTTTCCCTCGACCCTGTAGACGAAACTTGAAACGGGACACCCAGGCATGTCAACCCTAATTACGAACTCGTTCTTCGTCACCTTCACTTCGAACACCTCCTGGTTACCACTTTTTTGGAATCTGTTCCTCGCTACAACACACAAAAACGCACCCACATGACATGACATGACAAATAGTCACCGAATAAAGAGATTCGTTAACACAAGAAGGAAAAAAAACCAATTTTTGTAAGAAAAAAATGTGTAACAAAGAAGGAAGACGTACGGATCTCCGGTGGTTCTCCGTCGGAATATGAAAATCCGCCGCCGTGTCTGCCTGCTTTGCTCATGCTGCCAAACGACGCTGTTTTTGCTGCTTTGTAAAGTGGAGCGTGTGAAAAAACGTGAGCGAGTGAATGGAATTTATGATACTGCTCACTTTCTATATTTATAGCGGATGAGAGAATGAGATTGTAGGTTTTCGAAGGCTTCAAGTAATATCTTATGGGCCTTGTAATAGGCTCATTAGGTTATATTTCAGATGGCCTTTAAATTTATACTATTAGAACAATTTTTTTTAAAAAAATTAATCTTTATGTAACGTGTTATTTATAATAACTTTAAATATATAATGTAAAACTAACATCAACTAATTTATTCATAATATATTTAAATATATTTATTTATCTTAAAATAAATGTATATTTCCCTTTTTATTATATTATAATCTAAAAAAAATCTTTTTAATTGATTTTACTTTTAAATAATTAATAATTTCGAAATTATTAAAAAATATTGTAAAAAATTAAAAAATTTATTTACAAAACGACAAAAATATGTCTATTTATATTAATAATAAATATAATTAAAAGAATTAATACATCAATATTATTCATTTTTTGTCAACCAATAATATTCATAAAATATAGAATAAAACTTAAGAGTTATAGGAATCTCTTTTGAAAATAAAAGGAATTTATAATACAACATACCTATCAAGTAGAGAAATAGATTAATACAAATTTATATACTTACATATTTTATTTTCAAAAATGAATATTATAAAAAATATTCAAATTAATATTATTTAAAATTTAACTTTAATATAAAAATTGTAAAAGCTAAAATGTTAAAATAGATATATTTTTAACTTGATTGTCAAGCTTGATTAAAATGTAATATCAAAATTATTCAGTGTTTATATTGAATAATATATGACGAACGGATTATGATTGATGATCTACAATTACAATTTTTTTTGAATTGTTCTTTTAAAATATAAAATATATATAAACTGTTACAAGATGGATTAAAAATAGATTAAAAATTTTGGCTACTACAATACAAATTAAAAGAATAGATTAACTTATTTAATTACTGAAAAACTAAATGAAAATTAAAACATTTTTATAAATGGATTTATTTTTGCTGTTAACAATTTCCTAAAACTTTAAACCACTAACAAATCAATAAATTTAATTAATTTTTTGAAGTTTACAATTCATCAGAATTAATTATTTAATAAAAATACATAAAAAGGAAAACATCTATCTTCATGAAACAAAAAAAAATTAAAAATATTTGTTTTAGAAATGAGAAGAGTATATTATAACAAAGTCTTATAAAATATTTTTGATTTCTTAAGAAAATAAATTATTAACTCCGATGTATTATTTTAATTTATTATAAAATAGTTTTAATTACATTTTGATTTATTAAAAGAATCTTCATATTTAGACAATTAAAAAGGGTTCAAAATAAATTAACCAAATTCAATTAAAAAAATTTAATTTCCTATCCGAAGATAAGGTAAAAGTATGGATTAGTCGATTTTAATTGATATATTATTAGTTTGATAAAATATTAAAATTATCCAATATTTATATTATTTGAATATACAATGGGTTAAACTACGGTTGATGTTTTTACGATCACAGTTTTTAGAGGGTTATTTATCAAATTTTCAAAATAGTTAGACAACTACAAGATATGTTGAAAATAGCTTATTGTTTCGATTATAAAATATTTTAAAAGTTTTTTTTTCATTGGAAGACAAGTGAAAAAGCTGAATTAACATATTTTATTATAGACACATTAAAATAAAAATAAACCAAAAAATGTTAAACGAATGAATTATCATGTTTCGACTGTCATAAATCTATAGTATATTTATATTAAATTATAAATTTAATATTAAAAATACATATAAATTCTATATGTGAACATTTGATGTTCCATAGAAATAAAAATATTTAAAATCAAAATAATACATATTAAGCTGATATCAAATAATTTTTATAATGAATTTTATAAATATTATAATATTATTTTCAAATAAGTTTATTTAATGCATTCATGCATTAAACACTGTTGATTTTGGATTCCACACAACAAAATCCGGCACATAAAGAAAAAGGCCCGACCCATAAGTTTGTTGGAATTGTGTCCAGTAATCTCGGTACTGTCTCTAGAAAGTAAGAGTATGTCAATGATCAGACATAAGTCATATAATACTGGGGGTCATGATGGCTTGCTAGAGTCCGCTCATGATCTATAAGTCTTGGACTTATTGCCTTTATTATATGATCCCATATGGGTCACACGCCTAAGCTAACAGGAAAATGTGTAGGAACGGTTTAGCAGAAGTACGGTAAAAGTGCTAGGCATTTACTGTACTTAGAGAGAATAAAACGGTTTAGCTACTCTGTGTCGATCGATACACAAGGTGTGTCGGTCGACACAGTGCGCGAATGCCGTCGAGTTAATTGGTGTTTGGGCCAAATGGCCCAAACGGAACCGTACAAGTTTTATGTGATAAAACTCGTGTTCAGAACAATTAACCCTAGCCCCCTCAGCCGAAATCTCTCTCTCTCTGCGCCGAGCTCCTTGTGGTCTAGCAGCCGTTTTCTGTGATCGCGTGTGTGAACCTTTGGAGGATTCATCTCTCGGTGTTTCTCTGATCTCAAACATACCATCTCTTTCCGCTGCAAACAGGTATAAGGTGAGATCATCATTTGTTTCTATTCGAGAAGAACCTAGATCCGCATGTTTAGGTTGATATGAATCTAAGAATTGAATCAGGATCAACTAAACAATCCTTCAGTGGTATCAGAGACATTGGTTCTGGTTTTTCTTGTTTAGATTCAAGTTTAGGATTGTTTTTCTTGTTTAAAAGTGTTTTGAATCAACTACTGATAAGAAAAATCACTTAAGCAACAAGGAATTGAAACCTAAACACACCTAAAATCGCAGAAACCAAGCTATATTGATTTGGTGGAATGCGATTTTCATAAGTCAGTATCGACTGCGATCGCATGGATCGATCGATACGATCGCATGGATCGGTCGATACAGTCTATCGGCTAACCCTGTTAACGCGTGAAAGCATCGATCGATGCAGGATCGATGCAGGTTCGATATTGGTGCATCGACCGATGCGGTTGGTGCACATCGATCGATACGGTTAGGGTTTTGGCTCGGTTCCGTGCATGCGTGAGAGCATCGATCGATACAGGATCGATGCACGATCGATGCAGGATCGATGCTGAGAGCATCGACCGATGCGGTTGATGGATCGATCGACATGGTTGGTTCATCGATCGACATGGTTGGTTTAAGGCTCGGTTTAATTTTGATTAAAATTAATTCGTCCTGGTTTAATAAACAGATTTAATAATTTTATTAAGTCTGGTTAAACCGGGACAAGAAATCCAATGTCGAAAGAATTATTGGATTTAGTGCCTAAACCAGGATTTTCTAATTTGATTTGGTTGGACCAAATAAATTGAGAAAATCCGGTTTAGTAAATAACCGGTTGACAATTGTGGTCATCGTAGTAATTAAAATTTGGTTAGACCAATTTTAATGAACCAGACCGGTTATGTCATTTAATTGGACAATTGGGTCATGTCTTGGACATGGACCAATTCTTGGGCCTCGGGCCAAGAAGTTAAAACAATTGGGCCAATTATTTGAGTCTTTCTTCAGATTAATTTAAAATTTATTTTATAAGAATATAAATCGATTTTAAATTAAAGTTTCCGATATTTTGAAATTAGAAAGTTTCTTAATTTATAGAAGTTTCTAGATTTGCATGATTCGGATTTTAAGAAATTTCTAAAGTTAGAAAGTTTCCGTTTTTAGAAAGTTTCCAATTTTAGAAAGTTTCCAAAAATAGTAGGTTTCCAAAAATGGAAAGTTTCCCGAAATAGTAATCTTCTATTTTGGGAATGAATTTTTTAAATAAACCTACGAACCTCAAATAATATCAAGCGTTGGATGTCTTGTCCATTCTATGTCAGCTGTCGAAGCCCATTCAATTGTATTCATGGCCTTACAGTGTGAGGGTGTCTGCTTTTGCGTGGATAAGACGGTTTGTGATTCATAAATGTCATTGGGAGTCCCAGACATTAATGATTACATGACTGTATAGTCTGGTTTTCTTGACTGGGCCATCGGGAGTCCCGGGCCTTGAGACATCAGAGTGGATTGGGCCTCGGGCCCAGATTCACAACCAAGAGTTATATCACGGATATAATTAGCCGATATAGGGCTTACCGATATAAGCTAAGGTTTGGTGACGGCCAGTGGCCCACTTTAATCTTAGTTATATGTGGATCTTGGAATCATTATATTCTATTGAGGGTAACTTATGTTATTGAATATAATGCGTGATTAATCATATTAAATTTAATACGAGATTAATCATATTGAACATTTTTTAACTAATAACCTTTTTATCTATATATTTCAGCTATGACTACTACAAGCACACAAAACACATTCTCGATCCGGTCTGTTCTCGAAAAGGAGAAGCTGACTGGAACGAACTTCCTGACGTGGTCAAGGAACTTGAGGCTAGTCCTCAAGCAGGAGAAGAAGGATTATGTCCTTCGTGATCCTCTCCCCGAGAGGCCTCCTGCCAATGCCGCCAGGACTCTGCATAATGCTTGGGAAAAGCATTCGTCTGATGAAAATGATGCCTATTGCCTGATGTTGGTGACAATGACTCCTGAGTTGCAAAAATAGTTCGAGAATGTATTGTCACCCATCGAGATAATGGCAAGCCTGAAATCGCTTTTTCAGGAGCAGGCTAGGACTGAGAGGTTTCAAACAGTTAAGAACCTCTTGGACTGCAAGTTGGCTGCGAATGCGGCAGTGAGTCCTCATGTCTTGAAGATGATGGGTTATCTCGATCATCTTCAGAAACTCGACTGCCCAATCAGCCAGGAACTTGCCTGCGACATCATTCTGCAGTCATTACCTGCAAGCTATGATCAGTTCATTCTGAATTTTAACATGCATGGCTTGAGTAAGACATTGCCTGAGCTTCACGGAATGCTCAAGACTGCGGAGCCCAATTTGAGGAAAACCGCCAAGGACCCCAATGTGCTTATGGTGCAGAAGGGCAAGGGGTTTAAGAAATCCTCTGCTAAGGATAAGGGAAAGGCCAAGGCTGTCCAAGTCGCGGACAAGGACACGCCAAAGCCCAAGCCCAAGTCCAAGGCTGGGCCAACTGACATATGCAAGTTCTGTAAAGAACCAGGGCATTGGAGGAGAGAATGTAAGAAATTCCAGGAAGGTCTAAAGGAATTGAAGAAGAAGATTTTGAGACTTCTTCAACAGGTATTTTTGTTATAGAAGTTAATACAACTACTTCTGATAATACCTCATGGGTTATGGATACTGGTTGTGGGGCTCATATTTGTACTAATATGCAGGCACTCAGCAACAGTAGAAGGCTGAAGCAAGGACAAGTGGAGCTACGAGTTGGGAATGGAGCGAAAGTTCCAGCACTAGCTGTAGGCACTTACTTGTTGTCTTTACCTTCGGGATTGATTTTAGAACTCAATAATTGTTATTTTGTACCTGCTATAAGCAGAAATATTATTTCAATTTCTTTGTTGGATTTGGAAGGTTATGATTTTTCAGTTAAGAATAAATTATGTTCCTTCAATCGCAACAATTTGTTCTATGGTTCTGCCCCTCTTATGAATGGGCTTTACATACTCGATCAATCCGCGCCAATTTATAACATTAATACCAAACGGTTCAAACCTAATGAGGAGAACCGAACGTTTCTATGGCATTGTCGTTTAGGGCACATCAGCGAGAAACGCATCAAGAGGCTCCATTCGAATGGACTTCTTGGCTCATTTGACTTTGAGTCATGTGAGAAATGCGAATCCTGCATGATGGGCAAAATGACACGGGCCCCCTTTAATAAACCTAACGAGAGGGCCAGTGACTTATTGGGCCTGATACACACTGATGTGTGTGGCCCAATGTCCACAAATGCAAGAGGAAACTATCAGTACTTCATTACCTTTACTGATGATTTCAGTAGGTATGGATATGTTTATTTAATGAAACATAAGTCTGAATCTTTTGAGAAGTTCAGAGAATTCCAAAGTGAAGTACAGAACCAACTTGGCAAAAGCATTAAGGCTCTTCGGTCCGACCGAGGAGGAGAATACTTAAGCCAAGAATTCAGTGATCATCTGAGAGAGTGTGGGATCGTATCCCAACTCACTCCTCCCGGAACACCTCAATGGAATGGTGTGTCTGAGAGGAGAAATCGGACCTTATTGGATATGGTTCGATCTATGATGAGTCACACAGACCTTCCAATATCCCTTTGGGGATATGATCTGCTAACAGCAGTGTTCACTCTAAATAGAGCGCCATCGAAAGCAGTAGCAAAGACACCATATGAATTATGGACTGGAGAAGCTCCAGTGCTGTCTTATCTCAGAATTTGGGGTTGTGAAGCCTATGTCAAGAGATTGATCTCAGACAAGCTTACACCAAAATCTGACAAATGCTACTTCATTGGTTATCCACGGGAAACCAATGCTTATTACTTCTATCTACGTTCCGAGAATAAGATCTTTGTTGCCCGGGATTGTAACTTTCTTGAGAGGGAGTTTCTCTCTAAGAAAGACAGTGGGAGTAAGGTACTGCTTGAAGAAATTCAAGATGAACAGGATACTGCTCAACCTAATGAGGAAGAGCAGCAGGAGGACCTACAAGAAATTGTAGAGCCTGAACCTGTAGTACCTGAAGTTCGAAGATCCGGGAGGATCCGTCACGAACCCGAGAGATATCAAGGATTCCTCGTGACTGACTGTCATGATCTTTTGATCATTGATGGTGATGAACCATCGAACTTCAATCAAGCCATGATGGGCCCAGATTCCTCTAAGTGGCGCAAGGCCACTGATTCCGAAATGGACTCCATGTCGGTCAACCAAGTGTTTTCGTTGGTTGACTTACCCGCTGGAGTAAAAGCCATCGAGTGCAAATGGATCTTCAAGAAGAAGATTGACGTGGATGGAAATGTCCAGATTTATAAAGCCAGGTTGGTGGCAAAAGGTTTCAGACAAGTTCACGGTGTGGATTACGATGAAACCTATTCACCAGTGGCTATGATGAAATCTATTCGGATTCTACTAGCAACTGCAGCTTTTCATGATTATGAAATTTGGCAGATGGACGTGAAAACCGCCTTCCTGAATGGAATTCTGGAAGAGGATGTGTATATGACGCAACCTGACGGTTACATAGATCCAAAGAATGCTGGGAAAGTATGCAAGCTTCATAAATCCATTTATGGATTGAAGCAAGCATCGAGGAGCTGGAATCTTCGTTTTGATGAAGCGATCAAGCAATTTGACTTCATCAGAAACGAAGAAGAACAATGCGTGTATAAGAAATCTAGTGGGAGCAAGATTGTATTTCTTATTCTGTATGTCGATGACATACTGCTTCTCGGAAACGACGTTCCAATGCTGAAGTCCGTAAAGGACTGGCTTGGAAGTTGTTTTTCCATGAAAGACATGGGTGAAGCCGCATACGTTCTTGGAATCAGGATCTACCGGGATAGATCTAGAAGGCTGATAGGCTTGTGTCAAGATTCATACATTGACAAAGTCCTGCAAAGATTCAGCATGAAGGATTCCAAGAAGGGCTTCACGCCAATGGTACATGGCACAACGCTAAGCAAGAAGCAGAGCCCTACGACGGCTGCTGAGCTTGAGCGCATGAAGAATATTCCTTATGCATCTGCAATAGGATCTGTCATGTATGCCATGATCTGTACTCGTCCTGATGTTGCTTATGCATTGAGCATGACGAGTAGATACCAGTCAAATCCAGGTGAAAACCATTGGATTGCCGTAAAGAATATCTTGAAGTATCTAAGACATACTAAGGATAAGTTCTTAGTGTACGGTGGAAGTGATGTGCTTAAAGTCAGTGGATTCACGGACGCAAGTTTCCAGACAGACCAAGATGATTTCCGGTCACAGTCCGGTTATATCTTTTGTCTGAATGGCGGTGCAATCAGTTGGAGAAGCTCCAAGCAAGACACCGTTACTGATTCCACTACAGAAGCTGAATATATCGCCGCCTCAGAAGCTGCGAAGGAAGCTGTTTGGATACGAAAGTTCATTATTGAACTAGGTGTGATACCAGATGCGGCTGAGCCTCTGGCACTGTTTTGTGACAACAATGGTGCTATAGCTCAGGCAAAGGAACCAAGATCACACCAGAAATCCAAGCATGTTCTAAGAAGATTTCACTTGATACGTGACATCATTAATAGAAAGGAAGTCAAGATCAGCCGAGTTCAGACAGATAATAACGTCGCTGATCCGTTGACAAAGCCACTCCCAAGGCCTAAGCTCGAGTTTCTGACTGAAGCTGTAGGCATTAGAGACATAGAAATGTAATCTAAATTTGAGTGGGAGTTTCAGGGCTTTTATTTAGTTATTTGATATGTTCTTGTAAAACATTCTTATGTTTAATGAAATTATTATTTCAAGATTATTTTAACTGTGATGAAATAATCGTTCCAAAGTGATATGAACCATTTTATAGGTCATCGAAGTAAATGACTTGATCTTGAGTCATCGAAGTCATTTAGCTTGATCATGAGACCCTATATTTGATAGATGTTTTATATCATCCCGTCCCTAGTCGAAGGTTGTTGAAATTGGAACACCAACAACCGTGTGAGACTGGATTGGTACGTGACTTATGACAAAGTCTCAGTGTGTCATAGATGCGCGGCATTAAAGTCAGTACATAGGTGTATGTTTGGGAACATACGACCGGACAAGACCCGCTTATAAGAACTCTTCAGGATATTTATATCTGTGTCATAAGAGATTCTTACTACGACTATAGAGTATAGTCCTTAGACCTGAGTTCGCATGCATGTGACTGCACATGGACTGATGCTCTTTGATCATTGTCTAACGCTATCGTTCTGCGATAGTTATAAGGACCTTGTTTGGGTACATTATGAAATGAATAGTTTACAGTGATGGAACAAGACGGAATTTGTCCCTCCAATATAAATGGAGTGAATATCTCTAGGCCAATCGGAGATTTGAATACTGGAAAATGCATGGCCATGCTCAAACGGACTTTCCCGAGTCGTTTGGATTGTCAGTATCAAATCAGAGTCCGATGAACAAGATTAGGCTTTATAAGGATGACACCAATCTTGCCTTATGACTAATCGAGATATTGTGACAAAAGGATTATGAATACAGAGATTCCAGTACAAGTGGGAGATTGTTGGAATTGTGTCCAGTAATCTCGGTACTGTCTCTAGAAAGTAAGAGTATGTCAATGATCAGACATAAGTCATATAATACTGGGGGTCATGATGGCTTGCTAGAGTCCGCTCATGATCTATAAGTCTTGGACTTATTGCCTTTATTATATGATCCCATATGGGTCACACGCCTAAGCTAACAGGAAAATGTGTAGGAACGGTTTAGCAGAAGTACGGTAAAAGTGCTAGGCATTTACTGTACTTAGAGAGAATAAAACGGTTTAGCTACTCTGTGTCGATCGATACACAAGGTGTGTCGGTCGACACAGTGCGCGAATGCCGTCGAGTTAATTGGTGTTTGGGCCAAATGGCCCAAACGGAACCGTACAAGTTTTATATGATAAAACTCGTGTTCAGAACAATTAACCCTAGCCCCCTCAGCCGAAATCTCTCTCTCTCTGCGCCGAGCTCCTTGTGGTCTAGCAGCCGTTTTCTGTGATCGCCTGTGTGAACCTTTGGAGGATTCATCTCTCGGTGTTTCTCTGATCTCAAACATACCATCTCTTTCCGCTGCAAACAGGTATAAGGTGAGATCATCATTTGTTTCTATTCGAGAAGAACCTAGATCCGCATGTTTAGGTTGATATGAATCTAAGAATTGAATCAGGATCAACTAAACAATCCTTCAAAGTTGAATAATGCAATAAAGGTATCAATGAACTATCAAAAGAATCCGTTCAAAAAACTTTAGTTTAATGAACTATCAAAAGGATCCGTCGAAAGATCGAATTGAATGAGAAGATCTCCATAGATAACGGGCTAAGAGCATCCACAGCCGTGTTATCGGCGTGGGTTTCTTAACTTTTTTTTTGTTTTTTTTTTTGTTTTTTTAAATCTGTCGAAAAAAAATTAAAAAAAAAATTGACCAATAGCATCGCGCCACGTGGCGTGAACAGTGTAAGGATCGATCCTTATATAAGGATTTTAAGAGACAGTTTCTTAACTATTCACGTGGACCTCACGTGGGACCCACGTGAATAGTTAAGAACCCCTACCCTTAAGAACCCCCAATGTTCATGGTCTAAAAGTGCAATATTCTCCCGTATCTCCGAATTATATGACGTAAGCTAATGAAGTGCTTAGTTGTTAGAGAGCAAGAGAGAAGCGGAGCAGAAACCAGAAAGATAAAAATATGATTACGCTCATTCAAAGAAGATCATCTAAAACAGTCTGAGAATGACTCTACCAGAAATACACGATCTCTTTGATTCATAGAAACTATATTCATAATATATCATAAGTCTAAATTCACGTTTTATATAATTTTCTGTGTGAATATTTAAACTCACTTAATTTTTTTAGAAAAAATAAATCGGGGTTTCTTTAACGCAGATC
This sequence comes from Orychophragmus violaceus, assembly GCA_030180135.1. Lineage (NCBI taxonomy): Eukaryota > Viridiplantae > Streptophyta > Magnoliopsida > Brassicales > Brassicaceae > Orychophragmus > Orychophragmus violaceus. The sequence goes on from CM058240.1 coordinate 20,831,356, forward strand.
AAAATCAAGTTTAAAACTGAAAACTCGTTTCTTGTATTTGGACATGTTGCAAAACCGTTTGGTTGTTTATTTATAGCGGATGGTAGAATGAGATTGTTGGGTTTTTTTTGTTGGACTAGTTACAGCTTCTATCATATTGTGGCGACGCGATGTATATTATTTGGTTTATAGAAGTGATTAAGTAATGCTTTTGTTTTCTGTCTGTTTATAGAAAAAAATTATAATACAGAGAACCAACAGAATAATCTCAAGCAAAACATGGTACAACTTATAGCTTTGATACTGAAGGTGGACTTAGCACCCATAATTAGCTATGTCTATCTTATCAATTAAGACTCATTTTCAGAAATCAACCGAAGTTGGCTCAGACAAAGTTCGCTTAGGTCCACCGGCTATCATCATTACGGCGCCGATCGGTGTTGATCATAGGATGATGCAAGGTAGAGTGGATCGACGAACATTGGTCTACTTGAAAGCTAGTCTGGCGTCGTACAATAATCACTTATTAAACACGCCGCGGATTAGTCCGGCCGCAAGGCTCGAGATACCATGCCCCAAAATGAAGCAGAGGATGACATGACTATAAATTGAAGGAGATCTAAAACTACGACTTCTTCTACAAATACTCTCCATAAATCATTTATTAGGGACACATAAAATTTATTACACTCAACTACTACTAATAACTTCTCATTTTCTCTATCATGTTCTCTTAAAGCTTATTTAGAAGACCGAACTGATCTCCTTTCTGAATCAGTTCGAAAGTCTAAACATTTCGCCTCTGTTTCGGTGACATCAATATAAACACAGTCCCTGGCATGTTCTCCACACAAATCCCGATATGTTCTTATAGTTAAGTGTATCGTCAAAGTCAATATTTTTATTTGATCGGGAAATCTCGGCTTAATCCACAATAAAACTGACTTAGTGCATGATTCCTTGGATCAACAATTGGCACTATAATGAGCGGAATTTAGAGATTTTGTACATGCAAAAAAGATCCAAAGATGACGAGACCATCACGACGCCGACTCAAGACACTGACAAGACGGCCTCAGCTCAAATAGCCACGACTTTCGCAGCACCAATATAGTCACTAACGGAGTAGAATCCAAAGGAACTCTTGTAACCCCAGCTGCAGGAACTCTACTATTGCACTTTTGTCCGCAAAAGGCACTGGAGCATGTTTCGCCGTGTAGCTCCGAACAATCATCGACTGACCCCCAATCCTATCCGAAAACACGACCATCTACTGACATGTACAAGACACCAGAAAATCCACTCGCTCCAACCTCCATTCGCCACCTACCTGCTGGGAAAGGAGGACGAGACAACTCCCAGCAGGATCGAACAGTTTACTAGATCTAGGGCATGTCAGACATTTCTCCACAACCGCACAGACAACATCATACATCATATCATTGAAGTCCGAAAACGTGCCTTGAAGGCAGGCGTATGCGTCGGCATTTGTTTGGTAAGTCACCACCAAAGCCCAAAAAAGCAGCATGGCAGTTCGTCCACGCAACCGACAATCTATCGGATGTGGGTACCAGCCCCCTTGGGTTCAGGTAATGAGGTTCTCCGACAACCTCCATCGAACGCCGACCTCTAGGAAATAAATCAAGGGCCGAGAGAGCGAGCCTCTGAATTCCTTCATCGAACGCTTCAGGGCGATAGTTTTGCAAAAATCGGCAATCGACGATGACACGCTTCCAACGCTAAGATACGGAAAATTATTCGGGTCAGGGTTGAAAGAGGATATGATATTCATTCAGTTGTGCTCTTTGGAGAATGCAGTAAAACGTGCCAAACTGTTCATGGAAACTAAAGAAGAGAAAATAGACCTCTAAAAGAGTTGCCAATCGTCGAGGAGGACAACTAACCTCAACCACCGCAAGCGAGCATCATGATTATGGGAGGCCTCCACTTGTGTAATGACTCAATACGTTCGAAAAAGCAGCACGAAATAAGGACTAGTACCATGTAGAATGGAAAGGTAGAACGGGCGACGTAGTGCAAGGTATAAGTGGGGAAGGCCTGACCTTCACCCAAGCAGACGCCAAGGGAGTTGACCAACCGCACAACGACCCCCTTGTGATTTAACATTCAGGTTGCCGACTGGAACGTCAATCGAGCCTTGATTGAGAAATGCAGCTCCTTGGATCTCCTTTTTAAGGAGACTCTGAAAAGATGAATTTACACGGGTGCGAGATCAAGCCATATACCAGCCCGCTTATCGGGTTTTCCGGAGAAACCAAAATGGCAGTCGTAACTATCAAGATTCCCATTTATGTAGGTTGGATGACCAAGATACTCAAGTTTTTGGTGATTTACAAGGCCACGATCTACAACATTATCCTTAGAATTCCTTGGCTGCACTCGATGAAAGCAATTACCTTGACGTACCACCAGTGTCTCAAGTTTCCAAACCTGAACGAAATTTACACAGTCCGAGGAGATAATAAAATGTTTTTCACATCTTCAGCGTCGATCTCAAGCTTCACAACTCATCCCAAACCTGCTTGGTTGTCGATTCCCAAATCCCGATGAGCCTGCCCATAAGGACAATACATGGCGGGATCTCGTCGTTCACGTCAAGATCGATCAAGAAACTGCTGTCATTGCGTTGGGATTTCTAGTGATCTCAAGGGAAGTATCAAAGCCGAACTAGTTCAGTTCCTTAAACACAACATCTCTATTTTCGCCTGGTCGATAGATGACATGCCCGAAATTGACCCATCTGTATGTAATCACAAACTCAAAGTAGACCCAACCTACAAACCAATCAAGCAGAAGAGGCGTAATCTCGACCCTAAGCAGGCAAAAGCGGACAAGACAAGGTAAAAAGACTGATACCCACCGGTTCTATCACCAAGGTCAGAGATCCCTAACAGCAGGAGAATCCAGCGGTCGTCAAGAAGAAGAGCGGCTAGTGGAGAGTTTGCGTAGATTCAAGGACCTCAATAAGGCTAGCCCCAAAGACAGGTTCCCACTGTATTGAATCGATCAGGTCGTGGAAGCCACTGTGGGATGCCTTCTCGGGTCACAACCAGATTGTTATGCACCCCGATGATCAGAAAAAAATGGCATTCATCACCGACCAAGGGACCTACTGCTCCAAATCATGCCATTCGGCCTAAAGAATGTGGGTGCAACCTACCAACGACTCACCAACAAGATGTTCGCTGATTAGCTTGGTCGCACAATGGAGGTTTACATCGATGAGATGATGGTAAATTACCTTTTCGCAAAATACCACGTCAGTCATTTTTGCACTTGCTTCCGAATACTAAGCGAGTGTTGTTTGAAACTGAACCCCACCCATTGTTCCTTCTGTAGGAACTTGGAGCCAATTCTACCAGATTCAGAATTGCTGTCATGTTCCCGAAGCCTAGGATCTAGGATCTAGTTAATTGAATCATAGATCTGACCTCGTGATTACCTGTAGATTGGCAGCGGAAGATAAGAAGGTAAACGAGATCTCTGGAGAGCCTCAGATGTTGCGCCTCTACTGCAGTCCACACGCACACAAGCTGGAATCCGCCGGGATGCTAGTGCCGGGAATCGTATCTCCTGGGAACTGAGTTTTCGAGGTTTCTGCGTTTTTCTCTCTGAGAAAAACTCTCTGGGCGGCGCTAATCACTCACTATTAGGTCGAATCTATAAAACATGTTTATATATTGACCTCGAGGTGAACCGAAACATCAGTTTCGGTTTTGCCCTTGTGTCGACCGACACACCCATTGGTGTCGATCGACACACGTCTTGTATCGACCGACGCACCCAATGGTGTCGATCGATACACCTCTCTGAAACTCAAGTTCAATGTGTATCTAATACACATCGATCAGACCATATGCCAATGATCAATCCCATGCAAAGTGTATCCAACTTGCTTAGGTGTGTGACCCTGTAGGTTCACATAATACTAGCAATGATTTACAACTCATTTGTCATAAGCGGTTTCTAGCAAAACATTATGACTACCTAGTATCACATGAATTGTCCGATCTCGACAATACAACTATCTCTAGAGTTAGTACAATGTGATTTCAGGACAAAATCCCAACAATCTCCCACTTGTACTGGAATCATCTATTCCTATAATCCCTTCGTCTCTATATCTCGATATGGCATAAGGCAAGAGACTGTGTCATCCTTATTATAGCCAACATCATGTTCATCGAACTCCTGATCTATACTGATAAAACAAACGACTGACAATCACCTCGTTTGAGCACGGCCATGCATTTTCTCAGTATCAAATCTTCGATGGGCCCTGAGATATTTATCTCCTGTTACAGGAGGGACAAATCCCATCTTGTTCCATCCCTGTTTCTACACATATTTCATGATACGTATAAGCAATGCCGTTATAGCCGCCAGTTACGGAACGACGTTTGACAAGGTCAAAACGCACCAATTCACATGCTAGAAAACATGATGAACTCAGGTCTAAGGACTATACTCTATAGTCGTAATGAGAACCTCCCATGACACTGATATAACTATCCTGCGGAGTTCTCATTAGCGGGTCATGTCCGATCATATGTTCACCAACATATATCTATGTGATTGACTGTGATAACCATATCATTGACTCCATGAAACTTAGTTCAACAGTCACCTCACATGCTAGTCTCGCGCGGTTATTGGTGTCCCACTTCAACAACCTCGACTAGGGACAATCGTAATTTATGTCATCCTTCACTTATAGGGTTTCATGATCAAGTCCTCAACTTGATGACCTATATGATGACCATAAAATACTTTGGGATCATTACTTAATTATCCAATAATTAAATAATACTGATGTCAGTTTTAACTTACACAAACTTTGCCATAGCATGTCTATGTAAAGATCATAACATAACTAAAATAACTCCCACTGGAATCAAGATCATCTGTTCAGATATCTTATACCTACATCAACAGAATAAATCTCGTTCTTAGGTTGTGGGAGAGACTGCGGTGTTATTGCTTGAAACAATTCCAACAAACCACACCGCCATTCAGATAAAGGCACTATTTTACGGTCCACTGCTTGGAGCCTTTCCAACAGATAGCACCGTCATTCAGACAAAGAGACATAACCAGGTGGGAACCGGGAATCGTCTTTGTCCGTCTAACTACTTTCAACTGGTTCGTCACTTTATCAGTTCACCACGAACCTATCCTTAGTGTTCCTCAAACACTTGGGATGTTTCTGGTAACTGTTCAGTGACTATTACCGGAACATATTGGTATTTTCTCGTCATGCTTTACGCGTAAGTTGCATCTAGACGAGCGCAAAATATGGCATTCATGATGGATTCTATTGCAGCAGCATTAGCAATCATACTCATTAATACTAGTTCAGCCAGTGTTCAAAAACACTTCATCTTGCTAATATTGTTACTAGCTCAGCCAGTGTCCAAGACACTTCATCTCGCTTAGATTATTGCCATAAGACCTTTGGTATGAAGCCATTCTTGGAATTAAGCACATATGAACTGTCCAATACCTTATCAACATAAGGATTTTGACATGATCCAATTAGCCTTTCTGATCCATTCCAATGGATCCTTATTCCAAGAACTTTCACGGCCTTCTCCCATGTCCATCGTTAAATTTGACTTCCGACCCAAATCTTGACAAGACTTTAGCGTCGGAACGTCGTTTATGAGATTAAGTACATTACGTACATACGGTGTGAGAATTTCAATTACGCTCCCACTAGTCTTCTTGTAAACACATGGTTTCATTTCTTTTCTGATCAAGTCAAAACTTTTGACCACATTATCAGAATGTTGATTCCAACTCCAAGATGTTTGCTTCAATCCAGAAATGGATCGGTGAAGCTAACATGCATACCCAGCCAATTTTCGGAGTTGGGGCTCACCATCGCTTCTTTGAATTTCGCATGTTCGTCACTTTTCAATGATCAACAGATCACGGCAATCGGTTACGAGAAATCACTCTCGAGTTAGTGACGGATCCTTTTGGATCTGCGAATTTCAGGCTCCACAGGTGTAGATCCTACAGCACTTTGTAGATCTCACCGTTGCTCTCCCTCAACAGGTTGAGCAGCCTCCTGTGTTCATCGAATTTCTTCGATCTGTACTTTTACTCCCACTGTTCCCTTTTGAAAGTATGATCTTTCTCAAAAGACACAGTTCCGAACAACAAAACTTTGTTCTCGGATTGGTCATAAAATCACTAAGCCTCGGTTTCCCTAGGACAACTAGCGAGGTGGAATTTATCAGGTTTGGGTTCAAGCTTATCAGCTATCATTCCCAGATTATCAGAAACAACTTACTTGAAAAGCTTCCAGTCCACATTCAATGTGGTGTCTCTCAATTGATTCTGATTGAAAACCTTTTCTGCGCAAAGACAGACATTTTAGAACGTATTCTTAAATGATTATGGAAGATTCCTGTGACTCATCATTAATCGGAGCATATCTAATAAGATCCGATTCATTCTGTCAGATGATCACCCAATTCTTGACTCAAGTATTTTCCTCCGCGATCTAATCGAGAATCTCAATACTTCTGTCAAATCGGTTCTTCACTTCATCTTGGAACTCCTCAAGGGATTCCTGCTCGTGTCTCATCAAATGAACACATCCATACTTATTGATGCCATCAATGAGGTAATGAAGTACAGAAGATTTCCTCTGGCACTAATGCTCATCGGGCCGCATACATCAGTATGTGTAAGGCCCAATAAGCCTCTGGCCCGTTTCCTTTAGCTCTGCTAAAAGGGCCTTAGTCATTTGGCCTAGTGAACAGAATTCATACCTCAAATGATTAATAATCAAATGAGTCCAAAACTATGGAACTTCTGAATCCGCTTCACTCTATATGGTTAAACGACTATGCCAAGGAAAAGTCGAGTTCGAGTCATCAGACTTAAACCTTTAGTATTTGTGTTATATTCAAACTCACGCTGGTTTAAGATATAAAACTCATTCCAAACGGGGTGCTACCATATGATATTTCATTAAGATCTAAAGAACAAAACTTGTCTTTTATCAAAATGAAAAACATCCAAATTCTTACAAGAAAATGAAAGACATCTCTGCACAAGGCAGATATATAGTAGCAATTACTTAATTTCTAAAACCAAGTATGAAAGGCTCCTACAAGTGGAGAATCTCTACGGCTCATGCAGCAACCATTGCTTCATACTAGACACGCAGTTCCACTTGTTCTTTTTTCAACGTTCTACTGTCGCTTAGGTCCTGCATATTTCAAAAATATCAGTACCACAACTAGTATCCAATACTCACGTAAAACTTGAAATAACAACACAATACCTGAAGAAGAAGTACCATACATCTTCTCCATCTCTTGTGAATCTTCCAAGAATTTAATGCAATTTCTCTTCCAATGCCCAAACTCTTTACAGTAGCAGCATTTATCAACATCGGATGGGCCAGACTTGGGCTTAAAAGATGACACATGCTTATCCCGATTCCAAATCTGAACGGCCTTGCCTTCACCCTTGTCTTTACAAGATTTCTCAAATCTTTTACCCCTTTTGATGTTTTGCTCTTCTGTCTTGAGCATGCCATGCAGCTCAGTCAACGTCTTCATCAAGCCTCTCTTGATATAGTTCTTGATGAACTTATCATAACTTGACGGCAGTGACTGTAGAATGATGTCAGTGGCCAACTCTAAGCTGACATGACAATCCAGTTTCCCCAGGTTATCAATGTAACGCATCAGTTTAATGACATGAGGACTCACTGGAACATCCTCTGGTAGTCTGCACCCAGTGAGAGACTTCACCATCTGGAATCTCTCAACTCGTGCCAGATCCTGAAACTTCAGTTTCAGGCTGGTGATCATCTCTATTGGCGACTCCATGCTCTCGTATTGACTTTTCAAGTCCGAGTTCATGGTAGCCAACATCAGACCACGCACATCTACCACATCAGTATAATGCTTATTCCAAGCATTATATACTGCATTCGAGCGATTGGCCCCAAGCCTTTCTGGAAGAGCTTTCTCAAGGACATAGTCCTTGCTCTCCTGCTTGAGGATTAATCTCAAATTCCGATACCAATCCAGGAAATCCGATCCATTTAACTTGTCCTTCTCAAGGACGGATCGCAATGAGAAAGTAGTCTCAGACATAAGTTGAAATCCAAGAAGAACAAAGATTTAGTTATGCATTCCATGAGAAATCTTATCTAATAAGAAAACTCGCATTATATTCAAACAATGTGTCCTCTGTGAATACAATGATCCAAGATCCATACTTCACCAAAATCTGAGTGGACGACTCGCCATCACCCAAAATTTATTATCTAGGTAAGCAAATCATTGCTAATTGCACCCAGTATAACTCTTGGTCGCAGATAAAACAATCCATGCTTCATCTACTCTGACATCTCTGGGCCCAGAACTTCTGATGGCCCAGTCAAGTAAACCAATCTCTTTAGTCTTGTGATCATTGACAGTCGCACTGCAAGTCTATCAATGATCACCTGCCTTACTCATGTAGTAGTGGATACCAAGGACTCCAAGGCTATCCAACAAACGACACAAGTCTTGACAGTAGACAAGATTTGGGCAAGACATCAAGGTTACTTGATATTTAGTTGAGGAAACTAAACTCTGAAAGGTTAGCAAATCAATCTATTAGGTCATGTAATTGTTGATGTCAAGCACCGCAAGTCCATCAACATAATTACCTGCCTTACTCACCTAATTGTGGACACCAAGCTCTTGGCTAGACCATCACACAACGAAATGAGTCTTGACAGTTGACCATATTGAAGCTAAACTTTGATCAAGGTTTAAGTCTAGTTTGGTTTCTGCAAATTCAAGGTTCAATAACCAGAATTTCGAACTCTGTGTCGATCGACGCAGACTATGCCTGTCGATCGACAACACCAAACTTAACTGGACTTCAATAACCGATTAATCAAATTAACCCGGATTATTGAACCGGTCATGTCGATCGACACAATCCATGTGTGACGGTCGACATAGACCTAAACCGAAGACAGTTTTGATAATCGGTCCAATCCAATTGAACCGACTTATCAGATCAAACTGATCTTAACCAATCGGTTTATATAAATTGGGATAATTAGTTCAATCCAATTGAACCAATTCATCCAATTTAAACCGTTTTAACCAGTTTCAACTAATTGCGATAACCGATCCAATTCAATTGAATCGACTTATCAAATCAAACTGATTTTAACCAAATCGGTTTATGCTAATTGAGATAATCAGTTCAATCCAATTGAACCAATTCATCCAATTTAAACCGATCTGTTCGGACTTAACCAAGCATGATAACCGGTCCAATCCAATTGAACCGATTAACCATTCGCTAGGTCTGTGTCGACCGACACTCAAACTGTGTCGATCGACACTCGACCGAATCCGCTCTGTGTCGACCGACACTCAACCTGTGTCGATCGACACAGTAGGCATTCGGTTTTTCTTCGCGAAAAACCCTAGCCGCCGATTCTGTCGAATTCGCCATTCTGTGTCGACCGACACGCCTAGTGTGTCGATCGACACTGTGCGAAAACACAGAATCGATTTTGATCAGAATCGATCTCACCTGTTCTAACCAAACAACCTAGTTTGCGAATCTAAATCATCAAATTCAATTAAACAGGTTGATTCAATGGAAAACCCTAAGGCTCTGATACCACTGTAGGAACTTGGAGCCAATTCTACCAAATTCAGAATTACTGTCATGTTCCCGAAGCCTAGGATCTAGGGTCTAGTTAATTGAATCATAGATCTGACCTCGTGATTACCTGGAGATTGGCAGCGGAAGATAAGCAGGTAAACGAGATCTCTGGAGCGCCTCAGATGTTGCGCCTCTACTGCAGTCCACACACACACAAGCTGGAATCCGCCGGGATGCTAGTGCCGGAAATCGGATCTCCTGGGAACTGAGTTTTCGAGGTTTCTGCGTTTTTCTCTCTGAGAAAAACTCTCTGGGCGGCGCTAATCACTCACTATTAGGTCGAATCTATAAAACATGTTTATATATTGACCTCGAGGTGAACCAAAACATCAGTTTCAGTTTTGCCCTTGTGTCGACCGACACACCCATTGGTGTCGATCGACACACGTCTTGTATCGACCGATGCACCCAATGGTGTCGATCGATACACCTCTCTGAAACTCAAGTTCAATATGTATCTAATACACATCGATCAGACCATATGCCAATGATCAATCCCATGCAAAGTGTATCTAACTTGCTTAGGTGTGTGACCCTGTAGGTTCACATAATACTAGCAATGAGTTACAACTCATTTGTCATAAGCGGTTTCTAGCAAAACATTATGACTACCTAGTATCACATGAATTGTCCGATCTCGACAATACAACTATCTCTAGAGTTAGTACAATGTGATTTCAGGACATAATCCCAACACCTTCGGCGTCATGTTAGGAGATATCCTTGGGCATATCGTGATCCAGCGCGGGATCAATGTCAACCCAAAATAGATCTCGGCAATCCTTGATCTTAAATCACTCGGGAACACCCGCGAGATCCATCGCCTCACTGGCCGGATTAACGCCCTAAACCGTTTTATCTCCCGGTTGATGGAAATGTGCTTGCCGTTCTCTAAATTGCTCTGCGGAAAAATATATTTCGAATGGGATGATAAATGCAAGGAGACGTTCCGACAGATCAATGTATATTTGTCAATACCACCTGTCCTAACCAATCCCGAAGTAGGAGAAACGCTCTACGTCTACATAGGTGTGTCCATTTTGGCGGGGAGCAGGGTCTTAGTTTGGAAGGATCGTGGCGAGCATAAACCTATATTCTATGTCAGTAAATCTCTCGACGACGCAGAAAGCAGATACCTTACTTTGGAAACGCTCGCCCTCACGGTCGTTGTTGCAGCCTTGAAGCTTCGTTCCTATTTTCAATCTCATATGATCGATGATCTCACTATGCAGCCTCTCCGGATAATCCTCTACAGCCCAAGCCAATCTAGTCGAATGATAAAGTGAGCAGTCGAACTCAGCGAGTATGACATAAAATACAGATATCAGACTGCAACAAAATCCCAAATCTTGAATAATTTCCATGTGGAATTGGCTCTCGATCAAGTGGTCGAGGAACCACCCGACATTTGGGCCATGCACGCAGATGAATCAGCCTTGTGACACGGATCCAACATCGGGATACAACGGGAGTCACCAACCTACGAGGTAATGGAACAGTCATTCGCCTCGCCTTCCAAGCATCAAATAACAAGGCGGAATATGAAGTTCTGATCGCCGGCCTCAGACTAGCCAAGGAGATTAGAGCCAAAAATATCCAAGCGTACTACGATTCTCAGCTCGTTGCCAACCAATCCAGCGATGAGTATGAAGCAAATAACGACCGCATGGACGCGTACCTTAAGGTGTTCAAAGACGTAGCTGCTAAATTCGCCTTCTTCAACCTCACAAAAATTTCCGAGGCGATAACACATCGGTAGAATCTCTAGCCGCCTTGGCCTCAACCTCTGACCCAACCCAACAATGTGTGGTCCTTGTGAAAAGCATCGACTCACCAAGAATCGACCTGCTAAAAGGAGCCTGTCTGATCAAGGACTTTTTATTAAACAAGCTACATGAGGATCTTGACGACTCCTAAGGCCCTAACGATTTTCTACCTCCACCGCTAGAGCCTGAATTTCCAGAATGACATAAAAAGTTCATGGAGTATATCGAGGATGGTTTTGTTCCCAAGGATTGATGGGAGGCCCAACGATTGAGAAAGAAGATCGCCAAGTACTTCCATCTCACGGTAACTTTTTCCAATGGAGCACGACAAGAACTTTACTAATCTGCCCCACGAAAAACAAACCATCGACGTCAAGAAAGAAATGCACAAAGGTGCCGGAGGAAATCCTGCCGGAAGAAATCATTCTTTAGGCCGCTTACTAGCAATCAAGCTACCAAACCCACTAATAGCCGACAATGTTTCAAGACTGCAACAAGTTCGTATCTCGATACGATAAATGCCAGCGGCATGGCCCAATAACTCATGCTCACCGAGCTACTCAACACAGCGTCACCATCTTATCCATTCATGTGATAGGCCATGGACATCATCGGGCCGTTTACCTTGGTCCATAAGAAAATAACATTTCCTCCTGGTAATGACCAACTACTTCACCAAGTGGGTGAAAGTTGATGACTTCGTGAAGATCAAAGTCGAGGACGCGTGAAAGTTTGTATGGAAATTAATCATCTTTTGACAAGGACTACCTTTCGAGATCGTCATCGATAACGGTACACACTTCACCTAAATTTTGTTTGAAGATTTCTGCACCAAATGGAAGATCAAGCTAAGCAAGTCGACCCTGAGGTACCCACATTGCAACAGGAAAGCTGAGGCCGGACTTAAAAGACATGACTCTCAAAAGCCACCACTAAATACACACAGGGTAAGGACTCCCAATTTTGCCAATTTACTGTCCCAAGAATCACATAAATAATGCTATGTGTCATTCTTAATCAATGTCACTGGAGTATGGAATTGAGAGAGCATGAGACAAGATTAGTCGTAATAACAAAGAACATCACTAACCTAAAGAAATTCGACAAAGCAGAATAATCTGCTCTCTAAGCGATTAAAAAACTAAGATCACCTACCAGACAACGAGGGACCTAAAAGAGCAGAAGAACCCTAAGAAAGGGAATTCTGGACAAACACGAAATCATAAACAAAGCGACAAAAGAGAAGAAGATGGTAACCTTTTTATATATTCGCCGAGAAATGGGAAAAGAAGAGAGGGAAGATTTAAATAGGAAGAGGGAAAGAAGCAGAAGATTCTGAACCAACGCATGGAAAAGGGCACAACAATCAATGATTTTTCTCCCCCCGTGCAAGAAAAAGGCGGGAAACCATACAAAGATTTAATAGCAACAACGCTTCAATGTATGTGCATGAGAACCAACCTCGGGGAACTCCACAACCCTAATCACCTTAGACTATTAAACTTGCTGACATGGCCAAGATGCGCCGAGCTAGTCAAAACCTTGAAACGAATTCGATGCACTCGCCAAAGGCTTCGTCCACCAAACTAGGGGACTTATTGTTGGAGGTGGGCTTAAATCCCCCAGTTAGCTAACCAATCTTGACAACTAAGACCCATTTCTAAAAATCAACCGAAGTCGGCCCATACAGAGTCCGCTTAGGTTCACCGATCTATCATCATTACGATGTCGATCTACAGATTCGATGTCGATCATAGGACTACATGTGGCGGATTATCAACGAATAGTGACCTACTTGAACAGTAGTCCGGCATCGTACAATGATCACTTGTGAATCGCGCCCCAGAGTAGTTCAGGCGCAAGGCTTGAGATACCATACCACTACAAGAAAAACTGTAATTAGCCACGGAATTTTTCGTGGCTATGGCCGATTATTCGTGGCTATTTTGCATTTAGCCGCGGCTCGTTGCTATTTTACATTCGTGGCTATTCGTTGCTATTCGTGACAACGTGGCCACGACATAGCCACAAAATGTTCCGTAGCTATTAGCCACGAATAGCCATAAATTCAATTCGTGGGAATATAGTTACGAATTTCCACGAAATAAGTCATGGCTACAAAAAACATTATACAAATAATAAATTTAATTAAAATAATCAATTATACAATTTTTATTAATAATCATAATAAAATATATAAATAAATAAATATAATTATTAAATAAAACATAAAAACGAATAAAAAAGGAAAAGAAACACATAAAGAATCAACAACGTCGTTCAACATCGACTCGGAAATTCTTCTTTTTGCCGGATCTCGTTGTGACGACGACAGAGAAGCATGCGCTCGGAGCAACGGTGGAAGAATGAGGCTGCGACGGAGTAAGCGTTGCCTGAAGATAAGGCTGTGACGGCGGCGTTGGTGGAGGGAAGAGAAGCGAGAGACTGACGGAGAAGACGAAGCGAGAGACTGACGGAGAAGACAAGCTGTGGCGGAGCTGTGAGCTGTGGCGGAGCTGTGAGGAAGAGAGGTTGAGACGGCGGATGTAAATTAGCGAGCCTAGCTCCGATCGATGTAGCTGCGGAGTTGCTTGCTGGGGAGGGAGACTCCGACGATGTGTGGGCCGGAGGATTCAGAGATATCACGAACTGATCAAAAAAAAAAATAGAAGAGGAAGATGAAGTTTAGTTGTTCGGCGGATGGGGTAAAGGGAGGGTGATGAAGAGATTAGGTTAAGGAGTGTTAATTTATGACCTTTAGATCTAAGTGTCATCAATGGTTGATATCAAAAGAGACCTCAATCCTTGCATTTCTCAAACAACCAATAGGAATTAAGATGTTTATAAAATCATTTTACAAAATCATTTTATAACCAATAGAAACTAATTTTATGTTTTAATGTAAAATTTAAGGATTAAATTTTATAATGTATAAACTTTTAAAATAAATTATCAAACTAATTAATCTATAAATAAAAAAATTGAGCTTATAAATATAAAGTTTACAATTTAAGATTAGAGTTTGGGGTATATGGTTTGAGGGTTTAAAGTAATTAGAGGTTTATCAATTAGATTCTTGTTTATAATTAAGGGTTTGTTTAGAATTTTGTTTATAATAATAATTCTTTTAATATAAATTAGGTTTTAAAGGGTAAGAGTTTAGTTTTATAGTTTATAATTAAGAATTCAAAGTTTAGAATTTGATTATGGTTTAGAGTATAAGGTTTGAAGGTTTATAAATGTTGAATATTAGTTTTGAATATATTATAGTATTTTAAATGTTATTAGTAAGAGTTTTGGTTATAGTTTAGAGTTTTGGGGTTTGTTTAGGGTTTAGGGTTATATATTAGTTTTTTTGTTTATATTAATTAATAATCTTATTTTGGATATGTTACAATAATTGGAATGTTAGTTTTTATATGTTAGGGGTTTGGGGTTTATTTAGGGTTAGGGTTTAGATTTTATATATACATGTTTTATAATTGTAGTATTGGATTTAAAAATAATAGTTTTATGTATATATAATAAAGGTTTGTATTTTGATTTTATAGTTTATGAGTAAGAGTTTAATGTTTAGAGTTTTGAGTTTTAGGGTATATTTAGGGTTTAGGGTTTTGAATAGCCACAGATAGCCACGAAAATGTTCGTGGCTAAGATAGCCACGAATAATGTCGTAGCCGTTCGTGGCTAAACCCTTCCACGACTATTTTGTGGCTATTCGTGGCTAAATATCCACGGAAAGCCACGAATGGCTACAAATTTTGAAATTTGTGGCTATTTTGTAGCTATTTGTGCTGGAAAAAATAGCCACGACCAATTCGTGGCTGGGTCGTAGCTAATTACAGTTTTTCTTGTAGTGTACCCCTGAAAGATGCAAAAAATGACACGTCGCCCTGAATTGAAAGAAATCTGACACCACGACTCCTACTATAAATACTATTTGGAGATCATTTATAAGGGACATACATAATTTATTACACACAACTACTACTTGTAACTTCTCTTTTGCTCCGACATGTTCTCTTAAAGCTTGTTTAGAAGACCAAACTGATTTCCTTTCGGAATCAGTTCGAAGGTCTAAATATTTCGCTCCCTTTGGTGACATCAATATAAAGACGTTTCTCAACCTGTTCATAGGTGGTGAATACAAAAGAAGAAATTTTTCCCTAGGGCCACCATTTATTATTTTGAGCCGGCCTGTGTTGATTGAGATTGTAGGAACTCTAGCGTTTTCAGTCTTGCGATTTTGCATGACTCAATGTCCTATTCATGGGTGGTGAATAGAGAAGAACAATTCAACTGTTCAGGAGTAGACCAAGGCGTTTCTAACCAAATCCAAAATCCGAACCCAAACCTAACTTGAAATAGCGGGTTTAGATCAGGTGAAAAAACTTGAATGGGCATTATGTCATGTTATTTCGGATATCAGATTTTGTTAATCCGATATCCAAACTAAGACCTGAACTAACTAAAAAATATATATAGCTTTTAGGATGGGTTTCGATATTGTCGAGATAAATGCTCAAGCCCATCAGACCCAAAAGGGTTAAGCAACTGAGCTCGACCTTGTCAAGTTGCAAAGGCCCAAGTCACTGAAGAAGATAACGACGTCGTCTCGGGAGCTGAGTGTTCTTCTTCGAGCTTGGATCAGCTTTCGACCGTTGAAGCAAGTTGTTGAGAAGCTGATTCAGTTGGGGTTTGTTACTTGGTAGTTAGATTGAGCCAAGGATATATATATCTAAGGCTTGGGTAGTCTAACGTTGTTATCTTTTCGGTGAGAGATTGAGCGAGTAGCGAGTGAGAGAGAATTTTTGATCACGGTTGTAAAACTCTTCCTTCTTCGGAGTTGTAGTGGATTTTCCGGGGAACAGTCCCGGCGTGAGTAGGCTGCGATCATATCGATCGTGGTGGCTGAACACGTTAACATCTCTATGTGCATTTACTTTCTTTGTTCACAACTCAAACTCGTAGTGACTCGGTTCTAACTCGTCAAGAACTCGTGATTTGTTCAATCGGTTAATCGGTGAATCTAATTGAAGAATTACTACAAGTGGTATCAGAGCCAGGTTCTGGCTAACTCCGATTCAACAAGAATGTCGACGACGAAGTTTGAAATCGAGAAGTTCAACGGGAGCGGTGACTACGTTATGTGGAAAGAAAAGGTGTGGGCTCATTTGGATATCTTGAATCTCGGAAGTGTTCTTGATCCTGATCAAACTACGGAGAAAGCAGAAGATTCGAAGGATTCAGATGAGAAGAAAGATGTCAAGGAGCTAGCAGAAAAGAAGAAGAAGACTAGAGGTATCATCATTCTGAACCTGTCTGACAATGTTCTGCGTAAGGTCATAAAGGAAAGAACTGCAATAGGAATGATGAATCTTTTGGATGAATTGTTAGTCCTAAGACTCTAACGACTAGGATACATCTGAAGCAAAAGTTGTTTGGTTTCAGCATGAATTCTAGTCTATCCTTAGATAGAAATGTTGATGATTTTCTGAGGATCATAACTGATCTTGAGAATGCTGAGATAGAGGTTTCTGATGAGGATCAAGCTGTGATGTTACTCATGTCACTACCCCCATAGTATGAAGGTTTTAAAGACACCATGCGTTTCAGTAAAGAAACTTTGACTCTTAAAGAAGTCATTGTCGCTATTAAAGCTAAGGATGATCAGTCAAGCTCACATGGAAAAGAGAACAAGTCCATAGCAGAAAGTATGTTTGTAAAGGAGAAAACAGCCTCAAAATGGTCAAAGCAGAATGGCAAAAAGCAGTCAAACACAAAAGCCAAAAAGGGAAAAGAAAAGTCCAAAGGCAAGAAACCGTGTTGGCTGTGTGGTGAAGAGGGACATTTCAAAATGCAATGTCCTAAACGAAGCAATGAGCATCAAAAGGGAAATAACCAGCAGGGTGAATCTTCTCTTGTGAACGCTCAAAGAGAAAGAAGTGTTGATGTACTGTTTATTGATGAGGCTATGAGTATTACAGATGACAGGCTAGAAACAAGGTGGGTGGTTGACTCTGGTTGTTCTTTCCACATGACATGGAAGAGGGACTGGTTCACAGAGCTGAATGAAGACATGTCAGGGTCAGTAAGGATGGCAAATGATACTTACTCCAAAGTCCAGGGTATTGGCTCCGTTAGAATCATAAATGAGGACAGTTCAGAAGTGATTATAACCAAGGTTAGGTTCATACCAGATATGAAGAGAAATCTTATATCTCTAGGGACGCTTGAAGAACAAGGCTGCAGTTATAATTCTTCAGGTGGAGTTCTAAAGATTGGGAGGAATGGGAGACTGATTCTTCAACCTAACAGGTTTCAGTCTCTGTACTTCCTGTCTGAAAAGAGGTTAGCTGATGCAGCAGGATCTTCTGGTCAGGTTATGGTGGCAGATGAAACACGTCTGTGGCATAGCAAGCTTGGTCACATGAGCCAAAAAAGGCTTGGATATATTGGTGAAAAGAGGAAGACTAGATGGAAGCAAAGTCTCAAGTCTGGACTTCTGTGAGGACTGTGTATTTGGTAAAACTCACAGAATGAAGTTTGGAACTGGAAAACACACGTCTAAAGGCCCTCTCGATTATCTTCATGCTGATCTATGGGGATCTACCTATGTTCCAAAGTCACTAGGAAACTGTCACTATTTCCTCAGTATTATAGATGATTTCAGCAGAAAGGTCTGGATTCACTTCTTGAAGAGCAAGGATGAAGCATTCATTAAGTTCAACAAGTGGAGGATAATGTTAGAGAATCAGACTGAAAAGAAGATTAAGATGCTCATAACAGACAATGGCCTTGAGTTCTGTAATCTTCAGTTTGATACGATGTGTAAGGAGAATGGGATACTGAGACACAAGACAGTTGCTTATACACCACAGCAAAATGGTGTTGCTAAGCGAATGAATAGAACCATCATGGATAAAGTTCGAAGCATGCTAAGTGAATCAGGTTTGGGAAAGGTTTTCTGGGCTGAAGCAGCTTCAACAGCAGTTCATGTCATTAACTAATCTCCTTCCACTGCTATCGAATGCAGAGTTCCTGATGAAGTCTAGTATGATTCTGAACAAGACTATAGCTACCTAAAGAGTTTTGGTTGTATAGTGTATGTTCATTCAGATGAAGGTAAACTCAATCCAAGGGCCAAGAAAGGTGTCTTCCTTGGATATCCTGCTGGTGTTAAAGATTTTAGAATCTGGTTGCTTGAAGATCGAAAGTGCATAATAAGCAGGAATGTGATCTTTAAAAAAGATCAAATGTTTAAGGATGCAGGAAAGATCAGTCTACAATTGGAAGGAAACCACAGGGAATCTGACTTGGTGCATCAACAACCTGTAAATGACAGAGGAAAGTCTATCTTAACTCCAGTTAAACCTGTTGCTACACCAACTAGACCTGTTGCTACACCAACAAGGCCTGCTGCTACACCAACCAGACCGGCTACTACACCAAGCAGGGCTTTTAAGCAACAAGATGACACTGATTCAGAGGATGAGTGGGAATCAGATGCAGAGGATATTGACAGTACTGAGTCTCCAAGTGTACAGAGCTATGCCATAGCTAGAAACAGAGTAAGGAGGGAGATAGTACTTCCCAAGAGATACAGAGATTCTTGTTCCAGCAACCTTGTCTTCTTGACAACAGAAGATGGTAACAAAATGGAACCAGATGGTTACAAAGAAGCCACCAGAGATAAAGACTGGCCAAAGTGGAAAGCAGCTATAGATGAAGAACTTGTTTCTCTGGATAAAAATGGCACATGGGATTTGGTGGAGCCTCCTAAGAGTTGTAAGGTCATTGGGTGTAAGTGGGTTTACAAGAGAAAAGAAGGTATCATGGGTGTTGAAAAACCAAGGTATAAGGCAAGATTGGTTGCCAAGGGTTATTCACAAAGAGAAGGGATTGATTACAATGAGATTTTTGCTCAAGTAAAACATGTGTCAATCAGGGTCCTTCTACAGATTGTGGCTCATGAGGATATGGAGCTAGAGCAATTAGACGTGAAGACAGCCTTCCTCCACGGTGAACTTGAGGAAACAATCTACATGAGACAGCCAGAAGGTTTTATTGAGAAAGGTAAAGAAAACTTGGTTTGTCTATTGAGGAAATCTCTGTATGGGTTGAAGCAAAGTCCTAGACAGTGGAATCAAAAATTTGATCAGTTTATGAGGAGGGTCAAGTTCACTAGAAGCAAGTTGGACAGTTTTGTGTATGTGAAGCAGCACTCAGATGGATCCTGGATTTTCTTGTTACTCTACGTTGATGATATGTTGGTAGCATCAAAGAATATGACTGAGATAACAAAGCTAAAGCAACAGCTAAATGATGAGTTTGAGATGAAGGATCTCGGGTGCGCTAAGAAGATCCTAGGAATGGAAATTAAAAGAGATAGATCTGAGTACAAATTTAAGCTATCTCAAGAGGGTTATATCGAGAAGATTTTGAAGCTGTTTCAATTGGATCAAGCAAAGCCAGTGAAGACTCCTCTTGGCTCACATTTTCAACTCAAGTCTGCAGCAAAAGCAGAGTTAGAAGAGCAAGCAGAAGAGATGAGTTCTGTTCCTTATGCAAGTGCTGTGGGCAGCATCATGTACACCATGATAGGTACACGTCCTGATATAGCTTACTCAGTGGGTGTTGTAAGCAGGTTTATGGCAACTCCATTGAAGGATCATTGGCTGGCTGTTAAGTGGGTTCTGAAGTATCTGAGAGGGACATCTAGTACTCGGATTGTGTTTCACAAGAGTAAAGACCTTGTTCTTAAAGGATATGCAGACGCAGATTATGCAGCTGATCTTGATCGGAGAAGATCAATAACAAGTTTTGTTGTCACTCTTGGTGATACAGTTATAAGCTGGAAGTCAGGGTTACAGAAAGTGGTGGCTCTATCTACGACATAGTCAGAATATATAGCTCTTAAGCAACAAAAGAGGCCATCTGGCTTGGAAATCTGTTGAAGGACTTTGGGTATGATCATGGTCAAGTGGAAGTGTTCTGCGACTCACAAAGTGCGATTGCTTTGTTAAAGAACCATGTTCACCATGAAAGAACAAAACACATGGTTGTGAGGATGAGTTTTCTCAGAGAAAAAGTCGAAGAGAAGGTGGTCAGAATCACTAAAGTCTCGACGTTGACTAACCCTGCAGATATGATGACAAAGGTCTTACCTGTACATAAAGAGACTAAAGCTATGAAGATGCTTCATCTCTTATCTGAATAGTTGAAGATTCAGAACCGGGATCTCGGAAAAGCTACAAGAAGAAGGAATGAAAAAAAGGAGGGAATGTTTATGTTTCAAACTTCCTTGATGATCAAGTGTTGAGCTAGATGGGCATTGACATTTAGGTGGAGATTTGTCGAGATAAATGCTCAAGCCCATCAGACCCAAAAGGGTTAAGCAACTGAGCTCGACCTTGTCAAGTTGCAAAGGCCCAAGTCACTGAAGAAGCTAACGACGTCGTCTCGGGAGCTGAGTGTTCTTCTTCGAGCTTGGATCAGCTTTCGACCGTTGGAGCAAGTTGTTGAGAAGCTGATTCAGTTGGGGTTTGTTACTTGGTAGTTAAATTGAGCCAAGGATATATATATCTAAGGCTTGGGTAGTCTAACGTTGTTATCTTTTCGGTGAGAGATTGAGCGATTAGCGAGTGAGAGAGATTTTTTGATCACGGTTGTAAAACTCTTCCTTCTTCGGAGTTGTAGTGGATTTTCCGGGGAACAGTCCCGGCGTGAGTAGGCTGCGATCATATCGATCGTGGAGGCTGAACACATTAACATCTCTCTGTGCATTTACTTTCTTCGTTCACAACTCAAACTCGTAGTGACTCGGTTCTAACTCGTCAAGAACTCGTGATTTGTTCAATCGGTTAATCGGTGAATCTAATTGAAGAATTACTACAGATATTATACCAATTTATGCTTGCGATTATAAGAGGAAGCTAAAGAAAAACTTTAGATTCCCAAATTAGTACTAAATCCTTAATTTCTCAAGCTGGACTATCTAAATCATCTTGTAGAACGAACTTTTCTATTTATTTCATAGAGAATTATTAGTTCAATACATATACTTTCGTATATACTAATTTAATCAGCATTTATCTATTTCTTTTTACGTTTAATATCTAATCTATTAAAACAGGAAGGTTTGCCATGGTACATAAATGTTGTTTCCGGAATTTACCCTTGATATTATTAGGATTTGTAACCTTCATTAAGGGTAAAACTGTAAAACAATTTATATTTGATTTATTCATAATATCTTATAATATCTTTTATTTTCTTTTTTCTATCATAATCATATCTAACGAAAATCTTTTTCAAAAATTTAATAAAAATAATAATTAATTTCGAAATTAATATTAAAATAAATATTATAAATTATTCTTAACTAAAATTTAACTTAAAGAAATAAAATCAAGCATAATTAAGTTACTAAATCAATTGGTACATATAATTATATAATTTAATACATAATTATTTTATAAATTATATAATCATTAAAATTAATAAATTATTATTAAAATAAGAAAGTAGTATATAATATTGTACTAGCGTGCGGGTATAAATTATTTATTTTGTAAGAAACGTTTTTTACGATTGTACTTCTTAACGGGTTGTTTCATCAAATTTTAAAATATTTAAATTATAATAAAATGGGCTAAAAATAAATTAACCAATTTCAATTTCTAAATATAAAATTTGCACGAGTAACTAATTCCAATTGATATATTTTAAATTTAATATAAATATTAAATTATTTAATATTTATATTATTCAAATATATAATGCGTCAAATTATAGTTCATGTTTGAATGCAATTTTTAACGGGTTGTTCCATCAAATTTTCAAATTATATATCATTACAACACGTGTTGAAAAACAGATTAACCAAGTTCAAGCATGACTAATCATATACTAAAAATAACAATAAAATACAACTACTAATATATAATATACAAGTTAATAATATCAAAACAAAAACAAAATTTATTAAATTTCTTCTCACATTTAGCACTATATCATCTTATTTTCATTTGATATAGATTAGACGAAATAGGTAACAAAATTAATTTATAAAAATATAAATTTAAGATAAAAGTATATATTCTAAGAATGAAAACATAAATCCGCGCTTCTTTAGCGCGGGTCAAAATCTAGTTTATCTATTAATTTAACTAATATATCAAGGCAAGAAACGACCGAGTAAAAGGTTAAGAATGACCTAACGAACAACTAGGCATACGATTACGACGTAAGCGGAGTGGTAAAGCTTGACATGAGCCTTCTAAAAAAAAAAGACCGTTATGTTAGTTACCAAACTCATCTCCATAAGATTCTTCGTTTCATAACTTCTATAAATTAAATCACAAAGTTTCAAACATTCTTCAACAATCGATTCTCACTAATCATTTTCTTCTCTCCTAAAGAAAAAAAAAAAGAAGAACAAGATGAACTGCTTGCTTTACCTAGTAACGATCTTTCTCTTCTTACACGGTTTCGCAACCGCATCACCTCTCATTCGAGATTCTTGCAAGAAAGCTGCAGCTAAAGACCGGAAACTCAACCTTGATTTCTGCATCCAGTCTCTCGAAGGGAATCCACATAGCAAAACCGCGAAAAATCTGAACGAATTGGCCTTGACGTCCGCCACGAACGCTCAGATGAAAACAGAGAGCTTGAAAACAAAGATTAGGAAGACTCTAGACGAGAGGAAATATCCAAAGAATAGTGATATGCAGATACGCGAGTGCCTCGAGTTATATGAACAAGAGGTTTATTCCTTTAGGAGAGCTTCGGAGTATATTAAAAAGCATGATTACAAAACCGCCATCAGGCTTATGAATGAAAGTTTGGATGATATGGATGCTTGCGAAACTGGATTCAAAGAAAGAGTAACGCCTACGTATAATCCGTTTACGAAAGAGAACGATGATTTGACTCAGATGATGAAGATTCCTTTAGCTTTTTCAAACATGTTGAAATGAAAATACTGAGTGTGTAACAAACAAATGGGTTAAAGATAATATTATTAAAGATAGATATGGTTACTCAGAGAGCAGAACAACCAAATTGTTCTCGAATTCTACCATCGACTTACAAAATTGTGGGATGAATATAATAACATCACGACTGAAAGTGAATTTTTCCCTTAAGGTTTCACTCAATATTCATCGATAATATATACATGGATAAGTACAAGGTTAATATCTAATCAAATCAATCAAATTTGATGACTGAATATTTGATGTCTATCACCCTCCTGCAGCTGAATCGTCATGTTCTAGGACGGTTAAGCTGAAGCGAAACTCACTGAACAGTGAAGATGGAAGGGCCTTCGTGAAAGGATCAGCATATTGATGGGATGAAGGGATGTGGAGAACCTTGACTTCACCAATTGCAACCTTTCCTTGAACAAAATGAATATCAAGTTCCCTATGCTTTGTTCTTTGATGTTTCACCGGATTAGTAGCCAAGTAAACTGAGTTGATGTTATCACAATATACAACTAAGGCTTTGGCGATGCTATGATAAAGTTCAAACATTAGATTTCTCAGCCACGTCAACTCTGCAACAGCGTTTGCAACACACTTATACTCAGCTTCGCAACTCGAACTTGAGAATGTTTGTCGTCATTTAGAGGACCAAGAAACCAAGTTATTTTTAAGAAACACGCAGTAACCATATGTTGAGTGAATTGTATCCGGAAATCCAGCCATTCTGCTCTGAATAGGCCGTAAGACAATCAATTTGGCCTTTGATCAGTTGCCGTCCGTTGGACATGGTTCCTTTGATGTATCGAAGTATATGCTTCAAAGCCTGTAGATGAGGTTGTCGCAGATCATGCATATATAAACATACCTGATAAACAGAATATGCAATGTCAGCGCGCGTAAATGTCAAGTATTGCAAGGAACTGACCACACTTCTATATTGAGTAGGATCAGAAACTTTGTCGCCAACAGCTGCAAAGAGCTTGGATTTGAGATCAACTGGTGTCATCGGCGGTTTGCAATTAGACATCTCTGCTCGGTCGAGAATGTCTTGTGCACATAGAGATTGGCTGAGAAAGAGGCCTTTGTCGTTGTAATCCGCCTTAATCCCCAGAAAATGATGTAATATTCCCATGTCAGACATTGGGAACTCGCCTTTAAGGCATGTTTTGAGAAGCTGAGTTACTGAAGCAATCAAGATTATATCATAGATACGTATAGTAAAATATAAGCCATTGCACCATCTTTTCTGAAAATAATCAGAGGTGTTTTCCTTTGAGATGACAAACAGATGCGAGTCATAAATGTAGCAAATCTGAAGTTCCAGGCTCGAGGCGCTTGCTTCAAACCATATATAGCCTTATGTAAGTTACAAACATAGTAGGAGATGTCTTGTCAACAAATCTTGAACATTGGAGGAATGCATTTTTGACGTCCAATTGATGGATTGGCCAATTCAAAGCAAGTTCGAGTCTCATAACGGATTAATTGCACCCACTATATCTTTTTGGAAAAGTAATAGCAAAGATGTATCTTTCAAAAGCTGGGTGCAATTTTATATCTTTTTTTGTCTTTTAGTAAGTTAAAATGTCTATTTTACCCTCTCTTTTACAGTCAATTTACCAATCTAATTACTTAGTTCATCTAACTATTTACTCTTATTAGTTATACATTTGCTTCTAATTTAGTTTGTTGTGAACTAGTTTTAACTTAACTGAGTAATTCATACACATTGTACAATATGAATATATGTCCCATATATGTCGGACCTGTTTAGAATTTTTGATATATTTGCTCCAAACTCATGGATACCGAAGCTTATCCTGACGAAAATATGAAATGTGTTGTGGTTTGTGGCTCTTGGCTCGTCACCGGCGATGGAGAATGGAAATTCATAGTGGACATGGAAAGGGTCTCTCGGGTCGTCCCAATGAACATGAGCATGAAGATGAAAGAGGTCGTTGCTGCTGTTATGGCCGAGTTTGGTTTGGAATGTGCTTCAAAGTTAAAGCTCAGTTACACGCCGTCTCTTACTTTGTCCTCTGTTTGCAATGACAGCTCGCCGCCTATCATTGTCACAACAGATTTCGGGCTTTCCTGTTTTTTAGATATACTGTCATCTGACCGGTCAACGAAGCTATTTTTGTCACTGGGTAAAATAGTTAGGAAAGAAGGCGACTCTGTAAAGAAAAAGGCTTCCAAGTTAGTTCACCGAGTGGGGTCCATAACTACTAGGAATCTATTTGGTGATGCAACTCCCTCTGGTAGCAGAAATTCTCCTGTCATGCTCGGCGATGACACTGTTGAAGCGCTTGACTTTATGTTTCGTTCATGTTCACCTCCAGTCAGACGTTCTGATGGATTAATGGTTCCATGTGTAAGGCCATTCGTTAAACAAGAATTTGTTGATAAGGTTTCAAATTCTCGCAACCATTCACCGGTTCAATGTGGTAAGTTCATTCCTTGTTTTCTGATAACTTCGATCCTGATAAAATTCCCACTTTAACAACTTTATTTGTCTTTGGTTTCAGAGTATCCATCCAACGCTGATTTAACGGACAGAAGTGAGAAACGTTTGGGAAACAACAAGCCACCATTCAGCTTTGAATTATTGGACAGCGATAGTCAAGAAGATGGCCTCCTCAACGAGAATATAATAACAAAAGCGCTACCAAACATTCCACCTAGCGACGATTTAGTGGATGTAGAAGTTAATTACGTTTCGGGTATGAAAGAGAATGTCTCCAATGACTGCGGGAGCAATAAAATAACGCTCCCCAACCCCCCAAATCCCACTGCATTTGTGGATAGTTCTGTTGAGCACGCTCCAGACAAGAGGGGCCCATTCAGTTTCAATTTGTTGGATAGCCAAGAAGATGTATCCACCGATATCGCAACTGTTAATCACCCGGTGCCTGATCATTCTGATATGGTAGTAGGAGGTGAAGAAGATAACTGTACGCCTGATAGTGATGAGAATGGATCGTCAGACGAGGTACCAGTGGATGTTGGCAATGTGGATCGTGAGTTTTGGTCCAACCTCATCGATGATGAGTATGGAGGCTCCAACGCCCTGGATGTGATGTCTGAAATGTCCATTGGAATAGGTAATACATCAAAACGTAAGGCTGTTGAATCCCGTCCTGTTCAGCAAGAATACGTGTTTAGGTGGCGCGGTACTGAATCTGGTGGCACTTCATACTCTACCGACGAAGAACCAGCTGATATCCCGCCATTGGTGGATGACAACACTTATCAACGAGATCCCGTCCCTGACTTAGATCTAGACTCAATGGGTGATGATCTTTACAAGGGTAAACTATTCAAGAGCAAAGACGATTGTTTGGTATGGTTAGCAATCCATGCCATAAGAAACAAGTTTCATTACATAAAACCTGTGTCCACTCTTCACAAGGTTGTTATCCATTGCCCGGATAATAGTTGCAACTGGCGTGTTATGGTTCATGAGTCGAAGGACACAAGCTTTTGGGAGGTACGCAAGGTAGAGTTACATCACTCTTGCTGTACTGATACTAGGAATAAGTACCGGAAACTTGGGACGACAAAGGTCATTGCCACTGTTTTCAAAGATAAATATTCAGATCCCGCATCTGGTCCGAAACCAACTGGACTCAAAGCCTTATTGATGAAGGAATTGCGTATCGATTCATCTTATAACAAGTGTTGGCGCGCACGGTCGAAGGCAATCACGAAGCTACGAGGTACAAATGATGGATCGTATAGGAAGTTGCCAGAGTTTTTACATATGCTAAACTCGCTAACCCTGGCACGATTGCTGATCTCGAAACCGAGGTAGACGCATTAGGCTGCGAGCGGTTCCTCTATCTGTTCTTAGCACTTAGTGCATCCATTAAAGGTTTTGCCAAGGTTCGCAGAATGATTATAGTGGATGGTACACATTTGAGTGGTAGATACGGGGGGGGGGGGGGGGGGGGGGGGGGGGGGGGGGGTTCTGCTTACTGCAAGTGGACAGGATGCAAATTTCCAAGTCTTTCCACTGGCGTTCTGTATCGTGGACAAAGAGAATGAGGAGTCCTGGACGTATTTCTTTTTCAAGCTTGAAAAGATTATTGCTGACAGCCCCACATTAACCTTTATTTCTGACAGATGCCAGTCAATATACAAAGCAAAAGGTAGGATTTTCCCGCGTTCTCACCATGGAGCATGTCTTGAGCACGTCAAAAGGAATGTTAAAGCAAGGTTTAAATCTGGAGGTCTAGCGCAACTGGTCAATTTGGCTGGAAATTCATACAGAATTGGTGCCTACCGTGAAACATACAATCGTATACGCAACAACAATGCAGAATGCGCAAAGTATCTTGACAATATAGGCGTTGGACACTGGACCAGAGCATATTTCAAAGGTGAACGTTACAATCTTATGACAAGCAATATAGCCGAGACATTGAACAAAGCTCTACTTGATGGTAGGAGCGAACCTATTGTAGATCTTGTCAAGTGTATACGGTCTATGTTGACTAGGTGGTTCAGTTGTAGACGAAAGAAATCAGCGGCACACAAAGAAGAAGTTTCCATCGAGGTTGATAAGCTAATGGATGAACATATGCAGTCAGTCCACGGTTCTAAGATAGCTAGTGTTACGAACTTCAATTTCGAAATTGTCGGCCAGTTTGGGGGGGAATCGTTTCATGTTCTTCTGGAGGACAAGCGATGCTCAGGCAGGTTATTTGACAAGCTTAAAATCCCATGCGGCCACGCCTTAATAGCCGCGGACAGTCATGATGTATCCTACGCGTCTCTATGCGATTTTCATTATAAGACATCCACTTGGAGGGCGACTTATGAAGGAGTGGTCAACCCAGGTGGGAATCCTAACGACATCGATATACCGGCTGATGTTCGCAACCGGTACCTTTATCCACCAGACGTTAACAGACCCTCTGGTAGACCTAAGGAAGGAAGGTATCCATCCTTCGGCGAATCCCAGGCAATACCCCTTACCCTTTGATGTTTATATACATTTACTCTTTATAATTTTCTAATTTTTATCTCTGCAATATTGTATTCAGAAGGAGAAAACCCCTCGATCAACCCCAAACCGATGTTCCAAATGCGGAGGAGTTAATCACAACCGTGCTACTTGCAAAACCTAATAACAAACTCTTTATAACGAGCCATGTATTTTGTTTGATTAAGAATGGCTACTTAAAACGCTTTCATCTTGGATGGCACCTTTTATTGTTTAGCTGTCCATCATTTTTCGATGGATACCTGTTGCATAACTTCCTTTTGATTTGACTTGATGTTGTCTATTTTTGTAACTATTGATGTGGGTTTTGTTTTCCCCCATAAATCTACTACTACGATTTACTAAGCAGGCAGCCAAAACTTTTTCTTTTGACCCAAATCTAAGTATATTAAACTTAGATTCAGCTATACTTGTGTTACCCATACTTTCTTACTTCTTTCGGTTCCCTTCAAATTATCCATTTTACATACCTGTCGTGGATGGTTCTTTTTATTTAATTTTGGTAGCTACATCACTTTCCTTATATATTGAACATGTTTCAGAATACTTTGGACCTTCTACCACACGAGTTATACCACTGAGACCCCCTGTTACGTATTAACAACTTTTCACAAAATGAGTTTCGCTTCTGTTTCTACTGTTCCCACTTCTGATGAACCATTACCCAGCAGATCGGTAGGCATCGCAGCTCCAACCATGTGTTGGTGTGGGGAACGCATTGAAGTAGGATATGCTAGAAATCGTGCTAACCTTCATCGAAGGTGGTTCAAATGTCCACAAGCTAGCCGGGTTAGAAAAAGATATAAGATTTCTCTTCTATTCTACTTAATTATTTTCCCATCCTGTCTTTAGAAATCCACTTTCATTTTTCTGAACAGTTCCCAATCGAAGGTCATGTTCGCGATTGGGTTGACGACGCGATTATGAAAGAGGTAGACAGGGTTTCAAAGGATTTCAAGAAGATACAACAGGACGTTAGTCTTTTACAAAATTGGTCAAACGAAGTTCGAGACGAATTAGCGTTCAAAATTGCTAGAAAGATCTCCGTCGAGGTCGCAAAGAACAACAACTCTTTTCCTACAAAGAAGCATGTGGAGGAAAAGATGACCAGGTTGTGTTTTATATGGGTTACCGCAGTGTCTTCTTGTGCAGTTGCTTGGGCTTTTTGCCAGTTGAAGGAGCACCTATATCCCGGCTGATTGTAGTGATTTTATAATAAGCGAGGATTCGACGCCAGTAGCTTTTTGTTGTACACTTTCCCATCTTCTATTCAGTCAACTTAAACTCATTTTCGTCGTTTTGTCTTTCTTTTGCCACTTTTCGTTATGTAATTGAGCTGGATACACTCTTTATCTTGTTTAACGCAAAACAATGGATACCAATCTGAACTAGTTGTTAAAAACTACAACTACATATATGGATACTAAAGTTCTATTTCAACTTTTTCTATGTCCATGGATACTCAAGTTATATTTGACCTTCTATATATGGCAATGGATACTCACTCACTGTAATATCAAATAGGGCTCATATTTTATACCCATTAAGTTGTTCAAATTGTCATTTTCCCTATTTGATTATATTTCGTTTATGTACTCCTACACTGTTTTGCTTGTCATAATCATTTAATGAGTTGTTTTAGTATTATTTTAAGGTCTAAAGCAATATATAAATATGTTATGTCTACTCACATAACCATCTGTCCACACTTGGCCTTCGCATTACCCAAGATGAGCTCAATGAACCCCTCCCCTTTCATCGTTCCCTCTCCGACTCTACTCGACTTGCCAGCTGCATTAAGGAGGTCTATACTTGCAATAAATGCTAGTGAGAACATACTCGAGCATTTCAAAATCCGAGCTGTCTGCAAGACACTTCGCGACGATGCTGATCACATGGATACCTTGTTTGAGGTTGACCTTATCAAGACGCACCACGATTATCAAGGGATACTCCATCTTGAACGCGCATGTCTAGATGCGAAGAATCCCACCGCAATTTTTTTGAAAGCCATATCGGATTTCTTGTACACAGATGGAAGAGCTAATGCATTTGCCCGCCTTAAGCAATGCGCGGTCCTGGGAATCAAGCCCGCCTTATATTGTTACGAAGTCATACGCCGTTCCATCTTTCCTGAGCTGGATTCAGGTTCAACGATTCCTTTTCTTTCTCGTTTTGCTATCCGCAACCTTAGAAAGCATGTCCGCAAATTTCAGCGCATAACTTGGCCCATGAACATCTCCGCGCATCTAACCGCGATATCTGACTCTACTAACCATGGTAGAATTTCATCATGCCCGTGCTCTGTCCATCGCTATTGGCTTGACTTTCTAGACCAAAAAGTTAAAGGTCTCGGTATGTGCGATCTCTGCTTTTGGTCTATTGAAACTTCGGTTTTCTTCTGTGTAATCCCGGGTACTTTTTTCAAATGGGTGGACCTCATTTACTGGGAAGCAAAGGCCGAACTATATGAAGCACCCGCCCTAAACGACGTTGTTGTTTGGGCCGCTTTTGTTGATGGTGTTGTTGATCACGAGCAAGGCGCCGCCGTGTTGGTCGGCGTTAATGGGAAAATCCCCATTCCTGCGGTTCAGGGCGTTTAGATATAACCGTTTTTTTAACGCTTTCTATGTTATTCGCCAACAATATCGTAACTTTTTGTTATTCTATCCATTCATCTATGGTGGATATGTAGACATTTAGTATTGTAACTTTTTGTTATTCTATCCATTCATCTATGGTGGATATGTAAACCCTTCTTCTTCTTGTCATATCCATTATATCATCAGTTTAGTATCAATTGTACCAAAAAAAACGTTATAATTATCAATCTGTCATTACGTTAGGTTGTTTTAGCATTTTAATAATTAAATTTGTACTTTACTACCCATTTTTAAACTTATCTTGCCTATTTATCCATCCATTGAAACAGACTAGCCACTACCTTCCCCATATATTTAATAACGTTGGTCAACCTCACAACTTTTCATTATGATTGTCATTCCGGTCTTTACTTGGGAAATCGGGGACTTAAACCCTCTTCATTAATTAATGTCTACTTTATGTGTCAGCATGTCTGCGTCATTTCTTTTCAGCCACTTAACTTGTCTAATCATAGCTTCTGTACTTAACCCAATACAAACGAAGTATAGTAATTAGTTAAATCGCTTTACTGTCTACAAACAGTAAACCAGTCTCCACCTTTCTAGTTACACGCCAATTTGTCTACAGTTAGTTCATATCAACGACTGACTATATTGGTTATTGTTATACAATCCATTCTAGACTTTTATATCCATTATCATGGATACACATCATTATCATTAAATATATTACATGGATAATACTTACGACATCTTCCTAATTTTAATGGATAGGAAATAGAAGAAACAGTTCTCGCACCTATCCCCACTATTCTCACCCATCATCGTGTGAACCCACCAACAATCATCCAAATCGTTGCAGCTCCAAGAATCATGCCAACTGTCAACTTCTTTTGGCATAACCGCACGCACGTGGTACACCAGCATCTCACCAATAGCCATTGCCTCATCATATGATCGTTTAGATCTGAAAACCTTATACTCAGCGTTGCAGCTTCTCCCTGCGCACCAGTTAAGAATAATATACATTAGCTCCGCATAGGGATACGCTTCCCTCACCCCATGTAAAATTGCTATAGCTTTCTCTAGATCTCCCAAATTGAATGCAGTGCGCAGACTTTCGGTGTACATCGCAAACGGATTTTTGTGCTCTACGCACTTCCTGTAGAATTTGTAATACCACGATAAATCTTCGTCTGCAAACCAAGTGAAGTCATGCCTCCTGTCCAGTCGGACTCTTGAATACACCTCCGGTGAACAAACCGCATTCAAGCCCTCATGGCCTGCCTTAAGTAGATTCGCACAAGCATCAATGCCATCTTCTGCGACCCTAGCTGCGATTTCGGCTAGTAGCGAACTTGGTAACCACATTGCTTGTTTTTACTCTCGGCTAATGCCTACTTTTGGACCTTCTTTGTTTTTGTTTTTTAACTACAACTCTATCTTCTCTCCTTCTCTTTTAAGTTAATGTCCCTTTCCTTTAGTCAAATCCTATTTCTTTCGCTTTGACCAGTTTCGTCATTAAGTTTGAACTATCTACATGGATAGACGTATTCTCTATATCACTATCCGTGTATACGACAACTAACATCCTTTTTACTCATCTATCCATCCAATTAGTACTTGTTAAATAGAAACACTGTACCCAATATTTTTAACGTTCACTTTAACTCTTTATTTTTGTTTTCACAGTCCAATATTTCTATTCTTCCTATAAGTAGTCTACCCAAAGAAGAAATCACCACTCAACCTGCTCTGTTTCCCCATCTTTTAATTTCCTCCTTACAGTATGAGTGATACAGCTAACAAAATTAGCTACAAATGGGGACAGCCTGTCTCCGATATAAGGCCAGTTATTCAAACCACTCATCAATTAGGTATTCCTACGAGCTGCGATTGCAAGGCTTCCTTGTTCCTAACGACCACTACATTACCTGAGAGTAAAGGAAGGCGCCTCTATACATTTCTTTACGATCTATCGGATGTATAACTTTTTACTAACATCCATTGTGGTAACGCATTTCTATATTTTATTTTAACCCATTATCCATTCGTAGGGTCCAGGTCATGGATGTGCATTCAAAAAGTGGTGGGACGACGCAGTTACTGAAGAAATTCAAAAGCTTAAAGTTGAGGCTCTCCTGAAAGAAGAATCAAACAAGTCTCAAATGGCAGGTTTAATTGATAGGTTCGACTTTCTCCTTTCAAAGATTGAAGACCTTGAAACCAAAGTAACAAATATGAGTCATTTACTCTACTGACTTTAAAAGTTATCTACTGCTTCGATTTCCGATTCCACATATATTGCTGTGTCTATCTATGCTTTAGAATCTGCTTCTGTATCCATGTATAATATAACAAACTGCAGATTTTATGTCAATCTAATCTTATCTATTAGTAAATGAATATCATTAAAACAGATCTCCTTTACACATCCAACTTCGTTAATTATTTATCCCAAACTTAATGCGGCCTCAAATTGACGAATTTTTTTTTACCGCTTATTGTTTATTGGCAATCTCAATTACCATCCATTCTCACTTATTCTCTTCCACGGTATTCCCCTAAGTGTCCTTCAGTTAACCAGTTTATATTCAAAAATCACCTATCCATATGTCTTTCCCTTTAGCTATATATAATTAAATAAAATTGAAACGTGTTTTCAAATAAAACTGAGTAATATGAGCAATATAAAATGGATACGTGTTTGTCTTACGGAATTTATATTCACGTTGGAAACTGAAACGTGGCGACCTTCATGCTTCCATGAAAACAATATTTGTCTATCCATCTTTCGCAGCCCCATGTCTATCCATCAGTTAACCAGATTATATTTAACAATCATCTATCCATATGTCTTTCCCTTTAGCTATAATACCTATACATAATATGAGCAATATAATTAAATAAAATTAATTTTCAATTTTACTTGTTTTGCAATTCGGATTCTGTGTCCAATCAAATTAACAGTTTGATGGATACGTGTTTGTCTTACGGAATTTATATTCACGTTGGAAACTGAAACGTGGCGACCTTCTGGCATCCATAAAAACAATATCTCTCTACGCATTCACTCTCTCTCCATAGTCCCAAATCTGTTCATTCAGAATGACTTGTGCTAACCTTCTAAACCTGCCGCCCGAAGTAAGAAGAATAATCCTTGCGAAGAATGCAAGTGATCATATTCGAGAACACTTCAAAATCCGCGCTGTCTGCAAAACTCTTTTTCAATACGCCGATCACGTGGATACTATTTCTCGTATTAACCTTATCCAGGAGGGCCAATCCGAAGGAGACCAAAGAGGCATCACGCTTTTGTACAATGCTTGCTTGGATGCCAAAAACGTATCTGCTTTGTTTTTGAAGGGAATTTCCGACTTCATGTACACATACGATGGAAGATTAGAAGCTTTTCAAAAGATTAAATCTTCTGCCATCGCCGGTTGCAAATCCACCATGTATTGTTTCGAAGTCATCCGGCGATCTATTTACCCATCCTTTGACTCAGGTTCGACTATCCCATTTCTTTCCCGTTCCGCTATCCGTGCTCTTAGGAAGCACGTTAGGAAATTCGAGCGCTACTCCTGGCCTATCGGAATAGCCGTCGACCTCTCTCTCATAAGGGATGAAACTGATGTTGGAAGTTTAAGATCATGCCCTTGCTCCGTTTTTAATTATTGGCTTAGTATCACCGCCGAGGATATCAAAGGTTGCGGCATGTGCAATGCTTGTTTTTGGACTATCGAGCAAGCTGTTTTCTTCCAAATAATCCCGCAGACTTTTCTTGAATTGCCTGTGCTACTCCAAAATCCCCTGGACGGTGTTTGGCCTGATTACGAGCACAACGTTGGTGGTTGGGGTCATGATGACAATGGAGGCGGTTGGGGCCAGGTCGTAGTGCACAATGGTGGGGGACAAAACCACGGTCATGAAAACGGCGGACAGGAAAACGCTGGCGGCTGGGAAGGCGGTGGCGGTTGGGCCAACCTCGCAATGTAAAACGCGTCTGTTTATGCCGTTTCACCCAATTAAACTTTTATATTTTTGTTATTTTTTTGCGTAAACTTGTTTAATATTATTTATAACTATGACTTACTTTTCGGTTACATTATCCACCAATACATCAAACTATCCACCCAGTATTAATTTACCCTTTCGTCTATCCACTAAACTTTTGAAATGCCTATAAATCTTGGAAATCTTACAAAATATATTCATGTACATATACTCATTTTTACATGTCTCAAATCCCCAACTTTAAACCCCTCAACCCAGCTTCTTGTGACGCTGACTCTTCAAACCGTCATCATTTATGTGTCTCGTCAAATCACTTTTACGACTTCCAACACGTCATTATAACTGACTCCAATTTTATAATATACTTTCTCTCTCGCCATTCCCGCCAATCTTATCGACCAGTGTACCTCCAATTCGATCAATCAAATCATCTGACGTCTACCTCACGAAACTATCCATGAATCTGTACTTTTTTTTTGTCTTTCATTTAACCTTTTTTGCAAGTTAAAAAATAAAATCAAATACCTACGTTAATATCACAGTCCTCGACCCTACAACATTTACCCCCGTCATTATTACCCTCTACTACAGTCAATAACAAGGAAACCAATAAATTACTTCTTTCTTTAATAAATCAAAACTCTCGCCGTATAATCTTCCCCAAATATGGATACGTTGCTCTTATTACCCTCCACGCTATCCATTTGTTTTACTCTACATTATCCCCTATTTTCATATATTATATCCCCATCCATTATTTACATTCAAATAGTAATATCAACAAGTCCAACGTCTATCAACGCACTTTCTTGGTTCAAACATGTAATATGCTAGCCACATAGCTCTCAGTTATTAACTATCTATATCGTCCCTATATCTATTTCATTTATCATTTTAAGTCCAACGTCAATTCATACATTCAGCAAAATCGATATCCGTCCTAATTTCCATATTTACCAATTCTTACATATTGCTATGTATGAATCCATAGATTAACTTCATATCACCTGTCCACCCACACTTATCTTCAATTTGTCTATCCACCCATATTTGAATTGATACCTATCAAAATAGGAACACGTAATTTATGTTATCACACGTAAACCAAATACTTCAAGTTCGGAAAGACAAACAAATCCTCACGTCTCAAACACATAACTCACAATCCATGAATGTTACAAATCACACAGAATAGATAAAAAGTTCATTCGTAAATTTGTGGTACTATCCACTTCTTATATATCTCCATAGCATACTCCTGCCTAAACTGGTCCACAAATTCATCTGTCATCGCTTCTATTCCATCTGATCTAGCTAGGGCATTCATCTCAAGAAACTTCATTATTACAGGTCCGCAATCACCTACTCGATCATTCGTGTACACTGTCTGTAAACGAGTCCATGAATACGGCGGTAAATTCCCTTTCAGTTCCTGTTTCCCCGGCTTCGTTTTCTCCCTTGGTTTCATACTGTTACTCTCTGGGTCGAGTTTGAAGAATGCCTCCACAATGTAAGGAATCATTTCAACAATTGGCGCAATGTTTGTACCAGCTTTGGCACCACTGTTATGGATTGGCAACGGATCTAGTAGTTCAACGGTCTCTAAATCTAAATTAATAACAACCCCAACCCAGTGATCGCCGTCCCAATTCATGGGAACGTAAGCTGTTGAGACATCTTCAAACCACCTAGCCTTTGCCCGGCCGTGCGTCCACTCCCCGTATACATACTCCTTAATGCGTTCGTCCCAATGGTACTCTCGCTGTTTTTTTGACTTCATAAAGCTCCTATGTCGCCCTTGCAAATGGTTGGAAAACCAAGGTGGAAGGAACACCACCCTCTCCCTTGCGAAGTACCTAGCATGTTTCAAGTATATGTATTCTCCAAGTACCTGCATATGCTGAAGTACCCAGATACCATACATGTTACTCTTCTATTCCATTATATTTAACAAACTTTCAAAATTCTTACTGTTGTGTTCAAAAACTTCTTCGGCTCAGCAATGTCAAGCAAGAATTGGTTATTGATAGCCACCTCCCCAAACATCAAGTTCTTCAGATCGTATTTCCTACAAATTGCACGGCATGTAAGTACATCTATCATACTATCCTTTTCTATAAGCACAGTAATTTATTACCTCGTTGGGAATAGCTTCAGCGTTTCTTCCCAGGCGTCCTTGTGCTCAAAATACATATCTTCGCTTTCCCTTAACCCTACAAATACCCGAGCCAGCTCAATCTCATCATTCGATGGACTTTCTTTAACACGCTTTGGTGGGGGAGAAGAATCGCTTAGGTCAACCGGTTCTTCAGATCTCCCACTCAATATTTTCATTTTCCCCGCCTTCTTTTTGCGTCCGTGGTTCTTATTTTTAGGCTTGTTCCTTGTTAAGCTAACTCCTTCATTAAAGGGTACACCTACTGTTTCCTGTCACACACATAAATTAATTTATTTACTCTGTAGTCCAAATTTTTTATAAACATTTACTAAACTACCTTCGATGGTTCCTTTGTCGTCTGTCCATCTACCTTTTTTTTCTCCTTAACGGAACTGTCCACCTTGCCTTCCATGGGTATCTCCTCATCTTTTTGTTCACAGACAACTTCGGACTCTCTTCCCGTTGCCTGTTCTTCACCACACACAGACTTCGGTCCATCTATCATTCTTCCGAGATCGCAGGAGATGGATACTCCCTCCTTATTTCCTTCAACATGAGTCCCTGGATAGCTCTGCCCCAAAATAATACACTAACCTTGTTATTCCCTTTAAGATGAACATTTATACAAAAACTTATCTTCAACAGCTTTTATAAAGCGAGACAAACCTCAAACGCAGTACACACTTCATCGTCAGTGGATACTTTCTTACTATCTTTCTCCAGTTCTCCATCTCCCGTGGAATCCTGACTTAATGAACTCTCAATTTGGATTTGCATCTGTCCATTTGTTTGTTTAAGCCCGGCAGCAGCATTATCACTTTTGTTTCCAATGGATGCACCGTCAATTATTTCTTCACGCTCTTCTTTATTAACCTGCCAAACATCCATACAAAACTTATATCAACCAAATCTAGCTAATGGATAATACTCTAATTAATCCAAGGTTTCAAAGGTATCCATAAAGGTAGTACACACTTCACTATCCATCGACACTCTCTCGCCAGCTAACTCCTCTTGTCCTTCTTCGTCATTGACCCTGGAAATATCCACTGCGATTTCCATGCGTATGTCATCAGATTTTGTTTGCAATGGAAGCTCCGAGTCCTTTTGTACCTTAAAGTAGCCAACGTATCCATAAATATCAAACTACTTAAAGCATGCAATCGTCTCCATAATTACCTGATGCTGAATGACTTCCCTTTCTTCTGTATCACAAATTTCACTCTTGGCCGTCGCCTTCATATCCCTCCACAGGGCTGCCTGTTTTGGACTCGCCATGCTAAATCCCAAAGATTTAAGACCACCGCAAAGTAAACATTATGTACAATTAGTCAAACACCATAACTTATGGATGCAAACTCAGCATATAAGCATATCACCTGGTTTGATGGATTCAACATAGCACTGTTTACAACCCCCCCCCCCCCCCTTTTCCTAGGTTTTCTAAACTTTGAGCTGCATACAAAACATCTTTCGAGTGCTTTTCCTCCTCCCCATCTTTGATCATTCCCATATGCTGCATCGCCCTACCAACAATTGATTCATCCCTTGTTTTACAAGGATCAATTGTGTCATCCAACTGAGTACAAAAGTTGCCAATGTTAAATTCAGATCCCAGATTTTCTTGATCGAAAAAAGTTTCATCAACACTGTTGATAACTTGAGAAATAATAGAATTCACATTATCCCGATTAGTGCCCTCGTCTGTCGCATGACTTCCAACACCTTCATCACCAACTCCAGTATTCTCCGCCCCTTTGGAATTACATTTATCCTTCTTCCCCTTTTCTCTTTCACCTAAGAAAATTCTCTTCATCGCTGTCAACGTACACTTCTGCCCTGGGCTGTTCAGACGTTTGATTCCACGCAACCTACAATCCTTTGACGTCTTTCTTCGCTTCAACCACGCCACCTCTTTTTCCAAATTCTCGATTTTCTTCTCCACCCAACTCTTGAATTTATCATTACCAACAGAACTTGTCTCTGTTATACTTCCATATTCAATAGCAAGTAACGGTAGCTTTCTCTTCTTGTTCTCCCCAACAGTCTTTGATACGTGTTCAATGCCATCTTCAATAGCGAGTAATGAAGGTTTTCTTTTCTTTTTGTTCTCTACAATAGCCTTTCGGACGTATTTAATCAGCTTCTGCGAAGAATCTCCCCCAGGCCACTCCTCCTTCTTAAAGTTGTGATCACTATCCACCAGATTTTCAAGATACACCAACTTCTTATCTTTAATCTCGTCTATCCACTCCCCCCAGCCCTCTCCAAATGGTCCCATTGGTTTTAAATACGGTACCACTTTTACCTGTACATAGAAAAATACCACATCTGTATGGATACACGGATTTGTTTTAATATTCACAATAAGGAACTACACATACCTCAGATCCAAACTCTACGTCTATTACAGTCTCACTACTAATCCAGTTGTTTTTCGGAATCCTTTCGAAAGAAGTATCCATGAAGCTCATAGTTGATTCATGGTCAGGCATCCTCTCCAAGAATCCGGGAATACATCGGAAAACTAGAAGTTGGAATGAAAGCGGGAATCCATAGACGACCTTTGTTTGCTGCTGCAGCTGAGTTCTGTATGTTTTAACCGGATCTTCACCAATTTTTCCCGTTCTCGGGCCAGGTTTCATTGAATTAATTGTTTTAAGAAACGACATTCTTCCCCATGGATAGCTCAAAAAATTATTAACATCGCTGAGCATCTCAACAAACTCCGGCGTTGCTTTTGCAACCTGGTTGCTACAAATAAGCACTCCATCAACAATACATATCAGCGCAAGCTTCAACCTTTTTGTTCCATCCATGTCTCTATCCTCAAGCATTTGAAGTATGTCTGAAATCTTAACCCCTTGGTCCCCCTTCTTAATGGTCTTACTCATCTGTCCAAATAAATCTTCCCATTCCGAAGTACTTTTCACCACCACTATAATCCGATCTTCTGGGTCTTCTTCTTCCGGGAACTCGCAACAATTTAAGCATGTTATCATTCCAAACTCGACTAATGAGAATCGCAGTGGTTGCCCTGCAAAAACTGTACTCAACTCGTACTTCTTTTTTGTAATTAGTTGTCTCCCCAGTAGCCCATGTATCAATTTCCCTGAAATTGAACACTGCTTGACCGGGAGCCTAAACAAATCTCCAAAACTAGAATCCCGTAATCTCTCCCACTCCGGCGTATCCTTCAATAGCTGCCAAACTTTGTTTAGTATCTCCGGTTTCGAGTATATATTCAGTCTACCATCTGGATATCGATCTGTTTTGTACAATCTGCTCGGTAGTTCTTTGTCCACCATTGCCTGAAAAATACAAAATCACCATTGCCTGAAAAATACAAAATCAATTGCAGTAGCTTCATTCTCAGATTGGGGGTCGAAACAAAATTGATTATTTCTAATGAAGTCTAGCTTACCTTACTGTTGCTGTAGAAGAGAGAAGCTCGTAAGAGAGAAGATCGAAAGAGACAACTTTTTTTTCCCCTTTTTGTTTTACCCTAAATTAAAAGCATCTGATAAATTATTAAATTACCCCAACTATAAAATTTCTAGTTAGCAAATGAGTAATTGCTCAGGTCATTTAGTCATAAGGGCATTTTTGACTTTTCATTGTCTCTCTCATCAAAAAAGATACACAATTGAACAAACATTTAAGAAGATACCAATTTGCAAGAAAAAGATATAAAAGATACACTCAGTGCAATTCACCCGTCTCATAACTGTCTTGATCGTAGCCAGTTTTACTACATGACTGAAAGTTTCTGTGAAACCAACTCCAGCCTCCTGCGATTTTCCATTAACCATCAACCTAGATTTATGTCTCGTCAAAATTCCATATACATCATATTTCTGCTTGAACAACCACATTCAACACACAATGTTAGCATTAGAAGGCCTTGGTACTAAAGTCCAAGTCTTAGTCTTAAGCATTGTCGATATCATCAGTCATAGATGGGGACCAATTCAGATCCGAAATGGCATCTATATCGCTTTTTTTGGTAATGGCGATTTGGAAGCAGAGATGAGGGAGATAACCTTCTTTGGTTTTGTTATGCCCCATTTTGAACGAGTGTTCATGTAATGAGGAGGAGGCAAAGCACGAGGTTTAGAGATAAATCTCAGATCTGGTGCAGGAATATATGGAGTATTCAATGCCTGTGGAGTTGATGGAGATTGAATAATCTTTTTAAAAATCGGAGATATATCTTCCACATCATAGAGAAACTGATATGAAGTGTTTGGTTGAAGATCCCTTTTGGCGTCTGGAAAAATATCTTCGTAAAAGTGTTCAACACATCTATACCCACAATGATTAGAAGGATATCCAAGAAACAAACAAGGAGTTGTTATTGGAGAGAGCTTATGAATATTATAATGAATTAAATTCTGGATGCACAAGCAGCCAACGATTCTAAAGATCATAAGTGGGTTTCTTTTTAAATAAGAGAGTGAAGGAGATTTGATTTTGGATAAGGAATGATGTCTAAAGATGAACATAGTCACTGAGAGCTTCAACCCAATGACCAGCTGAGAGACGAGTCTGAAAAAGAAGAGCACACATCATGTTATTGATCGTTTGGATCATCCTTTCGTATTTACCATTTTGCTGCGACGTATGGAGACAAAAGAAACAAACAAAAATGCCGTTTTTCGAAGTACTCAAGAAACTATTTATTGTTGTATTCTCCCCCACTGTCACATTGAAAGTATTTAATAGGAACATCAAATTACGTTTTGACATTGCAGAGAAGTGATGAAACTTTTAGAAAACTTCACTTTTTTGACGCAATGGATAAACTTCACTTCATGGGAAACAGTGGCATTAGCTTACGAGGAGGGACGATTATGATGTTGTTATTTAGTAGCTTGGAATAAAGCTTGTCTACTGAAACTCATCTGGTTACTGTTCTAGCATGGTATACTAACGAGGTTCTGCTTGGTTCTATCAACAAATTCTGGACATTTAGGACAAGGCAGATAACTCGTGGTTGGCAAACAAGCTACTAAAGCAAAGATATTTGGTGTATGATTGGATAAAACTGAGGATTGGCAATGGGAAAGATGCACAATTGTGGACTGATAATTGGTCTCCATTTGGCAAGCTTCAAGGGTTCTTACCTAATGGTCTACCTAGGCGAATGGGAATCTCTATGACTGCAACTCTCACACACCTATACTCCCATGGATGATGGGCCACTCAACCTGCTAGTTCGGAGAAACAAGTTCAACTGCAATCCTACATCTCTACCATCCAACTAACGGACACCAAGGACTACTATGAGTGGGTTCTCAATGGTTCAATTAGGCATAAATATCAAACTATGCAATGTATATGGAGTTAAAGGGTCATGAGCCTCTAGTACCTTGGTCAAAACTCGTTTGGAATAAGTGTGGCATCCTGAAGCATAGTTTTCTTGTTTGGCTAGTGATTCTAAACATATGCCCTACAAGGGATAGGCTAGCTTCTTGTGGATTGCCGGTAAAGTCGTGACCATCTCATCTTCAATTGCCCTTTCAGTTGGGGAATTTGGAACCCTTGTGCTTGTTGTTGTTGGAACAATTATTTTATAAAGTCATGGGCTATATTAAAAAGTGTTTGTGTGAAAAGAAATGTGTTAAGCCCATAATGATATGGAAGGGAAATTTTCCAATTTGTGGAAACTTGCTAGACAAGTAAATTTCCAATTTGAGGAAACTTGCTAGATAAGTAAAATTTCCAATTTGTGTAAACTTGCTAGACAAGTAAATTTCCATTTTGTGGAAACTTGCTAGACAAGTAAATTTCCATTTTGTGGAAACTTGTGAATCCTATATAAAGGACCCCTAAGCCTCTGTTTTAGAGCATCCAAAAACACAAATCACACAGAGAAAAACACAAACAGAAGTTCCTTCAATTCTCTTCTGTTTTAGGTTAGTGTTCTAATTTCGAGAGTATCGTAGTTCATATGGTCGACAGAACCGATATCGAGTGTTGCGATACGGTTTCATATGGTTGTATCATGGGACTCATGAATCATGATTTAACCTGTCACACTATGGGTGATTCTTTGAGTTAAGGAAAGAGATCAAATCTCGCCTCCATATATTCTGATTTCTACTCCTTCTGTCCGATTGTTTTGATATCGTTTCCTTAACGTCTATTTTATTTTCGTGATTAAATCGCTTTTAACGTAGTGCTGTAATTTTTGGTTCTACAATCTTAACTCAAAGAAATCCGTTTCTGTTATATGAACATTAAACGGATTTTAATCGCGAATAAATAAACGTTTTTTCAAACGATTTCTCTTCCGCTTATGATACTAAGAACGTTATCAACGCTGTTTTAGCAAGGATTCGTTAATGTAGAGGCGGATTAAAACCTGTTTTCAAAACGGTCTTGAAGGAAAAACGCAGCATACATCGCGAATCGTTTCGTAGCGATCTTCGTGATTACTTTGTGCGTTTCACACAAGTTTATTGATTGCGATCGATAAACTTTTTCACTGCGATTTCTGAACGGTATATAATCGTTAGAATCGCAGTTTATTGAAACATAAACCCGATTATCAAACGCGTTATAAACGCTTTGACGAATGCTCTGCGGAGATTCGATATTAAAGAATGCGCTTTTAGCGGTTCTAATCGGTTCGATATTGGTTATCTAAATTGCGATTTAATTCCTTATCGAATTAGCTTACGGTTTAAATTACCTGTGATTTAATCGTTTCTAATTGGAGTTTGTGTTTCTCTTCTGTTTTAGGATGACTAACGAAGCAGAAAACAACTCCAAAGTGGCTGAGAACAATGAGGAGACAAGTGACATGACAGTCAAAGTTCCACCTGGGAACCATGTCCCTCCTCCCAAGTTCGACGGGACAACTGAGGGGATAGCGTTTAAGAATTGGAAGAAGAAGATGCTTTTCTATCTGACAACGCTGAACCTGCAGAAGTATCCGAGTGAGGTGGTACATGTCCTCCCAGAAGACAACACCAGTCCGCATGCTCTCGCAAGTGTTGAAGCTTGGAGACATAGCGACTACCTGTGCAAAGGCTACATCCTGAATCGCCTTTCTGAATCTCTGTATGAGGTGCACAGTAATGCTGAATCCTCGAAAGAATTGTGGGATGCTTTAGACAAAAAGTATCGCATTGAGGATTCTGGTACTCAGAAATTCACTGTGGCAAAATTTCAGCAGTACATGATGGTGGACTCAAGACCACTAATGGAGCAAGTTGGAGAAATCCAGAAACTTCTCCATGAAATCAAGGCTGAAGGTATGGAGTTGTGTGAGACCTATCAAGGATGTTGCATCATTGAGAAGCTTCCTCCTGGATGGTAAGACTTCAAAAACTACCTCAGGCTTAATAAAAAGAAGATGAGCCTTGAAGACTTGATTGTGAGACTTCGTGTGGAGTCTACAAATCGGGAACAAATTGGGAAAGGTGTTCAGATTCATGAAAACGTGATTATGGCTGAACACCAAAGCCATAAGCAAGGCAAGTGGCAAAACAAAGAACGCCTTGACAAAGGCAAAGGAAAGATGCCACCGAAGAACTCCCAGAAGTTCAAGAACAAGAATGCCCAGAAGGGTCAAACCTCTCAAAGGTTCTTGGGGACGTGCAATTTCTGCGGAAAGCAAGGTCACAAAGAGTTTGAATGTCGCAGCAAGAAGGCTCAAGCTAACTTGACCGAAGCTGACATGTGTGCTGTAGTCACTGAGGCTAATGTTGCTGAAAGCAGCCCGAAGACTTGGT
Source organism: Orychophragmus violaceus (assembly GCA_030180135.1). Classification (NCBI taxonomy): domain Eukaryota; kingdom Viridiplantae; phylum Streptophyta; class Magnoliopsida; order Brassicales; family Brassicaceae; genus Orychophragmus; species Orychophragmus violaceus. The sequence goes on from CM058240.1 coordinate 20,876,345, forward strand.
GGTTTGATACTGGAGCAACAAGGCACATATGTATGGATCGAGAGATGTTCTCGACCTACACAAAGAACAAGGGTGATGATACGCTCTTGATGGGAAACTCTGCGACTTCAAAGATTGAAGGTCACGGAAAGGTTGTTCTGAAGCTCACCTCTGCGCAAGAGCTCACACTTACGAATGTGGTCCACGTGCCGGACATGCGCAAGAATCTGATCTCTGGATCTCTTATGAGCAAGCATGGATTCACCATCAAGCTGGAAGGAGATAAGCTGATCTTGTCCAAGAATGGAATGTATTTGGGGAAGGGTTTCGTTTCTAATGGGTTGTTTAAAATGTCTGTTATGACAATTTCTACCTCGAAGAACCTTAAGATGAATGAAAAGAAACCAGTTGCTTATGTTGTCGAGTCATTTAACATTTGGCACGAACGTTTAGGATATGTTAACATCAAGTCTATGAGTAGATTGATGAACATGAACTTGATTCCTAAAAACAAGATAAGCAAAGATAAATGTGAAGTTTGTGTCCAAGCCAAACTCACTAAAACGCCATCACCAAGCGTACAAATAACAACCGAACCTCTAGGTTTAATTCACACAGATTTGTGTGATCTAAAATTTATGCCTACGAGAGGTGGAAAGAAGTACTTCGTAACTTTCATAGACGATTACACTAGATACTGCTATGTGTATCTATTACGAAGTAAAGATGAAGCCTTGAAAAAGTTCAAAGAGTACAAGATCGAAGTTGAAAACCAACTTGATAAAACTATCAAAATGGTTAGAAGTGATCGAGGAGGTGAATACAATGAACCTTTCGATGCGTTCTGTACAGAACATGGTATTATTCATCAAACAACTGCTCCTTACTCACCAAAGTCTAATGGAGTTTCGGAACGAAAGAATCGAACTCTTAAGGAGATGATGAATGCAATGTTGCAGGAATCTGGCTTAGCCCAGAACATGTGGGGGGAAGCGCTGCTTACCTCTAATTACATCCTGAACAAAATACCACACAAAGTAACTGGAAAAACTCCATATGAACTTTGGAAAGGTAAAGTACCTTCGTACAAATACCTGAAAGTGTGGGGGTGCCTGGCAAAAGTAGCGGTGCCACTCCCGAAAAAGGTCACCATCGGACCTAAGACAGTAGACTGCATATTCATCGGATATGAACATAATAGCAGTGCCTATCGTTTTCTGGTACATAAATCTGATATACCAGATATCCATGTGAACACGACAATGGAGTCAAGGAATGCTTCCTTCTTCGAAGAGGTGTTTCCATGCAAGGATAAGGGAAATCCTAAGAGAACTCGTGATGAACGAGAGGCTAGCCATGAGGCAAGCACTTCTGAACCTTCTATAAACGAAGAAGCAGAAGTAGAAGAGGAAATTGAACTTAGACGAAGCAAGAGAGCTCGTAAAGGAAAGACATACGGTTCAGAGTTCATAACGGCATTTCTATCAGAAAGTGGGCCAAGAACTTTCAGTGAAGCCATGTCTACACCTGATGCACCTTCATGGAAAGAGGCTGCAAACAGTGAAATCAATTCCATTATGGAAAATCATACATGGGAGTTGGTTGATTTACCGCAAGGGTGCAAACCACTTGGGTGCAAATGGATCTTCACTACGAAGTTGAAAATAGATGGATCCATAGACAAGTACAAGGCTAGACTTGTGGTGCAAGGATTCCGACAAAAGGAAGGGTTGGATTACTTTGACACCTATTCTCCGGTAACGAGAATAACTTCGATTCGTATGCTGATTGGAATTGCAGCATTAAGAGATCTCGAAATCCATCAAATGGATGTAAAAACTGCTTTCCTAAATGGAGATTGAGAAGAAGAAATCTACATGAATCAACCTGAGGGTTATGCCGCTCCTGGGCAAGAGAAGAAAGTGTGTAGACTTGTGAAGTCATTATATGGACTTAAACAAGCGCCAAAACAATGGCACGAAAAGTTTGACAACGTAATGATGTTAAATGGCTTTCACACTAACGAATGTGATAAGTGTATATACATCAAAAGTACTCCGCATGGATATGTTTTACTCTGTTTATACGTCGATGACATGCTTATCATGGGAAGCAGTAAGGATTTAATCCAACAAACTAAGAATATGCTTAGTGGGAAGTTTGATATGAAAGACTTGGGATTAGCAGATGTAATTCTGGGAATTAAGATCACTCGAAATTCCGAAGGAATAATCCTGTCTCAAGATCATTATGCTGAAAAGATCCTAGAACGGTTTAAGAACTACTCAAACGGGATAGCAAAAACTCCAGTTGACACTCAACTTCATTTGACAAAGAATTCAGGTGAACCTGTGTCACAGGTGGAGTATGCAAGAGTGATCGGGAGTCTAATGTACTTGACAAATTGTACTAGACCCGATTTAGCGCACTCGGTAAATGTACTAAGTCGCTACACGATTAATCCAGGTCATACTCATTGGAAAGCCATAACTAGAGTATTGAATTATCTGAGAAATACTAAGAGTTATGGGCTTCATTTTGGAAAAGAACCAGCAGTACTAGAAGGGTACAGTGATGCTAATTGGATTTCAGATTCAAGAAACTCCAAATCTACGCGTGGATATGTATTCACTCTTGCTGGTGGAGCAGTATCCTGAAAATCTTCCAAGCAAACACTCCTGGCTCGATAAACCATGGAGTCAGAGTTCATAGCTTTAGACAAAGCAGCAGAGGAAGCAGAATGGCTTCGGAACTTTCTGGAAGATATCCCGATGTGGGAAAAACCAGTGCCAGCTCTACGCGTACACTGTGATAGTCAGTCAGCTATATCACGGGCACTGAGTAATTTGTACAATGGTAAATCTCGTCATATACGAAGACGACATAAGACCATTAGACATTTGATCTCAAGTGGTGTAATAACGATAGATTACATCAAGCCGGCTGATAATTTAGCGGATCCGTTCACAAAAAGCTTGCCGAGAGATCAAATTGTGAAATCATCAAAAGGAATGGGTTTAAAGCCTATGAACAAAGATGACGTTTGATGGACACCCCACCTATGTGACTGGAGATCCCAAGATCTAGGTTCAAAGGGAAAACGAAATTGAGCTAATTCAGGTTTGAACACTATAACTCTGCCCAGTTCCTAGGATGATAAATAGTGTTATATGTGTGTAATGAGGTTAAGTGTTGACTTTTAATGATTACAGAGCTTTGTAATAGTGGAGTACAGACAGATACTTCTGGAAAGAAAGCTGATGGCAGATCACCTAGTGAGTGTGAAATGGGGCCGTTTCTAGGAGAATGAATGTAAGGCTATACTCTCCAACTTCACTCACAAATACCAGGCATGTTCAAGGCCACAATGAACACAATAGAGAACATAGTTCTACGAGAAGATGTAGCTGTGCGATATATGTTGTCTCGGTTTACACCAAAGTCCGGGTGGTTCAAGACATCGCGTTCACCTCCTGGCCGAGTAAACCCGACATGTATCAAAAATGATTGGTTCAAGGCTGAAAAATGCTACCTATCAAATGCAGTTACATTTTCGTATACTCTCGAAAGTCTGTCTAGTCTAGTGAAGTCTAGTCTAGTCAAGTATATCTAGTTCACTGAGTCTGTCTAGATAGTTGCATCTGCATATGTTTAGAGTCATTTCTATTCATGTGGGGGATTGTTGGAACAATTATTTTATAAAGTCATGGGCTTTATTAAAAAGTGTTTGTGTGAAAAGAAATGTGTTAAGCCCATAATGATATGGAAGGGAAATTTTCCAATTTGTGGAAACTTGCTAGACAAGTAAATTTCCAATTTGAGGAAACTTGTTAGATAAGTAAAATTTCCAATTTGTGTAAACTTGCTAGACAAGTAAATTTCCATTTTGTGGAAACTTGCTAGACAAGTAAATTTCCATTTTGTGGAAACTTGTGAATCCTATATAAAGGACCCCTAAGCCTCTGTTTTAGAGCATCCAAAAACACAAATCACACAGAGAAAAACACAAACAGAAGTTCCTTCAATTCTCTTCTGTTTTAGGTTAGTGTTCTAATTTCAAGAGTATCGTAGTTCATATGGTCGACAGAACCGATATCGAGTGTTGCGATACGGTTTCATATGGTTGTATCCTGGGACTCATGAATCATGATTTAACCTGTCACACTACGTGTGATTCTTTGAGTTAAGGAAAGAGATCAAATCTCGCCTCCATATATTCTGATTTCTACTCATTCTGTCCGATTGTTTTGATATCGTTTCCTTAACGTCTATTTTATTTTCGTGATTAAATCGCTTTTAACGTAGTGCTGTAATTTTTGGTTCTACAGTTGTCGTGATTATCAGCCTTTGCGCCAATGGGATAATTCTCTTATCTGCCTGCAACTGCCACGGTTCAAACGTATTCTCTTATTTCTTGCATGGCATGCAATGCACTATCTATAATCTCTGTCAGGAAGGAAACGCAAGAATCCATCGATAGAAGTATCAGTCATCTTTTTTCATTATGGCCTCCATTGATGCGACTATTCGGAATCATTGCTCGAGCCTGACTGAGAATCCAACTCAATCATCGCAAATGTTGCAGCAGTGGCTATCAAGTTCTCCTTCTTAGTACCGGTGATCTTGATTGCTCTGCTAGTTCAATTAATCAAAACTATTGGGAATATCTCTGGGTAACCACCCTCGCTCGGGAAAATCGAAACTCTCTCTAACTGCATGTAAGTGTCAGGATCTCCCCTCTCTCAATCAGGCCTCTGCAATTTGATCTTAGCTACTTCTGGGACCTGCTTTGCTTACGGCGATCACCTTTCAATCGGTTTGTATTCAACTAGAAATATCTTTGACTATTTTTTCTTATACATCTGAATTCTGTAATATGTGGCTTGAACAAGAAAAAACTATGGAACGTGCCCAAAACACTAAGGTCATAAAAGCTTGTATTTTTTTTCTGCAATTTAATAGTAATTGTTTTTCAAAAGAAAAATCATATATTTGAATTAAACTCCGTATTAAACCGAACATATATAATTTGTGTTTTAGGTTGTTGTTTGACATATTATACTGCATTATACATCTGTTTATGCGGGCTGTGATTCTAAGACGAAGTAAACAAACCCTAGATCCCCAATTAAGTACTAAAATCCTTAATTTCTCAAGTTTGAGTCCAACTGTTGGACCATCGAAATCATCTTGTACAATTTAGCTTTTCTATTCATGTCAGAGATTATTAGTTCAATACATATATTTTGTATACTCTAATTTAATTTATCTATATCTTGTAAGATTTATATCATAGAATGGTAAGAAAGGACCGAGTAATAAGGTAAAGAGTGACTAAACGAACAAGTAGGCCATACGATTACGACATATGTGGAGTGGTAAAGCTTGACATGAGCCTTCTAAAAAAAAGACCGTTATGTTAGTTACCAGTCTCATGTCCATAAGATTCTTCGTTTCATAACTTATATAAATTGAATCACAAAGTTTCAAACTTTCTTCAACAATCGATTCTCATTAATCATTTACTTCTCTCCTAAAGAAAAGAAAAAGAAGAACAAGATGAAGTCCTTGCTTTACCTAGTAACAATCTTTCTCTTCTTACATGTTTTCGTAACGGCATCACCTCTCATTCAAGATTCTTCCAAGAAAGCTGCAGCTAAAGACCGGAAACTCAACCTCAATTTCTGCGTCCAGTCTCTTGAAGGGAATCCACCTAGCAAAAACGCGAAAAACCTTCCCCAACTAACCATGGCGTCCCTCCAGAACGGTGCGACGAAAGCAAAGAGCTTGAAAGAAAATATTAAGAAGAATCTCGACGAGAGGAAATATCCAAAGAACAGTGATATGCAGATACGCGAGTGCCTCGACTTTTATCAATACGAGGCTGAGGCCTTCGAGTCAGCTATGCAGCAAATTATAAAGACTAATTACACAGGCGCCATCATGCATATAGATGATGGTTTCATATTTCTGGATGCTTGCGAAACTCAATTCAAAGAAAGAGTAACGCCTACGCATTACCTGTTTAGGAAAGAGGGGGATATTCTGACTCAGATGTTGAAGATTGCTTTAGCTTTTACAAACATGTTGAAATGAAAATACTAATTGTGTAACAAACACATGGGTTAAAGATAATTATATTTAAGATAGATATGGTTACTCAGAAAGCAGAACGGCCAAAGTGTTCTTGAATTCTACCATCGACTTACCATGTTGTGGGATGAATATAATAACACCACGACTGAAAGTGAATATTTCCCCTTGGGTTTCATTCTTTTTTTTTTGAAAAATATGTTAAGTTATATTCCAAATTTTTGTTTTTTACCTAAGAAGTTTTCTACTTTTAAGAAGTAGAGAAACAGAGCTTCTAGAAGAGTATCAGAGGACTAGAGTGAAGAAGCATTGAGCTCCAACATGAGCTACGACAGCGGCTGAGTCAAGCGGCATGTGCAACAATGACTGAGTCAACGGTAGAGAGCGTGAGCTGGAACAAAGGAATATGGAAACCTGTGATACAAGAAACTGACGAGGACAACCCTAGAGATGAGTAGCTGAGCTGGATATGAAGATCAGTGAAGATACTCATAGATTGTGCATCTAAAAGATTTTAGGAAAATATGCTTTTCTCTAAACAAATAAAAATGAAAATATACCTAAAAGAGTTTAAGAAATATGCCAAGATAAATTAGGAAATTGTACGATGATCTATGGTGTATAAATAGATCAACTAGGACATATGTGCTTGATGCGCCTTGAGAAAAAAAGAGAGAGATTGCTGTTAGCAAAAGTTGAGAGTTCTTAAGAGAAAATTTACACTTGGTGTTAAGGGTGAATCTAGAAGGCTTTGAGATCATTGATAGATCGAAAAGCAAGAAGGAGACTAGGTTGTTAAGGTGAAACGTTTGTTTGCTTTGCAATAAAAGTCATTGAAAAAGAACACCTTTGTGTCACATTCTGTATTACGTTACGTCTCACATTTTCAATTGGTATCAGAGCGGACACTTGTTGCTCATATATACAGGTGAGATTCTGCGGAAAAATGGAGAATTATAATGAGCTGATCAATAGCTCTAGGGTAATACTGGATGCGACAAACTATGTTTTTTGGAAAGCAAGAACAAGATCACAAATCAAAGGTATCGATCTGCTAGCATGGAAGGCAGTTGAATCAGGTTGGACAGCTCCAACAATGAAGAATGAAGCAGGAGCCGATGTATACCGCTACAGATTTCACCAAAGGATTCAACAACTCAAGAAACTAGGAAGATTCAACTGGAACAAGAACAGATATCAAATCTGGGTGAAGAAGGCGGACTTGTATGAGACAGGAAGTAGTACAAGGGATACTTCAGAGAAGCAAATACGATGCAGTATGGCCTTTGTCACTGAGAACTCAGAAGATGGAAACCAATGGTACTTTGACAGTGGATGCTCAAGGCATATGACAGGGACAAAGAGTCATCTCAAAACATCAAAGTAATCAAATATGGCAAAGTAACATTTGGTGATGGAGGACAAGGGCCGATACAAGGCAAACGTAAAACACTTGACTCAGATTTACCCAAACTAATGAATGTTTTTCTTATGAAGGGTCTTAAGGCAAACCTGATCAGTGTAAGTCAGCTATGTGACGAAGGATTGATGGTATGTTTCACAAGCTATGATTGCAAAGCTATGAACGACACTGGATATATCATCCTACAACGAAAAAGATCAGGCAGCAACTGTTACATGTGGGAAAATAACTCTAAGTGTCTTAGCGCGAAGTGTCTAAATGCCAAGAATGACATTCATTTATGGCATCAACGACTTGGACACATGAATGAAAGAAACCTGACTACTCTTGTCAAGAATGAGATTGTCCGTGGGATACCTCAACTCAAGGAGGTGAGAAAGATGGTATGTGGAGCATGCAACAAAGGCAAGCAGGTAAAAGTTCAACACAAGAAAGTACCAGATGTTCAGACCAAGAACAAGTTGGATATAGTGCACATGGACTTGATGGGACCAATGCAAGTTAAAAGTGTAGCTGGTAAACGATATGTGTTTGTTCTAGTAGATGACTTCACCAGGTACACATGGGTGAGGTTCATTCGGGATAAATAAGATACGATTGACAGTTTTAGAATCTGGCACTTCAGATGATCAATGAACAAGGACGGATCAAGAGGGTTCGAAGTGATCATGGAGGAGAATTTCAGAATGAAACCATGAAAGTGTTCTGCGAAGATCATGGTATAACTCATCAGTTCTCGGCACCAAGAACACCTCAACAGAATGGGGTAGTAGAACGGAAGAACATAACTCTTCAAGAAATGGCCAGAGCCATAATCCACGGCAATGATGTGCCACTAAAATCCTTGGCTGAAGCTATCAATACAGCATGCTACATCATTAATCGAGTGTATGTAAGGAGAGGAACAAACATGACACCATACGAGATGTGGAAAGGAAAAACTCCCAATCTGAGCTACTTTCATATCTTTGGAGGAAAGTGTTATGTATTGAATGACAAAGATCATCTTGGAAAGTTTGATTCAAGAAGTGATGAGGGTATATTCTTGGGATATTCAGGAACTCGCACAGCGTTCAGGGTGTACAACACTAGATCAAGAACAATCGTTGAATCAGTGAATGTTGTATTTGATGATCAATGTCAAATGAAAATCCCCGATGATTCATCAGATAGTGAATCAGAACCGGTTGAGCACCAAAGATCCATGAATGAAAAGAAAGCAGAGGAAGAAACAATCTCAGAGACTACCCAAAATGAAGAAATAAAATCCCCTGTGAAAATCAAGCTTAGCAGAACTCAGAAAAACCATCCCATCTCAAAAGTATTAGGAGATGTGAATGATGAACGAATAACAAGAAAAGTTCATCTAGACTTTAAAGAAATGCACTACAAGAAAATTGCCGATTAGCTACGGATTAGCTACGGCTTTTGCCGTAGCTAATATTTCCAGCTACGGATTGCTACGGATTAGCTACGAATTCAAATCGTAGCTAGGCCGTAGCTATCCGTAGCTATCCATAGCTATTTTAGCTACGAATACGGGTCGTAGCTATCCGTAGCTACATAGCTACGAATAGCTACGACTAAGTCGTAACAAAGAATAGCTGTGATTAGCTACGTACATTGTCGTAGCTAAATAGCCATGACTTAAGTTCGTAGCTATTCACAGCTAAATTGCTACGAATAGCTATGAACCTGTCGTAGAAATAAATAGCTACGGTTTTGTTCGTAGCTATTCATAGCTACTGATAACATAGCTACGGATAGCTATGAATACTTCCGTAGCTAATTAAACTATAAACCCTAAATAAAACCCTAAATAAACCATAAACCCTAAACAAACCTTAAAACTCTAATTAATAAAATTATAACACTTATAAATTTAAAACATTTCCTAAATCTATTATTTTAAACATTAAATTAAAACCTTAAACACAACACTTAAAATCATATATTCTATACCCTAAACCATAATCACACTCTAAACATTAATCTCAATCATAAACTATAAAATCAAAATATAAAAACTAATTATTATATACATAAAACTAATATTGTAACATTTACATGTATAGTTTACATAAAACAATTTAAAACTCTAAATCCTAACCCTATAACCCTAAACAAACCCATAAACTCTAAAGTATAAATAAAATTCTAATTAACAAAATTTCAATTACTATAACATATTCAAACCTAATATTTAACACTTATACAAATTATTTTTTCAAACCTATTATTTATATAAAATAAATTAAAACTCTAAACCCTAACCATAAATTTAAAATTTTGTTTTGAAAATTTACTAATTTATAATATTAATCATAAACTAAAAGTCTTAAAATTATCTTTTTTAATTATTGTATATATACTAATCAACATTTAAGTATTATATATATTCATAAATAAAATTTTACATTTTAAAATTAAAAATAATGTACATAAAATTAAATCCAATTTAATCATTTTTAATTATTATATACACTCATTTTTAATTATTATTAAATAATTTATAAAATTTAATACTTTTAAAAGTTATCTATTATAATTTTAAATTTAAGATTTTTTTTAAAAAATTTTTTTAACCATTTTAGTATTTTTAAATAATTTTTCTGATAATTTTAGTTATATATATAAATAGTTTTATTATTTTTACATAATTTATAAATTTTTAAAAATTTTAAAATTTTAATATCTTAGATTTAAATTTAAAACTTAAAATTTTATATTTTAACCATTTTGTATTATTTTTAGATCACTATTTATTATTATATACTTATTACTTATATACTGAAAACTTTCTACTGGTCAAAAATCTATCACACGGATCATGCTTGTGGACCTTTGATTGAAATATATCAACAGCTCAGATTGTTTTTCATTATATACTCAGATCTGATTTTTAACCATTAGATCAATTAAGTTTTTAATCTGGACCATTCATTTTAACCTAATGAACCTCCTTCACTCCTTCACTCACGAGCCGTCAGTCACCTTCACTTCAACATTTTTTTTCTTTTTTAACACAAGTAAATCGAGAGATGAAAAATCACTTTCTTCTTCACTTCTTCTTCTTCAATCCTTCTCTTCTTCAATCATTCTTCATCGATCCTTCTTCTTCTGTATTAATCGTCGACGGTGAAGAAAGACCAAGGAGTTGAAGATGAAGACCAATCGTCGGAGAACAGAGAGAGAAGACGAAGACGATCTCCCTGCTCCACCGATCTCGTCGCCGGAAGAATATGAAGGCGAAGAAAGCTCCGGTGAAGGTGTGAGAGAGGAGATGGTGTTGGTGCGGCTGCCATCGTGAGATCTCCTCCTGCCGCCTCGATAAGTCACACGCCGGAGCTTCCACATCCAGAAGAATCTTGGCCAGACGACGAATCGTTCCCGATCTCCGTCCTCTCGTTGCCGGAGCCGCCGAAGAAGACGCAGACGAAGCTCTCGGCTTCACCACTCCCGACGCTTCCTTCTTCTGGTGAAGAACCGGAGTTGGTTTCTGGTTCAGCAGTCATCGCAGACACCATACCGGAGGTCATCGTCGGCACCAAACCGGAGGTCATCGCCGGCACTAGAGGATTTCTGTTTTTGGCGATTTTTGTATTTTTTTTTTATTTTTCTAATAATTATTTATTGTAATATACTTTTATTATAAAAATAATAATTAAATTGAATAATTTTTTTTGTTTTTTTGTTTTAAATATGATATAAAACAGCTACGGACCGAATCGCAGATAGTCGTAGCTAATATAGCTACAAACAGGGATCGTAGCTATCCGTAGCAAGTAGCTACGGAACTGTTCATAGCTATTACGCAGCAAGCTTGCTGCGGATAGCTACGGATTCTCATCTGCTACGAGCGTTTAGGCGGGGATAGCATTCGTAGCTATCCGTAGCTAATGAGAATTTAGCTACGGATTTTGGGCCATAGCTACGAAATAATCCGTAGCTATGACCCAGTTTTCTTGTAGTGATGGTGCGGTTCGCTTGCTTTGTCTCAGTCATAGAACCCACAACGCATATTCAAGCTTTGGAAGATGAATTCTGGATTGAAGCAATGGGGAAAGAACTAGAACAGTTTGTGCGGAATGATGTATGGGAACTTGTACCACGTCCTGATGGAGTAAATGTTGTAGGAACCAAGTGGATCTTTAAAAACAAGATTGATGAGAATGGAATAGTTGTAAGGAAGAAAGCGCGACTTGTAGCTCAGGGATACTCTCAGATAGAAGGAGTCGATTTTGAGGAAACATTCGCTCCTGTTGCACGACTTGAGTCAATCAGACTATTCCTTGGAATGGCGTGCATCATGAACTTTACCGTATATCAAATGGACGTGAAGAGTGCCTTCCTGAATGGTTTTCTTTAAGAGGAAGTTTATGTAGAACAACCAAAAGGATTTGAGGATGCACACAATCCTGAGTATGTGTACAAGTTGAAGAAAGCCTTATATGGCCTGAAGCAAGCTCCCAAGGCATGGTATGAACGACTTACTAGTTTTTTGCTAGAAAAGGGATATGCAAGAGGAGGTGTAGACAAAACTCTCTTTGTTTTGAAAAAAAGAAAGAGATTATCATAGTCCAGATCTATGTGGATGACATAATCTTCGGAGGCACATCTCAAAAGCTGGTTGACACGTTTGTACAAGACATGACTCAAGAATTTGAAATGAGTATGGTAGGAGAATTGAAGTATTTTCTGGGTATGCAAGTTAGCCAGAACAGTGATGGTATATTCATATCTCAAAGCACATATGCTAAAAATTTGTTGAGTCGATTCAAGCTGGATCAATGTAAAGAATCTAGAACACCAATGAGTACTACAACCAAGCTATCAAGAGATGAGGATGGAGGAGACGTGGATGTAAAGCTGTATAGAGGGATGATCGGAAGCTTACTATATCTTACAGCTTGTTGACCAGATGTATGTCTAAGTGTGGGAATATGTGCAAGATATCAAGCTAAACCAAAGCAGTCTCATCTTGAGGCAGTCAAGCGAATCATCAAGTATGTCAAGGGAACAATCAACCTAGGTATTTGGTACTCAAAAGGATCCAATAAACACCTAGTTGGATACTGTGATACTGACTGGGCAGGAAGTCTGGATGACAGGAAGAGCACAAGTGGAGGATGTTTCTTTCTAGGAAATAATCTAATTGCATGGATGAGTAAGAAGCAGAACTCTGTGTCATTATCTACTGCAGAAGCGGAATATATTGCAATGGGTAGTTGTTGTGCTCAACTTCTTTGGATGAAACATATGTCAGCTGACTATGGGATCAATTCAGGACCACTTCTTGTTCACTGTGATAACAAAAGTGCTATAAGCATTTCAAAGAATCCAGTTCAACACTCTCGAACAAAGCACATCGATATAAGACACCACTTCATTCGAGAGCTAGTGGAGAAAAAACAGGTAGTGGTTGAATAGATAGTTACTGATTTGCAACTGGCTGATTTCTTTACAAAACCTCTTGACTTTAACCGATTTATCACTTTAAGAAACTCAATCGGTGTTTGTGAGATGTAAAAGTCTAACAGGGCTGGCACATGCACTGACTCAGGAGGTACCTCAAGTTCTGATTTGTTTTGGAGTCAAGAAACCTAGTGGAAAAGAGCTGCCTATTATGCTGTCTTATCTCATAGCCAGTACAGGTTTCTCAAGTGAGGTCCAAAAGCCAGAAAGAAAAAAATAGGAGTTGGTATCCTAAGAAGTCAAGTGAAGGAATCAATTCCAAGAAAAACTCAAAAAAAAAAAATATATATATGTGTGTGTGTGTGTGGCAATCTCACTTGAAGGATAAAAGTTGAAAACTACTTTGAGACAAGATAAAGGCATAAAAGTGTGAAAGCTAGCCACTGGAAGAATGATGGCCAAATACAGGAATCATGTGAGCAAGAGGCAAAGATTGAGTCATGTGTTGTGTCAGTTCTTGACACACACAACATTGGTAAGAAAACCAAAAAGGTACACATTTTTCTAACTAAAATGCCAGTTGCTTACAAATGTAGTCAATTTACTCAAGAATAATTCCCATTGGTGACACACTTTAATGTGGTTGATCTAATTTGATGATGCGTAGTGTTAATTAATCAACTGGTTCAGTGAACAAGATGGATGGTTTAGATCGGTACAAAGTTGATGCGACAAGAAACCATATCCGAGATTTTGGACATAAAAAGGGAAAAGAGATTTGAATTTTAAAATTCAAATATTTGCCCAATAGAATCGCATGAAAAAAGGCAACTAGATATTTGACACAGATTTTGTTTAAAGCTCTTAAAAGGAGAGAGAAAGGGAAAAAGGAAATTCATCGCTCTTAGAAATTCCGAAGAAATTTGGCTCTTCCTTCCTCACTCCAAAGATTCTTCTGCTTCAATCGATCAAAAATCATGGTTCATGCGACTAGACGAGGCAAAGTGGGTGCTAGCTCAACTCAACATCCGACTCAAGCTCCATCGGAACAGAAACCGCCATAGCTAATTGATGATTCCAGCTCATATGAAGAATTACCACCACCCAGAAACCCTAACCGTGTCTCAGACCAAATTCTGGGTGAACACCAACAGACCAACACTAACTCGTTTGAAACAGCCCAAGAAATAGCGGTCACATAACCGATTGATGAATATCTGGCTCAAAAGAAAGGGGATGACGAAGCTAAGTCAGGCCGTGGATCTGCTCCAGAAGATCAGCCTCCAAAACATCCATCTGATCCTGAAACCGAAGAAATCAAAATCACAGTCACCAAAAGAGGGAAACAAGGAAGCTGAATCTGTGCGCTCAGATGACCAAGGCAATCTGGAGGAAATAGGTGAGAAAGAGAAAAATGCAGTCGAGGGGCTAGATGTGTTAGCTATGGTTGTGGCAAATCCAGTAATTGCAGATACCGGTGATACTGAACCCTCTGAGCTAAACACTCAAACTGAGGATATTGAAGAGCTTCTTGACCTAAAAAGAGAAAAGCTAGAAAACAGACAGGATCCGTGCCTAATCTCAAAAAGGCTCGCGTCGAAGGAACTGAACTACCAAAACCAGTGCCGACGAAGCCTAAGAAGAACAAGGCTGTCAAAGCTGGGACGTCTGCTACAACTGGTGGCTCAGGCAAAGCCAAATTCAAAAACTTTGTCTCCAAGCGATTTCAATCTCGCGAAGTTACAGCAAGGTATGCACTATTTAAAGACCGTGGAATCTTAGCTGAACGGGTAGTGGATTTTGATGAAACCGATAAGTAGGGATATCTTGGCCTGATAAACATAGGAATGTTGAGAAATTCTGTTGATGGTTTAGTCAGCTTTATCCCTGAAATTGTGAAAGAGTTCTACACTAACCTGCCAGAATCAAGTGCTGATGGTACTGAAAATAGGGTACGTGTTTTCCTACGGAAGCTAATGTATGAGTTCTCACCAGCTCAGATTAATGCCTGTTTAGATCTGGAACCTTTGAGCAGTAATGAAATCAAGAATGATGCAAAAATTGATGGAGTCTCAGCTGATTCAATTGCTAAGTATCTCACTCACCATTGATCCAAAGAATGATCGACATTGCTTGATATTCCCAAGAATCATCTCAACAGTTCTCGAATCGCAACATCCACCTCGCACGTTTGATGGAGAAGAGCTTGTAGGTCCTGTGTTATACAAGAAGTATCCTCGAAGTGGTGAAGCCTTTCTCAAGAAAGAGGCTAAGAAGAAGAGACAGGAAATTGCATCTGGCAAACACAAGATAAGCTCAACATCTCGTACTATAAGTCGCTCACAAGTCTCTGCATCAGCTGAAGAGGAATCTGTGGAAATTTTGTAACTTGGTTCAGTCAGGATGCCGCTCAAAACCGCAATAGATCAGCTCTCGGTTCAAACTGCTCTACAAGACATAGCTGAGGGGCTTCAGAATCTGATTGATGTAGTCTTTCATCTCCGCGACAGGATTCAAGGTAAGTTTTCGAATAACTTTTCTATAAAGACTACTCTGATATAAGTATTTTTTTTTAACTTGTATGCTCTCAAGCAGGGGGAGAAACTGAAGAGGTGGACGAGTCAGATCACGATGAGGAGTCTCCTGGTGGCACATGAGATGATGACTCGGATGAGATGACCTCGAGTGATGCTTAAGTTCTTAGACTATTAGGATTATGGGGGAGTTTACTTTGTGGGGGAGTATGTTTGCCTTGTGGGGGAGTATTTTTTTTTGGTGTGTCAAGTTGAATGATGAACTCCTTGTTTTGTTTCTCCATGTTTTGTTTTAAAAATGTTGAACTCATGTTTTG
Source organism: Orychophragmus violaceus (assembly GCA_030180135.1). Taxonomy (NCBI): domain Eukaryota; kingdom Viridiplantae; phylum Streptophyta; class Magnoliopsida; order Brassicales; family Brassicaceae; genus Orychophragmus; species Orychophragmus violaceus. The sequence goes on from CM058240.1 coordinate 20,892,106, forward strand.
TCTAAGGAGTGATATTTTGGATTATGATGTGTGAATGCTTAAGAAACAGTATTCTTTGCTTCAGCTATATGTGTGTATGAGTGTATTGAAGGATAGGTACTTGAGAAGCACACAAGCTAAAAAGGGGGATATTGAAGAAGAATTGAGCTCCAACATGAGCTACGACAGCGGCTGAATCAAGCAGCATGTGCAACAATGACCGAGTCAACGGTAGAGAGCGGGAGCTGGAATGAAGGAATATGGAAACCTGTGATACAAGAAACTGACGAGGACAAACCTAGAGATGAGTAGCTGAGCTAGATATGAAGATCAGTGAAGACACTCATAGATTGTGCATCTAAAAGATTTTAGGAAAATATGTTTTTCTCTAAACAAAGAAAATGGAAATATACCTAAAAGAGTTTAGGAAATATGCTAAGAGAAATTAGGAAATTATACGATGATCTATGGTGTATAAATAGATCATCTAGGGCATCTGTGCTTGGTGCGCCTTGAGAGAAAAAGAGAGAGATTGCTGTTAGCAAAAGTTGAGAGTTCTTAAGAGAGAATTTACACTTGGTGTTAAGAGTGAATCTAGAAGGCTTTGAGATCATTGATAGATCGAAAAGCAAGAAGGAGACTAGGTTGTTAAGGTGAAACGTTTGTTTGCTTTGCAATAAAAAGTCATTGAAAAAGAACACCCTTGTGTCACATTCTGTATTACGTTACGTCTCACATTTTCATAGAGTGTCTTCATGATTCCTATCTCCCATCTCTTGTATCGACATGATGTGATTTCAGATTTTTTTGTCAATCGTTTTATGAAGAATATGTGCAGAAAGAGAGGTCTCTCTGTGTCTTCGTCGGTTTCGTTTAATCCACAGCCAATGGATCACGATTTGTAAAGCATATCTGAGCATAAAGGTTGTCTACTTTAATTCATGAAAGTCTTAGATCAAATTCAAAACTTCCTCCCATCTGTTTGTATAGCTTTGTCGCAAGATTCCCCTTCATGGTCTCTTTTTATACTTTCGAGGAGTAAGAGCGGGAGAAGAAAAGGTGGTCACGTGACTCGGTAGCAAGTTGACAAAAAGCGCAGGAGATGTTCACAACAATGTTCCAGTTCTACATTTTTGTCATGTTTTCAACTTGTCCAAAACAGCCAGCCATGCTAGGAACAAGAATTTCGGAGTATAGTAGTGAAACCAAATCCCTCTAAACCAAGGTTTCTCGTCTGCTACTGATCAAATGAGATATCAGGTTGTTTTCTATCTGAAGATATTAACTTCTCTATTATCTCTTCCAAGAATCAAGCTTTGTCCTCTGAACTTTTATCCACCAAACCCCACTGATTATGAATTTCATGCTCCCCCTACATTATATTTTGCTGCATATGTCTTTTCCTCCTTGGGGTACTTTAAACACATCTCCGACTGTGGCCTGCAAATTGATATGAGATAAACACTGCCCTTATCGCCAATAACATCATGTAAACAACCCATTGAGCTCCAATTATCGAACCAAAACGACGCTGATTCTCTGTTACCAATTTTAATTGATAAGAAACCTTTTACAATATGTCGATATTTGAGTACTTTCTTCCATATCCATGAACCCTTACTTGAAGTGTCCTTCACTATTCAAAAGGAATTAAGTACTTGTTTACAAAATTAACCCAAAGAGGAAGTTGAGTGAAGCCTTCCTATGAGCTTAAGGATGCAGACTTTGTTCGCTTCTACAATCAATTTCATCCTAAGACCACCTTTTTCTTTTTTGGCCTACATACATCTGCCCAAGCAACTTTGCGTTTCCGTGAATTTAAATATGGTCCAGACCCTAGAAATGCCAAGCATAGATTTTCAAATCTCTTTCACACAAGCTTTTTCATTTTATTCAATATTCATCGACAATATATACATATATATATATATATATATATATACCTTTGCGGTACAAGGTTAATATCTAATCAAATCAATCAAATTTAATGATAGAATATTTGATTGTCTATCAGCCTATCGTAGCTGAAGCGTCGTGTTCTAAAACAGTTACGCTGGAGTGAAACTCACTGAACAATGAAGTTGGAAGGACCTTCGTGAAAATATCAGCATATTGAAGGGATGAAGGGATGTGGAGAACCTTGACTTCACTAATTGCAACATTTTTCTCGAACAAAATGAATATCAAGTTCAATATGCTTCGTTCTTTGATGTTTCACCAGATTAGTAGCCAAGTAAACTGAGCTGATGTTATCACAACTAAGGCTTTGGGAATGCTATGATGAAGTTCAAACATTAGATTTCTCAGCCATGTCAACTTTGAAACAGCGTTTGCAATGCACTTATACTCATCTTCGCAACTCGGCCTTGAGATTGTTTGTTGTCGTTTAGAGGACCATGAAACCAAGTTATTCCCAAGAAACACGCAGTACAAGATGTTGAGTGAATTATACCCGGACATCCAACCATATATTCTCTGAATATGCCGTAAGACAATCAATTTGGCCTTTGATCAGTTGAAGTCTGTGGGACATGGTTCCTTTAAAGTATCAAATTATACGCTTCAAAGCATGTAGATGAGGTTGTCACAGATCATGCGTATATAACATACCTGATGAACAGCATATGCAATGTAAGGGCGCGTAAATGTAAAGTATTGCAAGGCACCGGCCACACTTCTATACTAAGTTGGATCAGAAAATCCGTCGCCAACAGCTGTAGAGAGCTTCAATTTAATATCGACTGGTGTCATCAGCGGTTTGAAATTATACATCTCTGTGATAGCATTGCATTTTAGATGTTTATAGGATCTTTAATTGCATAGTTTTCTTGAACATTGCATCCATTTTAATGCATTTCTCTTAGGAAATCATGCATTTAAGCATTTAGCGTGTTCTAGATAGGATTTTCATTTCTTTGCATGTTTTTGAGTGCTTTAGGTACTTTGGAGCATGTTTGGAGTTCTTGGAGCGAAGATTGTTGGGACTGGAGGTTCAAAGGAGCTAGGAGAGCAAGAGAAAAATGTTGACTTTCCCGGACCATTCCATCGACATGAAATATCGACCAAGTGCGCCAGATATGTTTCCACTGACCTGAAATATCGATCATATGCGCCAGATATGCTTCTATCGACCACAATTCATCGACCAGGTGCGCACCAGATATGTTTCTATAGGACTCATTCCATGGGACGTGCACCGTCCGATATTTCTCTAAAGTACAAGGCATTTTTTCTCGACCATACTATCAGACACACCATCGACCAGCTGAGTCCGATGGAGTTTCATCCGACAACAATATCGGATGGCCCAAGTCCGATGGAGTTCCATCGAGCGCCCATGGCAGATATTCACGTCCGATGAAACAAGTTCCGTCCCCCTTTTGTTTACAAAATTGCCCCTGTCGAGGCTTCCTTGTATAAATTCTCATTTAAGGGTTTCTAAAACCCTAAGCTACCTAAACCTAGTTTTGTGTTAGGATTTGAATCTTGTAACTCTATGGGCCTACATTACTGCCCGGTTGAGCTTAAGACGCCACTGGGGATTACACCATTTCATCTTCTATATGAGAAGGCCTTCCACCTTCTAGTTGAGCTTGAGCATAAGGCATCATGGGCTGTGAAGCATATGGATTTTAACCTGAAGTCTGCTGCATAGAGAAGATTGGTATAGCTGAACAAGCTAGATGAGATGAGTCGTCACGCCTATGAGAATTCAAAGTTTTACAAGGAGAGGACTAAGGTCTATCATGACAAGAAGATAGTCGCCAGATAGTTTAAGCCGAATGACCATGTACTTTTTTATAACTTTCGTTTGCAATTGTTTACGAGGAAATTTTTCTTTCAATGGTCAGGTCCTTTCACGATCAAGGAAGTGCGACCGTATGGTGTTGTTGTCATACTGAGCTCTCAAGGCAAGGACTTCACTATGAATGATCAAAGGGTGAAGCATTACTGGGCTAAGGCCAAAATTTTGGTAGGTCATATTGTTCCTCTGGACGATGTACCCACTGCCTGATCGCATTACAGTTAAGCTAATGACGTTAAAAGAGCGCTTCGTGGGAAGCAACCCAGTGGTAAGTATGTAAATAAGCAATTTGGTGTTTTGGTTTTATGTTTGTTTTCGGTTTTTGTTTTGTGTCAATGTATACAAAATTTAGAGATGTTTGGTGCAGCAGCTTGCATCGATCGACGGTCATGTGCGTCGGTCGATGGATCGATGCAGGTCTCAAACAAACACGGATAGATGGAGTAAACTTAAAAATGTGACGACCTAGGTTGTTGCAATCAGGTCGATGCAATCCTACAATACCTGCATCGATTGATGCGAACATGTGCATCGATTGATGTGAATATGTGCATCGATCGATGCATGTCAGGACGAGGTAAATCATTAAATCCCTTTCTCTTCTTCTTCTCTCTCGTTACGAAACGAAACCTCATACCCCAAAATCACAAATCCTTCATTTTTCACTATTTTTTGTGATTCAAACGCACATTCTACTTGGATTTTCCCCTACATTCCATACTCCAGCCCATTCTTTCGATCTCCAAGGTATGTGCTTCGAACCTTTATAAATTTCGGCCCTAAGATTCCTCCTAAATCAAATAAGCGCATGAGAAAACAGACAAGGCTTTGAGTTCAAAACCTTATGCAGACTTTGGTTCCTGGGACTCTTCACCTAATTTTCCATCTATGTATCCAACTGGACATATTAAGCCTCCTTGGCCCAAGCTTGAGATGAAAAATATCACAATGCATCGCAATTGGGAGCATGATCCCAAGACCGATATTGAGTCGAGAGTGTGCACACACAGACCTATATCAGAGGAGTGGGATGAGTATGACACTATTTTCTATAATGCATGGAAAGCGGTGAAGATCGAGCCAACGCGGATGCTTGATTACAATTCAGTAAAAAACATGAGTATCAAAGATGATGTGGAGAAGATCATCAAGAACATTGGTGTGGGAACGATGCCGATGAAGCAGTATGATCTCTTCCCTAATCTAGTTCGACAATTTCTCCCAACATATCGCGTCTACTACGCGAATGATCGTGTGAAGAGAGCACCAGAAGGGGTCCTTACCTTCATTTGCAAAGGAGTCAAATATCGCCTCTCCATCATTGACCTCTGTGGTATCTACGGTTTCAGTAAGACTCTCATTCGCTGAGTTATGTCGTCCGACTAGCCTGATGAGGATGTTCAAATTTTTTGGTAGAATCTCGAACCACGACATAGACTGAAATTAGACATCCAGTCTTGAGGTATGTCATGCATGTCATGGGGAACACAATTTTGTGAAAGGCTGAGCCAAATAATATGAGGAAGTCGGAGCTTCTGTTGCTCCATACAAGGATTGGTTATCTCTTCTATAATGACATTTGGACTGAGCATGAGCCATTCCCCAACATAAACATGGGTGGGTCTTTGCAGACCATCTTTACACCCTGAAGGTTAAGGCATTCAGCAGAAAGAAACTGGAGACTGTTGGCAGAATGTTGACTCAGATCTTGAGGCATTTTTGGATTGGTACGACTAGCTACTTGATCATCACCAAGCGATTATGGATGAATGAGGCTCACCTAAGAGTGGTGTGTTAAGCTCCCGTTGGCAGAGCTGACAAAGATTAGAGATCTTATAGACTTGATTTTTCAGCCCAAAGAGAATGTTCTGAAACCTATTTTGGGCAACAAGCTTCGCAAGGGAGCTTCTTCTTCAGTTGCACCTACTTATGCAGAGGACGACTTTGTTCTTGCTCCTTACCCTGAGCTGCCGATTCCACCTGCTGACATGGCCCCTGCTGCATTCCAGATGTTTGTCAATGATTAGATGTGTGGGATTTGGAAGATGGTCATGAGCTTTTCTTGCCATCGCGCTCCGTGGGTGTCTGTCCCCGTACATACACCTTTCCGTGGACGCTCTCCGGCTCCTTAGTGTAATGTTGATTATGAGGATTCTAACCCGTAAGCATGGATTGATGATGAGGAATCTTTGTACTTCTCATATCTTGTCCTCGACTTTTTGGTTCTACATTTTTATTTTATTTTCTCTTATTTTTATTTTTACTTGATTCATTTTGATGTTTGTCTTGAGTCGTATGTCAGTCCATTGTATGGGGAACTTATGTAGATCACATAGTGGGCCCAGTTGGTGTGGAGTTAGTGTTAGTGCCGCGATAGATATATCGAGTCTAATCGAGAGCATGTGCTGAAGTGTTCTTGATTCTCTTGGTTACCTTTTTGTTGTTGTGTGTGAATTGAATGCTTGTGTGTTGTGGAGCTCATCACGTCTTGGTAGTACATGATCAGCTATTGTACTTGATTGTTATCTTGGAATTGGGGAATATTATTAGATTGTTAGCAGCCTTTTAGTTGGGAGCCGTCTCACTGGGTAATTAAAGATTACCCATTAGACTCGTTTGTATTTTTCAGGTTTGGTATAGCTCGGCAGATGCGTAGGGTGCTCGGAGTAGTCTTGGGTTTACATTTGGTCTCGGTTTGTTAATCATTTTGTCTTATTTTCGGTTTCGGATTTTGTTGGGATCCCGCTAAATGATTAGTATTAGACTGTATAATGTTATGAATAAGAATTATAATTTTTAAAAGTAATAAAATGGAATAATTCCCTGATATACGGTTTAGTCCGAACCGAACACAACTCGTGGAGGCGGTACGGGTTGAAAAGCCTCGTATCGTGTAAAGAGGTAAATGAAGTCAAAGATGGTTTGGTTTGAGCCTTTTACTCAAACCAGATTGTCTCTGGCTTTCGAATTGTGATAAATTCTTCTCGTATGACTGCTTGGGTTCGATCGGTCATGTTCTTGATTGATCGTTGCCCGGTCATCTCGTATGACTGCTAGGGAACAAGATACGAGTACAAACGCCTGATACAGTCGACTTAGTAGGTTCACCAATGTGAGGGCTGGCTGGAACTGATGTGACGGAATTGCGGTATACAAACAAACTATCACTCAAGATGTCATCGTCTTGCGCACACACACAATCCACCCTCGTGATCTACTGCAAGACTGCACTGCGAAAACAAAAAACGGTGAGTTTACCTTTCTAATCACAATTCTAACTCCCCCCCCCCGATACAGCCACGGCTCGGATGCCTAATAGTTGCATTTGTGACACAATTTTCGCACGATAAAATTTTGAAAACCGGGAATTTCGAATCCATGAACGAACGATGCTCTGAACCACCTCTTTTGTAACGCCCCTTCTCGTTTCTCCGTTGACCGACAAGCTGACTGGTCAACAATCAAACAAGAACACGGACGATCGACACCGTGCGGTCAAACGAGAAAGTTTTATTACATCTGAAAGCCAAAGAGGGTCCAGTTTGAGAAAGAAGGCTCGAACCAATCTACCCTCGATTACGTTTACCTCTCCTCCATGAAACCAGGTTTCTCAACATGCATCGTTTCCACAAGTTGTGTTTGCTTAGGACTAAACCGTTATCAGAGAGTGAGCTTGTTTTATCCTTTTAAATATTTTAATTAAATCTTTTAATCTAATTTTAATTGTTTCTAAAACAGTTTAACGGAGCTCCTAAAATCTGAACCAGAAACAAAATAAAAATCGCTTTTCGAAAACAAAACCTAGCAAATGGAAATCTGAATCTACACAAAGCGGCGTACGCATCCGCCGAGCTATACAACTACAATAAAATCCCATCTGGCAAACACAAAATAACAAGCAGTAACAAACAATAACATATAGAAAACAAAAACCGAGTACATGCTACCTCCCCGTGAGATAACATGTAACGGACAAAACACACAACAAAAATGATGGAAATCAAGAACATTCTAGCAGATGCCTTCGATTAGACTCGATCTAAAACTAAATGCACATCTAACGATTTCTAAACACCATGGACCCCTATCGTGAACTCAGGAAACTTTCCCAGGAACACCTATCTGCCTACAACTAGAACATTAAAGAGTCCTATACGTAAACACAAAGTTATACGAATAGGACACTGTTAGCTGTCATTCTATAAACGGTGAATCGGACTACCTTATTTCCATGATAGCCGAAGCTTCCATTAGACTCGGACCTAGGACATGACCCTATTACTTCGAGCTCCGACGCCTACCAGCGTCACCCGTGTAGGATTCACCCGCAAGGACCTGGACACGAGGGTACATGAGCTGATCGGGCTCTCAAGAGGATCCAATTTGGACGGAAGTATCGGAACGCCGGGACATAACACACCCTAAGCAATAAAAATAATAGAAACAAACCCTATGAATTGTATGAACCCTACGTGGTTTCATAAAGACACTACGACACTCAATCAGACTCACTGACACTCTATAACTAAACACAAGACCGATAAGGTCGACCAACACAACAATAACCCAAAAGAATAAACCAGAACTATCCCACAAGTCCATCACAACTAAACTCAACCAAACCCATAATAAAACCAACTTAACCGACCCCATCTGGAATAGATAACCACAACCTATTGGGCCCAAAAGCGGAGTAGATATTAACAACAATCATTATCAACTATTCAATCAATAATAAACAATTCACTTAATTAAATTCTTAGTTTAACTATTTACTATATTTCCCTTTTTACTTACTAATTCTAATTTATCTATCTTAATTAATTTATAGGTTCGATTATAGGTTCATTTATATAGTTCTTATTTTAATTTAGTTTATATGCATATATTCCTACCATGAAATTATATAAGAACAATGCATATACTATCCTAGCTAATCAACAATCAATCAATTATTCTATATACGCAATCAACATGACATTTCCATAATTTAACATGCAATTCATTTTTATTAACCTATCCAGTTTATTTTATTTCCGCTTATTTAATCAATAACCGTTCTAGTTATAAATTCATTTCTGATATCAATTCCTAAGACTCTATGATTATTCTTTTCGGTTTCTATATGCAGACTCAGTCTACCCTAATGCACAAACAATCACACATAACCAACTTGCAGTGATAAGCGGATGGTTATGACCCAGAGACAGATGAACAGAACCCGTGATCCGCAATATTGAACCCTAACAAACCCCGAAACGTTGACCGCAGTTACCTGCATTGACTGTTGGCCAAAAAGTTGACCTAGCGATTACTCACAAAGTTGACTAGCGTTAACCCGAGGTTGGCAGGCATTGATTCCATCATTGACCAGTGTTATGCTAACCCGACCGTTGACCGCATTGACTCTGGCGGTTTTCCCGTCAAATCCTCTAGAGGTCCTCCTGCAATGGATTGAGATAATTCGGTGAGAGAACAGTGGATTTCCAGCGACGAATCCAGTGACTATCCGGAAAACTCCGAAAAATATTCCACAGATATCTGGCGACGACGGAGGAGATCATGGTGGTCCGAGAAGGTGTTTAGACTACTGTTTAAGGCTTAATTAGTGTGTAAGGATATTTAATAAGTGTTTGGGATTTTTAGGAAGTGTTGAAAGTGTTTAAGGTGTTTTAAGGAAGCAAGCTAGGAGAACGGTGGTTGTGGCCGCCGGCGATGATGAGAGGAAGAGGAGAAGTGTTTGTGATCTCCCTTGTATGCACTTCCAAGTGTCATTCTTCATGAAATCAAATGTATGCAAGAAGACACATACCCCCGCCCCCATAGATTCAATGCACCATGTGATTAAATGAATCCAGCTCCAGCAGTGTATCACTTTCCCCAATCATCACTCGCCACTTATCCTGATAGATATTGGTCCGCGTTTCCGATCAACCGATACTTCCAGAAAAATACGAAAATTCCTTTTTAATTCCCCTATCTTCCAACAATGTTTCCTCCAAATATTTTAGCTCCGTACTGGTTACATGTTCCGATAAACTAATTTTTCTATATAAATTTTGTCTTCAGTATTATCATATAAATAATTATCAAGTACTTTTGATAATTACTTTACCCTCTGTTGCTTTCTGGATCCCTTATTTCTCCAAAATTACAAAAACACCATTTTCCGTTGATGTTTCTGATCAAGTAATTTCTCGTCGATGTTGATGTTGGGACATGTTATCACATGGAGTATATTAATGTATGGGTGTTTCAGTTGCTAGAACAAATCAGTATTTTCACGTGAAGCTTTCTTCACCAGATATTGGCATCGACGGCTGGATCATCCATCTTTTGCATTTTATCTACTTTACTGGTGTTTAAAGATTCAAAAAATGTTTCTAAACACATCTATACATGTGCTATTTTCTTTCGAGAAAAAAAACTTGTGATGTTTTCCACAGAAGTTTTACTAAATTTTTAGAAACTTTTGCTTTAATTCATTGTTCTGTCTGGGGGCCTTATCGATCTCCAGCTTCATGTGGTGCCAGTTACTTCTTAACAATTGTGGATGATTATTCTCGTGCAGTTTGGGTATATTTAATGCTCGGAAAAACTGAAGTTCCTGGTCTTATATAAAACTTATAAGCCATGACTAACATAAATTCGAAAAATATGTAGGAGCCATACAAAATGATATTAGAACGGATTTCATGGTTCTTTGGCCTTACTTTCGAGGAAATGGGATTCTTCATAACAATTGTTGCGTTGATACTCCACAACAAAATGACCGCGTCGAACAAAACACACAGAAATTTACTCAATGTTACCTCTTTACTACCGATTTTGTTTTGGGCCGAAAGTGTGCATCCAACAGCTTATTGATCAATAAGACTCCTACTCCGATATTACACGGGAAACCCTTATAAAATAACCCATGACACTCCTCCATCCTATGATACACTTCGTGTATTCATCTGTCTTTTCTATGCTCACTGACGAGCCCGCTACAAGGACAAGTTTGTAGATCGAAACCGCAAATTCATATTTGTAGAATATCCTTACAACGAAAATGCGTGGAGATTATTTAAGATTGAGAGAAATGAGTTCTTCTCAAGTCATGATGTTTTGTTTTTAGAAGATGAGTTCCCTGGATTACCTGATACTGAAACAGTACATGAGCCTCATTTCACCTCACCAGTTGTGTGTTGAAGACTTACCAACTTTGCAAACTCGTAGTTCTTCACTATCTACGATCACGGGTTTGACTTCTTCCACTACAACCTCCTATACTCATTCTCAAAACTTGGAGTCAACAACAACTAATATTTCAGAAGAATAATCATCTCAGAAGATTCTGTCTCCCCGTAACACACCTCCTTCATCTCCTCCTGTTGTTCCAAACGGGTGGGGCTCATCTTCTATTAATGTCACTACTACTACGACATCTTCTTCTATGAAATCCTAGAGCTACATGGTTGACCACATTTGTTTTTGTAAAATTTGTATGTTCTCCTCAAAGATTATGTTGTCACACAAGCCTCTAAAGTAATACACTCCTCTTGGTTTGTCTCTCTGGTCACGAGCCACCTAATTCAGATCCTGGGGAAACCATTTATCTCATATCAAATTTGTTTTCTGTGATGAAAGTTTTTCACTTGGAGATCGAGTTTGTATTGATGCAGTGATCAATAATGTTGAACCCTTGTTGTTATGGAAGAGCTAGTTAATATTACGGGCTACGATCTGAAATGTTCGAACTACGAGGTAAGATATTAACAAAAAATGAGGTCGGAACCGTTCTTTATTGATCTTAAGGCCGGAGACGAGCTATGAACAGGATGGTATGAGGTGTGAGTCCATCGAATGACGTGCTCACTAAACAATGCTTGAGGTCGGAGCTTTATAGAAGTAGCTCGGCCTCTCGCAAGTTACAATCTGTCTCAAATGAAGGATGAAAGGTCCTATTTATAACGCTTGTGTGTTGACTTCTCTTTGGGCCGTTGACTCCTTGGCGGGCTTGTCTTCTTGGACAAACATTGAATGTGAATGATTTAGACAAGGTTTCCAATGGGCTTTGGATGGGTGCTAAACCCATATCCAACAATTACCCTCCCCCCATTTCGTAAAGCCATGATGTTGAGGTCGGCGAATTTCTTCGAGAATTTAAGTCAGGCGGAAATCTTGTCGGGTCGTTCCTCATTGGCTTCATAAGTTCTTTTCTCTTGGTTTCCTTTGTGGTTTTTAAGGGAACGAAAGGGCGCGGAACGCTTTAATCTCGATATTTGTGTCTTCGTGAAAAATCACTTCTTTCTTCTTATGATGCTTCATCTTTTTGGATTCCGCCTTCTTCTACAGGTAGTTATCTTTCTCTCACAGTCTTCGCTTAGTGCTTGTTCTTGCCTTTTCCCTGTGATTATACCTTGGTCGTCTTTAGTTTTGTAATTACGCGGGTAGATTCTAGCGAGCATTCTTCTACTGGTAGATAATATTCTGGGTTTTCTGTGTCATCCCGAGATAGTCCCGTTGAATCTTGGCCGATTGAGGTTGACGAGGAGTTTTTGATGTCTCGATCTGGGCGAAAACCTCGTCGATTTCGTGGCGGTCGAATTGCGATCGAATTGCCTGAGCATCGTGCCCTTGCTGATGATGGGGGCGAAATCTTAGCGACGGAAGTAGGACGAGTCGCCGGTAAAGCGATGTTAGGGTTGATGATCGGAAAATCGTTCAAGAATCAACGCGGCGGTCCCCGGTAATTATTTTCAGACGATTTCTTCGAAGGAGGCGAGGGAGATGAAGGCTGTTATTCCCAGAGCAATCCACTCGTCCATTTGCGAGCAGACGGATCTAGATAGCATTCGTGGATGATGTTCTCGTATTTTCGGTCTCGAGCTTCGGTTGTCGACCTTAAACGAGTGACCCTGGGATGATCCTCCTGGTTGGGTCTGTTTATACGAGTGTTGGTTTACTGAATGTTACTTACTTTTTCCTCTTCCTAGAGATTTGGTTGAGTACTGCGAGGTTAGGGAGATGGCCCTTTCTCAGCTCTGTCTGTCTGCTATTCGCAATATATTAGGTGTCCTAATCATGGCGGCTGATAGCGAGGTTGAGATGTCCACTCGGTTTTTCGAGGAGCTGACATTGACTTTGGTTAACCGGAGACCTCTGGTACTTTTAATGTGAGATTCAGGCCTGGTCGTCGCTTGAGGGTAGTGTCTGATCCTCCGGATAAGACTTCCGATCGTCAGGATAGCTACTTTTTTGCGTGTGTTAACGGCGCGCTGACTTTTGCCCGCTGATATCATCAGCTTTATGGGCGTTTTTTGTTTTGCATTTCGCTCAACTTCAGGTTGCTGGTCCTCGGCGTTTTCAAGGGATTTGGAGAAGTTGAGGGCTCACGGCGGCGTGAACTGGGCTTCATCGAAGGACGAAGGGGCCAACAGACGGTTTGATCAGAGGGTCTGTGACTGTCTAGGGAAGGTTGATTAGGGTATGTGTACTCTTCTTCTCTGCCCCCTCTTTTTTCAAAAAAAAGGTTTGTAATGCTGACGTTGTAGCTCTGTTGTGTCAGTGTTCTTGGAGATGGATCCTGTTGTAGAGAGTAATCCGCCATCTCCTCGACTGTCAAGGAAGAGGCAAAGGACGTCTGAAGTACCTGCGGCGGTAATAAATTCCCCGGTGGTTACGATTGACGACGTCTATGACGTCTGCGAAGATAGGACTGGTCAATTGCAGGAGTCGCCGGAGAATGGCGCAAATCAGGGAGCTTCGCCCCCTGGGGCTTCTAGCGTGGAAAGGCGGGAATCGGTTCCTGAGGGTGCTGTTGAGCGTTATGGGGAAGTTCGACCTCCTTCCCCTTCTGCTTGAGCTGTTGATCTGACGGTTGGGTCAGAAGATGTTGGGCTTGGTTTGAGCGAGCCGTCTTGGTCGTATGTACACAAGGGGAAGACACCTTTGATAAATGATATGTTGTCGTGTGCTAATCTTGTTCAGAGGCCGACGCGTTGCTTTGAATGTGTTGTCGTTGCACTTGTTGCCCTTGATGATTATAAATACTTCTTCTTCTCTTACGATTTTTCATATCTTGTTCTTCTTCACATTTCTTTTCTCTCTTTTTCTTTTTGAGTGTGTTTTTAGCCTTTTCCTTCTGGTTCAATTGTAGGGTTGGATCCCAGTGTGTCGTGGAAGCAAAGCCGCTCTGCCAATGGGATTCGTGTCAGTGCTTATCGTTGGTCGGCTCCAGCCGCCGGAGATTTTGTTTCCTGTTTCGCCAATCGGGCTTGTGTTTTTCTGTGAAATGAGGGCTTGTTGGTATGTGAAAACGTAATCATAACCTCCCTTGCTGGTCGCTATTTTGAACATAAGGGCGACGCGCAGTCCCTCCTGTTGGGTGGATCTGATGCTTTGCTGAATTTAGTAACGTGTCGGGGGCTGTCTTGTCTTGAACTTGTCTCTTTTGTCGTAAGTGTGATGTTTTGCTCGTCGTGATGTGTATTCATTTTTCTTTTCTTTCTGCTGATTCGTCCTCGTTTTGTTTTTAGTTTCGCAGGACAGCGGGCTCGATATCAAGCTGGCTCATTTTCCTCCAAAAAAGGCAGGATTCCTTTGGGGAGAGCGGCTGATGTCAGAGTGGCCAGGGGAACCGTGGGGTCGGGCTTCGGGGTCCGGTTATCCTTTTTGTGTGCTGAAGTTGGCTCGTACTAGCTCTCTTACCCCACAATGATCCTCCTCGGTTTGGTTTCGACGCTGTACACTGCTGGGCCTCTGCCTTTGAGGTCGTGCCGAGAGAAGACGACGAAATCGTCTTTCAAGAAAGGAGCTTGGGTCCTTATCGGATGAAATCGGGCTCATCGCACGAGATCCAGTCCGGGAGAAATCGTCTTTCAAGAAATTAGATTTGTTTTGTAGTTTTTGTTACTTTTCTGTGTATGTTTTCTTTGTAATTTAGAAGAGAATGAAATAAGAGAGAAGATTTTTATTATTGCCTCCTTCCTCGTTTTTTTTTATGATTGTTTGCGAGTCGTTTCTCGGCTTTAGGGTGAGATCAAATTTTAGGTGTGAGTATGTGACGGGCTTATCCTGTCTTTGATTTTTTCGGACCGAAACAAAGCTCGCCCATTTATATATAGAAGTTTGTGAGTGTGAGCTTTTGCTCGGCTTACCTCGTCATCTGCTCGGTTATCTAGGCGCAAGTACGTGCTCGGCTTATCATGTAGAGACCTTGAACATAGTTATGCGGAGGAGGTCCGGATTACACAACTTTTTATAAGGACTCGTGCGGGTCTGGCCCCGGCTTACATGTCGTTAAACCAAGGACATGACACAATGTCATTATGTATAGGACACATGTTTATTGGATCGAGCATTTGGTCAGAATGTTAGTTGTTAAGTGGTTAAGTCGTACGAAATTCATGAATATATCTCTAAAAAGTTTAAAAAATATAGAGGTGGTTTTACCTTTAATAGGTTGCCTACATACTCTCCGAGGAGTGATCAAGCCAAGCGTAGTTCTTTCTCTTACATATTTTGAGCCGCAGCTCGATTACTAGCATATATATATATATATATATATATATGGTTTGGGCAGAGTTAGTTCGTTTTACTTGCATACGTGATGCTTGTCTTACTTTGTTCGAGGTGCGAGTCTTGTTTGTTTTCTTCTGGATGCGAGGTCGTGGTCACCTGCTCAGATACGAAGCATGACATTTTAGCACTCTGCGCTCCACTGTAAAACAATACCTTAAAACAATACCTTGAGATTCTCTGGCTGCCGCGGAGCGTGAAGATTCCTCCTGGGGTCGGGAATTTTATGCATTGGTGGTACGTTGAAGGTACTGCTTTCATGGTGTGGATCCAAGGGGTTCTCAATATCACATTTTAGAACGCGGGTCGGTCTATGATAATGAACTTGACGAACTTGGTCATGCGCCCGACGTGCACTGGTATCTTGATCGTCCCGATTGTCGTGGTCGTGTCTCCGGCGAATCCAGTGAGAGGTTTCTCTGAACGCTTCATTCTGTAATCGCGGACTTCCATCCTTTGCAGATTTCTTCGAATATGAGGTCGACTGAACTTCCTGTGTCAATTAGGACTTTGGTGACTTCACAGTCGCCGATTTGGAGTTCGACGACGAGTGGGTCGTTATGTGTTTATCGAGGCCCTATTCGTCCTCCGATTTTAAGGTGATCTTGGTGCCTGGTTTAAGTTCTTCGGGCACATTCTTGTTCCATTGTTGGTGTGTGTCGGCTTTTTTGTTTTAGGCCGCTGTCGATCTTACCGAATCGTTACAAGTGGGAAGTCCTCCCATGATCATGATGATCCGCTTCCTAGGTGTCAGTGTGTCTTCTTCCTCGTCGTCACGGGCTCGCTTTGGTAATTCTGTGTCGATGTCACTCTACTCTGTTTTCTGCTAGCTCATTTTCCTTGCTCTTTCTTCCTGGATGAGCTTGAACCGTTCTCCCTCGTTCTTGGGCTGCCGCGGTGCTTCCCGATTTCTGGGGGCATCGCTGGGGGTTGCTTATGTTCGTTACTCCTTTTTGGTATTCGCCAAATAGGAGGTTTTGGAGTTTTCAACATTCCGTGGTGCTGTGTCCGGAGCGCTGGTGGAAGTTGTAGAAGGTTTTTTTCCTAATCATCGGACCGTATGTATTTGTACCACGGTCGGCCTTGCTGGTGGTTCATCTGATTGCGTCCTGGCTGTTGGAATGCTTGTTGGTTTGTCTGCTGCTGCTGTTGCTCACCAACGTAGCATGTTGTGGCTTTTTTCCCTTGTCGTCGGAATTATCAGGAGTTGTGTCTTTGCTCTTCTTGCTTGAGGCGAATTTCTGGTCGAGTAGATCCTTCTCTTCTTCTATCTCAACGAAAACGGCCGCTCGGTGGAGGGCTTCCTCGAGGGTCTGCGGCTTGTTTATGGCCAGCTCGTCGCAAAATGGCGATTCCTACCAAAGCCCATTTTGTAACGCTGGGAGCCCCTCGTTATCCGTTACTGTGATCTTTGATACGATGACTTTGAACCTGTCGATGTAGGATCTGAGGGGTTCTTTTAGACCTTGGCTTACAGCCCGGAGGTCGGCGCTCAAGACCCCTTCCTGGATGAACATGGAGTAATGTTTCATGAAGGTAGTCGTCAATTGATGGTAACTATTGATGGAGTGAGCTTCTAGCCGCGAGAACCAGTTGAGGGAGGCGCCGCTCAGCTTTTCGACAAACAACTAGCAGAGGCCGGCGTCGCGTTCTTCTGGCGAGAACTGGGTTCGCCCCATCGCGATACTAAAGGTCGTCATGTACTGCCGCGGATCCGAGCTACCATCGTAAGTAGGTAACTTGATCTTCACAGGGTGTTTGACTGGCGTTCCCGTTATCTTACTCGTGAATGGTGTGTTCCTGGCTTCCTTCAAGACCCTATTTATTTCAGGGGCTGAGCTAGTCGCTTTGTGAACTTTCGATGTCATGTGATCAATTTGGATCTTGAGTGATTCGAGTTCGCAGTTCCTGCTACCCCCGGCCTGACTTTGGGTGTATCCGGCTTGTGGTAGTTCCAAGTGAATCGTTTGGTCGCATGCTTGATTCAGTGTTTAAATGTGGCATTTCCTCGAACAAGGCCCTTGGAAGTCACGGGGTAGGGTTTTTGGTCGCTTGAGATGTTTGGAAACCGGTAGCCTGTGGGTAGTTGATTCGTTCCCAGCACGAGTCTGGATTGCTGGTGAGCGCGTCGAGACTAACGTTTTTTTCTCTGGTTAGCTCGTCGGCATGCGCCCTCAAGGTTCTTATGAGAGAGGATACTTCCTGATTTTGATCGCCTGAACGTGCTTCGTCCCGACGTGTGCCGGCCACCCTGGTTTGATCAGTCCGAGCATTAACTGGTGAAATCGGTGACTCCGAGCTTGGGGCGAGCGGGCTTCGGGTTTGCTCGAGCGACTTTGGGTCATTATCTATTAACGATGGTCCTGTTATCTTGGCTCCGTCTCATATCCTAAAGAAGTTTATCGTCCCCATAAACGGCGCCAATTGTTGTTACGGAAATTTGACTTAGTTAATACTACGGGCTACGATCTGAAATTTCCAAACTATGAGGTAAGATATGAATTAAAAATGAGGCCGGAACGTTCTTTATTGATCTTAAGGCCGGAGCCGAGCTATGAACATGATGGTACGAGGTGTGAGTCCGTCGAATGACGTGCTCACTAAACAATGCTTGAGGTCGGAGCTTTATAGAAGTAGCTCGGCCTCTCGCAAGTTACAATCTGTCTCAAATAGAGGATGAGGGTCCTATTTATAGCGCTTGTGCGATGACTTCTCTTTGGGCCGTTGACTCCTTGGCGGGCTTGTCTTCTTGGGCCAACATTGAATGTGATTGATTTAGACAAGGTTTTCAATGGGCTTTGGATGGGTGCTAAACCCATATCCAACAACCCTCTACTTATAAGGCGGTTTCCAAGGTAAAATTTTGAAAGGCTCAATGCAGGAAGAGATACAAGCTCTGGGGGACAACATATTATGTTTCAATACTAAGTTACCTTCTGGTAAGCGTTCAATTGGAAGCCAACTCGTTCCAACGGCAAAATTGCTGGACACAGGTCTCACTTTGTCGCTCTTGGAAATAAAAACATAAAGAGGGGCTAAGACTATACAGACACATTCACTCACGTAGCTAAGCATACAACAGTTCCTCTCATACTACAAATCGCAGCAGCCAAGCAATGAGAAATTCCCGAGGAAGTGTACATGAAGCTTCCTTCACTTCTTATTCATGCCTTCTACGATTCAGATTGAGCTGCATGCCCTATTACTCTAATATCTTTACGTGGCTACATTGTTCTTATTAGTTCCTCACCTATCTATTTGAAGATAAAGAAACATAAAACGGTTTCTATGTTTTGAAAAGAGGCTGAATATTGTTCCATATCTTTCACGCTCCGTGAAATCAAATGGGTGAAGCAGCTTTTGGCCACTTTTGGGATCTATCATCATGTTCCGATGAAATTCTACTGTAACATCAAATCTGCAATTCACATAATTGCAAACTCGGTCTTTCATGAACGTACAAAGCATGTTGAATTTGAATATCATTTTGTTCTACATGCCATTCATGAAGGATCAAGATTGCACATATTTCTATTAAGTAACACCCAGGCGATCTTCTCACTAAAGGTATGTCATTTTCCACATTTCATTATCTCATGTTAAAATTTTGGATTCAAGATATTTTATTGTCAACTTGAGGGAGGGTATCAGGATATACATAATCATATCAAGAGATATACATAACAATATTGTATTTATCACTATGGATATCCTTGATACTGAGAGTATGATCTCACTACAATAAATTTGCAACATAGCCATAAATCAGCGACAAGCTATTTGTGGCTATGTTTTTTAGTCACGAATAGTTACAAACCATACCCGATTTCAAGAATACGATTTTTGTGGCTATCTTATAGCTACGTGGCTAAATAGCCACAAATAACGTTTTGTAGCTATTTGTGGAAATGTAGAATCAAATATCCACAAATTCGATCGTGGAAAAAACTATCCACGAACAACAACGAAATAAATCGTGGCAAATTAGACATGAAGAGGTTGATAGCTATTTGTGGCAAATTAGACACGAATATCCACAAAAAATTTCATGACAAACATTATCCACAAATCGCTATGGTTCTTTACGTAGCCACGCATAGCTACGAATTGTTTTTGGCTATCAGAACTCAAAACCTTAAACAAACCCTAAAACCCTAAATTATAAACAAAATTCTAATTAACAAAACTCTAATTAGTATAACATTTTCATAACTAAGATTCAATATTTACAACAAAAAAATATTTTCCAAATATACTACATTCCAACATTAACTTAAAACTTTAATCATAACCCTTTAGATCCTATAACCAAAACCATAAATATACTCTAAACCTTATATTTTTATCGCACTAGAAAATTTAAATATGACCATTAATTATATATACATAAAACTAATATTTAAACAATTTACATATATACTTTACATGTAATTAATTTAAACATATTTACTTATTATTTTTCTTTTGAAATCTACTAGTTTTTAATAATTAATAATAAATTTAAAAGTATTAAACAATAATTTTTTTAATCATTTCTATTATTGTATACTCAGAATTAAAACTTTAAATTTTAAAATAAAATAAAAAATTCATGTAAACCAAAATAATAATTAAAACTATTAAGTTTACTTTTAAAACCATATTTATTATTATATATACTCATTTTATAATTTTAACCATTTTTATATTTAATACTTTTAGAGGTTTTTAAATATTTTATACTTTAAATTAAATATTTTAAAAATTAGTTTTAACTATATGTTTTATTTTTATATTATTTTAATTGTTATATATTAGTTAAATCGCAAATATTTTTACTGATTAAAATAACCTTCACATGGATCACCATCTGTATTGTTGATTAAAACTTATCAGCGGTCCATACAGTTTTCACATTTTAAACGGATCATCATCTCAACCACTAACTTATATTTCATCTCAAATATGGACTGTTAGATCTATTTTCCGTTGACAAAAAATGTAAAAAACCTAGATCTAATTATATTTCCTTTTTTGTCGAAAGAGAAAAAAGAGATTCGATCTCTTCCTTCATCAGTCGATCTCTTCACCAGTCAATCTCTTCATTTGGCTTCATCACACCTGACGATGGTGGTATCGATATGTCCCTTCACCAGTCCTTTATTCGATTATAGCCTTATCGTGGAAGTGGTGTGGCTTCATCACACCTCAGGGTCGATTTCGTGGTTGAGGTTGACAGCAGAAGACCAAGACTAATGATTACCGCATCAAGAATGAAATTTATTATTAAATAAATTAATTTTAATTTATTATTTATATTTTAAACCAAACCCGAACTCAACTGAAAATAGCGCGTTTAGATCAGATGCAGTTTCTATAGAAACAAATGAGGTTTTAATTCATGTTAGTTTGGACATCATGCCAGATCAGATAAAACCATATATGTGAATTATGACATGAATGTGAGATCTCAATTTCGCATATCCGAAGATAGCAAGAATTTTAGGGTTTGAATTAGGGATTCTTCAAAGTCTCTTAACCTAGCTCGACGGAGATGATGAGATTAGGGCTAAATTGGGGCCCCGGTGAATCGGAATAAAGGGAATTAGGTTTTATAGCTGAACCTTGTAAAAGGCTGCCTACGTACCCTTCAGAAAGGGATCAAGCCGTTCGTAGTTCCTTGAAAGAGTTCGTCGAATGACGATATGGTGAAAGAGTTAAGTCGTCTCTCAGCGACTTATTGTATTGTGTGTGTTTCGATCTCCTTTAGCCTGAATACCCTCATTCTCTCATGTAGAGGTTTAGGTCGACTTTCGGAGTCGTTTGTATTTCGATCTCCTTTAGTCTGAATACCCTCATCCTCTCATGTAGAGGTTTAGGTCGGTTTCGGAGTTCTCTGTATCTTATGATCTGTTTTATCTCTACATTTTCTCCTCTTTAGCCTGAATGCCCTCATTCTCTTATATAGAGATTTAGACCGGCATAAAAAGACATATTTCTTAAAAAGAATTATATATTTTCCTGAAAAGAAAATAGATATTTTCCTTTTGTGATTATCTTCGAAGATTTCCATTTATCTTCATTAACATCGTAATTATCCATAATAAATGCTTCCTATTTTGGGCCGATCTTATTATATGAATGGGTCATTTGGAGGGGTGCTAAAATCGACTCCAACAATAAGTCCCCCCCCCAAGTCGGCGATTCGAGCGTTTGGCGTGATGATCGGTGATAGAAAACATTTCGGTTCATGAAGTATAAAAGATCGGCATGAATCTCCGGTATTCCTTTGAATGTTGTCGTGGAAGAATAATCTTTTCCGTAGTTAAGTTAATCGGGCCGTTCTGTCCTTTGATCCGTTTGTACAGATCTTCGGCGAACGACGATGAAAACGTGGATCGGCATTGAGCTTCTTTATTTCAAGGCTTACGCTCCACCGGATCTATAATTGCGAGGCTTATGTGTGCTCGGCTTAGTTGTTCAAAGGACAGACGAATGTGCTCGGCTTATTTGTTATCGCCCACCACAGAGAACGTACGGGTACGAACCCGGTTTTTCAGTGTGAGTCGGATTCCTCACCGCGATGTGCACCTCGCGTGCAAGAAAGACCACCCTCCTGGCCAGGGAGCATGATGCTAGTACGAGTCTTTGCTCGGCTTTCTGCGAGCTCCTACACCCGACTTTTGCGAACTAAGAAGTTCGGCTTTCTGCGAGTTTCTAAACCCGACTTTTGTGAACTAAGAATCTCGGCTTTCTGCGAGTTTCTAAACCCGACTTTTGAAAACTAAGAAGCTCGGCTTTTTGCGAGTTTCTAAACCCGACTTTTGCGAGCTGAGAAGCTCGGCTTCGATTGCGAGTTAGGACTCGGCTTTGGTTGCGAGCTAAGACTCGGCTTTGATTTGCGAGTGAGAACTCGGCATAAATTTAATTAGATTGAATAGAATAAAAATGACATACTTACTTGATGAGTTCATATGTAAAGTGGTCGAATGACGAGTTCATGATCTTGTTGGTGTTCATGCCGTCTACGAGCTCGTCTTTTTCAGTAAATATCCTAGAAAGGCTTCGAGGAAAAATTAAAAGTGTAAGTCAACGACTTTTGAATATTATATCGATTTAGAATATTTTGTAGAGAAATATATTGGTCTACGTGATTTGATGAATCATGCATTTCTTCAACTGCCAAATCATGCGATGCTATTGAATATGTTATTAATTTATAAGAGGGTAAACTTATCTTTTGATATGGTGATCTGGTGTAGATGACGATGGCCTCTGTTATTCTATCTTTCTTTCTCGAAGTGATGTTGTTTCAGGAGATAAAGTGCTGACAAGGAGCCAACTAAGAAAAGCTTAGGGCGGCGAGCCGACTTCGGTTCCCTTGATGAAAATGACGAGCCGTGATGAGTTGACGAGCTTTTTATGATTGTTTGTGTCGTTTTCCAAAAGAAAACTTGGTGGATTGCCTAAGGGCTTCAGACTCACTCAAAGATGACGGGCTAAAACTCCATGGGCCTGGGCAATGATAAGCCGAGAAGGGAGATGACTGAATTTGGAGAGACCAAAAGAGATGATGACGACGTCGTGGCGATGATGCCGATATGACGAGATGATGAAGGTGCTTTAATGAACACATGCTCATGAAGGCTTTGTTCTTTCCCTCTCATCTGAAGAGTGTGAGCTTGTCATGTCTCTTTTTTATGAGCTTGGGACGGTGAGCTCATCATGTTTTCTTTTTTTCCTGAGCTGTGATGGCGAGCCCGTCATGCCGAGCTTTTGTCTCCACGGTTCCTTTGTGCAAACGATTTGACGAGATGAGAAGACGAGATGAGTTCGTCACGGCGTGTTGACGAGATGAGAAGACGAGATGAGTTCGTCACGGCGTGTGTTATAAGATGATTGCGAGTTTTAATTGACTTAATGAAGGCTTAACAAAAACAGTGAGAGTTTAGGAGTTTAGCCTTTTAGGAGTTGCGGTTAGCCTTCTTTTTGACATGGTTGGGACTTTTGAAACCTTGTGCATATCTAAAAAGATTATGCACATCCAATCTTAGCCCTTCTTCTTCACACCAACACCCTTGAGTTGGACTGATTCCTCGCCTATCACCAGCTTGCATCTCCTTCTTGGTTTGCTCCACTTGGTGATTCCCGGTTCTATCTCCAATCAATGTGTTGTTGCTTCTGGTTTTAGGAGTTCCTCTTCGGTTTACTCCATTTCTTTGAGGTTTAACACCTCCCCCGGACTGTTAAGCTTCCTCCAAGCTTGTTGGCTTTAGACCTGGCCTTTAAGCACGCCTTTGAACCTTCCCTTAAGCCATCTTGAAGTCTGAAGCACCATTTGAGATGTGAGTTGATTCATCAGTTGCATAACCGGTTCTAACTCCTCTTCTTTGGCTGCTCCTTGTGAATTTTCTGTGACCTTTGGAGCTATGTGAAGCCTTAACCGCCTTGATGGGTTGTTTAACTTGTAGCCTCCCTTTAGTATGGACACCTCTTGGTCTGCTCCTTTGTTAGCTTCAAGTTAACCACACCAAGCTTAAAGCCAATCCTCCATCATTACTCCATCTTAGAGCAACTTCAAGACTGATCTTCTTGAGCCATGATGCACACTGAGCCTTGAACCCAAGCTTCTATCACTGCCTCTTCTTGAAACAGCTTCTAGACTTGATTATCCAAGAAATCAGTGTTGCTTTCCTTGACTAACTTGTTGCAGCAGCTACTGGACGCCTTTTCTTCTTAGGTATGCTCAAGACCAGTGGGTACAACCACTTAGAAACTGAACTCCAGACCTTTTGTGAACTGTCCTCACTAGCTGATTCGCCATTCGACCTAAAAACACCAAGAAAACCACACAACAATCCTCAAAATAACACAGCTTTGATCAGGAACTATGCATTCTGATTTTTAAGTCATTGTGAGAGAAGGAGCTTCTAGGACAGAACTTTGAGAGAATGAGTGAAGTATTAGTAGCAGGAGAATGAAGTATGTGTCGAATGAGAGAATGAACACATAAGCTCAGATTAAGAGAGTATGTGCAGAGAATGAGAGAATGAAGGGGAAGTTCAGGGACTGAGTTTTGCTCAGTTTGAGCTTCTGTTTTAGAGAGAGAGGGACAGAATTTTGCTCTGTTTCTTTTGGAGTTTTGCGGAAGCTTTGAAGGAGAAAGGGACAGAGTTTTTCTCTGTTTTTCTCTGTTTTTCTCTGGTTTTGAGCTTGGTTCAATCCTAGAACCTTATGCTCTGATACCATGTTGGGATTTCACAATCATGACCATGGAATCATGTTGAGAAACCTTAAGATTGCTCTAAACCCTAATGGTTTAGAGAGAGAGAGCATAAGTGAACCGCACCAAGTTTGTCTTGGTAAGAACCGGTTCTACTTAGCTTTGACAAGAAAACCACTCTATTTGAGACTTGTCCAGGAGCCTAACAACACTTATAGAGTGTGTTTACTCATGAGGATTAAGAGAATCAGTAAGTAGAAGGTGTTTGTTCTTGTAATATACATGAAGAGCCGGTTTTATGTTAGCTCTTGATTTAGCTATGGAAGAGCTAATCAAGAGCACAAACAGGAGCATTAAAGCATCCTTAGAACCGAGACTCATCATGTTTTCATTGTGTTTGAGTGAGAGACACAATGAGGGAGAAGAAGAATCACTTGAGAGAGAGAATGGGAGAAGAACTCTTTATTTCTCTCTTAATATCTTATTGTTCAATGTGTTACAAGTGAGGTCTTATATAGACCTTTACAATACTTAACACATACATTTAAATGAGTCTAAAATACAATAAGACTCGGCCATAAACAAAGAAGAGGAGAGTCCCAACGGTCTTAATTCAAAATCATGTGAGGAGAGAGGTTTGGGTGTGTTCAGACTTGTGATAGTGACTGGTCTGAACCGTGGACCACTTCTCCTTTTGTTTGATTCCCTTGTGCTGCAGGAGATAGAGACAGGCTTGGTTTGTGTCTTAAGGAGAGAGAGAGAGAGAGTGATAGTGACTTGACCTAAACGGTCATATGAGCCACAACTCACTTATCTGCCCTCTTGATAGCTTATCACCTCTTTGGACTTTTTATAAGCTGAAGCACATCTCTTCCTTTCTCTCACACATTCTTGGACGTGATATGAACACTTCCAAGTATAGCCAGATCCTCTTAACCGCATCATTAACTCATCTGGCTCCTTTGGAAACATTTAAGCTTTTGCTTAAATGTTTCTTCCTCTTCTTGCTTCTTTACCAAGTCTTGGTTATACACTTGCACAAGACACTGGTTTGTACTTCTTTTCACTTCTAGTGTAGACTTTAGACTTCATGATGCCTTCATCCTTAACTTTACTAAGTCTTAATCCATCTTTGGTCTTCTTTGTCTCACTCCAAAGTGCATCCAAGGAATGACTTCTAGGCCTTGTCATTGTGACTTCGGCATATCCTCCTCCTTGATTGCTTCCTCTCTAATAACATACTTTCATACAAGTGAATATGATATATTCAAAATGATTTGATCAAATAATTATGAGAAATATAATAAAATCGTTGTTCAGAGAGAACACTTAGCTTCTATTTTTGATGTGTATGTCGGCAAAGAAAGCTTTTTCTGATAAAGGGCTGGTGCCGTGCAAGCTGATTTATGGTATATGTGGAACCGATGTGTCGGTCCCATTTTTATCTCGGCGTGAAGCCATTGAGAAGTTAAGCTGATTATCTCAAAAAGTGTGAGCTGGCGTGTTCAAATGGTGCTTTCGATTGACGCGCTAGTTTGGAAACTAGATGGCAAGCCGATGAGCACGAACTGCTGCTGAGATTAAGATCGTCTCATGAGTGGGCGAGTTAACGAGTTCAGCCGTTGTTCGACTTCAGTTGAATTGAGTTCTGAGATTTCATCATCGACTGTCGTTTCTTTTCCTGTTTCCAGAGACAGATTGAATGGTTAAATTGTTGCTAAGCGAATTCGGAAAGTATCAGCAATATGTATTGTTTACATGTTTGACTAAGCTTTTAGATGGTCTATGAATAAAAGAATCTGTTAAAAATAATAGGGATGTAGATAGATACATAGTTATCTTTATAATTTTGAAAAGTGCCGATCAAAATATTAATTAATTTTGGAAGACATGGCAGGCATGTCGTAAAGCAGTAATCAATAAGTGGTAAAAGCAACGATTTTAACATGATTTCTAGGTTTCGACACGAAGACGGCCAGTGTTATATTGTTGTATGGTCGACCAATTTAAATAATAAGGAATATAAAGTGATTGATGACTGTGAGAATAAGCAATCATGAATTAAAACTTGGGTTTTGATACTTATCTTTGATAATTGGGGAGATCAGACTTTTGTTGCTCAAACACGTTGTCAATAGAGAGACGTCGGCAAAGATTCGATTTGAGCGGCTTAAGAATTCCTTTGTATGAGAAGGATTGTCGTATTTAGAGAAGACGGCGGACACGTCACGCTCAGTGTTTTTATGATGTTCTGGTGTTGTGAGCCAATGTTTCAGTCATCATTAAGCATGGTGTATAAAAGATTTTTGAAGAAATCCCCACAGTCGGCGCCAATTGTGAGATCTCAATTCCGCATATCCGAAGATAGCAAAAATTTTAGGGTTTAAATTAGGGATTCTTCAAAGTCTCTTAACCTAGCTCGGCGGAGATGATGAGATTAGGGCTAAATTGGGGCCCCGGTGAATCGGAATAAAGGGAATTAGGTTTTATAGATGAATCTTGTAAAAGGCTGCCTACGTACCCTTCAGAAAGGGATCAAGCCGTTCGTAGTTCCTTTAAAGAATTCGTCGAATGACGATATGGTGAAAGAGTTAAGTCGTCTCTCAGCGACTTATTGTATTGTGTGTGTTTCGATCTTCTTTAGCCTGAATACCCTCATTCTTTCATGTAGAGAATTAGGTCGACTTTGTATTTCGATCTCCTTTAGGTCGGCTTCGGAGTTCTCTGTATCTTATGATCTGTTTTATCTCTACCTTTTCTCCTCTTTAGCCTGAATGTCCTCATTCTCTTATATAGAGATTTAGACCGGCATAAAAAGTCATATTTCTTAAAAAGAAATATATATTTTCCTGAAAAGAAAATAGATATTTCCATTTTGTGATTATCTTCGAAGATTTCCATTTATCTTCATCGACATCATAATTATCCAAAATAAATGCTTCCTATTTTGGGTTGATCTTATTATATGAATGGGCCATTTGGGGGTGCTAAAACCGACTCCAACACTGAATTAAACTGAACATATATAATTTGTGTTTTGACATTATACATCTGTTTATGCCCGTTGCGATTCTAAGACAAAGCAAACAAACCCTAGATCCCAAGTTAAGTACTAAAATCCTCAACTTCTCAAGCTGAGCTATCTAAATCACCTTGTACAATGTAGCTTTTCTATTCATGTCAGAGACTATTAGTTCAATTAATATATTTTGTGTATTCTAATTTATCATATCTATTTCTTTAACGTTTAATAACATATAAAGGCAAGAAACGACCGAGTAATAAGGCAAAGAGTGACCAAACAAACAACTAGGCCATACGATTACGACGTAAGCGGAGTGGTAAAGCTTGACATAAGCCTTCTAGAAAAGACCGTTATGTTAGTTACCATTCTCATGTCCGTAAGATTCTTCGTTTGATAACGTATATAAATTGAATCACAAAGTTTCAAACTTTCTTCAACAATCGATTCTCATTAATCATTTGCTTCTCTCCTAAAGAAAAAAAAAAGAAGAACAAGATGAACTTCTTGCTTTACCTAGTAACGATCTTTCTCTTCTTACATGTTTTCGTAACCGCATCACCTCTCATTCAAGATTCCTGCAAGAAAGCTGCAGCTAAAGACCGGAAACTCAACCTCGATTTCTGCGTCCAGTCTCTAGAAGGGAATCCGCATAGCAAAACCGCGAAAAACCTCCGCGAATTGGCCATGGCGTCCGCCAAGAACGCTGAGACGAAAATAAAGAGCGTGAAAACAAAGATTAAGAAGACTCTCAACGAGAAGAAATATCCAAAGAACAGTGAAATGCAGATACGTGAATGCCTCGAGTATTATCGATTCGAGGCTGAGGCCTGCGAGTCAGCTTCAGAGGAAATTAAAGAGCATAATTACCCACGCGCCATCCGGGATATGAATGATGGTTTAAAATATCTGGATGCTTGCGAAACTGGATTCAAAGAAAGACTAACGCCTACGTATAATCCGTTTACGGAAGAGTACGATGTTTTGAGTCAGATGATGAAGATTCCTTTAGCTTTTATAAACATGTTGAAATAGAAAATACTAATTGTGTAACAAACACATGGGTTAAAGAGAATTATATTTAAGATAGATATGGTTACTTAGAAAGCCTAACGGCCAAATTGTTCTCCAGTTCTACCATCGACTTACCAAATTGTGGGATGAATATAAGAGCATGATTATCAAGGGTTCTTAAGGGTGGGGTTCTTAACTCACGTGGGTCCCACGTGAATAGTTAAGAACCCGACCCTTAAAAATCCTTATTTAAGAACCGGTTCTTACACTGTTCATGACACGTGGCAGCCTGTCATTCGTCTATTTTTTTTTCGATTTTTTTTTTTTTTTACACTTTTCCCAAAAAAAAAAAAAAAAAAAAAATTTTTTAAGAACCCCACGAGGGGTTCACCACTAATCATGCTCTAATAGGCTTGACTTAATAAAACCATCTATACTGTTTGAAGTAACACTAAATCCATCCAAACTTTTAGCTACATTACCAAACCCCCTAATGTTAAACATATCTTTATATTAATTGAGAAATAATTTTGGCTTTATATTAACTCTTGAAATGATTAATTATTAATTTAGTATTAAAGAAATTAAGTTAATTATTGTATTAGTCTTAATTTATATTAAAATTTTTATTTTATTTTAGAGATTAGTACAGTCTAATAAAATAAAATGATAAATACGAAAATACTTTTAGTTATTGATAAATATGATTGTTGTCAATAACATTTTTTATGAAATAAAACAATATTATTTATATAAATTTTAGATTTAGATAAACATAAACGATAATTAATATTTATATTGATTTTTATACATATATAATTTATTTTATTATAATTTATATAAAATATGTTTACAGAATAAATTTAATACGATAATACTTTTTGAGTTATAGATTTAGTTATTGTTAAATATGATTGTTATAAATAACAATATTTTATGAAACAAAACCATATTATTTATATAAATTTTAAATTTGGATAAACATAAACGATAATGAGTATTTACATTAATATTTATACATATATATAATTTTAATTTATTATATTTTATATAAAAATATGTTTACACAATAAATTTAGATATTTATACACATAATTATAGATAATAGTTTATTTTGTTGCTATTAATTTAAATATATATATATAAATTATAAAATCTTTTATTGATCAATTAAATATAATAAGGTTTATATTGTGTTTAATTATAATTAGTATTGAATTGATGTTTTAAAAAAAATTATTAGTGGTTGTGCTCGCACATGTTGCGAGCAAATCATAATATTTAACATTAAACCACCTAATTTTTGGTATTTCTAATTAATTTGACAAATTCAATTAAATCACTGTAATTGTGTTTAATTTAATAAATCATGTTTAAAAATCACGATTACTTTAACTCAACCCGTCTCAAAACTAAACCAACCCGTAGACGTGACCCGTGAAAGTTCATAATAAATAAATAAAAATTAAAAACGATAATTGTCATTGTCTCATTACTCTGATTTTCCCTCTTAAATTGATTGATATCTTAAAAACGATAAAAGTTTTGTTTTTTTCCCATTGAAGATCTGATGCTTTTTGATTATTAAATGGATTGGTGTTCTCAATCTCAGTTTTTAACCTCTTTTCTCTTCCTCAAATCTCCATTACTTGAATTTTATTCTTTTGTGGGTCCTGTCTTCTTCCTTCTCTTCTTCAGTCGATTTTAGTCTTGTCATCAACATATCATATTCCCCACGTTATCTATCATGAACAAGAAACAAACGTTGTAAGCGAGTAGATGTGCTCGGCTGCTAGTGATTGTTAACCTCCACAAGCAATTACTGGAACGTATAGCTCTGCGTGGAACTAACATCAACATCCATGTAAGCTACACATGGCTTCCTCCGCGCTGTACGTCGTGTAAGAAATGGGATCATACTCACAAGGACTATGCAAAGGAGATAATCACGAAACATCAAAGCAATGAGCAAATCACGGATCCTACCATCAACGAACAGAACACGGAACATAGTAATGTTCTCCCCACTGGCAAACAGAACACTTTGAACTCGGCTGAAGAGTCTCCTGCAACACTGCCAATGAAAGATATATTAGGGGTCAATGATCGGGTAGAGGCTAAGAATGATGAAACTCAAATCAAAAATACACATGAAGTTGATCATAACAAACCTGCAAGCATTGTTGTTCAGAAAGATGAAGAAGATGACTGGATAATCGCTGAAAAAACACCCACCACAGAGAAACACAGCTGGCTGCAACAAGAATATCTCTCAAACATCCACTGCTCTAAACACTGGATACGTAAGCCCGTCGCGTTACCAAGTTCTCTACGAAGAAGAGGAGAGAGACGTTGAAACATAAAACCAGAATGAGGTTGAATCTTCTAAGTAAGAAGATCATGATCAAAGTGAGCATGAGAAATTGTCGGCTAGGACTGCATGTCGTGGCCGCAGTAGAAGGAAACTGAAACAGAACAGGGGCCAACAAGCTAAGAAAGATCAGGGAAAGAGTGCAAAAACAACCCAACAGAAATCAGCCTCTTTACGGAGGCACTAAATGATAATCTCTTTTTGCATTAATTGAATACCTGGGGCTTCAATAAAATGCGCAAACACAATGCACTAAGTTCTTGGATAAACTCTGCTTAACAGTCTCTCGGTTGCCTGATTGAAACTCGCGTTTAGGAAACCAATCCAGAAACAATTCTCAAAGCTTCCCTCCCTGGATGGAAAACTATTTCAAATTACGAGCATCACCACCTTGGTAAAATCTGGTTATGTTGGTCCGACAACATTACTACAGTCCTTCTCTACAAGTATGATCAAATCATCACGGCTTGGGTAACAGCTACTATAGGAAAACAATTTATATACTCTTTTGTTTACGTTTCTAATGCCCAAGCTGATCGCGAACGTCTTTGGAATGATCTGATTAAGAACCATGCTCGGTTTGGTTAATCGGGTGCACCTTGGATTGTAATGGGTGACTTTAACGAAACTCTTGCATCCTCATATCACTCGACTATCACGGCTGGCGCCGAAAGCGGAATGAGAGCCTTTCAAAATACAGTTGGCGCCTGCAACCTCACTGATCTTGCCTCGACGGGTCCAAAGTTCACTTGGACAAATAACCAGGCAGAAAATCCCATCGCGAAGAATTTGGATCGAGTCTTGGTAAATGATTATTGGCTTCATGAGTTCGTGCAATATTTTGCAAGTTTCAAAGCATCAGGCATCTCGGATCACACTAGATGCTGGGTCCGCACAGAATCTCCTCCGCTGGGTAACAAATGCCCTTTTAAATTCTTCAATTTTCTTGCTGATCATATTGATTTTGTAGAAACGGTTTCACATGCTTGGAGTCTCAGTGAGCCTCTGTTTCACTCTCTCAACGCCCTATACCTTTTTTTAAAAAAAAGCTAAAGAAGTTGAAACCAGTCTTACGGGCCTTAAACAGAAGGAAATTCGGTGATATTCCGAGAAGGTCTAAAGAAGCATTTGAAAATTTGTGTTACACACAGAAACACTACAAGAAAACAAGCTTTTTGCGACTCTAAGTTGCGACTGATTTTATAGTCGCTAAATTTTACGACTACTTAGCGACTAAGTTGCGACTGATATTGCGACTAATAGAGAATAGTCGCTCTTTAGTCGCTAAATTGCGACCACAAGTTATACGTCGCTAAACCGTATTTTTTGTAGTCGCTAAAAGTCGGTATAGAACATGTTTTTAATGTTCTAAACCGGATGTACTTAACTTGTAACTAATTTTGCGAAACAGTCGCAATATTAGTCGCTAAATAGTCGCAAAATTTATATATATACAAACATGGATCAACACTTAAAACCTTAAACATTACCCTTCAAACCCTATACCCTAAATTCTAAACAAACTCTAAAACTCTAAATTATAAACAAAAATTAAAATAATTAAAATTCTAATTACTATATGATATATAAAATCAAGTACAACACTTAAAACCTTAAACATTAACCTTCAAACCCTATACCCTAAACCCTAAACAAACTCTAAAACTCTAAATTATAAAAAATTAAATAATTAAAACTCTAATTACTATACAATACATAAAATCAAGTACAACATTTAAAATCTTAAGCATTACCTTCAAACCCTATACCCTAAACCCTAAACCCTAAACAAACCCTAAAACTCTAAATTATAAACAAAATTTAATAACTAAAATCTAATTACTATATAATATATAAAATCAAGTGCAACACTTAAAACCTTAAACATTACCCTTCAAACCCTATACCCTAAACCCTAAACAAACCCTAAAACTCTAAATTATAAACAAAATTTAATAATTTAAACTCTAATTACTATATAATATATAAAATCAAGTGCAACACTTAAAACCTTAAACATTACCCTTCAAACCCTAAACCCCAAACAAACCCTAAAACTCTAAATTATAAACAAAATTTAATAACTAAAACTTTAATTACTATATAATATATTTTTATTATCAAACATTAACTTATAACCTTAAACACCAACCCATTAAACCATATATCATGAATCATAATCATACTCTAAACATTAATATCAAATATAAACTATAAAATAAAAATATAAATATAAAACTAATTATATATACATAAAACTAATATTTATACATTTACATATATAGTCTACATAAAACAAATTAAAACTCTAAACCCTAACCCTAAATAAACCCCAAACACATTTTTTATCTATTCAAATTATAAATTTAAGATTTTAATTTTTAATTTTAATCATTTGTATTATAAATTTAAGTTTTGTTTTGAAAATCTACTAATTTATAATACTAATCATTAATTAAAGTCTTTAATTATCTCTTTAATTATTATATATACTAATAACTAAAATTTCATCATTTTTATTTATTATATATACTCATTTTTATTTTTTATTTTTTATATAATTTATAAAATTTAACACTTTTAAATTTGTTATCTATTAGACTTTTAAATTTTAGATATTAAAAATTTTTATTTTTATCATTTGTATTATTTTTAAATTATTTTTCGATTATTATATATTAATTATCTTTGAAAAAATTCTATTGGTTAAAAGTGTATCACACGGATCACACTTTTGGACCGTTGATTAAAATACATCAAGGGTTCAGATTTAATGGATGATAAAATACAGACTTTGACTCAGACAACTAATGTAATACTTGGACCTGCAAAATGAACAAACACAATATATGAATTGAAACCATACCTTATTGAGCGTGTGTGGTCGTCCATGATTGGGCCTAAGTGGGCTGAATGGAGAAGATCATCCTTGAGTCTTCAATTGTCTTCTGTTGGGCTTCTAAACGATCCACTTGATAATCTTGAGCTAGGAGACTCTGAATGGACGTGTTGAACAGTGCTCTGAGTCTTCTAGTTCCTGATCTTGTCCTTGGAGGATCTCTCATCGTTGAGACGAAGGATTCTGTAAACACACAGACTTCTTTATCATCCATTAGATCTCAGACATTTAATCTGAACCGTTGATGTGTCTTTAACCTAATTAATGACTTATGTCTCACCCACATTTTCTCATGCGCCGTATTCATCTCCTCACCCCTTCGTCTTCATTTTTTTGTATCATCGTTTGAGAGATTAAGTTTCTTCTTCTTCACAGAGGCATGGGCATCTTCCCTTCACAAGTCTTCTTCTTATTATCTAATTTTTTTTCTCTTCATCTCTTCACCATTACAACAACACAACCCGAACCTTCACCTTGGTCTTCTTCATCATACGACTCCTCTGCGTTCAGATCTCCACCGGAAGCTGTCACCACAAGAGCGGAGAAGGCGAGACAGAGGAGGCGGTGGTGGTTACGGCGCCTATCATGAATTTATGGTGAGGAAAAAACGAACACCACGAAGATGAGAGAGAAGACAAAGGGGAAGGTGAGAGGGAGACGACGACGATAGTGGTGGTGACGGTGGTGTCTTCACCAGAGCCGCACAATTGAAGAGGGTGGTGGCCGCCGGAGTTGTAGGTTGGAGATATATGCCGGTGGTGGTGGTGGTTTCGGAAGCTATGGTGGTGGCGGTGATCAGGGAGACTGCCGGCGATTTGATACGAGAAATATATATATATATATATGTATATGTATATATATATATATATACATATGTTTTTCTTTTGTTTTGTATTTTCCCTGTATTTTAGTTGTATTTTTTTTTGTATTTTGTTTATAAATAAAAATATTTAATATTTAATGAGAATTTTTTTTTGTATTTTTGCATTTTTATTATTATTATCTAATTAGTAAATATCAAAATTAATATTTTTTTATTTATTATTAGTCGCTAATTAGTCGTTATAATAACCAGATATCAGTCGCTATTGAGTCGCTATATTAGTCGCTAATTTAGCGACTAATATTCACAAAATATATATTCACTAAATAGTCGCAATTTAGCGACTAAGCGACTAATAAATTTAGCGACCACAGATTCTCGACTAATGCAATTAGTCGCTATTTGGTCGCAAAATGTAATATAGCGACTGATTTGCGACTATATACGCAGTCGCAAAAGCCTGTTTTCTTGTAGTGAAAAGGGCAATGAATGATCCTATATCTGAAACTTTTGAGGCAGTTTCTGAAGCAGCGGTACACTGAATCATTGGGCTACCATTGAGGAGCAGTTTTATAGACAGAAATCTCATATTACCTGGTTAAAACACGGCGACCAGAACACACTCTTCTTCTACAAAATAGTCAAGAGCAGAACAGCCTTGAATGCTATTCGGTTCCTAGTCCTAGAAACAGGGGAAAAAAATATTGATCCCATTCTGATTAAACAAGCTGTAGCAACACACTTCGAAAAATTATTTAAGTCCCCCCCCCCCCCAACACCGGGTTCAGAAGGCAGCAACACCTACTTTGGCAGAGATTTTAGACGTCAGATGGCCGTCTACTTCGGCGGAACTTCTTGTTAAACCACTAACAGCGGCTGAAATAAAATATGTGCTCTTCTCTATGCCATCAAATAAAGCTCCATGTACAAATGATTATCCATTGGAATTTAATAAAGCGGCATGGTCTATCATCAGCTCGGATTTCGTAATTTCCATACAATCAATTTTTGCTTATGGGTTTCTTCCGAGAGGTGTTAATGCTACAATTCTACCTCTGATCCCTAAAAAGGAAGATGCGGAATCAATCAAAGATTATCGTACAATATCATGTTGTAACATCCTCTACAAGTCATCTAAAAAATATTAGCAAATCGCCTCAAGTTTTTCTTACCCGAACTAATCGAGCCCAATGCTCTTTTGTCAAGGGTCGACTATTACTGGAAAATGTGTTGTTCGGACGGAACTCGTCAAATATTATCACAAGGAGAACATCACCCCAAGAAGTGTACTAAAGCTAGACATCTCTAAAGCCTTCGACAGTATCAAATGGTCATTCATCGCAAATACACTACGGGCTATGAACATCCATG
This sequence comes from Orychophragmus violaceus, assembly GCA_030180135.1. Lineage (NCBI taxonomy): Eukaryota > Viridiplantae > Streptophyta > Magnoliopsida > Brassicales > Brassicaceae > Orychophragmus > Orychophragmus violaceus. Next base: position 20,928,157 of record CM058240.1, read on the forward strand.
ATCAGTTTGTCAATTGGCTCCATGTATGCCTCTCGACGACAGCTTTCTCGGTTTCGGTGAATGGGGAACTAGAAGGATTTTTTGGAAGTGAATGTTTTCTACGACAGGGTTGTGCTCTCTCTCTGTATATGTTCGTAATTGGTATTATTGTCCTCTCAAGACTCATCAATCGATCAGCTCTATCGGGAAGTATTGGATTCCATCCAAAATGTAGTGAAGTAAACCTGACCCAACTCATCTTTGCCGATGACATCATGGTCTTCACATATGGCTCGGCTGATTCGGTCAGAGCCGTGCCTAAAGTTATAGAGACCCTAAACTGTGTATAAAAAAAATTCACATACATAACAAAGACGTTAAGTTAAATTAGCGTTAAATTGATGTTCTAATGATAAAATGGTCATGCATACGAAGTGAGAAGAAGATTAATGAGTTATCTAACTTATTTTTCTTATCTTAGTTTTTATTTCTAATTATATTTATTATATTTGGAGTTAAATAGATATAAATGGTCAAATTTTGTTTTGAGAAAGGTTGGGCCCGTAGGCGAAGGTTTCAATTTTTTGTACGTAGGCACGGGCCTGGATTCGGTAAAAAATATCTTTGATGTTCTTCATGATTTCGAGCAATTGTCCAGCTTGTCAATAAATACGAAAAAATCCCCTATCTTCATGGCTGGAAAAACTGAGCAAGCTTTTCACAGTGAGGTACAACGGTTGGGTATTACAGCGGATTCTCTTCCTGTTCGATATTTGGGGCTACCTCTCACTACAAAATCCATGAGGAAAAGAGACTAAGAGCCTCTAATTGATAAGATAAGAGCTCGTCTTCTATCCTGGTCAAGAAGAGCATTATCCTATGCAGAACATTGCAGTTGATAAATTATTTCATTGGAAGCATCACCAATTTATGTTGCTCGGTATTTCGACTTCCAAAACGGTGTCTTAACACCATTGAAACTATGTGTACTGCCTTCCTATGGTCATGGTCTCCAAATAAAAACAATGCAAAAGTCTCTTGGAAAAAATGTTGTAGAACAAAATCATAGGGTGGACTAGGTATCAGGAACCTAACCAACACATCCAAGGTCTTCTCCCTCAATTTGATTTAGCGCTTGCTTACAAACTCATGCTCCATTTGGGTTTCATGGACAAATAGATATCTGCTGCGGTCTCAATGTTTCTGGGATGTAAGCGAAAAATATGGCGGGTCTTGGATTTGGAGGAAACTACTAAAGCTAAGGGACACGGCTGCCTCCTTCATTCAATGGGACATTGGCAATGGTAAAAATGCTTGGTTATGGTTTGATATTGGACTGATTTGGGTAAACTAATTGATGTTGCAGGTGTATCCGACACTCATTCACTAGGCATAAGTTGCTACGAAAAGTTCACCGATGCGTCATCCTCTGGAGGGTGGGATTTTTATCGATGTCATAGTTATCACCTACGGGCGATGATAACACGCATCACTTATATTTCACCGCCTGTAGATGAGGTGCATAACGATCTTATACTGTGGCGACATGGATATGATGACTACAATCCAAGCTTCTCTTCAAAGCACACATAGAATCTACTCCGGCAACACCATGAAGTTAACCAATGGAGTTAAGTGGTTTGGTTTTCGCAGGCCATACAACGCTACTCTTTCATTACTTGGCTCGCTTTCATGAACATGCTATACACTGGAGATTGTATGCGTACTTGGGGTCAAATGCAAATATGTACATTATGTGGCGAGTCAAACGAGACGTGTGATCACCTGTTCTTTGCCTGTCCATACTCATACACTATTTGGATTGAACTTGCGGGTTTTGTCTTGGGAAACAAAGCCACTGCAAGAAAAAGGCTTTTCTTAGCACCCGAAAAACGTTATCTAATGATAGCGCTGTGACATCGCCCGTCATAATAGGTCAAGGGCTTTAGATAGCGCTTTTTCACTGCTATCGTATTCTCGTATACTATAGCCTTTTTTTAACTGCCATTAAATATTGTATAATAGCATTTTTTTGTTATTATTTACAGTAACTATACTATAACAGTCCTAGTACTGTTATTAATTTAAATGTTTGTGCAACTGATTTTGACATTTCATTTCCATTTGTTCTTACGAATCCAATTAGTTTAAAATGCAATTTAATCATAGAAACTGAGAAATTAACGTTAAACATTCAATGTAAGTTTACAAAAGATAGATTAACAAACACCTAAGGTTTACAAAAGATAGATCAACAAACATTCATAGTATCCCATGGAGCGTATATACTCTACTTCTGTGATCTCCTCTACATCACTTTCTTGATTATCATTTGCTTCTTGTTGTTGCGGTTGGTGGATTTGTGGTCTAATTTCGGATGCTGCTAGTCCGCAAATGATTCGTGTCCTCCTTTTAGTTCTGGTCCAAAAGGCAAACAAAGATCATAAATGGCACAAAAAGATCAGAATGGTAGAATTAGTATTATGGAACAATGAGAACTAGTTCACAAACAGAAATTAATTATGCAGCAGATGACAAGCTTTGACCAACTGCAATGAATGATGAGAAGTTTAAACCGAATGCAATGAAGCAGTTGAAAAAGCTCTTAACCAAGTGCAATGAATGATAATTAAAGTTGATAAGCTATGATTAGAAAGTCTCGAAGAGTTGCATCTCTTCAGACAAACCATAATTACATCTTCTCTCTATATTTTCTCGGCAAGTCATTTCAAAACAATTTAATTAGTAAAAAAAAAAAATAGAGACTGTTTGGTTTCTCACGGTTACTTCCCTTTAAATAGAGGGAGTTAGGTTTCTTCTTTCTCATCTATTTTTCTCTGCAAAACACACAAAAAAAAATCACAAGTCATTCAGTAACATCATGTCGTAGTTGCAACAAGATTTCAGACTTGGAAGTTAACGACAAACTCAGAGCTTGGCGTTTTAGAGCTAAGATAATCAGGATCCACTCATATCAAATTTTCCAAGATGGACCGTTTTGGAGTTACATATTGGCAGACGAGGCTGTGAGTTTGAACTTTAAATCTTAGGCTGAACACATCATACATGCAATTAACACATCTGACCATTTCTAAATTTGCAGGGAACTAAGTCTGAGATGGTGATTTATCCATCAGAAGCAAGCATATTTAAAGGACTCGAGGAACAAGAGGGCAAGTGGGTCGAGATTTTCAGGGTTCATGTTGAGAAGGCTTTTGCAGGTTTCAAGCTTGTAAAATCTCCCTTCAGACTTAGTTTCATTGACGGGACTCGCATCAAATGCATCGACCCTCTGAACAACTATCACTACATGGATTTCAAATCGATGGGGCATATCCCTCACATCAACATCGACACTCCTATAGGTATGATTGCTTAACACTAACCAACACATAATCCTAAATCATGAATAAATATAAATAACCAGATTTGAGAAATTATCTTGTAGATATAATGGGTGTGGTCTTCAACGTGGAACCCCTTGGAGTCTGTTATGCAGACCGTAAAAGGACACGGCTTGTGTTCTACATAAAGGACAACATGTAAGTCAAGAGAAACTATATCACAAATTTACTTTATTCACATTACGGTTTTTGACAGAATATTTTTTTGCATGACAGAGATCATCAAATTAAATGTGTTGCAAATGAGGACACTTCTTATGCATTCAGGGATGAGTGGGAAAACACTAGGGGTCTTGGAGTGGTGATTGTGGTGTTAAAGATGTGAAGGATCCATAAGCACTTAATCGGTGATGATGAGGCATGGCTAGAAACCCATAGAGGCTTATCTGATTTCAGATTCAACCCCCGGATGGTAGAGGTTGATGATTTTAGGAGAGAGCTAGCAAATAATGACCCCTATGTTGCCAGACACGGTGCTATTGTGCCTCTCTAAGACCTGAGTTTTATCTGCCATATGTCTCTTCTCTGTCTCATTAACTTAAACATGATGTATTGTTGAACTTATCTCTGTTATTTTATTGTTTCGGATCTTTACTTATGTATGTTTGTTTGTGTTTTAATTTATGTTTTGTCTTTAGTTTTCTGTTTCATATAGAACTGTTAGAAAATTTAGATGCATCTAACCTGGATAAGGTTATGCGGATTGGATTTCTCAGTCCCACTGTTGTAACAAGCTAGACCTGCAAAGAAATAACACAATTATGTGGATTTATAACTCGTAAAAACAACATTCAGGCACATATAATCCACATATAATTACCAGAAACAATTAAGTTTGAGTGATTTTACCTGATAAATTTTATGTTCTTTTGCTAATAACCGAACTACAAAAGAAAAGTAACAAGTTATACAAGTATAAATCGATAGAAACCACATAAACCTTTAAGCATAATCCAATACAGAGAAACATCCCAGCAAATAACAAGTACCTTTAATCGAAGCAGCTATACAAGATCTGAGACAATATTTTCATGCAAAAGAGTAAACATGACTGAGACGAATCAATTAAACATGCAATAACCCTAAATCACTACAACTCAAGAGATACAAAGGATATATTAAGATCAGATACGAAAATAACATAAATTTAAAACTCGAGTTCACCTTCGCTCAATGATTCAGGATAGATTTTTCTGGATCTAGGAGAAAGAGATTGATAGCTAACAAATCAATGGGTTCTGTGTAACTGAGATTCAGAAAAGCAAAAGGAGAAGACGGATTATAGTTTAATAGGGTTGGCTTGGTTATGAACTAGATAGATTTTATCGAAGACAGTGAGAGTTTAGACACGAAACTATGAGAAATAAGGGCTGAAACTCGAAGGAAGTTAGGAATAGAAACTCGAATTTCAGTGGGGGATAGAGAGAAATGGAAGAGATTCTGCGAATAGAGGGAGAAAATTGGATCCAAATGAGGAAGTGAGGAAGAACAAAAAATTAGGTCAGAAATTTGGGGATTTTTTTTTTGGAGCCAAATTTTTGATTTGGAGGCAAAATATTTCTAAGTATGGCGGGCCATTTTCGTTTTACCGCGTATGTTTGTATAACGTTTTTAAAACGTTTTTCTATAAAAACATAATAACCCGAGCTTAATTTGGTTTTTTGTTAATATAAATGTCTAACATAGCGTTTGATCATTTACAAACGCTATGTAAAAAACCAAAGTAAGTCTACCATAGCACAACTGAAAAAAAAAAACGCTATACCGGTCTGCTATAAAAACACAAAATTCTTGTAGTGAGCAAATCCAGATTCGTCAATCACCACTACTTCACTACTATCATCGAGACTATCATCTATAGACCAATATCTCCTAAGATTAAATTTTCAGACACCTTATGGCGTGAAATGAATGGTAGACGTCACGGGCGTGGAAATCAATCTAGTGCACAACTTGTGGGGCTTATCGATAAGACGATCGGAAACCGTATCAGCTCACTAAGAGGCCATTGCGCGACTTATTCTAGTAAAATTATTCAGCGTTGACTTAGAAGAGAAGCTTAGGCTTGGGATAGTCATTTAAGTTCCGATGCTCACAAAGAGCAACTATGACAATTGGAGTCTAAGGTTGATGGCTATCCTAGGGGCACATGATGTGTGAGAGATAGTCGAGAAAGGCTTCATCAAACTGGATAATGATGTAAGTCTATCTCAAACTCTAAAGGATGGTTTGCTCTTTGTCTCATCTATCAAGGATTAGATGAAGACACGTTCGAGAAGGTCGTAGGAGCAAAGTCGGCCAAAAAAGCATGGGAGAAGCTTCGAACTTCTTACAAGGGGGCGGAGCAAGTTAAGATGGTATGTCTTCAAACTCTAAGAGGAGAATTTCAAGCATTGCAAATGAAGAAAGGTGAACTCATCCCTGATTACTTCTCAAGAGTTCTAACAGTATCTAATAACCTAAAAAGAAATGGTGAGAAATTAGATGAGGTGAGAATCATGGAAAATTTTCTTAGATCATTGGATTCAAAATTTGATCATATAGTCACTATGATTGAAGAGAGAGAAAAATACTTGGAGACTATAACAATTGAGCAACTTCTTGGATCACTACAAGCTTATGAAGAAGGAAGACATCACAGAGCAAGTACTCAAATGCGGATTCAAACCAAAGAAGAAAGCGGTCGCAGCTATCCAAGACGAGGTGTAGCCAAGTACGAGGAAGAGGTCGTGGATATGTACAGGGACGTGGATGGAGACCATATGAAGACCATACCAACCAAAGAGGAGAAATCTCATCAAGAGGCCATGGGAGAGGAAGTCCAAAATCAAGGTACGATAAGTCAAGTGTTAAATGCTACAATTGTGAAAGTTTGGACATTATGCTTCCGAATGTAAGGCTCCAAACAACAATAGAGTTGAAGATAAGTCCAATTATGCTAAAGAAATGAGAAAAGAATAGGATATTCTATTGATGGCGTACAAGAAGGATGAAGCATATGAGATCCACAAATGGTACCTCTACAGCGGTGCAAGCAATCACATGTGCAGAAAAAGAAGCATGTTCGTGGAGCTTGATGAATCGGTGAAAGGAGATGTGGCTTTAGGAGATAAATCGAAGATGGAAGTGAAAAAAAGGAAAAGGTAATATTCTCATCCGACTGAAGAATGGAGATCATCAATTCATTTCCAATGTTAACTACGTTCCAAGCATGAATACCAACATCTTGAACCTAGGAAAACTCTTAGAGAAATTTTATGATATTTGTTTAAAGGATAATAGTCTTTCTATAAGATATCATATCATCACGGAGGTTCCGGTGACGAGGAATATAATGTTTGTCCTAAAAATTCAAAATGACATCACACAATGTCTGAAGATGTGTTACAAGGAGGATTCTTGGCTTTAGCATCTTCGGTTTGGGCATCTCAATTTTAGAGGCTTAGAGCTATTTTCCAAGAAAGAAATGGTGAGAGGATTGCATTGCATCAACCATCCAAATCAAGTGTGTGATGGGTGTGTACTTGTAAAAAAATTCAGATGAGTGTTCCAAAGGAGTCGGAGACAAGAGCGCATAAGCAACTAGAACTCTTACATACATATGTATGTGGTCTGATCAAACCAAGTTCACTCGATGAGAGTAACAATTTCCTTCTCTTTATTGATGATTTCTCAAGAAAGACAAGGGTTTAATTTTTGAAAGAAAAAATCAGAGGTATTTGAAATTTTCAAAAAGTTCAAAGCTTATGTTGGGAAGGAAAGTGGCATTGTTAATAAAGACATGAGATCTGGTCGTGGAGGAGAATTCACATCTAAAGAGTTTTTGAAGTATTGTGAAGATTATGGCATTCGAAGACAACTGAAGGTGCTGAGTATTAAGGTCTATGGGCTTCCAACCTAAAACCAATTGGTGATAAGTGGAGTGACCCATATCATTTATATATTATGTGAGATCCCTTCCAACTTCCGATGTGGGACAATATTCCCTAATACGCCCCCTCGAGATAATGGTCCTTTGGCCATTAATCTCAGAATGCTCGGGCTTGGATCGACGGCACCAATTTGGGCCTGGCTTGTCGATGAGTGGACCAACTTTGGGTCGGATCGGGTTGGACTGCATGGATAGGGCTCTGATACCATATTAAGGTCTATGGGCTTCCAACCTAAAACCAATTGGTGATAAGTGGAGTGACCCATATCACTTATATATTATGTGAGATCCCTTCCAACTTCCGATGTGGGACAATATTCCCTAATACCGAGACCCCCTCAACAAAATGGAGTAGCCGAAAGGAAGAATAGGAAAATCCTTGAGATGGCAAGAAGCATGCTCAAGAGTAAGAAGCTACCAAAGGATTTATGGGAAGAAGCAGTTGTGTGTGCGGTTTAACTATCAAACTGATCTCCAACAAGAAGTGTTTTGAGGAAAACACCAGAAGAAGCTTGGAGTGGTAGAAAACCTATCGTTTCACATTTAAGAGTTTTTGGAAGCCTTGCTCATGCTCATGTACCAGATGAGAAGCGAAGCAAGCTAGATGATAAAATCGAAAAGTACATCTTCATTGGGTATAATGCTAACTCCCAAGACTACAAGCTCTACAATCCTGGAAAAAGGTAATCATCAGTTGGAATGCCATCTTTGATGAAGAAGGAGAATGAGATTGGAGATCGAATCATGAAGACTACAACTCATTTCTGCATATTGAAGAAGATGACTTGGAGCAACCAAGAGGAAGCCAGTTACCCCACCAACATCACCAACACCTAGTTCTCAAGGAGATGAAACTTCAAGCGAAAGGGTTACACGATTAAGAAATCTACAAGAACTTTAAGAGGTAACTGAAAAGAAAAATAATCTTACCTTATTTTTTCTATTTGCAGATTCTCAGACTATGGATTTTCAAGAAGCTATGGAGAAGAAGAAATGAGGAAATGCAATGGATGAATAGATTAAGGCGATACAGAAGAGTGAGACATGGGAGATAGCTTCACTTGCAAAAGGATATAAGGCAATTGGTGCGAAGTGGGTGTATAAAGCGAAGAAGAACTCTAAAGGAGAAGTTGAAATATACAAGGCAATTGGTGCGAAGTGGGTGTATAAAGCGAAGAAGAACTCAAAACAATGGTATATTTATTGTGTGCTTGTATGTATATGACTTGATATTCACAGGCAGCAATCCAAGTATGTTCGAAGATTTCAAGATGGAGATGACACATGAGTTCGAGACTGATATTGGATTGATGTCTTACTATCTCGCAATTGAAGTGAAGCAAGAAGCATATAGAATATTCATTACTCAAAAGGTTATGCTAAAGAAGTTCTCAAGAAATTCAAGATGGATGGCTCTAATCCAGCTAGCACACTGATGAATGTGGAGCCAAGCTGTTAAAGCATGAGGAAGGAGAGGGTGTGGATCCAACACTCTTTAAGAGCTTGATTGAAAGTCTACGCTATCTAACTTGCACAATACCTGACATCCTACATGCAATCAGAGTTGTGAGAAGATATATGGGGCATCTAACAACAACTCATTTCAACGAGCCAAGAGGATCATTCGCTATATCAAAGATAATGGAAACTTTGGCGTATATTACTCTATTTCTGATTATTACAAGCTTGTTGGATATAGCGATAGCAACTGGATTGGAGACTTAGATGACCTAAAAAGCACAAGTGGATTTGTGTTTTTCATTGGAGAAACCGCCTTCACATGGATGTCAAAGAAATAATCGATTGTCACTCTTTCTACATGTGAAGGAGTATGTTGCAGCTACTTCCTGTGTTTTCCATGCTATTTGGTTAAGGAATTTGCTAAAGGAGTTAAGTTTGTCACAAGATGAGCCAACAAATATATTTGTGGACAACAAGTCAGAAATAACATTGGTGAAGAATCCAGTCTTCCATGATCGGAGTAAGAACATCGACACTCTCTATCATTACATTATAGAATATGTTACCAAGATGAATGTGCTATTGGAGTATGTGAAGATAATTGGTCAAATAGCTGATATCTTCACCAAGTCCCTCAAGCGCGAAGACTTTATCAAGATGAGGAACTTGCTTGGAGCAACCAATCAAGTTTAAGAGGGGGTGTTGAGAAGTAAACTTGATTTGGATCAAGTATAATTATTGGGCTAATGATCCAATAACCATTTGTGCACTTAAACTCAAAAACTTGTTCCATCTTCATAGAAAAATCTAGATAATTGTAATATTTTAATTTAGATATTATGGTAGAACTCTCTAGATTGAGGACTAAAATATTCTAGATATTTTATATTTTGGGCTATAAATACCTCCCTTTACTCTCATTTGTAAGCAAATCTTCAAAATGTTTTCTAAACAATAATAAAAACTTTATTATTCCTAAATTCTATTTTGTCTTTTAAGTTCTTAAACACTTTCTCCGCACTTCTATATCTTTATTCCAACAAGAGCAACAAACAAAACATTTGTTTATCAACACAAAAAGAGCAAAATATCAAACTTTATTTCTGATCACAGAGTCACCTTCACAAGTTTACTATAACACGTCCCAACTCAATTCATTAGTAAAGAAAGAAAAAAATTCAGATAGAGAGGATGGTGATTAGTGGACTTAATTAATCACAGTTTAAGGTGACAAAAAAATGTTTTCTCTCTCTGGCGGCGACTGGGACTATCCTTATAAGTTTTTCACGATTTTTGCAGATCTGAAGTTCTCTTCCTTAGATTGAATCGTGCTCGGGGTCTCTAAGCTTTTGTAGCTTCATGCTACATGTTTTAGCTACCCAGTGAAGTTCACGACCACTCAGGCCTCCTTGGTTCTGTGGTTTCTTTTGACTGCGACTCTCCCCCAGATCTGAAAATCCTCTTGCAAGCTTTATCATGGGTTTCGTTCTTAAGCTATTGTAGCTTCTCTTTAAGCCCTTATGGCTTCTATAAGATTTTATAGATTCGTTCGAGCTCATGTAGTCTCTCAATATCCTTATCGTTTGTCTTCACCTTGCTCTGACCTATATCTCCAACAAAGAAGCCTCGTGCTATCAAACCCAGGTGACGTATGGAGGAGGACTTTCAGAAGATTCTCCAAGATTCTGAGATCCCGGATGAAGAGAACCCAGTAAAAGTGGCAGACCTGGATAATACAGACTTGATGGAAGAAAATTCTCTGAGTGTGATCGTTTGACTGCTGAATCCCGGTGTCTAGAAGGTGGCTGGAGCGGTTCTTGGCTTACCCAGGATTTGGGAAATGGAGGATAAAGTCTGTGGGCGTGGTGTAGGTGTGGACAAAGTCATGTTTATCTTCTCGGAAGAGTCTGACCTCCAAAATATCCTCAGAAGAGAGCCATGGTTTCTAACAGGCTGAATGGTTACTTTTTCCCGTTGGAAGCCTAATTTGGCAGCAGAAGAACTGGCTAAAATTAGCTTTTGGATTCATATTCTAGGAATACCACTTCATCTCCTCAAGGAGGAAACTGTTAGGAGTGCCTGCAAGGAGTGGGGAGTGGTTGAAAAAGTGATCATTCATGCCAAACAGTCTGATACAGTATAGGATATTCGTGCTCGGGTGTGCATTAATGCGGATATGCCACTAGTGTTTAAGTGTGCTCTGCCACTACAAGAAAATAGTGTTTTTGCGAGTGTACTTTTAATCGCACAATAGCCGTTAATCGCGGTTTTACGACTAGTTTACAACTAATTATTGTAGTTGTAAATTCATAGTCGCTAAATTGCATAGCCGTATTAATAGTCGGCGAGTTACAACTATTTATACTACTAACAGCAGTAGTCGGCGATTAGACGTAGCTTAATCGCAATAAATAAGAACTAACTTCCGACTACACGTCGACAACTATGTGACTAAAGGATGTGTCCACACGTAGTCGGAGAAACATAGTCATCAAATAGTCGTTGAAATACATGACTAATGGGTGATTAAATATGTGACTGTCTAATATAGTCACCAAGTAGTCGTAACAATTGACCACTATTTACCGACTGTATAACGACCATATTAACGACTATCCAGTGACTATCGGAACACCAAAGTACAATCATGGTACTGATTCAGCCACTACTTGTCGACTATTATGTAACTGTCTAACATAGTCACAACATAGTCCTAATATAAGGTGACTATTTGGCCACTGTTACCTGACTAACTTACCGATGATCTGGCGACTAACAAGAGAAAGAAAAATGATTATGGTAAACATTTTGTTATTAATAAGCGGCTGTTAAACGACTATGCAGCGTCTACTTGGTGACGGATTAATATAGTCACAACTAGACATAAGAAATGGTGACTACTTGGCGACGGTTTAATGATTGTGTAACGATTATTAAGCGATTATTCGGAAATCCAATTTCGCTGATGATAAATATTAAGCGACTACTTTGTGTGTGTAGTGCGAATAATTGACGACTGTTTAGTGACATTATTCGTAAAATTAATAATTTGGATTAATTTTATTTTCAAATTGGTAATTAGTGATTCCGTAATTTGAATGATAAAAGAAACGTAACAGACATTTACATCAAAAATAACATTGGTAACATGTATACTTATGTGTATCATGTAGACACAAACGATCTACATACGCAAAGTCCAGCATTTAGGAGTTGCCAAATCAAATCCCAAAAAATTAACAAGTGAAAGAGACATTGATAAGTAACCTATGAAGCAGATGGTGTTGTTATTTTACTTTGAACTTCCTACAGATGCTTTTGGTGGGCGACAATGCTGGAAAGTGTATGGGCTGCTAGTGGTTGCCCATTAAAAGATTTTCTGTCAGGCTTTCGACGCCATAAGGATTTACTCGTCCATCATTCTCAGTGGCATGTGATAATTACATACAGTAAGATAAAAACAATTAAATAAAGAAAGTGAGATGACTTTATAAACATGGAGTGTGAAAAATGTTATTTACCTGAGGAAAATGTTGTTATATTCAATTGTTGAGATCTCACGAGGTCGCAGTTCTTTGCAGTGCTTCTGCAGTCCTTTGTGATGCTAACCATGTCTTTCATACGTTGTTGATAGATCTCCTAAAAAACATTTTAGAAGAAAGTTATGAATGGTTTAGCCACGTCTCAAATGATACAAAAACTATCTTGTAAGCGCTCACACACTCGAACTTAACAGAACATATTAATGTCGGGAAATCGCTTATCGTCCACAGTAGCACTGATTTTATTTTAAAATTTTCATTCAACGACACATCGTATGAATCGAGTACAAAAGACCACAATTATTTTAACTCGTCAATAAGAGATCAGAGGAAAATATCGAGACTAGCATGCGGATGATTTGGCTCAGAATTCAGAATTGTAAGAAACAAGTATTGTGTATTCAAGCACATGGCAGGGGGTAAATTATATGAGTCAAGATTATGGGCCACAACGAATGAATACGATTCATGCTAAATGGATTGAACCCATCTGTACATAATCCAAGATTAAATTTACGGGGTTCGTGGAAAAACAGAGGATGTTGAGGTTGAAATGATTTCCACTCCGCTGCATCAAACGGATGACACATTTATCCCTCCTTCGTTTGGTGCTCGGCATACCATCTCATTACCGCAGAAGTCTTCTCGCTTTGTTACATTCTCTTCAGTCTGTCAGCAATTGGTAGATACCACATACGACTGTAGGGTACTCTGGTTCTACTTTGTCTCTCATTCGGCTATTAGCACAAAACCGGCACTTTTCACCCTTTTCGTCTTCTTTCGAGAAGAGCATACAATTGTTCATGCAAACATCAATTGTATTATAGGGGAGGCCTAAATTGTGCATAAGTTTCTCTGTCTCGTAATGTGAACATGTTGCATGGTTTCCTTTTGGTAAATACTTTGTCACCATTTCAGACATCGAATCCACTAACCTTTCACTCATATTATGTTATGCCTGTTGGAAATGTCCTGAAATCACACTTGTAATCACTCTAGAGATAGTTGTGTTGTCGAGATTAGACATTCATACAATACTAGATGGTCATAATGTTTTGCTAGAAACCACTTGTGATATGTGAGTTGTGAACTCATTACTAGTATTATATGAACCTACAGGGTCACACACCTAAGCAAACTGGATGTACTTCATGTGGGAATGATCATTAATGTAATGATTAAATGTGTATTTGATACACATTAATATACGTGTTTTGAGGGTGTGTCGATCGACACAAGTGTTGTGTCGATCGATGCAAGGCGAGATCGAAATATCGTTTCGGTTTACTGACTTAATTAATCTCGGTTGGTTCGATGATTAATTAGGTTTCTCCCAGGTCTATATATATGTGATATAGCACGACCTGGAGAATAGTTTTTAGCCTAATCGCAGCCACCTCTTAGAAACACAGGCATCCCGAAGAGATCCGATCTCCCGGCACTAGCATCCCGGCGGATTCCAGTTTGTGTGCGTGTGGATACCAGTAGAGGCGCAGCACTTGAGGCGCTTGTGAATCTTGAATCCCTTTTCATCTTCCGCTGCTAATCACCAAGTAATTTCGAGATCTAATGATTCAATATATCTGAACCCTAGATCCTAGGCTATGGAATTCAGACTTAGGGTTGCCTAATTGGATTAGGAACTGCTAGAAATTTCTTCAGTGGTATCAGAGCCTTAGGGTTCTATTGAATCAGTAGCATGTTGATTAAATTAGTTGAATCTGAATCTCTGTATAGTTGATACAAGCATGCTAAAACTCGTTTTAATCAAAGTAATCTAGTTTAGGTTTTTTGCTTGAAAACGTTTTAGGGTTTATCGCACTGTGTCGATCGATGCCAATCCGGTGTCGATCGACACACATGGATAACCCGAATATATTTAGGTTTAACCTTACTGTGACGATCGACACAAGAGTTGTGTCGGTCGACACAGACCTTACGGTCAGGTTAATCGGTTCAATTGGATTGGACCGGTTATCTAGCTTGGTTAAACCGCTAAAACGGTTTATTGCGATTGTTTTGATAAGGTTGATGTCGACCGACACTAATGTAGTGTCGATCGACACTGACAGGTTATCGAAAATCGGATCAATTGGATTCAGTTATCGCAAATTGGTTTTGGTAAATATGTATCGATCGACACTAAAGTAGAGTCGGTCGACACAGAGTCCGCTGGTTTCGGTTATTGAACCTGAAATCACAGAACCAAACCAAGATAAATCCTTTTATTAGAATAATTAAAACATAATAAGATTAAACGTTTTAAATCAGTTCCGTTCCTCAACTAAATATCAAGTATATTTAGATGTCTTTCCAATCTTGTCAACTGTCAAGACTCCTTTTATTGTGCGATAGACTTGCAGTGCGAGGTGTCCACAATTACATGAGTAAGGCAGTAGGTAATCGTGTTGATGATTTTGCAGTGCAAGACATCAGCAATTACATGACTTAAGAGATTGGTTTACTTGACTGGGCCATCAAAATCGTTTTGGGCCCGGGGACATCAGGTGGATTGGGCATAAAATGTCAATCCACAACCAAGAGTTATATTGGATATAACTAGCAAGTTGTTGCTTACCTAGATAGCTAAAATTTGGGTGATAGCCAGTGGCTCACTCAAGTTTAGTGAAGTATGTATCTTGGATCATTATATTCATTTGAGGAAATATTGTTTGAATATAATGCGAGTTTTCTTAATAGTTAAGATTTCTCATTTCTTGAACATCATAACTAAACCTCTCTTGTTTTCAGCTATGTCTAGCACAAACCATCATAACAATTTCTCCCTGCGATCCGTCCTTGAGAAGGACAAGTTAAAGGGATCCAACTTTCTTGAATGGTATCGGAACTTGAGAATTGTTCTCAAACAGGAGAAGAAGGACTATGTCCTTGAGAAAGTTCTCCCCAAAAGGTACCGAGCCAATGCCTTGCAGTCAGATAAGGATGCTTGGGATAAGCATTCTAATGATGTGGTCGATGTGTGTTGTCTCATGTTGGCTACCATGAACTCGGACTTGCAAAAGCAATATGAGTACGTGGAGTCGCCAATAGAGATGATCAATGGCCTGAAAAGTATGTTTCAGGAGCAGGCACAAACTCAGAGATACCAGACGGTTAAGTCTCTGATTGAGTGCAAGCTACCAAAGGGTGAACCAGTTAGTCCTCATGTCATCAAGATAATGGGTTTTATTGATAACTTGGGGAAACTGGATTGTCCCATTAGCCAAGAGTTGGCTACTGACATCATTCTGCAGTCACTGCCGTCAAGCTATGATCAATTTGTTATGAACTATAACATGAACAACTTGACGAAGACGTTGACTGAATTGCATGGGATGCTCAAAACTGCTGAACCTAACATCAAGAAAGACACCCCAAATGTCCTTATGGTACAAAAGGGTAAAAAGTTTAAGAAACTTGGTAAGACCAAAGGTGATGGCAAGACGAGCTCGATTGTGAATCCAAGCGAGTCTAACCATGCTCCTAAGGTTAAGCCTGGTCTTTCTAAAGATGATAAGTGCCATTATTGTAATGGTCATGGGCATTTGAAAAAAAATTGCAAGAAATTCCTTGAAGATTATGAGAAGCTGAAGAAGACGTACGAGACTTCTTCTTCAGGTATTTATGTTATAGAAGTAAATGTTACTTCTTATGATTCTACTTATTGGGTATTAGATACCGGCTATGGTACTCATATTTTGTGAAAATATGCACGGCCTAAGAAACAGTAGGACTATGGAGGAAGGACAAGTGGACCTGCGCGTGGAAATGGAGCAAGAGTTGCTGCATTAGCCGTAGGAACATTTCATTTGTTTTGCCTTCTGGCTTGGTTTTTGAACATAAGAACTGCTACTATGTACCTGCTATAAGCAGAAATATTATTTCTATTCCTTGTTTGGATATGGAAGGATATCAGTTTTCAAATTAAGAATAAGTGTTATTCATTTGATTACAATGATATGTTTTATGGTAGCGGCCCATTAGAGAATGGACTTTATGTTCTAAAACAAAACGTGCCTATCTATAACATTAGTACCAAGAGATTCAACTCAAATGATACGAATCAAACCCTTTTCTCTGGCATTGTCGTTTGGGTCATATAAATGAGAAACATATTCAGAAGCTCCATAGTGATGGGCATTTTGGGCTCATTTGATTATGAATCATATGAGAAATGCGAATCTTGTTTATTGGATAAAATGACGAAGGCCTCCTTTCAACAAAAGGTAGTGTCGATCGACACAAAAGGTGCAACGATCGACACAGATAGTTGTGTTGTCGAGATTAGACATTCATACAATACTAGATGGTCATAATGTTTTGCTAGAAACCACTTGTGATATGTGAGTTGTGAACTCATTACTAGTATTATATGAACCTACAGGGTCACACACCTAAGCAAACTGGATGTACTTCATGTGGGAATGATCATTAATGTAATGATCAAATGTGTATTTGATACACATTAATATACGTGTTTTGAGGGTGTGTCGATCGACACAAGTGTTGTGTCGATCGATGCAAGGCGCAGATCGAAATATCGTTTCGGTTTAATGACTTAATTAATCTCGTTTGGTTCGGTGATTAATTAGGTTTCTCCCAGGTCTATATATATCTGATATTGCACGACCTGGAGAATAGTTTTTAGCCTAATCGCAGCCACCTCTTAGAAACACAGGCATCCCGAAGAGATCCGATCTCCCGGCACTAGCATCCCGGCGGATTCCAGTTTGTGTGCGTGTGGATACCAGTAGAGGCGCAGCACTTGAGGCGCTTGTGAATCTCGAATCTCTGTTCATCTTCCGCTGCTAATCACCAGGTAATTTCGAGATCTAATGATTCAATATATCTGAACCCTAGATCCTAGGCTATGGAATTCAGACTTAGGGTTGCCTAATTGGATTAGGAACTGCTAGAAATTCCTTCAATGCCTTGTTATGAAGGACCCAAGCAACCAAGTATAACTGGGAGTGACCTTTATGACAACCATCATATAAAGGATATTTGGCTCCTTCTAACAGGTCATTAAAATTTTTTGAATGATTACAAACAAGTTCTTCACTATTACTGTGTAATCACGAAATGCATCATTCACCATATCCACATATCTATCTTCTACTACATTACGATCATGACCATTCTGATCAGCATAACTCGTTCCTATATGCAAACCAATTTCTTATCCATTCTTATACCAAACATAATAATCAGGCATAAATCCTCGACTAAACAGATGACTCCAAATTCCTAGTTCCTTAGTTTCCGGTTTTTCGTTCTTGCATAAACGGAGAAACTTACCTCCATTGCTCAGCGCTAAAGTCCGTTTTTTTTGCAAGGTCCATAAATTGTGCCACCCCCGTTGTGAAGGTTGTTGAGAAATTTTCTGTGGCATCATCGAACCTAATATACATCCACTCCCGATGGTTGCTATAATTATTGTATCCACCCCCATGTAACTAGATTTCCAAATTCTTTGTGTTTCTACAAATGAAATCAGAGATAGGCTGAATTTCGACTATGTAGACATAACTACCACTACCATTAATTGTCATAAATGCATGTCGCATGAAACCGGTACACCTACCATAAAATATAACCAAAATGTATTATATTATTATTACTAAATCATACTATATGATACGACCCATACCCAACTACTTTGCGACATGAATAATGAGTTGCATATTAGTCTTAAAAATAGCGAAAAATAAACAACTTTGTTACTACTATACATTAATTATCAAATTAGTCGCCCATATAGTGACCAATTTGCGATTTTTCTACGACTCTTCACATCAGACGCATAATATTCATCATAATACCGACTATCCTGCGACTGATGTTTCCGGTCTCGACGATGGTTGTTAATAAGTTGTAGATCGGCAACTAAATTGGTGAAAAACATTTTTAGTCGTATATTAGCGACTAATACATGTCCATATATCTGTAGCCGCATAATATTAACAATATTGTCTCCTAATAGTCGCCAAATTTTACGACTACAAGTATAGTCACAAGTCACAGTCGCAAAAATGTTGTTTTCTTGTAGTATGCGCTTCAAGATGGGAGAATATATAGTGGTGGAATTCGAGTACGAGAAACTGTCTAAGTGTTGCTTTCTCTGTAAGCGACTGACTCCTGTCAAGGAGGGATGCTCCTTTACGATGCGTGGTGATTCAAAGAGTCATCAAAGAGCCTCAGCTGAGGATGAGTTTAACTCTCCTTTACGCAGTAGGAACTCTAATGGCTCCGACCTGAGATCCCACTTGCACCAGTCTCGCTCCTCTGGGAAGAACTCCGTGAACTTTGAGAACCTCTGAGATGTCTCGGTGAACTATACTGAGGATACTCATATCCATGCTAAGGAGAACCCTCTGAGGGAAAACTAAATTATCTCGGGATGATGTTTCTCAGGCTGGAACGAATGCTGCCCGATCAGTACAATCCATAGTGAAGCAGGTTAGAAGCGATCCAATCCATGTCCCGGCAGCTAAATATTTTCCTTTCCATCTGGTGGTAATCCCGGGAAGCAGCAATGGAAATGGAAAGAGTCCCAAGTGCAGCTAGCCTCTGGTAGTCTATTTGTTGGAGAACATTCCAACGCATATGTGCAGTCTCCATGTAAAAAAAAAGGGAATCGATTGATGATAGAGAAGCCTCTGCCAAAAGGTCTCGCTTTGATAGGTCTAAAGGAAATTCTTCAGATGAGGAAGAGGGCCAGATTCCTGATTCCTCTTCTATATTTCCTCATCCATTAGTTGCCTTGGCACCGGCATCTGTTGCCAATTCTCCAATTTAAAAAAAAAAAAAAAAAATCTTAAGTCTGGGTTCCTTGTTCGGAGATTCGTGGTCGGTATCTACCAGACATTATGTTCCTAAGTGAGACAAAAAATTTGAGATTGTATTTGGAGAATGTTGTTGGATTTCAGAGCAAACGATTTCTCTGACCTTCTTAAACAACCTTTCTTTTCTTCATTACAAGTGATTTCATTGTAACCCCCCACCATCATCCTTGGTTCATCTATTTTCAGTCCAATTCTCCTCAACTTCTCCCAAACATACTCTCTATTCTCCCAAACAAGATCATTGTACACAAAAGAGACCGCAAAGGTCTTATCTTGCCAAGAAGCTTTAGTATCCACAAATCTTGAATTCGATTCCAAAACATGAACCTGAACCGAGTCCTTCCACAAAATTGCAAGGCCACCACTCCTCCCTATTGGCTCAGCCGTATGTAGGTCATGATAACCCATAAATCGAATAACATTCTCCAAATACAACCTCAAATTTTTGGTCTCACTTAGGAATAGAACGTCTAGGTGATAACCACCACGAACTTCGGGCGAGGAAACTTCTTAAAAGTTTGTGGAATCTAGCGGGGAAGGAGTGTTTAACAAATGAAGAAATGGGATTAGTTGTTGAGGAGTACTTATGCCGTTTATAATCTTCGGAAACTCCCATGGAGGAGTCCGTCCTGTTCAGGGATATTCGTCCCAGAATCACTGAGGTGCAGAATGAATGCCTTCGAAAGGAAGTAACGGCGGGGGAGATCCGGGCTGTGGCTTTTGATATGAATCCAGGGAAGATCCCCGGACCAGATGGACGAACCAGATACATTTTCCAGTCCTACTGGGATGATATGGGTCCGTTTGTGATCAAGATGGTTCAACATTTCTTCGTCATTGGGGAGTTGGATGAACGAGTAAATATGACAAATTTGTGCCTAATACCCAAGAAAACCAAGCCAGAAGATCTCTCGAAATATAGGCCCATTTCCTTATGAAATTTTATCAATAGGATCATTGCGAAGGTCATGGTGAGGAGACTCAAACCAATGCTGTCGGAAATGATACCTGATTGCAAGCTGCTTTCATCAAGGATCAATTGATATTTGATAACATCCTAATTTCTCATGAACTGATTCACATATTACGGACAAGAGATAGCTGCTCCAAACACCTCATGGCAATCAAGACTGGTAGGAATTTCGAGAGACATGGTCATGCTTAATCAGATCACGCACCCACAAAGATTAATTACCTACTTCTTTCAAGATCAACAAAGATAGTTTTTCTTAGACAAGGTGCTGACATCTCTGTTCCAAACAAGGTTTTCATACCACAAATATCTTGCTTTACCCAATTGGGTGATTGTCTTGATCTGAACCATATACATGCTTTGACAGAGGAAGAACTTAAGACATCCAAGTGGGGTGCTAATTTAAGATACATGGACATCTTTTCTCAGCCGAGATGCTTTCATCCGAGACGAACCATATCACATTATTATTATTTTTGTTTTATATTCATTGGGATTCGGTGGACAGCTTTTCTCAGCCGAGAAGCTTTAATCAAGGATACACAATTTGATTCATACTTCCCAATTTTCTTTGTTGCATACAAACATCTTTTAACACCCTTTCACTTAATCATACAAGAAGTTCTTCATGTCCGTTTCTCTTAAGAGTCCGTATACACATGCTCAGATATGATTCAGTCAGTTCAATCTTTAATCAAAGAAGTGATCAGATTCAAACTTAAATTGTTTTAGCAGCCTAGTTCAAACCGAGTGCTCATCCTTTTAAACTCAACTAGATTAGCTTTGATCATGAAAATAATACCTTTGTTTGGTTATCTCTTCATAATTTTGGAGCTTCATCTTGTATGGCTCAGCTTACTCCAACAGCACCACGCTCCTTGCAATCCTGACAACTTAAAAATCACAGACTCCAAGAGCTTTGCGCAAGTACATAAATCTATTGAAATCTAGAGGCTTCGTGAATATATCAGCAAGTTGTTGTTCAGATGCAACATGCTTTACTATAGCTATTTCTCCTCGACCAAACCTCTAACAAAGTGATGCCAAATGTCAACATGTTTAGTTCTAGAATGTTGCACAAGATTTTTAGACAAATCAATTGCACTTTTACTATCACAATGCACTAAAAATGAGTCAGTCCTGATACCGTAGTCACCCAGCATTTGATTAATCCATAGGAGTTGAGTGAAACAGCTATCCAAAGCAATGTATTCTGCTTCTCATGTTGACAGGGATACACAGTTTTGTTTCCTACTGTGCCATGATACTAGATTGTTACCCAGAATGAAACACCCTCCAGATGTGCTCTTCCGATCATCTAAGCACCCTGCCCAATCCGTATCGGAAAAACCTGCAAGATTTGAGTTCGTGTTAGTTGTATACTTTAAACCGTAATTCACTGTACCTTTTACATACCTGATTATTTGCTTGAATGCCATCATATGAGACTACTTGGGACTCGCTTGGTATCTCGCACACATAGCAACACTAAGACAAATATCAGGTCTACTAGCAGTTAGATACAGCAGACTTCCGATTATAGCTTGATACAAGCGTTCGTCCACTTTCTGCCCATCTTGGTCTTTAAATAGTTTTTTGGTTGTGCTCATGGGCATTTTAGCAGTCTTGCAAGTCTCCATATTAAACCTTTTGACTAAGTTCCGAGCATAAGTACTTTGTGTCACCGTGATACCTTCTTCGGTTTGTTTTACTTGGTGACCAAGGAAATAACTAAGCTAACCCACCATACTCATCTCAAACTCTCTCGTCATAGTTTGACAAACTCTTGTACCAGCTTCTCCATAGTAGCTTCAAAAATTATGTCATCAATGATGTCATTCTCAAGGATGAAAAAGTTTTTGTCTACTCCTCCCCTTTTGAATCCTTGTCTCAAAAGAAACTATGTCAGTCGTTCATACCAAGCCCGAGGTGCCTGTTCAGTCCAAACAAGGCTCTTTTAAGGTTTAAAACATGATCTGGGTGCTTAGGATCTTCAAATCTCTTTGGTTAAGCAACATAGACTTCCTCTTGCAGTAGTCCGTTGAGAAACGCATTTTTCACATCCATCTGATAGAGCTTGATTTTCAGCTAGCATGCAATTCCAAACAACAACCGGATTGACTCAAGACATGCCACAGGTCCAAAGGTTTCATCAAAGTCTACTCCTTCAACCTGAGAATACCCACGAGCAACCAATCGGGCCTTGTTTCTTATGAAATTTCCCTCCTCATCTATTTTGTTCTTGTAGACCCACTTTGTTCAAACCATGTTCACATCATTCGGACAAGGAACTAAGGTCCATACATCTAGACAAGTAAATTGATCCAGTTCCTAGTGCATAGCATATGTAAAAAAATCATCATCCAGAGCTCCTCCAATGGTTTTGGGCTCGATAAATGACACAAAACAGGCAAGTTTCACCATCTCTTTGAAATCAATTTTCATATTCCTATTTTAACGTTCATCGTGGACATTTCCTATAACATCTGCAATAGAGTGATCACAATTAACCTGATTGAAACCCGTCCTTTGGAGATTCTCATCCGGTGTGTCAGAATTATCTTGCTCCGTATCCGCTTCAGGTTGGTTCTGTGGCTGTGTAACACGCACAGGTTCATGTGTTACTTCTTCCAGAGTATAGCTATTTCGGTCGTCAAAGGCAACATTGACGGACTCACTGATGGTTCTTGTCCTTTTGCTGTAAACACGGTATGTTGTACTGTTTGGTGAATATCCCAATAAAATCCCCTCATCACTCTTCGCTTCAAACTTCCCGAGCTGGCCTTTGTCATTCAGAATGTAACACACACACACCCAAATACATGAAAATAGCGGAGATTAGGTGTCTTTCCTTTCCAGATCTCGTAGGGATTCATCTTAGTACCCGGTTTCATATAGACTCTGTTGATAATGTAACAAGCATTATTAATGGCCTCATCCCAGAATCTTGGTGCAACCTGATTACTATGTAGCATGGCTCTGGCCATTTCCTGCAACGTTCTACAACACCATTCATCTGAGGAGTTCTAGGAGCTGAGTGCTGATGTCGAATTCTCTGGCTTTGGCAGAACTTGTCAAACATTTCATTCTGAAAATCACCTCCGTGATCGCTCCTAATTTGGGCAATACCAGTCCTTCCATTGGTAAGCTCAAGTGCTAAAATCTTAAAGCTTTCAGATGCTTCAGATTTTTCCCTCAAGAATCGAATCCAAGTATATCTAGAGAAATCATCAACCATCACAAAGATGTATCTTTTTCAAGTAATGCTTTCAGGATTCACGGGTCCCATAAGGTCAATGTGGAGAAGTTCCAAAACCCTTTTAGTTCGAATTTCATTCCACTACAACAAATATGTACATTGTCAGCGCGAAAATTATGCTATTGTATGTCATATATAGCGTTTTCAAAAATGCTATGTCATCCGCAGCTATGGTAGGTGCCACCCATACGATAGCGTTTTTGACATGCTATCATACCTTCGTTCTATTATAGCAGTGCTTTAATATTTTTTTATAGCACATATTTAGTGCTATTTTATTTATTGTTGTAGCATATTTTTATGGCTATGTGAATATATTTAATTAGAATAGATATATATATATATATATATATATATATATATAATTTTGTTTTGCAAAATATTTATAATTTGATTTACATAATTTTTATTTCATAAATCATCAACATCAATAATATTACATTAATCAAAATCAAGTCTTACATAGTTACAAATACTAACACCGTAAAATGTGGCTAAGTCTTAAACCAAATAAAACTATCATTATACAAACAAAACCAACATAGTTTATGTTCAGAAGAAAACGAACTTAATGTCATAATGTTGTTCCATCAGATTCTGAAGTTCATCAGCCTACACCAAGGACATAAAAACGTTAGTACAAAGTTCCATTGAGACCCAAATGTATATATCGACACAGTTTATGTTCATAAGAAAACGAACCCAAGGTCATGATCTTGTTCCATCAGATTCTGAAGTTTCTCAGCCTGCACCAAGGACAGAAAAGCGTTAGTACAAAGTTAATTTCAACACAGTCAACGTACATCATGTCTCAAAACCAAATGATATCGCACTTTGTCCTCGTCAATGTCTACATCATCATCAGGAACTTGGGGAGGATTGAAGACGTTGAAAAATCTTTGACAATCTTCAGTTGTTACAATCTTCACAAGCAAGTTCCTCTACAGTCTGAGACATCAATATGAGTGTGCGATATATGCTCTGATTTATTCTGAAGGATGTTCAATATAATGATGGTTATTATGCATACACTTAAGACTTACCTGTGTAACAAGAGCGTATAGTTGTAACGTTGTAACTGCAAAGCACTAGGACTAACACTGTGATAACCCGTATCTAAAATACGGTCAACGGGCAGCGGAAAGTCAACCAGGGGCAAAATTGTCATTTTTGCCAAGTGAGGGGCAAAATGGTAATTTTGCCAAAGTTCGAGACGGAAGCTATGACGGGCCAAATATTCTTACTTTACAACATAAAGAACATTTAGAAGACCAGGATTGGGAGAAACGGAGCGGAAACATGTTTTACGGTTTGTCGGGAATGGAAACCGACAAACCCGAAGAAACTTCAAAAATTCATAACCGGAGCTACGTAAGTCCGAACGGAGTGATTCGAAATGCTAAATTCATCTAATATCAAGGAGAATCCGTTTTTGGAGGTTTTGGGATTAATGGAAATGGTTAAGGATTTTCTAAAAAGTCAAACGCGAAACCAAAAAAACCGAAGCAACGGAAAGAAGTGGGTTAAGGACTAGTTTATTTCGGTTTAGGAAAGGGTTTTTGGTTACAAAGACACTCCTGGAGACAGGTGTCACTCTGTACATGGCTCCACCTTTCTCTCTTTGCATGCAATGCATGAGAATGGTTTATGAACATGGGAATATTGTTGACAACTCTCATTTTTGGCCACAAAACCTCTCTCTAATCCTCTCACCCACGACTTATCTCTCCTCTCTCTCTCTCCATTCATCCATATTCATCCCATTTGCCCAGAAAACCCAGAAAATCCATATGAATCTTCAAAGAAACTCAAGAACATTCAAAGTGTTCTTGAGTGTTCTTCATACCTTCCAACACCAAAAATTCCATAACTTCTTCAATATAAACCCAAATCCACTTCTGCAAAGTCCTATAGCTTCCTCTCTCCCTCCTCTACAATCGCCGACCAGCCACCATCGTCTCCGTCGCCGGAGCTTGCCGGAATCTGACCGGAAAGCATCTGCGGATTAGGGTTTGATGGATCTCTCTCTCTCTTCCTTCACCAGATCTGAACGTTTTGAAGCCATGGATGGCTAGATGTTTTATTTTCGGTCAGTTTGATAGGTGGATCGTCTTCTGAGCCACCGGAAAAAGGGGTGAACCGGCCGGTCAACGCTGGACCACCGTCGGTCAACGCCGGAGAAGCTCCACCGCCGCCGTATCTTCAAGCCGGCTCTTCAGTCGTTGGGTCAGCATGGTTTGGTTCAAGATTGGGTTTGGTTTGGGCTTGGTTTAGCCTTTGTCAACGGTTAGGTCAAACCGGTCAACGTTTGACCGAAACCGGTTTAACCTAACCGGTTCTAATTCGATCGGTTTAGTTGGGTTGCATCAATTAAGTTGGTTTAGCTGGTTCAAGGAAGGTCAACCGGTTCAAGTCAGAGTCAATGGACAAACTTTGGTCAACGGTCAACCGCCGGTCAATGCGGTCAACCGTTGGTCAACGCGGTCAACCGCCGGTCAACGCCGGAGACCATGCCGGTCAACGCTTGGTCCATGGCCGTTCAGGGATTTTTGGAGTGTTCATAGTTCGGAGTTTGATATTCGGGTGATCGGGAGTTCGGGATTCGAGTCGGGCGTCTCGGGATTCACATCTGCATCAAGCCGCCATTTCCGCGCCTATCTCACTGTGAGTCGGCTCATAAACCTTTAGATTCATATAGACCGATAATCGAGCAACCGTAGTACTAGGATTGCATACCCGTTAATAACCTGATTAGTAATTGATAATTAAATGGACGTTTAAGGATAAACCGGTTAGGACCGAATAAGCATGTTAGGGTTTGAGAATTAAAAGGTTAATCAATTGCGTGCCGTTAGGTTGTTAGTAACGATTGGTTGATGCATTCATATAGACACCGTTTGATTAGGAATCTATATGCATTATTTATGTATAAGAACGATAATGAATGAATCTATATACTGGAATTAAGACGACATTAAAATACGAGTTAAACCTAAACGAACGTATAAAATATTATAACGGGATTGGGGTTTAGGTTTAATAGTGGGAATGGGTAATGAATCAATTAAACAATAATGAGACGTCGGAGAGTTAGTAAGTTTACTAACTCTAAACCGACGGATCGAGGAGTTGTTAAAAGATATCTAGAATGAGATAATAAAGGAAGTGGTGTATTTGTAAGCCGTCTACGGCTTAGCAATCCGCTAACCCAAGGTAGTAATCCGCTAACCAAAGGTAGCGGATAAGAATGGATTAAAATACTTAGAAACCCTAATAGGCCTGCTTGTGTTGTGATTGTTGTGATAATTGTGATTGCGTGATTATTATGTTGTTTGCTGTTGTGAGTTTTGCGTGCAGGCTTGTTAGACTGCTCGGTGTTGGGCCGAGCAGTTATTGTGGACACTTACTCCGGTCACAGGACCGAGTAAGTTAGTTGGTGCTGACTAGGTATCTTACCTAGTCAGAGCGGTGGTATTGGTAGTGTAGTGGCTTGCAGAATGGTTGGGTTATTATTATTATTGATGTTGATTGCGTGATCAGTGCTAGAGTCCCAGCGAGTCTGCGTGTTTATATTTCTGCACGAGGACTCTAGGGTGCGTTAGATTCCACAAGACTAGGTTTTGGTTTACGTTCTGGTACTTCCGACCCGATTGGATCCTCGAGTTTTACCTAACCGAATCATGGTGATTCCGGTTATGGTGTTAACCTACTGGGTGACACCGGTAGGTGTGTGATTCGGAGAATACGGGGTCATGTCCTAGGGCCGAATCACATGGAAACTCTGGCTATCTAGGGGTAGTCCGAGTCACCGCGTATTGATGGACGGAGAACGGTGTCCTATTCGTGGGACCTCGTGTACACGTTTAGGAGTCGTGGGTTAGTTACCATATAGGTGACGATGTAAACCCGTGGAAGTTACCGAGTTCGTAGGGCCCAGTGTTGTTCGTTATTTCTTTCATTGCGCGTTAGATAGACCGAGTCTAATCGAGGACATGTGCCGCAGTGCCTTCGATTTCCCTAATTCTCCTTATCTTTGGCATTGATTGTGTGTTGTGGGTTTATCACGACGTGGTAGTGCGTGATCGACCATTTCTTTCATTGATTGTTATTTTGGGGTTTTGGGGCGGGACTTTGAAGACATTAGATAGACTAGAAGCCGTTAGTGGGGAGCCGATTCACTGGGTGATCTTAGATCGCTCATTAGACTCTTTTTGTGTTTTCAGGTTTAGCAGCGACGGATGCGGGAGGTTCTCGGTGTAGTTTCGGGATGGCTTGTGACAGGATTTGATTCGGGGTTTTGGATGTTTTATTTCGGTTCGGCATCTGCGCCATTTCTTGTTTCTTATTGATTGTGTTTATAGCGATGATTGTTTGTAAAACCCGTTAAATGTTGTACTTAACGTTTGATTACTCAAAAATGAAATTGTTTCCCTGTTAGTGGGTTTCGTCCAAACCGACACAACTCATAGAAGTAGTATGAGTGGTACCCCTTTGTAATATGGACGTGAGGATAGCGGAGTCGAAGATGGATTGGTGCAAGCCTTTGTCTCAACCCGATCTGTCTCTGACTTCGTCCTGTGGTGAACTTTTCTCGTTCGACTTGCTCTGGTTCGATCGGTCATGTTCTTGTTTGATTGTTGACCGGTCAGCTCGACGGTCAACGGAGAACAGGAAAGGGGCGTTACATAATGGTGGTATCAGAGCATGGTTCTGCATGGGTTTTACCTAACCGAATCATGGTGATTCCGGTTATGGTGTTAACCTACTGGGTGACACCGGTAGGTGTGTGATTCGGAGAATACGGGGTCATGTCCTAGGGCCGAATCACATGGAAACTCTGGCTATCTAGGGGTAGTCCGAGTCACCGCGTATCGATGGACGGAGAACGGTGTCCTATTCGTGGGACCTCGTGTACACGTTTAGGAGTCGTGGGTTAGTTACCATATAGGTGACGATGTAAACCCGTGGAAGTTACCGAGTTCGTAGGGCCCAGTGTTGTTCGTTATTTCTTTCGTTGCGCGTTAGATAGACCGAGTTTAATCGAGGACATGTGCCGCAGTGCCTTCGATTTCCCTGATTCTCCTTATCTTCGGCATTGATTGTGTGTTGTGGGTTTATCACGACGTGGTAGTGCGTGATCGACCATTTCTTTCATTGATTGTTATTTTGGGGTTTTGGGGCGGGACTTTGTAGACATTAGAAAGACTAGAAGCCGTTAGTGGGGAGCCGATTCACTGGGTGATCTTAGATCGCTCATTAGACACTTTTTCTGTTTTTCAGGTTTAGCAGCGACGGACGCGGGAGGTTCTTGGTGTAGTTTCGGGATGGCTTGTGACAGGATTTGATTCGGGGTTTTGGATGTTTTATTTCGGTTCGGCATCTGCGCCATTTCGTGTTACTGATTGATTGTGTTTATAGCGATGATTGTTTGTAAAACCCGTTAAACGTTGTACTTAACGTTTGCTTACTCAAAAATGAAATTGTTTCCCTGATAGTGGGTTTCTTCCGAACCAACACAGCTCATAGAAGTAGTATGAGTGGTACCGCTTTGTACTATGGACATGAGGATAGCGGAGTCGAAGATGGATTGGTGCGAGCCTTTGTCTCAACCCGATCTGTCTCTTACTTCGTCCTGTGGCGAAATTTTCTCGTTCGACTTGCTCTGGTTTGATCGGTAAGGTTCTTGTTTGATTGTTGACCGGTCAGCTCGACGGTCATCGGAGAACAGGAAAGGGGCGTTACATAAAGGTGGTATCAGAGCATGGTTCTGCATGGGTTTCGAAACATTTCAGTTTTTAGTGTTTTCCTTGTTTTATCGAGTCAAATGTGTCACACAAGCATCCATTAGGAAACCGAGCCGCGTCCGTTAAACCCGGGGTTGGGATGGGAAAGTAGAATTTCGTATTATTCGTACTAACTTGTCTTGTGTTTTTGTTTGGAGTCCTACAGCAGTGTGTCCTGGGTTGAGTGGAGGGGTGTGTGTGTGCGCACAGAGTAGTTTCAGTTGAGCAGCATGAGTCAGCAGGGATCAGCCGGTTCGCATCGTCCACCAGTCCCATTGCGACAGTTACAGGGTGCCAGAGCAGCACAGGTAGATTGGTCGCCTCTTCCGGACCCGTTACCTGCATATATGGAGAATGATGCGGGTAGCCAAGACCCTTACGCAGGAGTGATAGGATTCTTAGGAGGAGCAGATGTGGAGTTACAGTTACCGCCAGGGTGGCCAGAGCCGGATGTACCACAGATACTTGCAGCATCAGACACACCACCAATGTACCAGGCACCACTTCTTGAGGCTCCCGAGTTTCCCCCGCCGCTTCGTGTGGAGGATTATTTGTTGAATCCGCTACCGTTTGGCTTCGACCTGGATATGGAGCCGATGGACCCGGAGCAGCGTCAGCATTGGGAGCAGCAGGTAGATGAGAAGGTAACGATGCTAGAGGATATCTTGGAGCAGCAGGTTGGACCCCATCATCAGTTAGACCCATGACCCGGATCACCCCGTACACCGCTTGACATGATTATGTCACCAGCATCTACTGAGTCGCAGTTCGAGTCAGTTTCACCACCAGCCGAGATGGTAGAGGCTCCGTCAGCAGTACCAGAGAGCAGAGCATGCAGTGGGTGTGGAGTGTATGAGTTTCATTTGCATTGGTGTCCCCGAGCAGTGGACCCGCGTCTTCGAGAGCCGTATCATCCAGTACCCGGACAAAACTATTGTCCGTTATGTGGTCATGAGGGCCACGGAGCATCGACTTGTCCTACCATCGGATCAGGGGCGTGTATGCCCTATGGAGAGCCGTACAGAGCACTAGTACCAGAGGATTATCGAGCAGGACCTAGTCGCAGAGATCCTGAGCCCAGTCAGCCACCCGTTGTTCAGTTACCGGTTGTTCCGTTGTCCCGACCTGAGCCAGTGAGGACATGTCAGTTGTGTAGAGGTCAGGGTCATCTCTCACCCGATTGTTTTATAGATCCCCCGTCAGAGCCGACTTCTCCTTGTCAGTTGTGTGGAGGTTATGATCATCAGGCATCCGCATGTTACCGTGGACCGCACTCAGCATCTGCCCCAGTTGTCAGGTATGTGGTCGCGCAGGTCACCTTGCTCATCTTTTCCCGATAGCCGAGCCGCAGCATGTCGGAGCACCATCTCGAGAGGCACACCCGCCACACCTTCCCGGCGCACCTGCCAGCGGATACTTCAGCGAGCCGTTTTGCCAGTGGTGTTGGGCATTTCGGTCTTGCTGGAGGTGTTAGGTTAGGATATGAGTAGTTAGGCCAGGTAAGTGGGGGCACTAACTTTCTTTTTGTCTTGTAGATAGATCGGCGTATAGGCGACTTTGTGTGTCGTCTTTGACTTTTCTGATGTATAGCGGCGTCGTATGGGTTTTTGGATATGATGGCGGCCTTATGTACAGACTCTGATCAGAACCATGTACTAAAACCTTATTATGTATGATATATCATTTTATGTATGTGGTGGATGCAGAGTGTTCAACGAATCATTTCGAGTAGCATAGTAATTGTTTGCATGATTGAGACGGTTATGAAAGCAAATAGATTACTGTGTGAAAACAAATGATGAGCGGAACTGACGACCGTTCATCATGACCCGAACCCAGACTGACGACGCATCCGACCGATCATTATATTGCGTGACTGTGTGTGTGTGGTAATTGCTTGTTTTCTTTTTCTGTTGATTGATTGATTTGTTTGTGCGATAGATTGCGTAGTGTTGGCATGCGTGGTTTTAGTAGGTTGATTGTTTTTGGCCTTGAGACCGTTGGAAGTCTAGTTGTTTGGAATCTCGATTAGTGATTGGTAGCTTTTCTCGGATTCGTTAGAAAGGTAAAGTGTTAGTTTGATTTTTTAAGTTTTATCCTGAGTTTTGAGCTGATTAAGAACGGTTGTGTTCAACCGTCAATTCACGAGGGACCGGACTTATAGTATATTGTTATTTAATCATGGGTAACCGTCGGGTACATGATTAAGTAACCATATTTCTATGGGAAAGTGATATCGTGGATGGATGAGGATGAAACTAATTGTTCCAATGAGTTCTTGTATTGAATGTAGGACGAAATGGCGATGCGATGTGAATACGAGACCAAACCCGAACCCAAAAAGCGAGATGAAGTGTCAAAACGTCGTGAGACAAGTAGACCGGACCGTGAAGCAGTGGTAGACATCGTCAGTGGAAAATGTATCACCTTGCCAACAACCGACAAAAAGAAGCCGAGAAGTATGATGAGTTAGCAAAAAGATTTGGGAAAGAAGGATCAATGATGTTGTTGGAAACAGTCGGACGGAAGCAAGTGATCATATTTTTGAAGAGTGCCCCAAAAAGAAGAAATAAAGTCGCAATCCGAAGGATGTGGAGGTCGAAGCAAAGTGGGGAAGCCTGAAGTGAGAGTCAGGACAGAGAAACTATCAGGGAATGAGTGTAAGGATCGAGACCGATGGAGACAGTTAAGGGTTAAGTGAAAAAAGGAAGAGAAGACTGAGAACCAGAGAGGAATCGTTGTGAAGATCAGTTGGGTAGAAAGGAACGAGACAGATTGGAATAGTGTTGAGGTCAGTGGTATGCAGCAGTGATCGAGTATAAAGGCGTCAGAATGAAGTGATAAAGTAACTTGCATGGTTCGGAACCGATTTGAAGTCTGGTAGTGACGGAGAATTTGGAGACCGAATTCCTGTAAGTGGGGAAGAATGTGATAACCCGTATCTAAAATACGGTCAACGGCAGCAGAAAGTCAACCAGGGGCAAAATTGTCATTTTTGCCAAGTGAGGGGCAAAATGGTAATTTTGCCAAAGTTCGAGACGGAAGCTATGACGGGCCAAATATTCTTACTTTACAACATAAAGAACATTTAGAAGACCAGGATTGGGAGAAACGGAGCGGAAACATGTTTTACGGCTTGTCGGGAATGGAAACCGACAAACCCGAAGAAACTTCAAAAATTCATAACCGGAGCTACGTAAGTCCGAACGGAGTGATTCGAAATGCTAAATTCATCTAATATCAAGGAGAATCAGTTTTTGGAGGTTTTGGGATTTATGGAAATGGTTAAGGATTTTCTAAAAAGTCAAACGCGAAACCGAAAAAACCGAAGCAACGGAAAGAAGTGGGTTAAGGGCTGGTTTATTTCGGTTTAGGGAAGGGTTTTTGGTTACAAAGACACTCCTGGAGACAGGTGTCACTCTGTAGATGGCGCCACCTTTCTCTCTTTGCATGCAATGCATGAGAAGGGTTCATGAACATGGGAAATATTGTTGACAACTCTCATTTTTTGCCACAAAATATTTCTCTAATCCTCTCACCCACGACCTCTCTCTCTCCTCTCTCTCTCCATTCATACATATTCATCCCATTTGCCTAGAAAACCCAGAATATCCATATGAATCTTCAAACAAACTCAAGAACATTCAAAGTGTTCTTGAGTGTTCTTCATACCTTCCAACACCAAAAATTCCATAACTTCTTCATTATAAACCCAAATCCACTTCTGCAAAGTCCTATAGCTTCCTCTCTCCCTCCTCTACACTCGCCAACAAGCCACCATCGTCTTCGTCGCCGGAGCTCGCCGGAATCTGTCCGGAAAGCATCCATGGATTAGGGTTTGATGGATCTCTCTCTTCCTTCACCAGATCTGAACGTTTTGAAGCCATGGATGGCTAGATATTTTCTTTTCGGTCAGTTTGATAGGTGGATCGTCTTCTGAGTCGCCCGAAAAGGGATGAACCGGCCGGTCAACGCTGGACCACCGTCGGTCAACGCCGGAGAAGTCGCCGGAGAAGCTCCACCGCCGCCGTATCTTCAAGCCGGCTCTTCAGTCGTTGGGTCAGCATGGTTTGGTTCAAGATTGGGTTTGGTTTGGGCTTGGTTTGGGCTTGGTTTAGCCTTGGTCAACGGTTAGGTCAAACCGGTCAACGTTTGATCGAAACCGGTTTAACCTAACCGGTTCTAACTCGATCGGTTTAGTTGGGTTGCATCAATTAAGTTGGTTTATCTGGTTCAAGGAAGGTCAACCGGTTCAAGTCAGAGTCAACGGACAACCTTCGGTCAACTGTCAACCGCCGGTCAACGCGGTCAACCGTTGGTCAACGCGGTCAACCGCCGGTCAACTTCCGGTCAACGCCGAAGACCAAGCCGGTCAACACTTGGTCCACGGCCGTTTTGGGATTTCCGGAGTGTTCGTAGTTCGGAGTTTGATATTCGGGTGATCGGGAGTTCGGGATTCGAGTCGGGCGTATCGGGATTCACATCTGCATCGAGCCGCCATTTCCGCGCCTATCTCACTGTGAGTTTTGCATGCAGGCTTGTTAGACTGCTGGGTGTTGGGCCGAGCAGTTATTGTGGACACTTACTCCGGTCACAGGACCGGGTAAGTTAGTTGGTGCTGACTAGGTATCTTACCTAGTTAGAGCGGTGGTATTGGTAGTGTAGTGGCTTGCGGAATGGTTGGGTTATTATTATTATTGATGTTGATTGCGTGATCAGTTCTAGAGTCCCAGCGAGTCTGCGTGTTTATATTTCTGCACTAGGACTCTAGGGTGCGTTAGATTCCACAAGCCTAGGTTTTGTTTACGTTCTGGTACTTCCGACCCGATTGGATCCTCGGGTTTTACCTAACCGAATCATGGTGATTCCGGTTATGGTGTTAACCTACTGGGTGACACCGGTAGGTGTGTGATTCGGAGAATACGGGGTCATGTCCTAGGGCCGAATCACATGGAAACTCTGGCTATCTAGGGGTAGTCCGAGTCACCGCGTATCGATGGACGGAGAACGGTGTCCTATTCGTGGGACCTCGTGTACACGTTTAGGAGTCGTGGGTTAGTTACCATATAGGTGACGATGTAAACCCGTGGAAGTTACCGAGTTCGTAGGGCCCAGTGTTGTTCGTTATTTCTTTCGTTGCGCGTTAGATAGACCGAGTCTAATCGAGGACATGTGCCGCAGTGCCTTCGATTTCCCTAATTCTCCTTATCTTTGGCATTGATTGTGTGTTGTCGGTTTATCACGACGTGGTAGTGCGTGATCGACCATTTCTTTCATTGATTGTTATTTTGGGGTTTTGGGGCGGGACTTTGAAGACATTAGATAGACTAGAAGCCATTAGTGGGGAGCCGATTCACTGGGTGATCTTAGATCGCTCATTACTCTTTTTGTGTTTTTCAGGTTTAGCAGCGACGGACACGGGAGGTTTTCGGTGTAGTTTCGAGATGGCTTGTGACAGGATTTGATTCGGGGTTTTGGATGTTTTATTTCGGTTCGGCATCTGCGCCATTTCTTGTTTCTGATTGATTGTGTTTATAGCGATGATTGTTTGTAAAACCCGTTAAATGTTGTACTTAACGTTTGCTTACTCAAAAATGAAATTGTTTCCCTGATAGTGGGTTTCGTCCGAACCGACACAACTCATAGGAGTAGTATGAGTGGTACCGCTTTGTACTATGGACATGAGGATATCGGAGTCGAAGATGGATTGGTGCGAGCCTTTGTCTCAACCCGATCTATCTCTGACTTCGTCTTGTAGCGAACTTTTCTCGTTCGACTTGCTCTGGTTCGATCGGTCATGTTCTTGTTTGATTGTTGACCGGTCAGCTCGACGGTCAGCGGAGAATGGGAAAGGAGCGTTGCAAACACAATGTGACCAACAAATTGTCAATTAACATCAAGCCAAAATATGAAATCTTTGAAGGTCTCTTGAAGAGTAACGTAATATTACCCCATGACGAGCCGTGAATAATGAAGTGTAGTCTCTCCATGATATACGAATGTATTCCGTACGTGAACTGATGATACAATGGAGAGAAATCATAAACAAGATTGTGATTGCTTCAAACAAACATCAAGATGTGAGAGTGAAGTACCAAAATCCAGGAGAAGAAAGCAACCTCAAATGAATTCTGAAAGAGAATGAAGTGGATGACTTGGAGAACAATCGTTGTACTATGGAACCAAAAGAGTTCATCAGAAGGAGTGGTTCAAAAGAGAACAATCTCCTGCACGGTTTCTCTTCTCACAAACATCTACAGCTAAGCTACTCATTATATACTCCAATTTGGCACCCACCATTAGTAACAGCTGCATTTTAACAAAGACGGCAAAACTCTTACTTTCGACATGGTTGGGTATTTCCCGATGATTTGGTTCTAGGAATATCCGTGCGTGCTAACAAGCTCATTCACGTTCTTAGACCAAGCCAAATTACACACCTGCATAAAGGCGGTTGTAAACACGAAGGGAAAAGAAGAAAGCGTCGGTGTTTCAAAATTTCAAGAGTGATGCAAACCTGTTGCTAGCAGAAAATCATGAGGATGAAATCTAAGCTTTTGAATTTGCCCTCACTTAAACTCGATCAAGAATTTCCAGCAGTTGAATCCCACACCTGGTAAATAAAACCTGCATATCAGATCAATTAAACAACAATACAGTGCGCACAGAGAGAGTTAAATAGCCAGGAGAGACTAAAATAACAAAATCAGTAATCTCAAGTTGCGTTCATACAAATCTGTACCTTCAAAAGCCAAAACCCAGAACAAACTACTTTATTTCTCATCTCAATACTTAGGATTTGATATACAAGAATAAGCTGATCTGACCGGGAAAGAGAAAAGCAGAGGTGGCTTTGCAATCGGCAACAACGAGTCATTGACTACAGTCACAGATTCAGCTGAGATGCTCATTGAAACCCTAGATCTAGATCGATTGAGATTTTTGACGGCGAATCTGAGGGATGAGGCATTTCTGGAGCAGGAGAGATTGTTGAGAGATACAAAAGGGCGGAGCAAGGAAGAGCGGCTGTACAGAAGGAATAGAGAAGACCAAAAAAAATTGGAGGAAATTTGTGTTTTAGGGCTAAGAGAAAGAGGGGAAAATGTGAGTTGAAAGAGGGATAATGAAAATAAAGAGGGAGTCTAAAATTTTTACTAAGTGTTTGGCGGAAAAGTTAATTTTAGCTTTCCGCTTAATGAAACTCTATCATAGCGTTTATATAATGCTATTATATAGTACGAAAAATTCAAGCTCATCTACGATAGCAGTTAAGTAAAACGTGCTATAACAATCTGCTATCAATGTAGACTTTTTGTAGTGGTCAACTGTTTGTGTTGAACCTTGACTTGCTTTCCTTGACAGCATGCTTTACATACGGTTTCTGTTGAGCTCTCTAGCTTGGGAATCCCTCTAACCACCTCTGCACTGACAAGTCTATTGATGCCATGTATGCTCATATGTCCGAGTTTCTTGTTCCAGAGATCTAGTTGTGACTCCATGGATGTAAAACACTACTTCAAGGGTTCCCACATATAACAGTTGTTTCCAGACCTTATACCCATCAAGACAAATGTTCCAGCTTCATTTATTGTCTGGCAGTCAATCTTAGTGAAGATGACCTTAAGACCTTCATCACATAGTTGGTTAATGCTGATCAGGCTGGTCTGTAATCCCTTCACTAGATACACATTCACTAGTTGTGGTTTTCCATCTTTCTGCATCTAGCCTACTCTGACAATTTTACCTTGATCACCATCACAAAAAGTCACATGCCCTCCTTTGATAGATTCTACTTCATCCAAGGTTTCGACACACCCTGTCATGTGGCGCGAACAACCGCTGTCAAAGTACCAAGCTCCTCCATCAACCTTCGCAGCAGAGATATAAGCTACATCTCTTATCATAGAAAGGTTGCATATTATGTTGTCAACCGATGTTGTCAGCTGAGTTGATTCCTTGGTCGTATACAGATCTTCCTTAGCGATCCATACTTTACCAACACAAGTTGGTTCAATGAAACATTTTTTGACCTCCAGGCTCTGAATATTATGTTCCATAGAACCCAGCATGTTGCTTTCTTGTGACCATTCTTTCCACATACGAAACAGCCTTCCCTCTTCTGGCGTTGAATCTTGACACCACAATAGTTCCCAGTGTTGTAGTCGAGTTTACTCTCGAGCTGGAACAAAATTTATTCTTCCTCTGGTAAAGCCTGAATCAACTCCTCCTGAATATCCTAAACCACAGTTTTCCTTTGAGGATTGCCCCATTGCAAGAATTTGATTCAGACTTTCTGTTCCCTTGTTCAACATCCTAATCTTCTTGTGATTTTCGGTTAGTTCTTATTCCAAAAACTTGTTCTTTTGTTTCTCCTCATTAAAATCTTCCTAAACTCTCGAGAATTTATCTTCAAGAGCCATGTTTTTCTCCTTCAGCTCTGCCAGCTTTTGAACCGACTCAGTGTCTGCAGCTTCACCATTGCGGTTTATTTCCTCACTTGCTGAAATTTCTTCCATTTCAAGAATATTCACTTGATCTTTCATCATAGCTTTGTCTTTAAGCAGTTGCAAGTTCCCATGACTCAATTATACCCAATTATCATACAGAGTGCGGTATTACTGCTTGACATCAACCTCGTCTTCATCCGATTTAGATTCCAAGTCAGTATCTTCAACAGTCACTTCTTCCTTCTGAGACATAAGTGCCATGAAATTGAGCAACAACTCTCCATCTTCATTGTCGTCATCGGATTCAGTATCACTGAAACAGACGTATGATTTTTCTTTTCCTTTCACCACACTAGAACATTCAGCATGCGTATGACCGAAACCACGGCATTCAGAGCATGTAAGTTCTTTTCTCTTAATCAGTGGGCATTCGTTCTTGAAGTGACCAAACGTAACATTGCATGTCCTTCTTTTTAGACATTTTTTCACCTTCAGTGCAAAATGTTTTTGGGAATCTCTCAGAGTCTCCTTTTTGATTCTTTTCAAACACTTTGTTATGTTCTTTCTCCACTCTCTTAATCATCCTGTTAATGTTTCTTGGCATCAGACTCAGGTTATCTTCAAGTTTCTTAACTCTGTCACTTTCCTGATTTGCGTTGAATGCAATACCGGCACTGAGCTTTTGTTGTGTATTTTTCACCTCCATTTCCTGTGACTTCAACATACCTACAAGTCTGTCAAACTTCATGTCGTCTGCATTCATTGAGCATTGAAGTATGGCTTTGTGTGATGAGAATTTTACAGGTAGACACCTTATGAGCTTCTTCACAAGCTTCTTCTCATGATATTTCTTACCCAACACGGATGCTTCATTGGCTACCGTACTTAGTTTGGCTGTGAAGCTTCTGGCGGTTTCATCTTCTTCCATACACAGATTCTCAAAGGTAGATGCCAGGTAGTCAAGACGAGTTCGCTTCACACTTGCATCACCTTCAAAATAATTTGTCAGTATCCCATGCTTCCTTTGCATACACTCAACCTTGAATGATTTTTTAACTGTTCAATGCTAATAGCCGACATTGTAACGCCCCTTTCCCATTATCCGTTGACTGATGAGTTGACCGGTCAACAATCAAACAAGAACATGACCAAGTCGAGCCCGAGCAAGTCAAATGAGAATTTTTTGTCACAAGACAAAGCTAGAGACAGATCGGTTTGAAAAAAAAAGGCTCGCACTGACCCGTCCTTGACTCCGCTATCCTCACGTCCACGGTACAAAGCTTCACAACTTGTACCGCTTCCGTGAGTTGTGTCGGTTCGGACTAACCAATATATCAGTGAAGCATGTTCATTACTGAGTAAATAAACGTCTACAAAACGTTTACCGAGTTACAAAACAATTTTTGCCACTCAAATACAACATCTAATTCACAATACAAAATGGCACCAAAGCTGAACCGATAAAACACAAAACATTGAATCAAAACCCCGCCACAAGCGATCCAAAAACTACACCGAGGACCTCCCGAGTCCGACGCTGCTAAACCTGAAACAGAAAAAGAGTCTAATGAGCGTTCTAAGATCACCCAGTGAGATAGCTCCCACTATGGCTTCTAGTCTATCTAATCTCTACAACTTCTGCCCAAAAACCCCAAAATAATAAACAACAAACAAACGATCGATCATGTGCTACCATGACGTGATAAACCCACAACACACAAGCACTTGCCAAAGGAAAGAGAAGTGGTTAAGGAAATCGGGAGCATTGCGGCACATGATCTCGATTGGAACTCGATCTATCTATCGCGCAACACAAAAACACGCATACACACGGACCCCTTCATGATCTTGGTAACTTTCACGGGTTTACATAGTCACTGACATGGTGACTAATCCACGACTCCCAGATGTAAACATGAAGTCTCACGACCTAGGACACTGCTCTCAGTCCATCGATACACAGTGACTCGGGCTACCCCACGGTAACCTAAGTTTCTATGTGATTCAGCCCTAGGACATGACCCCGTATTCTTCAAACCACACACCTACCAGCGTCACTCAGTAGGTTAACGCCATAATTGAAATCACCACCCGAAGTCACACAGTTTGATTAGGCAGCTACCCGAGGATATAATCGGGTCGTAAGTACTGGAACGTATTCAAAACCTAGACTTGCGGGATCTAGCACCCTAGAGTCCTAGTGAAGGAATGTAAACACGCAGACTCGCTGGAACTCTAGAACCAATCGAAATAAATAATAGCAGCAATAACAACTACACAGTATCCTGCAAGCCTAACACACACATGCCAACACCTCCACTCTGACTCGGTGCCGTACCGAGTCAGCAAATACGAACTTCACCGATTCCATGACCGGATTAAGTATCCACAAGGACCGCTCGGCCCAACACCGAGATGATCTAACAGGCCTGCATAGAAAGCTCAGCAACAACAACCACACATAAACACAATCAACCACGTAAGCAAGCCTATTAGGGTTTATAACATCTTTTAATTTTTTCTTGTCTGCTACCTTGGATTAGATTATTGTTAACCCGTAGACGGATCATAATTCATTCTCGTCCGCTACCTTGGATTAGCGGATTTTTAACCCATAAACGGCCCATCAATCACACCACTTCTTTGACATATCCTTTCCTAAGTATCTTTTAATATTCCTCGATCCGTCGTTTTATAGTTAGTAGCTTACTAAACTCCCCGACATATCATAATTACCTTAATTCATTTATTTAATAACCCTTAACTCTTAACTCATTATTAAACCTAATCCCAATCATGTTTCATACTTTATACATTCGTTTAGGTTTACTACGTATTTTAAGTCGTCTTAATTACCGTATATTGTCTCATTCAATATCGTTCCTTTAATATGTAAAGATGGATATACGGTCCTAACCATGTAATGTCTATATGAATGCATCAATCAATATCTCTAACAACCTAGCGGTACACAATGGTTTAATCCTTAACCTTAAAGTCCTAGCATGCATTTTCGAACCCTAACCGGTTTATAGTTAATCAATCCGTTTCAATTATCAATCAATCATTCAATTTCATGTACGGGTATGCAAATCCCTAATTCTACGGTTTCTCAATTCCCGGTATATATGCATTTAATCTACTCTATGGATTGAGCCGACTCACAGTTAATAGGTGCGGAAATGATGGATCCGACATGGTATGAATCCCTAGACCTCTGAACTGAACCCCCGAACACCCTGACACGAACTCCGAAAATTCCCGAACACGCCTAGAACCGTCTGAACCAGAATCGGCCGAAGTCAAACGCGTTGACCGACATTTATCATGGCGTTGAGCACGGCGTGGAACTGCGTTGACCACGACGTTGACCGGCGTTGACCGGCGAGAAGAGGTGTTTTCTGGTGACTGTTTCTGATCTCAGGCGGTTGAGGACACTTCTAGATCTATCATAAAGCTGCTGAGAGGTGAGAGGATGCTTAAAAAACCAAAGGAAGAAAGAGAACCAAGAGAACCTCGCCGGCGGCGGTTCTCTGGCAAGATTCTGGTGACGGTGATGGCAAGGGAGAGGTGTCGGTTGTAGAGGAGAGCAAGGTGAGTTGAATGGTTCAAGTGGTTTGGTGATTAATCTTATGGTTAAAGAGTTATAGACTTTCTTGTAAATCAACGCATGATGAAAACTAAGGATGTTCTTGGGTTTTTCTTTGGATCTTCAAAGAACTTATGGAAATATGGTTGAATGGGATGAATAAGGATGAATATAGAGATAGGTATCTCGTGTTAGAGGGCTAGAGAGAGATTGAAATGAGTGAAATGAGAGTGATATGATGGAAGATGCCATGCAAACCAAGTTCATGAACCAAAAATTCGTTCTTTTCATGGATAAAAAATGTGGTAGCGCCATCAGGAGGAGAAAACATGTCCTCAGAGGTGTTCTTATGACCAAAATCCTTCCCTTAAACCACCTTAACCAACTTTTAAACCCATCTCGTCCTGATACCTCGGTTTGTCCGTTTTCAGAGTTAATATTTTAGAAAACTCTTCACTGCCCTCATAAATCGTAAAATCCCCAAAACCTGATTCCCCATGATTTTATATGAGTTTGGAAACTTGAATCACTTGTTTTGGAGTTTCGTAGCTCCCGTAATGAATTTTTGAAGTTTTCTCCGTTTATTAGGTTTCCATTCCCGATAAGCCGAAAAACCCGTTTAAGCTCCGTTTCTTCCACTTTTGGTCTTGTAAATGTCCTTGATATTGAAAAACAAGAACATTTGGCCCGTTTCGGCTTCCATCTCAACTTTTGGAAAAATAACCATTTTGCCCCTGGACTTTTGGCAAAATTACAATTTTGCCCCTGTTGACTTTTCTTCTGTCCGTTGACCATTTTTTTTTGAAGCATGGTATTACATTCTTCCCCACTTATAGGAATTCGGTCCCTGAATTCTCCGTCACTAGTAGGCTTTGAATCGGCACCAAACCTTGCAAATTGCTCCGTTACCCAACTCTAATGTCTTCTTACTCGAACATTGCTGCACAGAGCCCATTTCCGACGTTTACTGGTGCTCATTCCAACTCATTCCCCAAATCATTCCATCTGACTAGTCTTCACACTACTTACCCGATGACTACCCCATCTCCTGATCTTCTATCTTGTCTACACTGCTTTGCTTCACTTGTAACTGAATCGATCCGTCTCGAACTTGGACTTATCCGCGGTTGGCTACTTTTCTCTGATTCTAACTTATGGCTTCTCCACTATGCTTCAACTTCCACATCCACTCGATACCGATTCATCTTCCTGGGACACTCTTCAAGAATCTGATCTTCGAATATTGATTTATTGAGACTCCAACTCGATTCATACCGATCGCTTCACTCTATTCTCCACATTGTTGCTGACGTTTCTTCACATCTTTCTGCTAGCTCACATATTAATGGCTTCGTTCTGTCGGTTGCTTCACATTGACATATTTTCCACTGACACCTCACACCGACTTTTTCACGGTCTGGGTCAACTGTCTCGCGGCTTCTTCACACTCCATCTCGCTTTCCGGTTCGGTCTCGTATTCATATCGCATCGTCCATTCCGTCCTGTACTTAATTCAACAACTTTCACTGGAGCGGTTAAATTCATTCCAATCTATTCCTGATGTCACTTCTTCATAGAAATATAGTTAGTTAATCATGTATCCAATGGTTACCCATGATTAAGTAACGATACTCTAAGTTCCGCTCTTTCGTGAATCGACGGCCGAACACAACCATTCTCGAGTTATCTCAATACTTTAATTAAAGGTTACTAACAATAAGTTCTATGCTAGCAACTTAACGATCTCAACAAAACATCTTTAGCGATCTCAACATGGTTTGATTAGGCAGCTACCTGAGGATCCAATCGGGTCGGAAGTACCAGAACGTATTCAAAACCTAGACTTGCGGGATCTAGCGCACCCTAGAGTCCTAGTGTAAGAATGTAAACTCCCCGGCGTCTCATGATTACCTTAATTCATTAATTTAATAACCCTTAACGCTTAACTCATTATTAAACCTGATCACAATCATGTTTCATACTTTATACATTCGTTTAGGTTTACTACGTATTTTAAGTCGTCTTAATTACCGTATATTGTCTCATTCAATATCGTTCCTTTAATTTGTAAAGATGGATATACGGTCCTAACCATGCAACGTCTATATGAATGCATCAATCAATATCTCTAACAACCTAGCGGCACACAATGGTTTAATCCTTAACCTTAAAGTCCTAGCAGGCATTTTCGAACCCTAACCGGTTTATAGTTAATCAATCTATTTCAAATATCAATCAATCATTCAAGTTTAAGTACGGGTATGAAAATCCCTAATTCTACGGTTTCTCGACTTCCGGTCTATATGCATTTAATCTAATCTACGGATTGAGCCGACTCATAGTGAATAGGTGCGGAAATGATGGATCCGACATGGTATGAATCCCTAGATCTCCGAACTGAACCCCAACACCCTGACACAAACTCCGAAGATTTCTGAACACCCCTAAAACCATCTGAACCAGAATTGGCCAAAGTCAAATGCGTTAACCGACGTTGACCATGGCGTTGAGCACG
The DNA here is from genome assembly GCA_030180135.1 of Orychophragmus violaceus. Lineage (NCBI taxonomy): Eukaryota > Viridiplantae > Streptophyta > Magnoliopsida > Brassicales > Brassicaceae > Orychophragmus > Orychophragmus violaceus. Next base: position 20,971,885 of record CM058240.1, read on the forward strand.
GCGTTGAACTGTGTTGACCATGACCACAGTGTTAACCGTGCGTTGACCGGCGAGAAGAGGTGTTTTCCGGCGACTGCTTCTGATCTCAGGCGGTTGAGGACACTTCTAGATCCATCATAAAGCTGCTGAGAAGTGAGAGGATGCTTAAAACACCAAAAGAAGAGAGAGAATCAAGAGAACCTCGCCGGCGGCAGTTCTCCGGCGAGATTCTGGCGACAGAAAGGGAGGGGTGGAGGTTGTATAGGAGAGCAAGGTGATTTGAATGGTTCAAGTGGTTTGGTGATTAATCTTATGGTTAAAGAGTTATTGGCTTTCTTGTGAATCAACGCATGATGAACACTAAGGATGTTCTTGGTTTTTTCTATAGATCTTCAAAGAACTTATGGAAATCATGTTGAATGGGATGAATAAGGATGAATAGAGATAGAGGGAGCTCATGGTAGAGGGCTAGCGAGAGGTTGAAATGAGTGAAATGAGAGTGATATGATGGAAGATGCCATGCAAACTAAGTTCATGAACCAAAATTTTGTTCTTTTCATGGAGAAAAAATGTGGTGGCGCCATCTGGAGGAGAAAACCTGTCCACAGGGGTGTTCTTATGACAAAAGTCCTTCCCTTAACCACCTTAACCAACTCTTAAACCCATCTCGTCCCGATACCTTGGTTTGTCCGTTTTCGGAGTTAATATTTTATAAAACCCTTCACTGCCCTAATAAATCTTCAAATTCCCAAAAACTGATTCTCCATCATTTTATATGAATTTGGAAACTTGAATCATTTGTATTTGAGTTTCATAGCTCCCGTTATGAATTTTTGAAGATTTCTCAGTTTAGTACGTTTCCATTCCTGATAAGCCAAAAACCCCATTTAAGCTCCGTTTCTTCCACTTTTGGTCTTGTAAATGTTCTTTATGTTGAAAAACAAGAACATTTGGCCCGTCTCGTCTTCCGTCTCAATTTTTGGAAAAATTACCATTTTGCCCCTTGGCTTTTGGCAAAATTACAATTTTGCCCCTGTTGACTTTTCTTCTGCCCGTTAACCATATTTTTTGAAACAAGGTATTACAGACATGATGGTAGATATAGCTCTTGAGTTGAATTTTGAAGCATTCCGTTCTTCCTCTATCCACTTGTCTAAGGGCTTATTCACTTTCATCTTGTCCTCCAAAATCTCTTGTGGTTCCATTGAACCATTCAAAACAGCAGTCCAGGATGATTCATCTATTGCTCGGATCACATGCCTCATACGAACCTTACGATGTCCAAAGTTACCTTCATCAAGCATGATGAGTTTTTGAATTGCTATAAACTCCTTAGTATCCATGTTCTAACCAAGATCTCCACCTGATTAACGATTTAAAAATCCAAAGGTTGACAGCTCTGATATCAAATGAACACTCAGAGAACACACAGATGGACATAAACCAAAGAGCTTTCTGAAACAGAATTTTTATTTAGAAATCTCTTGAAAAAATTACAACGAATCTTGTTCAATCAGTTTTACTTGACTTCACAACAGTGAATCAAGACTGGCAAATTCCTAAATCTACCCAGAACCTTACCAAGCAACAACAGTTGCTTATCTCTCTTTGTTCACTCACCGAGCTCACACCGATGCACACATATTCTTTTGTGTTACACCTTTTCGACTATTTCACACGAAAATCGGCTAAACCTAAAATACCTAAGGTACCATCCTTATGTCTATATATATAAAGTAGGTCTTCCTCTCTTCTCATGCTGCCACATCATCAGCCACACCATTATTCAATTTTTAATTTATTTTAAAAATAATCCAAATCACACATTTACCAAACTCAAGCCCAACAATTAGATAGAAAGTGTAGGGTTTAATGTTCCACTCATTACTTTTTATCTCTTTTAACGTAGTAACTGTTGTAACAAATGTCTAACGGAAATGATAGATTTCATAAGTAAATTACAAAATCTCATATCAAAATTATACTAAAAATTACAAAACTTTATATTTTCTCAAACTTCTTGATAACAGTGATATGGTTCTTGTTAGCGTATTTGATGACGACAAAAATCTATAGAATAATAGAAAATAAAGAAATTCGATATGGATCTTGCTCACTACCAGTATCAATCCAAAGATTTTTATAGGTTAACCGTTTCAAAAATCAAATTTTGGATTCTATATCTATATATATATATATAAAGTAGGCTTTCCTCTCTTCCCATGCTGCCACATCATCATCCACATCATTATTCAATTTTTAATTATTTTAAAAATAAGCCAAACACACACATTTACCAAACTCAAGTCCAACTATTAGATAGTGAGCGTAGGATTTAATGTTCCAGTCATTACTTTTTATCTCTTTTACTGTATTAACTGCTGTAACAAATGTCTAATGGAAATGATAGATTTCATAAGTAAATTACATAATATCATATCAAAACTATACTAAAAATTATAATACTTTATAATTTTCTCAAACTTCTTGATAACAGTGATATGGTTAGTGTTAGCGTATTTGATGACGACAAAAATCTATAGAATAATAGAGATTAAATAAATTGGTTATGGATCTTGTTCACTACCAGTATCAACCCAAAGATTTTTACAGGTTAATCGTTTCAAAAATCAAATTTTGGCTTCTATATATAAGTACCCATAACTAACCCAAGCAAATCAAATTCTACATATTTTCAGTAATCCAAATCAATAAAGATTGTAGTCAAACCAAAAACAAATTAAATTATGCAAAGGAAGAAAGCAAAAACTCTATAAACGCAATATCAAAGAAAAAACAATGAACACTGGAGTGAAAAACTAAGAAAATACCAACTAACAACTACACATACATAATCTTTTTATTTACATCTATGAATTATATTAAAATTCAATGATGAAATACACATAGCCAACAAGAATCGAAATCTTTCTAGAGACAGAGCCGACGAATTCATAAGTAAAACATCCCAGAGACACAAGCTCAAAAAGAGAGACTAAAACTATAACTAATGCATAAAAGCCAACATTAAACTGATAACTACTTAAAGAAGTAATTAACAACAATCTAAGTTAAAATTGAGAGTAATAAGTCATTAAACAATAATAAAGTTAAGGATTGGAGATCTTAGAGCATCTTAATATACTACTTTCAATCTATTGAAGCCAAAAGAGCCTAGAACCATCAAAACCACTCAGAAACCCTTCAGACCATGAAAATAGTTCCATAATCCGCTTGCATTGACTATTACTACTCAAAAATCACACCAAACCAAAGCAATACAAGCCTCCTAACAGTTCCGCACATAAAATAAGACAAAATAAACCATATATCAAAACAACAAAACATCATAAACGATAGAGAAAACCAAAACAATACCATCAAAGAGAAGCAGCCACAACTCCAGAACGCACAAGCACCCCACCAATTTTCCAAGGAAGACAAACCGCCTTCGACGCAAGAACCAATGACCCAGACACAAAAAAGATCGAAGACCAGCAAAACCGAAAAAAACGTCACAAAACAAGGACAAATTAAACTTCTCCGATGGAGGCCATATATGCAAACTCCGAGGCAATCGGTAAAACCAGATACTCACTGACTGGAAAAAGTTAGAACCGAGAAGCAGAACAAGAGAGGCGACATCTTTCTCCACCGAAACCTAAGATAGAACTTCTAACGAGACTAAACACCAACGCCGACACTGAGTAACCCACTGACACCGGTGAAAATGGAGAAGAACTCGGTCGGCGTCTGTTGATGTCTTGAGAGAGAATAAGGCGTATTCGCCTGGTTAATGTTCAAGAGAGAAAGTATTTTTGACATACATAATCTTATAAAGGAAAAAAAATTGTAAGACAAAAAAAACTTTTAAAATTAGTTTGAAAGATGAGAAAAAGTAAGAACAACACGAGCTACAAACCAAATAAGCTAAAAAGTGAAAAACGAAATAGTAAATGCAATATACAACATTCCGAAAAATTGATTGACATGCCCACGCGTAGCGGATCAACAACTAGTACTCTTATATTCTTGAGTATATTTGATTACAACAATCTGCAACTTCCATATCACATAGATCCTTCCATATCTTCCGTTTCCATAAAGCAGGCTGCTGACTTGTCTTTCACGTCACGTCTTATGCGTTGTCCAGGTCATCTTCTATGTTACACAATCTCTGCTGCTAACCTTGATTCTTCAAAAATGCCTTTGTGCATATAGAGATTGGATGCGAAAGAAACATTTGTCGTTGTAATCCGCCTTAATCCCCAGAAAATGATGTAATCTTCCCATGTCGGACATTGGAACTCGCCTTTAAGGATGTCGATGATGATTTAGATAAGCTGAGTTATTGAAGCCATCAAGATTATATTATAGACATATAGTAAAATATAAACCATTGCACCATCAAAATCATCTTGTACAATGTAGCTTGTCTATTCATGTCACAGATTATTAGTTCAATACATATATTTTGTCGATTCTAATTTAATTTATCTATTTCTTTAAACGTTTAATAACATATAAAGGCAAGAAACGACCGAGTAAAAAGGTAAAGAGTGACCAAACGAACAACTAGGCCATACGATTACGACGTAAGCGGAGTGGTAAAGCTTGACATGAGCCTTCTAAAAAGAGACCGTATGTTAGTTACCAATCTGAAGAGTCTTCGTTTCATAACTTCTATAAATTGAATCACAAAGTTTAAAACTTTCTTCAACAATCGATTCTCACTAATCATTTGCTTCTCCTTCAAAGAAAAAAAAAGAAGAACAAGATGAACTGCTTGCTTTACCTAGTAACGATCTTTCTCTTCTTACATATTTTCGTAACCGCATCACCTCTCATTCGAGATTCTTGCAAGAAAGCTGCAGCAAAAGACTGGAAACTCAACCTCAATTTCTGCGTCCAGTCTCTCGAAGGGAATCCGCATAGCAAAACCGCGAAAAACCTCACCGAATTGACCTTGGCGTCCCTCGAGAACGGTGGGACGAAAGCAAAGAGCTTGAAAGCAAATATGAAGAAAAATCTAGACGAGAGGAAATATCCAAAGGACAGTGAGATGCAGATACGCGAGTGCCTCGAGTTGTATCGATTCGAGGCTGAGGGCTTCGAGTTAGCTACGGAGGAAATTCAAAAGCATAATTACTCACGCGCCATCATGCATATAGATGAAGGTTTCCTATTTCTGGATGCTTGCGAAACTAAATTCAAAGAAAGAGTAACGCCTACGCATTATCCGTTTAGGAAAGAGCAGGATGTTTTGACTCAGTTGTTGAAGATTCCTTTAGCTTTTACAAACATGTTGAAATAAAAATACTAATTGTGTAACATAGACATGGGTTAAAGATAATTATATTTGATATTACACCTTAAAAGAGTAATCGGCTTGCTCACGGTAGAAGCCATGTTTGTAGCCTCCAGCCTTTTAAAAGTCTTGAATAAAGAGTTATCTGCATATTTTACAGATCAAGGAAGCCTTAGATAAACTAAAATCTTTCTGAAATTGAAAACCAGTGTTGATAAATATGGTGCTCTCTACAATATAATTTCCAGCTTTGGATATATTATCTAATATTTAAGTATGTTAAATCTGGTTAAACAACTCAAAATCAATTTATTTCAAAAATCTCTTTAACAATTTACATTTTCTTTAGCAGAATGAATCCAAACCTAGTACCCGAAACCGTAACTTAACCAAAGCGAACGTTACTATTTCATAAACCGCAAACAAACCGGATTTAGAGACCTATCAAGTGTGGCATCCTGAAGCATAGTTTTCTTGTTTGGCTAGTGGTTCTGAACATATGCCCTACAAAGGATAAGCTAGCTTTTTTGGGAATTGCCGGTGTGTCGGAGTTGTTTTGAATTGAATGACCGTTGGAGGTCGTTGAAACCGGTTATGGATTCAATGTGTAATAACCGATTCAATTAGGTTCCGGTTTAGGAATCTATTGGGTGAAGAAGATCGGTTATGGCTCTTTAGTCAAGCGTCGTCGTTTTGGAGCTGGCCTCTATCCAGCTAAAGTCAACATCGAGAGTTCGTCGAGTCAAAGAGAGCCGTTGAGGGTTGTTACCGGAGGCAGTTAGTCGGGTTCAGGGGTTGTTGAGCTCGGGGAGTGCTATAATGTGTTTGGGTCGTCTTATTCTTGTTTAGAGAGAGTTCAATTGGTGTAATTTCGGGTGAGAGATACACTGGTGAGAGAAAATAGAGAGAAGTGAGATTTCGGGTGAGAGATTTCGCGGTGGCTCTGTATTTTTCGGCGACGCTTGTACCTCCTTTGTTCTTAGTGAATTCCGAGCAAAGTCTCGGCCAGACGTAGGGTTGCGGTTTGTGCACCTGAACTGGATAACAAATTCTTGTGTTCTTTACTTTCTCGTTCTAAGGTTTCCGTCGATCGGATTCGTTTAGGTGTTCTTCATAATCCGATTAAGGTCTTTACGATATCGGTTGATCGTTTAGGATAAGATCGTTTCTCAAGAAGTGGTATCAGAGCTGAGGTACATTCTAGCTCGATTTATCTCTATACGATCAAGGCGAAGGTTCTAAGATCGTCCTCACGATGCGTTCAACCAAGATTGAAATCGAAAAGTTCGATGGCGAGATCGATTATAGTATGTGGAAGGAAAGGCTATTGGCGAATCTAGATCTTCTTGGTCTGACGGATGCTTTGATCAGCCAGGAAGAACAATATGAAGGAAAGGGAATGCCAACAGTAAAGCTTGAGGATCAGAAAGAGAAAGGAGGAGTGGAGACTGAAGTTTCAGATGCTAAGAAAGAGACTGATTCATCCATGGCAGAGAAACAAAGAAAGGTACGAAGTACAATCGTTATGAGTGTAATTGATGCAATCCTATGAAAGATCCTTAAGGAGAAGACTGTTGTGGGAATGCTGAGAATCTTAGATGCCAGATACATGTCGAAATCACTACCTAATAGAATGTATCTTAAGCAACGACTGTATGGATTTAGGATGAGTGAATCTGTGTCTATTGAGAAGAACATTGATGAGTTCTTGAGGATCATAACGGACCTTGCAAATGTTATGGTGGAAGTGTCTGATGAGGATCAGGCTATACTGCTTCTGATGTCGTTACCTAAGCAGTTTGATCATATGAGGGACACACTCAGGTATGGAAAGTAGACTGTTACTCTGGATGAGGTGATCAACACGATCCACTCTAAGCAGCTTGACATAAATGCAAATGGTAAGAGCAGTAAGTCTCAGAGAGAAGTGTTATTCTCAAACACGAACAACTCATGGAAGAAAGGTCAAAAGGGATCAGGGTCAAAGCAGCAAAATCACAAGTCTAAGGGAAAAGCAAAGGAGAAGGCACCACCATCTCCTGCTGGACTTGTGGAGCAGAGGGTCATTTCAAAAGAAAATGTCCTAAGAGAAATGGACAGAAAGAAAAGGGGCCTAAGTCTGGAGAATCATCTGCTGTAACAGGAGTTGAGTATGTGGAATCTCTAACTGTGTCTGAGGTGAATGTGGCTGAGACTATAGATTTTAATGAGATCTGGATTCTAGATACAGGGTGCTCATTCCATATGACATCAAGACGAGATTGGTTCATTGACTTAGAAGAAGCTAATTCGGGCTCTGTGAGAATGGCAAATGAAACTACCTCTAAAGTCATGGGAATTGGCACCATTCAGCTAAGGACCAATGAAGGTAACCTGGTCCAAGTAAAGAATGTGAGGTATGTTCCAGAGTTCTCCAGAAATTTGTTGTCTCTAGGAACCTTTGAAGATCAGGGATTTTCTTTCTCATCTAAAGATGGTTTGCTTGAGGTTATTAAGTTAGGTAAGTCTATCTTAAAAGCTAGAAGAGAAAGCAAACTCTACTTCCTTCTAGGAAAAAGTCTCAGGGTAGAAGCTCACACTGTGTATGGTGAAGATGACACAAGTCTGTGGCATAGTAGACTTGGTCATATAAGTCATAAAGGTCTGGATGCTCTAGTAAAGAAAGGTTACATTGATAAAGCCAAGATATCAAGTCTGAAGTCTGTGAAAGCTGTGTTTTCGGGAAAACTCACAGAACAAGTTATTCCACAGGCATACATACAAGTAAGCAGTGCTTAGAGTATGTACACGCTGACCTGTGGAGATCTCCTACTGTCCTTGCTTCCTTAGGAAAGTGTCATTACTTTCTAAGCTTGGCGGATGATCACTCCAGAAAGGTATGGGTTTATTTTCTGAAAACTAAGGATCAAGCATTTGAGAAGTTTACTGAATGGAAAGCTCTGGTGGAGAAGAAATCTTCTTTGAGTCTTAAGAAGCTAAGAACTGATAACGGTCTTGAGTTTTGCAATAAGGAGTTTGATGATTTCTTCTCTAAGAATGGAATTGCAAGACATAAGACAATTCCTTACACCCCTCAATAGAATGGTGTAGTGGAAAGAATGAACAGAACAATTCTTGAGAGAGTAAGAAGCTTGTTGAGTGAGTCTGGTCTTCCAAAGGTGTTTTGGGCTGAGGCAGTAAATACCTCAGTGTACCTGATCAACAGATCTCCATCATCAGCTATTCAAGGAAAGGTCCCAGAGGAGGTTTGGTCAAAAGTCGCTCCAAGGTATGATCACCTGAGAAAGTTTGGTTGTTTATCTTATTACCATACTGATGATGGCAAGCTCAAGCCAAGAGCAAAGAAGGGAATTTTCATAGGATATCCCTCAAGAGTAAAAGGGTATAAAGTTTGGTCCTTGGAAGAAAGAACCTGCATCATTAGCAAAAATGTTATATTCAAGGAAGATGAATGCTATAAGGACTTACTGGATAAATCTGTTGGACCAAGAGAAGAAAATACCTTGTTTCTGGATGTTGAAATGAGTTCAAGAGATTTGGGCTCAGGTGGAGAAACTCAGGAGCTTAAGGAAGACTCTGAGTTAGAAACAGTTCAACTGGATTCAGAAGATGAAAGTGATTCACTTCAACCAGAAGAGGAAGAAGAGAATCCTGGTAGTTATCATCTTGTCAGGGACAGGGAAAAAAGAGAACATAAGTTTCCAAAGAGATTTGAAGACTATGTTCACATGGCTTTACTAGCCTCTGAAGATGGCGACCCCCCAGAACCAAGAGATTTCAAAGAAGCTCTCAGGGACCCTCATAAGAAAATGTGGTCTCTGGCTGCAGATGAGGAAATGACTTCTTTAAAGAAGAACGATACTTGGATTCTGGTTCCTAAACCCAAAGGTAGAAAGATTATTGGATGTAGATGGATTTTCAAACGAAAACCAGGGATTCAAGGGGTGGAAGAACTAAGGTTTAAGGCTCGGTTAGTCGCCAAGGGATATGCTCAGAAAGAGGGAGTGGACTACAACGATATCTTCTCTCCGGTCGTAAAACATGTCTCCATCAGGTACCTGATGTCTATTGTGGTTCAAGAGAATCTTGAACTTGAACAACTTGATGTGAAAACCGCGTTTCTCCATGGTGAGTTGGACGAGGAAATTTTCATGGATCAGCCTGAAGGTTATGTTGAAAAAGGTAAAGAAGATCATGTGTGTTCTCTGAGAAAGTCTATGTATGGTTTGAAAAAAAGCCCTAGGCAGTGGAATCAGAAGTTTAACAACTTCATGCTGGAAAATGGATACAAGAGAAGTGTTCATGATCAATGCGTCTATATCAAGAATGTCTCAGGTGTGTACATTGATATACCATGGATTTTACCGGTTTTAACCATGGTATATGCCTTATTTATCGAGTCTTATGTTATGTTTTGGAGTCTTTTTAGTATGTTTACAGGTTTAGACACGTTTGGAGCATAATTGGAGTTATTGGAGCATTCTGGAGCATTTTGGAGATTTTACCCGAGAGACAGAGTTCACTGCCCATATTTGACGCTTGCAACGATCGGCACACCATTAGCATCGATCGTTGCATAGCGTGACCAAGCATTCTCGCGAGCGTTAATGAAGAATGAGGATTAATGCACTAAAGCCCAGAAAGCCCAAACATTTACACAGAAGCCCAAAACGTGTTTTAGCTATTATATAAGGGGTTTTAAGCCATTGTTTAGGCTACGCTTTCATTAAGTCTTATTTTATTTCAGAGAGAGTTAGGGGCTGATCCTGCTCTCGAGAGAGAGAGGATTTTGAACCCCAGTTCTTTGTCTTATTTTATGATATTTGGTTTTCTATTCAAGATGTTTTCTGTCTCGATGAACATGTCTGAGTAGTTTACCTGTTAGGTTGAAGGATTCTCATTAGGGATTTCATGGAACTATAGTTTAAATCAATCTGTAGGGATTCATATCTGCTAGTTCTTTGTTTAGGTTGTTCTTAATGCTTAATCTGAAGTAGCTAATCAGAATTATGATGTTAGGTTGATTGATACAACGAGAGTTGGTTAATTAGCTAGAAAGAACCTAGATGATCAATTTGATCTACTCGCAAAGAGATTTGGTTTAGGGGAATTGTGAACATATCAAACCTGATCATTAATGCTAGTTTAATCTGTTAGTAATTGCAAAGAGATTTGGATTGCTGCACTTAGACTTAGAGAATTCTCGCAACGAGAGTTGGTGAATTCTATATCCGTGTTTGAGTTCTAGAACAGTTATTGATTAGATCCTGATTGACTGATTGCTTGTGTTCCTGATTTCCTGAGAACTCCTGAAACCTAACGCTTCGCTTCCTTGCTTACAAACTCCTGCTACTGATTTACTTTTCTGCTTCGCTTTGTAGTTTCTCATCATATTTACTTTCTCCTAGTTTAATCTTTTCTGTTCTTAATATATCGTTGACCGGAGTCCCTGTGGATTCGATACCCTAAGTACTACAACTACATCACTGTTCACTTACAGTTAGAATAGGGTTAAAACTACACCTATCAAGTTTTTGGCGCCGTTGCCGGGGACTCTTTTGAGTCTCCGATAGATTTGAACTTAGGGTTTAGACTAGGTTTTTCGTTTTTCCTTTTTTCTACTAATTTTTTTTTCTTTTTCTGTTCTTGCGTTTCAGGTACGCCTGTAATCGCCCTGCATCGATCGACACGGTCTTGTGTGTCGATCGTCACATCATCGCGCTTGCATCGATCGACGCTTCCATTGCATCGATCGACACATATCGTAAGAAAGATGTATGATTTCTTTAGTCCAGAGATTGATAAATCGCAAATAGTTGGGTTGAAGAGTAAAGTCGACTATCTGCACAGTCTTATACTTGAAAAGTATGGGCAAGAACCACCTGCACCTACATATGAAAGCAGATTGGAAACTATGCTGGAGCAGTTATTGGAAAGACAGGAAGAGGATTTGAACTACATCAATAACTCTGGATTCCAAGGAAAGAGGTTTGGTAATCAGCAAGGTAATTCCTATCAAGGTATTTATGGATCAACTTCTTATCAGGCACCTCCTGCAGCTAATGCTTATGAGAGCAAGATAGAATCCATGATGGAGCAGCTGCTAGAGGATCAGACTAAGACTGCTATGGACTTCGACAGGAAGCTGGATGCTATACATGAAAATCTGAGTGGGAAGTTTGAATACTTGAGCACACATGTGAAAAGGCTAGATGTCAAAGTTCAGCAAACAGCTGGAGCAATACAAAGGCAAAATGAAGCTAGAAGAGCTGAACAGCACAGATCCATCAAAGCTGTGACCTTAAGGGATGAGATTGAGTTGCTAGGTGAAGAAGAGAGCATAATCTCGGATTTTCTGGATGAATATTGTCTGCCTGATACATGCATCGATCGACACCCCCTTAGTGTCGATCGACACGCCGTTCTGACGGCAATTTCGAGTTCTTTCGAGAAACGGAATCGCCTTGCATCGATCGACATACATCATGCAACGATCGACACAGAACGCAGACATGACCAGAAACCTGCAACAGTGCCAGAACGAGTCTACAAGCCCCCTGTGCCATATCCTAAGGTTCCCAAACCCTCCAAACAAGCGATAGAAGTAGCTAACTGCGTGAAAGTGATGGATAATAAGGTGAATAAAACACCACCAGTTGAAACTTCGCGAGTTCATGCAAAGAAGATGATTTCCACTGATGGTCATCTGAAAGAAGAAGTTAAGATTGGTGGAACTACAGTATCTGATAGTGGAAAGAAGAAGATGGCAGTTCCTCTTGAACCTGCTCTAACATCTTCAGTACCTGCAACTGCTCATAAGCAGAAAGCTCCAGACATCAGATATACATCAAAGGTAAGGTACAAATCACCTAAGCTTAAACCTTCTGATCACATTGTTTTGAATGCAGGAAAACGCAGTAGACCGCCCAAGCTTCGCTCCCGCCCTGATTCTGATTTCTCTTTCCTTGGAAAACCTCATGATCTGAAAGCATACACACCTCCTTGGATGAAGAGATATTCACAGAGACACTCAAAGTCTCTGTTGAAACCACCTTGAATCAAATCTCTTCCGATAGTCAAGCTACTGACTTTAAACAAGCGCTGAGTGGGAGGCAACCCACTGTTAGGTTCGTTATTGTTTTTGTTTTTCGTTTTTATTTGGTATTTTTAATTTTTCTGTTTAATTGCGTTCAGAAGCTGAGAAACAAACAAAGTCGCCTTGCATCGATCGACACACCTAGTGCATCGGTCGATGCAGTCGCGATTTACAGTTAGCCAATTTGATTGCGGTTCAGACAGCGGTTATCTCAATAACCGCGAGCATATGCGCCTTGCATCGATCGACACCCTTGTGGCATCGATCGACACAGGGCGACGACAGGTAAGTAATCTGCAACTTTTCGGTTTGTTCTTCAATTTGATTATTCTTTCACCGAGCTCATGCTTTGATTACACTGGGGACAGTGTAGTTTAAGTGTGGGGGAGGAAGCTACTGACGCACGCTTTTGTTTTCTTAGTTTTTCAAAAAAAAAAAAAAACATTATTTTATTGAGTCAAAATTTGTATGAAACTATGATTTTTCGAGGAAAATTTTCGCTTGAACAGGAACTAAGTGACCATTGGACAGACTTACAGAGCCTCTATGACTGTTAGAAAACCACATCACAGATCAACCTACTGAGGACACCCACATCACTTCAGGTATCAGAGGATCATTTTACTGACTTCAACCTTAATACTGACTTAGATTTCTCACCTAAGGGCTTGGTATACTTTGTGTCGGATTCCCTTGTTAGTTCTGACACAGCCTGTCAACCTATCCTATTTAGTTCCCTTCTCCCCTTCTATAAAGTAAAAAAAAAAAAGATAATAAACTGAGGATGAGTTAGTAACTCCGAAGTGGTCACAGGAGTGGTAGAGACCCCTATTATCTCCTGTGCGATCCATGGAATGTGTCCAAAGTACACCCCATAACGGGAAGAACACTGATAAAAAAAAATGATACCCAATGTGGGAAAAATCAGTTGTTAAGGAAGGGAAAGAGAAGAAAGGGACTAGAGAAAGATAGTATGGTGGTCTAGAGCTGATAAGGTAAGAATCCATGTGCCCTTTGATCGATACTCCTTAGGTGAGACTGCACTTAAATACTTGCAGAAGTCAGTAGGGAGAATTTGAATGCTTGAATGTGATTGTGGAGTTTACTTAGGACAGTTTCTAAGTGTGGGGGAAGTACATGTTGGTCTTGAGTTATGCAGGAAAGTTTTCAGTGGATTACTAAGTGAATGTGATTGTGAAAGTTCCTAGGACGAAATGAGTTTCTGTGTTTTCAAACTTCTTCTCTTATACTTTGGTTCTTTACTTGCTTGAGGACAAGCAAGAGCTAAGTGTGGGGGAGTTGATATACCATGGATTTTACCGGTTTTAACCATGGTATATGCCTTATTTATCGAGTCTTATGTTATGTTTTGGAGTCTTTTTAGTATGTTTACAAGTTTAGACACGTTTTGAGCATAATTGGAGTTATTGGAGCATTCTGGAGCATTTTGGAGATTTTACCCGAGAGACAGAGTTCACTGCCCATATTTGACGCTTGCAACGATCGGCACACCATTAGCATCGATCGTTGCATAGCGTGACCAAGCATTCTCGCGAGCGTTAATGAAGAATGAGGATTAATGCACTAAAGCCCAGAAAGCCCAAACATTTACACAGAAGCCCAAAACGTGTTTTAGCTATTATATAAGGGTTTTTAAGCCATTGTTTAGGCTACGCTTTCATTAAGTCTTATTTTATTTCAGAGAGAGTTAGGGGCTGATCCTGCTCTCGAGAGAGAGAGGATTTTGAACCCCAGTTCTTTGTCTTATTTTATGATATTTGGTTTTCTATTCAAGATGTTTTCTGTCTCGATGAACATGTCTGAGTAGTTTACCTGTTAGGTTGAAGGATTCTCATTAGGGGTTTCATGGAACTATAGTTTAAATCAATCTGTAGGGATTCATATCTGCTAGTTCTTTGTTTAGGTTGTTCTTAATGCTTAATCTGAAGTAGCTAATCAGAATTATGATGTTAGGTTGATTGATACAACGAGAGTTGGTTAATTAGCTAGAAAGAACCTAGATGAGCAATTTGATCTACTCGCAAAGAGATTTGGTTTAGGGGAATTGTGAACATATCAAACCTGATCATTAATGCTAGTTTAATCTGTTAGTAATTGCAAAGAGATTTGGATTGCTGCACTTAGACTTAGAGAATTCTCGCAACGAGAGTTGGTGAATTCTATATCCGTGTTTGAGTTCTAGAACAGTTATTGATTAGATCCTGATTGACTGATTGCTTGTGTTCCTGATTTCCTGAGAACTCCTGAAACCTAACGCTTCGCTTCCTTGCTTACAAACTCCTGCTACTGATTTACTTTTCTGCTTCGCTTTTTAGTTTCTCATCATATTTACTTTCTCCTAGTTTAATCTTTTCTGTTCTTAATCTATCGTTGACCGGAGTCCCTGTGGATTCGATACCCTAAGTACTACAACTACATCACTGTGCACTTGCAGTTAGAATAGGGTTAAAACTACACCTATCATAGATATATCTTCTATTGTATGTGGATGATATGTTGGTAGCAAGCAGAGATATGAAGCTGATCAAGGTCTTGAAGAGTAAACTGAGTTCTGAGTTCGAGATGAAAGACCTTGGAGCAGCTAAAAGGATATTGGGCATTGACATCACAAGAAACAGAAATCAAGGGTACTTGAAACTATCTCAAGAAGCTTATTTGGAGAAGGTTCTCAAAACCTACAACATGGATAAAGAAAAACATGTTAACACTCCTATGGGTGTTCATTTCAAGCTTGCTGCAGCAACAAAACATGAAGAAAAGGATGATGCAGAGTTCATGAAAGCAGTTCCTTATTGTAATGATGTTGGGAGTTTGATGTATGGAATGATAGGTTCCAGACCAGATCTTGCATATCATGTTGGATTGATCAGTAGGTTCATGAGCAACCCTACCAAAAATCACTGGAATGCAGTGAAATGGGTCTTGAGGTACGTAAGAGGTTCATCAAAGTTGAGTCTGGTGTATGAGAAGTCTGATGATTTCAAGATTGTTGGTTTCTGTGATTCTGATTATGGAGCTGACTTGGATCGAAGAAGGTCTATCTCAGGTTACACATTCTTGTCAGGAGGCTGTGCTATCAGTTGGAAGTTAAGCTTGCAGAAATTTGTTGCTTTGTCAACAACAGAATCAGAGTACATTTCTCTGACAGAAGCTGCAAAAGAAGCAGTTTGGCTTCGAGGTTTGAGCAGAGAATTTGGCTATGATCAAGCAAATGTTGAGATCTTCTGTGATTCGCAAAGTGCGATAGCATTAGCCAGAAACAATGTTCATCATGAACGCACCAAGCATATGGCGGTCAAGTTAAGCTTTTTGCGTTAACGTGTTGAAGAAGATGAGGTACAAGTGCTGAAGGTCCATACGAATGATAATCCTGCGGATATCTTCACAAAGGTGTTACCAACAAGCAAGTTCAATAAACTGTTGAGCTTGCTTGGTGTCTCTGAGTAATCAAGGACAAGAAATCGAGATTCAGGATTCGCTAAGAACAGGTTCAGGGTCATTCATTCAAGGTGGAGTTTGTCGGAGTTGTTTTGAATCGAATGACCGTTGGAGGTCGTTGAAACCGGTTATGGATTCAATGTGTAATAACCGATTCAATTAGGTTCCGGTTTAGGAATCTATTGGGTGAATAAGATCGGTTATGGCTCTTTAGTCAAGCGTCGTCGTTTTGGAGCTGGCCTCTATCCAGCTAAAGTCAACATCGAGAGTTCGTCGAGTCAAAGAGAGCCGTTGAGGGTTGTTACCGGAAGCAGTTATTCGGGTTCAGGGGTTGTTGAGCTCGGGGAGTGCTATAATGTGTTTGGGTCGTCTTATTCTTGTTTAGAGAGAGTTCAATTGGTGTAATTTCGGGTGAGAGATACACTGGTGAGAGAAAATAGAGAGAAGTGAGATTTCGGGTGAGAGATTTCGCGGTGGCTCTGTATTTTCCGGCGACGCTTGTACCTCCTTTGTTCTTAGTAAATTCCGAGCAAAGTCTCGGCCAGACGTAAGGTTGCGGTTTGTGCACCTGAACTGGATAAAAAATTCTTGTGTTCTTTACTTTCTCGTTCTAAGGTTTCCGTCGATCGAATTCGTTTAGTTCTTCATAATCCGATTAAGGTCTTTACGATATCGGTTGATCGTTTAGGATAAGATCGTTTCTCAAGATGGTGGACCATCTCTTCTTCGACTGCCCTTTCAGTTGGGGAATTTGGAACCCTTGTGCTCGCCGTTGTGATCATCAGCCTTTGCGCCAATGGGATAATTCTCTTATCAGCCTGCAACAAATTCAACTGCTACGGTTCAAATGTATTCTCTTATTTATTGCATGGCAATGCCACTATCTATAATCTCTGGCAGGAAGGAAACACAAGAATCCATCGACATACTTACCAGTCATCTTCCTCCATTATCGCCTCCATTGATGCGACTATTCGGAATCATTATTTCGAGCTTGACTGAGAATCCAACTCGATCATCGAAAATGTTGCAGTAGTGGCTATCAGGTTCTTCTTCTTTGTACCGGTGATCTTGATTGCTCTGCTAGTTCAACTCTCTCTAACTGCATGTAAGTGTCAGGATCTCTCCTCTCTCAATCAAGACTCTGCAATTTGATCTGCTTTGCTTACGCCGAACATCTTTCAGTCGGTTAGTATTCAACAAGTAATATCTTTGACTATTTTTTCTTAATATGTGGCTTGAGCAAGAAAACACTATAGGCTGGGACCAAAACACTAAAATCAGTAAAGCTTGTATTTTTTTCTGCAATTTTAATAGTAACTTTTTTCAAAAGAAAAGTCATATATCTGAACTAAGCTTCGTATTAAACCGAACACATATTATTTTTTTAGGTTGTGTTTTGACATTATACATCTGTCACAACAACAACAAAAGACACGTCATAAGCGGAGCTGAAAATTATGGCATATATATACACGCCCGGCCCAGATTACAGGCGGACTAAACCATAATTTAGGGACACCAAATTTTTTAATTTTTTTAGGGTCACATTTTTGTTGGGTCATTGAATCTATTATAACAGAAATTTTAAACAAAGCTAAAGTCCATAATTTTTTTAATGTGATTTTGATTTTATAAAACAAAAATTATGTAAAAAAAAATATTTTTAATTGTTTTCTGTTTTTTAAAGATTTTCTTTTTTAAAAAATATTCACATATGTGCAACTATTTATTGTTTTTCCTTTTTTTTGAAAAAGCAAACTAGAATTAATTAAAAATCTAAATTGGCTTTATACCCATTAATTAAAAATTTTTGACTCTTTTGCGATAATAACTGTTGAGTTTGGTTTTATACATATATATAGGGGCCATAATTTTCTGCTCCGCTTCAGGTCACTAAATTAGTTGGATCGGCCTTTTATAATAGCTACGATCGCAATAAAAATTCAAAATTATAGTTTGATTTTTTTTTTAAAAAAACAATAAAAATGGTTGCTTAACAGCCGAAAACATGGAAAATCTTTATAAAAACAGAAAATAATTATGAATATATATTTTTTTACGAAGTAACATAATTTTTTTTATTAAATCAGAAACACAAAAGAAAAACATGGATCTTGTTTTTGTCTTTGTTTAACATTTGTAGTATAACTAATTTATTAATTCATTATCCATACAAAGAAAATGTGGTCCTAAAAAATAAAATAAAATAAAATAAAAAAAATTATGGGTCTAAGCAATTGTTTAGCTAGCGTGTTCTTTGGGCCGAAACTCGTTTTAATTCATGTTAGATTGGATATCATATCATATATCTGAACTACCACCAGAAATAAACTAAACATATATAAATTGTGTTTTGACATTATACATCTGTTTATGCCCGTTGTGATTCTAAGACAAAGCAAACAAACCCTAGATCCCCAGATAAGTACTAAAATCCTTAACTTCTCAAGCTGAGCTATCTAAATCACCTTGTACAATTTAGCTTTTCTTTTCATGTCAGAGATTATTAGTTCAATACATATATTTTGTATACTCTAATTTAATTTATCTATATCTTGTATCATAGAATGGCAAGAAACGACCGAGTAAAAAGGTAAAGAGTGACCAAACGAACAACTAGGCCATACGATTACGACGTAAGCGGAGTGGTAAAGCTTGACATGAGCCTTCTAAAAAAAGACCGTAATGTTACTTACCAATCACATGTCCATAAGATTCTTCGTCATTTACTTCTATAAATTGAATCACAAAGTTTCAAACTTTCTTCAACAATCGATTCTCACTAATCATTTACTTCTCTCCTAAAGAAAAAAAAGAAGAAGGACAAGATGAAGTCCTTGTTTTACCTAGTAACGATCTTTCTCTTCTTACATGTTTTCGTAACCGCATCACCTCTCATTCAAGATTCTTGCAAGAAAGCTGCAGGTCTAGACCCGAAACTCAACCTCAATTTCTGCGTCCAGTCTTTCAAAGGGAATCCACAGAGCAAAACCGCAAAAAACCTCCTCGAATTGACCATGGCGTCCCTCCAGAACAGTGCGACAAAAGCAAAGAGCTTCGAAGCAAATATTAAGAAGAATCTCGACCAGAAGAAATATCCAAAGAACATTGATGTGCAGATACGCGAGTGCATCGAATTTTATCAATACCAGGTTGAGGCCTTCCAGTCAGCTTCGAAGGAAATTAAAAAGCATAATTACACACGCGCCATGGTGCAAATTGATGATTGTTACCAATATGTGGATGCTTGTGAAGTTCAATTCGAAAAAACGCCTACGGATTCTCCGCTTACGAAAGAGAAGGATGTTATGACTCGGATGTTGGAGATTACTTTAGCTTTTACAATCATGTTGAAATAAAAATACTAATTGTGTAACAAACACATGGGTTAAAGAATAATTATATTTAAGATAGATATGGTTAGTCAGAAAGCAGAACGGCCAAATTGTTCTTGACTTTTACCATCCACCAAATTATGGGATGAATAATAATAAAACCACGACTGAAAAGTGAATATTTCCCTTTGGGGTTTCATTTATTTATTTTTGAAAAAAATATGTTAACTTATATTCCCAAAAAAAAACTTTTTACATAATAAGTTTTCTACCTTTCAAACAGACTTTTAAGAACACTTATAGAAACAGAGCTTCTAGAAGAGAACCAGAGGACAAGAGTGTCTTCATGATTCCTATCTCCCATCTCGGTTAAGGAAAGAGAATGGATGTTTTGAGTCAGATGATGAAGATTCCTTTAGCTTTTACAAACATGTTGAAATGAAAATGCTAATTGTGTAATAAACACATGGGTTAAAGATAATTATACCTTAAAAGAGTAATCGGCTTGCTCACTGTAGAAGCCATGTTTGTAGCCTCCAGCCTTTTAAAAGTCTTGCACAAAGAGTTATCTGCATATTTTACAGATCAAAGAAGCCTTAGATAAACTAAAATCTTTCTGAAAATTGAATACCAATGTTGATAAATTTGCTGCTCTTTACAATATAATTTCCGGTTATGGATATATTATCTAGTATTTAAGTATGTTAAATCCGGTTAAACAACTCAAAATCAATTTATTTCAAAAATCTTTTTAACAATTTACATTTTCTTAGCAGAATGAATCCAAACTTGGTACCGAAACTGTAACTTAACCAAAGTGAACGTTACTATTTCATAAACCGCAAACAAACCGGATTTAGAGACCTATCAAGTCTTACATGTTTCATATAGAACAGTACAAGGTAATAGTTTCTGGTTTCTTACATGTGTGCAATGTGAAGCCCATCGTCGTTACCTTCATCTTCTTCTTGATTCTTCTGATCATCCTCTCCATCATCGTCGCGGTTGAAGTTACTTGATGATCCCAACAAGAAAGGTTGATCCTTTAGAATGGAAACCTGATCCATTGGAATAGCATTTCTTTTATAGTTCCAAACCAACATTGATGTGTAATCCTGAGGCGAAACTAATCCATTCTCTCTGATAAATCTCTTTTGCTCTTCTAACGTTTTTGGTTCATCGAGCATTAAGTACTCCATCAAAAACTTCTCGTGCTCAGGCTTCCAATTAGCCGGAAAAGGCGAGTAATCAGTTTCAGGAACAAGAGACATTCTTGTGTAAACAAGCCCATCAATAGATTCGGCAAGACCCATTCTCAAGAGATTGTTATACTCAGGTGACAGACCTTTCTTTTCCTTCAACGGACGACTCAGGTTCCTAGAAGCTCCCTTATACACTTTGGCTCGTGATCTAAGCTTATATTTTGCAGCATAAAGCTTGGCAAGCGAACCACGGACAATATAAGAGCAGAAATTCACAATCTTTTTCCGGTTATCCGCAAACCGATACCACTCAGCAACTGTAGTCAAAAACTTATTCATCTGAGCGTTCGTATGAGCTTGAGTGGCGTGGAACATTCTAAAACAAGGCTGCGGATCCGGATCACGATCTCCTTTGATGAAATTCAGCTTTCGAAACTGTTTGATGCATTGTTTCAAACTAGCTGTAACGGATAGAAGCGTCCCCACGCCTTTCTCGCTTATAATCTTCCCTCCTGTCGCGGTATACCTCAAAGTCGGATAAACAACACGACGACACAAAACATGATCAAGAAACATTATACCTTTGGTTATATGTTCTATGGGGAGATTCTCGTTGTCGAGCCTAAGCATATACTTGTGATCAACAAACTCAATCAGCTCTTTCCTTAACGTTGCAGCATCAGCTCGTGGTCCACGGACTCCTATCAGTATATGACCTCCGTATCTAACATAATCCATTTTCCTCGTTTTGTCAGGACCGCTCGTGGGAACAAACTCAGGCCACGAGGTGTTTCCTTGATCCGCTTCTCCTTCAGGGTTATTCCATATAACATCGCTTTTAGAAGGACGGTAAAAGTCTTTCACTTTCGTTTCCATCCAACGATCAAGCTCGTCGAGACATACATTAACCAAAAGAGGACTAAGAATCCCACAGTGTCCCCATTGCGGAGACTTGCCAGCTTCTTCAGGAGCAAAACCAAAGAAAGTCTCTAACCAGTAAGGATCAGGCTTGGGCTCATCGTCAGCCAAGACACGTTTTTTCTGATACTTCCTTTTCTTCGTCTTCTTCTTCTCTCCGTCGTCGACTTTACTCGTTACAACCGGAGTAACCAATGCCGATTTAATCAAGTCAATCACTTTCTTATCTCTAACATCTCTCATCAAAGAACTAATCACAAACCCAACTTTCATCCCATCCAAAACCACACTCAAATCACCTCTCACATACCACAGATAGCCAGCGAAGTTCCTCCGAATCACTCTCAAAACTGTATGTGCCGTCCTCCCAGGCCTAAACGCAAACGACTTCTGCGAGAAACGAGATTCGTAAATCGGTTCTAATATCATCAACAAGACTTCTTGCACTATCCTATCCTGAAACGGGGTTGGTTGTGTAGTAGTCAGAATCGCTTTGATCTTCCTCTTAGACAAAGACTCGTAATCAGTTTTGTCCCTAGGAGATTTGATATAGAAATCAAGACGAGCTCCCCATTTAAACCGATCATCAAGAACAGAGTTTCTCAGAGCTAAGAGATTCTCTAAAGCTGATCTCTGAATCGAGCTACGAGGCACGTAAGCACCCAATTCGTCACAGCAGACTTTCTGATAAGCTAATACCCATAACTCGAATCTTCGAAGATACGAGGCCAAATTGGTTGCGGTTTTGTCTGGTTCTTTGAAATTCTCGAGCCACATCTGAGAACAGAGTGAAACTCCATCTTCTTTCAATAGATTCGATGGATCGTCGGGATCTGGGGATTGTTGGTGTCGTCGTTGAGGAGCGAAGTAGGAGAGATACCGGAGAATCGGAGAGCTGTTAGGTCTAGAAGTGAGAGGGTTTGTGACGAAGCAGTAAACGTTGTTGCTACAAGCAGAAGAATGTTTGAGCCATTTGCAAGGACCTAATGTAGAGAAGCTTCGACGCATTTTGGGTGCTGGGAAATTTTATAGCATCAGTATGTTAGAAACATCGAGAAATCAATCTAAACAAAAACGGAATCAGTAATGGAACGAAGAGTTATGAATAAGTTATTACAGAGACGAATTAATCGGAAGATTGATGGAGGCTTCGTCTTCTTCAGGGGAAATGGTAGAGACTGGTAACCCTTGTTAAACCCCAAACCTTATAGTTACAAAGAAATCAATAAACAAAAATCAAGCTTAAATGTGAGCAAACAAATTGGGTTTTAATCAAAGGCCCAACAACACTGCGACTTGTCTTTTTTTCAACCAGTTGTACCTTTTTTACTAGTGGTTCGAGTGTTTTAATTTATCATTGAACTTTGTTTTTTTTTTTTTTCTGGCTTTTTTATAAAGGACTATTACTTATGTTATACTTACGCTGTTGGTCTTATGGAAGAATTGAACCCGTTTAGGCCTTAATTTGTTTTTGTTGACCTTCTCTTAGTTGTCTTGTCAACGGCACCATGTATGGTAATGGCAAGAACTTTATGAGTCCCATTGTTGGAGGTGAAGAAAATCATGGTGGACTTGATGTTCAAGGTAGGAGTCTCATTGATGCAGAGCCGGTTCATGAATTTTATAGGCCCTAGGGCAAGATTAAAAAAAAAAGCCCCTTAAGTAAAAAAAATATCCACTGTGGGCCCTGATACACTATATTAACCTAAGTAAAAAAATTTCATTACGGCCTGATACATTGCATTAAGCCTAAGTAACTTATTTTCATTTGCTAGAGCATTTTATAGATGATTGCATTATTTTATACATAGCTGCATTATTTTATATATCACTTCATTAAGTCACATATAAAAATAAAAAAATACTATGGCCCCTTTTCTCCATAGGCCCTGGGGCCATGCACTTATTGTCCCCTCACTTAAGCCGGTACTGCATTGATGATGAGCCTGAGCTTAACCGTTCTTCCCCTAAAGGCGGGAGGGGGGGGGGGGGGGGGGGGGGGGGGGGGAGTCAGCCTTGATGGCTCATTGCCCCAACACGTTAAAGCTCAAGGCACCCATGTATATCAATGGATGATGTTGCTCCTTTTGTTACTTTCTTTGTCTTCGGACAGCTTTCAGACTGTGTCATCTTTCATAAATTTGTTTTAGCAAGACATTTATAATAATTCTCGTTTGTACTCATGTAAGAATTAGCGTCCACTATTTCTGTTGTCGATTTTTTGTTTATATTTTGTTTTATGTTAAAATAGCTCATGACAAATTTAATAAAATATATTCTCTATGGTTCCGAATGGTGACTGCGGATCGGACGGTGCGGGATAAGCGGATCAAATAGTGCAGAACGGTTTAAATGCGGTTTGTAAGAAAAAACGCACTATGCGGAACAAGTGCGGTTACTGCGGAATAAGCGGTATGTAAAAATGTTTGAATGGTGAAAAGAAGCAGCATGCGGTACAAGATATACGTTTGAATGGTAAAATTGACAAAATTGGTGCGGAATACTTAATAAAGTAAATATTTAAATAAAATAAAAATAATTTATTGGAAACTTAAATTAATTTTGGTTCAATTCTGTTTGAGTTTCTGTTATTTTGGATATTTCATATCTGGTCGTAATTTCGTTTTTTTTTTTGGTAAACTTGGTTAATTTTGAGTAAATTCAGCAATGTTGATTGATTTAGTTTGGTTCGATTCAATTATTTTCTATTTTTATATAGTTTGGTCTATCTTCCTTAAAACCGATATAAATCAATTTAAATTTTGAAAATAGATAACCGATCCGTTCAGTATAACCAATTGACCGATTGGTTCAGTTCAGTTATTTTAAATTTTTGGTATAACTCGGTATCCAAATTAAAAACTGGTATAATATTGATTTAAATGATAAAAACTAAATAATGGTTTAGTTCGGTCAAACCAAATCAATAACCGGAATTAAATTTTCAACTTTACTGAAAAAACTAGATAACTGAATCATAACCAAAAATGAAAACCCGGTTTGGTTTGTCTAATCTTTGAAATTTAAAATTTTGATAAATTATATAATTACATTATGATATTAATCAATATTATTTTCTAATATTTTGGAAAAATAAATAAAATAAAAACAAAGAACAAAAAGAGAAACACTATCCATTACACACCAATTTGGGTGTGTTTTTACTGTTTATAGCGGGACACTAATTTTGTTCACAATTTGAACCGCCTTTAGGTTTAATATTTTATTAATTTTGCTTTCATAAATAACTGTATATTGTCTTGAATGGTGACCATTTCTTGAACGTAGTGTGTGGGAAGCTGGAACGCTGCAACCATTCAGACTCTATAAATGTCAAAAAGTATGCACATAAACGGGAGCATAATTCTTTTAGAGTTTGTTCATGCTTTGTGACCATCACAGTAGCGGCACTAGCCAAAGCATCCAAGTTTCTTTCCAGAGTACGAACACTGGATTCCCTTGTTGTGAGATCGAAGATTCACACCAAGGATTTGTATTCGTGGATTTGGACGTTTGTATAAGAAATAGTGTAGATTTCCTATGAATCAAAGATGTTATTAAGATTGAATATCGAGATCGAACTAACACAATCGAAAGAGAGTACAAAAAGATGATTATCAAGCTATCTATTCGAAGTGTTGTTGATTAGGGTTGGAATAGCGTGAATGAATCTCCACTTTTTCTTTAAATAGCCTTTGAACCTCAATCTTCCCGTTCTGATCTTCCGGTCTCGCAAATGGTAACGATCTCCTGGATTTGCGGAGATCGCCTGAGCTGACAAAAGACTGGGTCTTTCTTCCTCGACATCGTCCTTTATCGAGCTCGAGCTCGATCGCTTCACGTTTCGTGCCACTTGGGCTTTTGGTCGGCTTATGACCGAATGGGCCTAGAGGCTATCGTGAGCTCATTTTTACAATCACGAACTGGGCTCATGATTATGGGCCTTTATTTTGTTAGTTTATGGGCCGGATTTCCTAGAGGAAAATCCAGCACCAACAATACCCCCCCAGCCCATTTATTCGACGAGTCGAGGTTAATGGGTGGTTGACATTCTCGGGGAGGCGCACGCGTGCCTTGGGCGTTGAAGCCCTAATGATTACTTTGATCTTGTCCGTAGATCTCATTTTGATCGAGCGGCCGAGATCGAGCATGTGGATCATACCGACCTTGGCGTGGCGCGTTGACGGCGACAGGAAGTGATTAATAGAGGATATTATGATCTATCGTCGATCTGGTCGATCATTAACAGTTGAGATCTTCAGATGCTAGTAGATCTTATCGACCTCGATCTACGCGGATGTGACTTAATCATCAACCGCTTGCTCACAGCCCGAGTTATTCAGCTTCCGCTTTGTATCGTCGAGCGGACTAGAAAGAGTAAGTAGTTTACTCGTTTTAGTTTGTGTGAAGCCTTTGCCATGTATGTCTTATCGAACTGACTTGATTTCATCTTTTGCAGATCGACCTATCTCGGATGACAACTCTACCGCCAATACTCCTCCTTACGAGAAGATGTCTCGACGATCAAGCTCTCGTCGAAATGGGAAGGACCCTGTTGACTTGGTCAACAAAATGAAGACTGGTGATCTGAGTAACGCCATCCTTTTCGCTCTGGGAGAAGCTCCTCCTCCTCCTCCGCCTCACGCTTCTCAGCCTATCCAGGTCTCCCCTTTTCCGGCTCCGGGAACCGAGGAAGCGATTGTGGAGGTCGAGGACTTGCCACCCCCTTCAACAGAGCGGGAGACAACTCCAGCTCGATCCAGGGAGCTTGCCTTACGTGACTCTCATTCGAACGGCTCCAGGGGCTCGAATAGCAGGAGTCGGGGTGGTTCTATACCTCCCACGTCGAAGCGTCAAAGGACTAACACGAAAGTGAGCTCGAGGAGATCGAGCCAAAACATCAAGGCGAGGCCTGCCTCTTCTTGGTCCTCTGGATCTTTCAACTGGCGCTTTAGGCACCAGAGGAATGCCCGATCGCGGACGATCCGAAGGGCGTGGCCCACCTGCTAAGGTATTTTAAGCCTGCAGGCATTTAGCTCCCGACTGTCGGGGACATGGCCCTTGGTGAGTCTTACACCGAGATGATGACGGCCATTGGGAAGGTAGTGATTACATCCCCTTGCTCTTTATTTCTCTGCGGCGATGCTTTGTTTTTAACTTAGCATTTATCATTTATGTATTTTTTTTTTGTGTAGTCTCTGGAAGCTACGAATAGGTTCGTGGCCAGATCTGAGCGCGAGATGCGCGATGTCCCGCAGGCAAGTGAGCTAGAGTCCGTCAAGAAGACAGTGAGCGATCTGAACGCGAAGCTGCAGGAAGCCTTGGCCCGGGAAGAGGATTTGAATAAGAAGCTAGCTGGGTTCGAGGGGGTGGAAGCTCGATTAATGATACTCGAGAACCAGAAGGAGGATCTCACTCAGAAGTTGAACGTGGCCATAACTCGAACTATGGCCGCGGAAGAGGTGATCCGAGCTGCGGATACGCGGGCTGCGCAGTGCCGAGCTGACTTGGAAAAGGTCCTCGCCGGTCGGGAGCTTGACATCAAAGTCGCGGCTCACGAGGCGAAGAAGAAGCTGAATGGCCAGTACCTTGAGATCCTCAAGGGAATTAAGGCGAAGGAAAGCCAGAGGAAGGTTGCGACAAGCGCTGAGATCAGGCTCCAAGAGGCCTTAGCCAACATCGAGCTTATCGCCGAGCTGGCTTTCGGCGAGTTGGACCTGGCCCAGGAAGTGCTGGCGTTGGCCGAGAAGAAACGAGTAGCGACGGAGGAGATGAACGCCGCGGCGGTATCTGGCTTCAGCATTAGCAAGCTGAGTCTTCCGGCAATGTCGGATGATTCAGGGATTTTGGCGAGCCCTCCGATGCTAACTGTTCCTCGCCTCGATCAGTACGGATCGAACCTTCCGACTGGGATTAGCTCAAGAGTGAGTGACGAGGTCGAGGGTCAGCTCAATGAGGAGGCGGCGGCTACCGGCGATCAGGCGGAGGATCGAGACGAAGCTTCTTCGCTGTCAAAACAATTCTAAGTGCTTTGTTGCTGCCCGAAAGGGCTTTTAATTTCTTTTTTGAACCTTTGTTGCCCAAGGGGGCTTTTTATTTATTTTGGTATCGCCCTTAGTGGGCTTTTTTTTATGAACTCGAGGACATCGTGTCCTCTCTTTTATTGAATTGCTTTTCCTTCTTATGCCTTAGCTATATAATTGACATAAGAAATCGAAGTAATGGTATAACTCAAATTGCCTTAGAGAAGTTAAAAAGTGCTTGTCGAGCTTGAGCTCGAAGCATTTCACGAAGTCGTATCTCCGAAAGAACAATTCGAGCTATATGATAGGTGTAAAGTTTTATCTTATTCTACTGCAAGTGCACAGTCATGCAATGTAGTACTTAGGGTATCGAATCCACAAGGACTCACGGTCACACGATAGATTATATGTCATCAAGCTAAGCTAAATCAATTCCAGAGAAAGCAGTAAACAAAGAAATAAACTAGAAGGTGTTTTCAATAAGAAGAAAGGCGCTAGACTTAGGAACTTCTAGGGAATTATGCTACGCAAGATACTTAACTAACCGGATTCAGATTGAACACATGTTCAAGAACTAGAAACACAATGCTAAATAATCCAACTCTCGCTGAGATTATTTCTATATCTAGCAACCTAGTGATCTAAATCTCTTTGTGATCCTAGAGTTCTAAATAAGCATTAAGAACAGGTTCTATCGGTTCACAATTCTCCTAAACCAAATCTCTTTGCATCTAGTCAAATTGCTCACTCTAAGTTTGTTCAGATTATAACTCACACTCTCGTGCTATTGTTAATTTTCTAAGATCTAAACCCTAGGTGATCAGTCTAGAATTCAGTGTTAAGAACACTTAGGTGATGAACAAAAGATGGTGAATCCTATTTAATCAGTTATCAAGCAAGCATAAAACCTTTGTGAGAATCCCTAAATCTAACTAGGTTACTACTCAGACATATCAGCAATCAAACAATACATCATGAATAGAAAACCAAAGGAATGAATAGATAAAGAAAAAGGGTTCGAAATTCTTCTCTCAATGTTACAAGTAGCAAGAATCGGCCCTCTCCAAATCTCTCAAGCAAGAACAAAGGTAGAATGAGTCTGAAAACCTAATTAAACTCTCTAAACACGTTTTGGGGTTAGTTTAGAATTAAGGAAAACTTCTGGGCAATTCTGCAAATCTTCAAAACTTGTCTCTAACTCGCGGATGTTGTTCTGTCGCGCTCAGTGTCGACCGACATCCAAGTCAGTGTCGGTCGACACTCCATAGTGGTCGAGACACCAACTTCAGCTCGTTGCACAAATCACCAGAAATGTCCTATAATCCCATCCTTTGTTCTAAATGCAAGTCTACCTGTAAAAGAATCAATAGACTCTAAAAACCAGGTTAAAGACTCAATATATATAGTTATATCATGGTTGAAAACCTAGAAAAACCATGATATATCAACTCCCCCACACTTAGCTCTTGCTTGCCCTCAAGCAAGTAAAGAACCAAAGTATAAGAGAAGAGGTTTGAAAACACAGAAACTCATTTCGTCTTAGGAACTTTCGCATTCACATTCACTTAGTAAACCACTGAAAACTTTCCTACAGAACTCAAGACCACAATATACTGCCCCCACACTTAGCAAATGTCTCAAGTAAACTCCACAATCAAGTTAGGACATTCAATTTCACCACACTAGCCTATGTATACAATTAGGTGCTGTCTCACAGAGGGAGTATCTAATCAAAGGACACATGGACTCAACCTATTCAGTGTCTCACCACCAAACTGTCGGTTTCTGGTTTCTTTCTTTTCCCTTTCTCCCTTAGCACTGGTTTTTCCCCACTGGGTATCATTTTATTTTTTCTATCAGTGCTCTTCCTTTTTTATTGGGGTTTAAACTTTGGATCTTTCCATGGATACACATGAGGTAATAGGGGTCTCTACCACTCCCGTGACCACTTCGAAGCTACTAGCTTATCCTTGGTTTTTATCTGTATTTTTTTTTTTACTTTCAAAGGAGGGGAAAATCAGAAACCATACTTTAGAACAGGATCACAGGCTGTGCCAAACACATCAAAGGAATCCGACCCAAAGATTACCAAGCCCCTAAGTGAGAAATTTAGGTCAAATTAAGTGTGAGACTAATGATGGATCCTCTGAATACCTAGTTAGATATGGGTGTCCTTGGTAAGTCGATCCGTTTGGGGTTTTCTAATAGTTATAGTGGTCCTGCAAGTCTGTCCAATGGTCACTTAGTTCCTGTCCAAGCGAAAAATTTCCTCGAAAAATCATAGTTTGATACAAGTTTTGACTCAATAAAACAATTTTGAAAACTAGTGAAAAACATGGGACTGGCTCTAAGAAAACAAAACACAATGTCAGTAGCTACCTCCCCCACACTTAAACTGCACTGTCCCCAGTGCAATTGCAGCATGAGATCGGTATGAAACAAATTGGAACTATAGAGATTTTGAGTTAAAAATCCGAACATGTTCACGGTCGATGTCGACCGACACTAAGCTTAGTGTCGATCGACACTGAGCTCGTGTGAGCATACGCAAGATGATCAATCTCTCCTTGGTTAAGATCACGAGTCAGCACTCAATTTTCTCACCTGTTAGCTGCGTTAGATCACTCAAAATCACATCAGAAACAACAATGAAGATGCATAAACTCAAAATAGTCATAGTTCCAAGCAAATAAGACTGACTGACTGACTCAAAAGAAACATGAAAACTGACTCAATAAAAGTAAAAAGAAAAGCAAAACCAGTAGTAGCTGCAAGTCTAGAACTCCTGGGACGTTTTCTGGGGTTCGGACAAGGTTCCATATGCAATACATTGAACGAACAATCGAAAAGCATGAGGTTCAAACACACCAAAAATTCAAAGTCATAATCTCAACAAATTGAGCATAGGTAATCATCCACAGTACTCATATCAATCATATTCCACTATCAATACATCCTAGACATCCATAAATCAACCAAAAAATTGAAGCTTTTTACCATTGGACACGAACTGAAAAATTGAGATTCAGAGCCATACCTTCGCAGATCGATGAAATGGATGCTAGAAATAGATAGAGCACGAAAAATCGAGTGGAATAAAGCTTTGAATCCTTAAAAATGGTGAAGATTTGAGGGAGATGGTGATTTTTGAAAAGCTCTCGGCGAAAGAGAAATGAGGAAGAGGAGAGAGGCTCTCGGGTTTTTAAGAATCCGTACCTCGATTTTGTCGATGTCGACCGACATCAAGATGGATGTCGGTCGACACTTACCTTTTTAGAACAAATCAACCTCTGAAATCGACCTCGGTAGATTATCGTCCGTGCTCGAGACTCTCTCGAATCGATGTCGACCGACATCCAAGTGGAAATCGACCGACATTGATTCTGCAGTGCTACGGGTTCTGCGAAACTTGACACAAAAACTCCAAAAACAAAAGAAATTAAAATGCAAAATTTAAAATCCTACTATTTACAACTTACCAGTGGGTTGCCTCCCACTCAGCGCTTGTTTAAGGTCATTAGCTTGACCGGAAGAACGAGATTAGGCTCCTGGAGGTTTCGGCAGAGGCTGTGAGTGCCTCTATGAAAGTCTCCTCATCCAAGGTAGAGAGTAAGCATTGGCAGCGTGAGCTTGTCCAAGGAACGAAGGTATGTGATTGTTCTCCTGCATTCATAGCAGTGAAATCAGTAGAATCAAGTTGTGAAAACGCGTACCTTTGTTCCGGTGAGGCTCTGATGTTTGGAGCTTTCTGCTTAGAAGAAGTTGCAAGCTCTGAAGATGTTAGAGTGGAATCCTGAGAAACCACCATCTTTTCTTCTCCAGGATCAGAAACTGGAACCTCTCTAGTCTGAGTTTCCTGTTCATCCTCAATGCTAAAGGTCTTACCATCGATCTTCGGCCT